>CAWUFW010006814.1:0-600000 GCA_963921515.1 Calotriton arnoldi | reverse complement strand
TCGGTGAGGGTTCGCCGGCCTCGGATTTCTTCTACTCCCGGTCAAACTCTGGAAGTCGGACCTACGGAGCTTTTAGCGGGACAAACCTGGATGGCTTGGCCGACTCGCTGTTGAAGGCAGGAGGCTTGGCTGACCAGGTTGAGTCGGTCCCCCTATGGAGCTTTTTTTCAAAGTTGCTCCAAAGTTCTCCAAACTCATGGAACTTCTTCCTGAAGTTCCCCAAAGGGCCCCAAAGTGTCTCAAACTCACTCCAAGGGTCTGGAAGCTCCAAGATGGTCCTTGAAAGTTGAGGACTTCAGTTCCCACAATCCACTTGGACAAAACCCTTACAAATCCACTGGTAGTCTTCCAGGTTGCGGATTCTTGGTGGTGATGATCCAGGTGAGCTCTGTTAACCTGTAGCTTGCAGGGAGTCCACTCTTTACTCTTTTTCACAGCAAGGTAGTCCACAGGGCTGTAGTTCCTGATGGTGCAGTCCAGAGAGGGCAGGCCTTAGCAATTGTACATCCAACTTCTCAGCATGGCACAACGTCTTGCTTTCTTAAGTTTCAAGCAGCAGATCTGAGGGGCTCTGCCCTTGTGAGATACTTATTCCAAGTTCTCTGGGTCATGCAGGAGGTCACTCCTGACCAATGGGAGAAGGGCAACTCCCCAAGGATATGACCACATCCTGTAGAGTGTGGCATTATTTTGTCCCAGAGTGCATCAAATCTTCCAAATTCATAATGGCTGATTATCCAGCAGGGAGGTAAGAGCTGGCTAAACACACCCCTAGGATGGCTACTTTCCATAGACTCTCCCCCTTGCATCTGCTCATTCTTGCCTTAATCCTAGCTCTGGCTTTGGGTCAAAAGAGTAGAGTTGTAAATGACACTGAGGCCGTCCTCTTCCCTTTGAAGACCATGGTTTGAGACTCCTCCCCCTGCTCTGGCATTCCTGTGTAGCAGTACACTGCCCTCCCAGCAGAGCTGGTTAACCCCAGGGGCTCTTTATCACCTCTTCAAGGGAGCCTGGCTAACCCACTTAACTCTGACCAATCAGGACAGACCACTGGAAGGCTGAATCTGGACCTACAAGCAAGAAAGTCTTATAACTTCTTGTCTGTACATTTGAGGAGAAATTCAACAATATCATATTGTTGGATTTATCACTACCATTCTGGGAAGATTTTGAATGGAAGTTCTATCATTCTCCTATCAGGAGTTATTAGTTAATAACTTCTTGCCATGTTAACCTATGTGGCATGGGATTTGCAATGGGAAAAATGACTTGGGCCATTTTTGCAGCACCAGGACTTACAAAAACATATTTTATAAGTACTCCGCCTTTATCTACAGGTCCCCCACCCCATGGACCACCTAGGGGACATTTTAGGGGTTCTGAATCTGTAGAAATATTGCAGATTCTCCCACCACAGTGCTCCTAGCATCAAAGTCGAATTTGGGCAGCACTTTATCACAATGTGGGGAGTGAAATTTCATTTAACCCAGGGCATATAAAACTCATTTTATAAGGGTCCACGTTATAAATACCTGACCCCCCACCCCTGGGACACCCTGGGGGTTCCTAATATGCCAAAACATTGTAGGTTATCCATTTTTAAGTGCCCCAAACACCAAAGTCGAGTTTGGGCACAATTTACTTTTAAAAGCAGTCATGGAACCCAGGGCTGCTTTTAAACTGACCTCAGGCTTCAGCAGTGCACACATGCAAGTGCAGAAAAGGCTGCTGGCCTCTAAACCGCCATGCCCTACTATATACTAGGGACTGATAGGTAGTTTCAATCCCCCTGCCCTATTATGTACTAGGGTCTTATAGGGTAGGTTATGCCAATCACAGGGGTACCCCAACCCATAGTGTACCCTAGTGTATGTAGGTGTTTTAACTGTATTCTAAATGTGTCTCTTTCAGCATAGCACTGGCCCTGGGCCTGGTTAGGCAGAGCCCAGGGTCAGTCAGAGTCAGTTACCACCAGTACCAGTCAGCAAAAGTTGGGGGTGCCCAGGGCACAGGATGACTTTGCAACATTGCACCCCCCAAACGAAAGCTGATGGGTTACTAACCTACACCCTGGTAGTCCTCATCAGCTAAGTGGAAAAACCTGGAAAGTAAATCTGCATTTGCATGGGCAACCCCAGGTTTGTGTTCCAATGTAAAGTCCATTCCCTGCAGGGAAATGGACCACCTTAACAGCTTAGGATTCTCCCCTCTCATCTGCATGAGCCACCTGAGAGGCCTGTGGTCAGTTTGAACACTGAAGTGAGTCCCAAACAAATATGGTCTCAACTTTTTCAGGGACCTACCACAGCAAAATCCTGTCTCTCAATGGCACTCCACCTCTGCTCTCTGGGAAGAAGTCTCCTGCTAATAAAGGCAACCGGCTGATCAAGGCCCTCTTCATTTAGCTGTGACAACACTGCCCCAATCCCTTGCTCTGAAGCATCTGTCTGAACCACAAATTCTTTTGTGTAGTCAGGGGCCAGAAACACTGGTGCTGAACACATAGCAGCTTTCAGAGTGCCAAAAGCTTTCTGACACTTTGGGGTCCAATACACCTTTTTGGGCCTCTTCTTAGAAGTGAGTTCTGTTGTGGGCCCCACTATGGTCCCATAATTTTTAACAAACCTTCTATAATACCCTGTCAGTCCAAGGAATGCTCTGACCTGAGTCGGGTAACAGGAGCTGTCCAATCCAAAATAGTTTGGATTTTAGCTTGGAGAGGCTGTACATGGCCCCCACCTACCAGGTGGCCCAGGTACACCACAGAACTCTGCCCTATTTGGCACTTACTTGCCTTAATAGTCAGGCCTGCCTGCTGCATGGCCTGAAGCACTTCCCTCCCTTAGGTGGCTTAAGTGATTCCCCCAGGTAGGACTGTAAACAGCTATATCATCCAGATAAGCTGCACTGAACTGTTCCAACCCAGACAAGACCCTGTTCACCAACCTTTGGAAGGTGGCAGGTGCATTCTTTAAGCCAAAGGGCATTACCTTGAAATGATAATGTCCCTCTGGTGTGGAAAATGCTGACCTCTCCTTTGCTCCATCAGTGAGGGCAATCTGCCAGTAACCTGAAGTCAAATCAAATGTAGTCAGGTACTTAGCAGCCCCTAACCTGTCAATGAGCTCAACAGCTCTAGGTATAGGGTGAGCGTCAGTCTTTGTGACTGCATTCAATCCTCTGTAGTCCACACAGAACCTTAACTCCTTGGGTCCCCCCTGAGGATTAGGTTTAGGTACCAGCACCACTGGACTGGCCCATGGACTCTCAGATGGTTCAATTACCCCCAATTCCAGCATCTTCGCAACCTCAGCTTTAATGCTGGCTCTGACATGGTCAGACAACCTGTACAGTTTATTTTTGACAGGTAAGCTGTCACCTGTGTCAATGTGGTTCACACACCACTCAGTGATGCCTGGGGTCAAAGAGAACAGGCCAGCAAACTGCTCCAGTACTTTCTTACAGTCTCTGTGCTGCTGGTCTGTCAACTTGGGAGAGAGTACAACTCCCTCCACTGACCCATCTTGCACATTAGTGGAGAGGAGGTCGGGCACAGGCTCAGTTTCCTCCTCCACACCCTCATCAGTGACCAGTAACATGGTCATGTCTGCCCTGTCATGGTGGGGTTTCAATCTATTCACATGCAGGACCATATGAGGGTTCCTGGGGGTGCCAAGGTCAACCAAATAGGTAACCTCACCCTTCTTTTCTAAGATTGGATAGGGCCCACTCCACTTGTCATGGAGGGACCTGGGAGCCACAAGCTCCAACACCCACACCAATTGTTCTGATAACCCATTTATCATGCCCTTCAGGGTTTTGTTAAATCTCTCAACAAGACCATTTGCTTGTGGGTGATAGGGGGTGGTGAACTTGTAGTTGACACCACACTCATCCCACATAGCAGTCAGATAGCTGGACAGGAAGTTCGTGCCCCTATCTGATACCCCCTCTTTTGCAAAACCCACTCTTGTGAACACACCAAGCAGTGCTCTAGCCACTGCAGGAGCATCAATGGTTCTAAGAGGGATTGCTTCAGGGTACCTAGTGGCATGGTCCACTACCACTAAGATATACCTATTCCCTGAAGCAGTAGGTGGGTCCAGGGGACCAACAATATCCATCCCCACCCTTTCAAAAGGAACCCCAACCACTGGCAGTGGTATTAGGGGAGCCTTTGTCTTGCCCCCTGCCTTGCCACTGGCCTGACAGGTGACACAGGAGCTGCAAAACTCCTTTACCTTCTCAGACATATAGGGCCAGTAGAAATGGTTCACCAACCGGTTCCATGTCTTTGTCTGTCCCAAATGTCCTGCCAAGGGGATATCATGACCCAAAGTCAGGATGATCTCTCTGTACTTCTGGGGCACCACCAACCTCCTGGTGGCCCCTCCTTGAGCTTTCTGGCCTCAGTATAAAGCAGTCCATCTTCCCAGTAGAGTTTGTGAAACCCCCTGTCATCCCCCTAATCTTGCTTAGAAGCAATCCGCCTCAAGCTCTCAAGGGTGGGACAGTCTCTCTGTCCCTTACTGAACTCCTCTCTGGAGGGTCCACCTGCTCCTGTCAGTTCTGCCAAATCTGACTGCTCTGGCAGGGATGGAGTCCCTCCCTCCCTCAGAGGCCAGATCCTCCCCATCAGGGTTAGATTCTTCCTGCACCTCTGGAGTTCCCTGGGCTGGCTCACCAGGCTCAGTACCCTTGTCCTTGGATGCTTGGCCCTTTGTTCCAGGGTCCAAGTGTCCAGCCCCTCCCTTCTGGCTAGTCTGTGACCTAGTCACAGCACATACCCACTCAGGGAGCTCCAATATTTTCATATGGAGTAATCTCTCCACCTCTGACCACACAGAGACTTCAAGATCATTGCCCAGTAAACACTGGACTGGGAGCACCTTTGACACAGCTACCTTCATAGGGCCTGTCACACCTCCCCATTCCAAATCCACCACAGCCATAGGATGGAGTTTGGTAGTGCTGTCTGCATAAGTCACCTGGTGAAACTCACCAGGTAACAACCTCTCTGGAGGCACCAGCTCATCCAGGACCATAGTTACACTAGCCCCAGTGTCTCTGATAGCCTCAACCTCAGTCCCATTCACTTTAGGCCTCTGCCTGTACTTGTCCATGTTTGGAGGTAAGGCAGCAAGGGTTGCAATATTCACCCCACCCAGGGACACTAAGGTTGCTTCCACCACCTGACTACCCTTCTCTGGGGCACCACTCTCCATCCCTACACTTACACTGGCAATCCCTGTGGATGGCCCCTTAGGGGGGAGTTTCTTGGCGCAGACAGCATCTCCCTGTTTGTGCCCTGGCTGTTTACAGCCAAAGCACTTACCCACCTTTGAGGGATCAAAGAACCTACCATTCTTTCCCTGATACCCCCTCTCTTTGAATTCGGGTTGGCTCGGGCCCCCACTCCTTGTGCAGGGTTTTGTGGGTCTTTGGAGGACTCCTTCTGGTTTTGACCTTCTTTCCCTTGGGCTTTCCCTTGGGGATGGACCTGTCCTCCTTTCTTCTGGTCAGCCCCCTGGTGCTGAATGGAAACCCGGGATCTTACCCACTCATCAGCTGCTTCCCCCAGCTCTCTGGGGTCTGTCAGCTTAGAGTCCACTAGATACTGGTGTAACTTCTCTTCTGCACAATGAGTCAAAATATGTTCTTTCAAAAACAAATTATACAATCCCTCATATGTGTCAACTTTGTTACCAACAATCCAGCCTTCCAGTGCCTTCACTGAAACGTCCACAAAGTCTACCCAAGACTTTGAACTCAATTTCTGGGTGCCTCTAAACTTCACCCTGTACTGCTCTGGAGTCAGACCAAATCTCTTGACTAAGCATGCCTTCATCTGCTGGTATGATTCTGCATCCTCTCCCTTCAGGGTCAGGAGCCTATCCCTCCCAGCTACTGGAATCAACTCCCACAGGAGTGCACCCCAACACTTAGAGTGGACCCTACTCATTTTAAGGGCCCTCTCAAAAGCTGCTAGCCACTTATCAATGTCATCCCCCTCTGTGTACTTGGGCACTATACCCTTGGGAAGTTTGGGATCAAATCCACCACCCCTGGACATCTCAAAATCTTCATCATTTTCACTGCCACCATTTCTTTTGAACACCTCCTCCCTCTCCCATTTCTTAGCCAATTCCAATTTCTCCTTCTCCAAGGCAATCAAAGCTAATTGAGCCTCAAGCTGTCTCTCTGCAAGGGACAATGGTGGTTCCTGAGTAAGGGACCCTTCCCCACTCCCACCATCTGGAATCATATGGCTAACACTAGATAAAATGGAAGAGGCATCATCCTCACCCTCCTCTTGGATGAGGTTGGGGGGACACCCTCTATCCCCCCTTGACTCTCCTCAGCTACCCCAGCCCAGGCTTTTAGCACTTTATCACAATGAGGGGAGTGAAATGTGAAATTTCACTTAACCCAGGGCATATAAAACTTATTTTATAAGGGTCCACCTTATAAATACCTGACCCCCCACCCCTGGGACACCTAGGGGAGACCCTGGGGGTTCCTAATATGCCAAAACATTGTAGGTTATTCATATTTAAGTGCCCCAAACACCAAAGTCGAGTTTGGGCACAATTTACTTTTTAAAAGCAGGCATGGAACCCAGGGCTGCTTTTAAACTGACCTCAGGCTTCAGCAGTGCACACATGCAAGTGCAGAAAAGGCTGCTGGCCTCTAAACTGCTATGCCCTACGATATACTAGGGACTGATAGGTAGTTTCAATCCCCCTGCCCTATTATGTACTAGGGTCTTATAGGGTAGGTCATCCCAATCACAGGGGTACCACAACCCATAGTGTACCCTAGTGTATGTAGGTGTTTTAACTGTATTCTAAATGTGTCTCTTTCAGTATTGCACTGGCCCTGGGCCTGGTTAGGCAGAGCCCAGGGTCAGTCAGAGTCAGTTACCACCAGTACCAGTCAGCAAAAAAGTTGGGGGGTGCCCAGGGCACAGGATGACTTTGCAACAATGCCTCTTCAAGGTTAGCACATTTTGCCAACGATCGGCCAGGCATTGGCTGAAGACAGCAAAACCGTTCACCCTGACGGACCTATGCAAAACGTGGAGACCTCGGGGCTAAGCCTCAGCACGGATACAACAGGAGTATTCCGTGGCTACTTCTACCTCTTTTCCTGCACCGAGGTATGTTCTTATTGAATGCTTAACGAGCCGCCCCGCATTTGTCTTGGTGGCTGGTGGCGGCTGGCATGAGTGTAGCGGTGCGCATTTAATGAGCCGCACCGCATTTGTCTTGGCGGCTGATGGCGGCTGGCACAAGTGTAGCAGGGCGCATCTAAGCTTACCTGCGCATATAAAGACTGCATCACGCGGTTGACTGCAAGCGTTCTCTCTGATTCCTGATCCTTGAGAGGAGTCTGAGCTTGGTCCGCGCCTCGCCTGATCGGTGACGCGCACACCCTCTTCGGCTCTTAAAGGGGCAGCCCGTCTTCCCACATTGAACCGGCGCTCCCCTGAGTTTGACGACGCTTGCTAGAGGCTGATCTGTGTGTTACCACGGTGATGCACACACCTCAGGTAATCCTTAAAGGCGCGGTTTCACTTCAAGTTGTGCGGGTGCTGTTTTTAACTTGGGTGACACGCACACCACTTTTTTAAAGGCAGTTTATTTCTATTCTCACGGTCTTTCCTTATTGAGACAGCACTGCGGGTGTCAGCGTTTACTGGAGACTGACCTGTGCTTTGTACGGTGATGTACACACCTCCAGGGGCAGTGTCACTTTAAGTTGTGTGTGTGTTTATTTTAACTACGGTGACATGCACACCAGTTGTTTAAAGGAGCTGGCCTACATGCTATCACGGTGACAGGCACACCCTTCAGCCATATATACAACTGTGTTGAACATCATATGCGTGCAGCATCATTGCGCTAATACGCACAGCCTTATCTACATTACATAGTGGTGACATCGCTTAG
The DNA here is from genome assembly GCA_963921515.1 of Calotriton arnoldi. Lineage (NCBI taxonomy): Eukaryota > Metazoa > Chordata > Amphibia > Caudata > Salamandridae > Calotriton > Calotriton arnoldi. The sequence goes on along the minus strand of CAWUFW010006814.1, from coordinate 592,048 downwards.
TTACTTTAGCTATTAAAGTTTGTGTTTAGTGATACCGGGTGTGCTGAAGCAATTTGTGACCTCATCATGAATGTTGCTAATTCTATTGCAGCTCCACCACCTTTTCTCATGTCAGCGGGGGAACCAGCTATGGAATGGGAGGATTGGAACGATTGTTTCGAAAACTATTTAGTGGCGTTAGATGGTACAAGGTTTCCAGCTATGAGAAAAAATGCTTTGCTGTTGGGTGCATTAGGAAAGGAGGGGCAACATATTTTTAAATACCTTCCGGCTACTGGTGAGGAAGTGGATGATGTTTATAAGGGCGCCTTGCTCAGGCTACGCACTAGATTTGCAAAACAAGAGAACGTTGTTATGCGCAGACATAAGTTTTATACACAAACACAAAGGGCGAATTAATCAATTGATGAATTTGTTTCCAGGTTAAGAGAGTTGTCAATGAAGTGCCAATTTGGGCCAATGCAAGAAGAGATGATTAGGGAACAATTAATAGTCCAATGCTATAGCAAGAAGGCACAAGAGAGGTTATGGCCTGCCAGTAACCCCAATTTAAAGGAAGCTATTGTTATTGCAAAGGTTGTAGAGGAGTCAGAGAAGTGTATGCGGGAAATGAAGTCTATTCAACAAGAAAAAGGGATGGAAGTTGCCACGTTAAGGGATTCTGAAGGGGTGAATGGTGTGCGTAGTAAAAGTAATTTGGGAAGCGTCAACAGTAACAAAGTTAAGGCAAGTAAAGGCATGTTGTCTCGGTCTCAAAAGGGCCCTACTCGTTTTTGCCATAGGTGCGGAAGCATGTTTCAGGGGCTGATTCAATAAATTGTTTTGCACAAGGCAAAGAATGTCACATGTGTGGGAGGAAGGGGCACTATGCTCGCATGTGCAAGGCTTCTGGCAAAAAGGTAGCAGTGGTGGAGGAAGATGACACAGACGTGAGGATAATGGTGGTCAAAGAGGAAGAAGGCTCTTCTGACTTAAGTAAGAATAGGATTCGCCCCAAAGCTGATTTCATCATTAATGGGAAGGTTATCTCCTTAATGGTGGGCACTGGTTCACTTTATACCATTATTCCCAAATGCTTGTGTCACTCTGTGTGGGAGGATGTAACGTTAATCCCGTCTGATGTAATTTTGAAGGGCTACCAGGTAGCAAGCATTGATGTTCTAGGCTACATGGAGGCAGATATTAAGTTTTGTGAAAAACAAACTAAAGGAAAAGTTTACGTTGCTCAAGAAGGTCCTGCTATTTTAGGTTGGGTTCATCAATATGACCTCAATATTAGGGTGGATCAAAGGGCAGAACGACAAGTAATGATTGTGGATAACTCAGAAGTACATAAAATTATACAACTTCACGCAAAAGTTTTTGACAATAGAGTGGGGTAAGCCTCTGGGCTTGTACATAAAATTAATCTAAGGAAAAACTCAATACCTTTCAAACACATTGCCAGAAGAATTCCAATGGCAGCCAGAGCACAAGTGAGAGACAGTATTAAACAGATGCTGGAAGATAAAGTCATTGAAACTGTAGCGGCGGCAGAATGGCTATCTCCAGTCGTTATCACCAAGAAACAGGATGGCTCATTACGTTTCTCTGTGGACTTAAGAAGCTTAAACAAGAGTGTCATTATGGACAGTTTTTCGCTTCCCAACATTAAGGAGAGCATTCTGATGTTAGCTGGTGGAAATGTATTTTCCAAATTAGATCTGCGCAGTGCGTACCATCAAATCAAACTGCATCGGGACTCGAGAAAATACACTTCTTTCATCACAACGGAAGGCACATTCCAATTCAACAGACTCCTGTTTGGTTTATGTTCCACAGCCAGTGCATTTCAGAGAATCATTACTGAGATTTTAAAGGGTATCGATCAAGTGGTGTTTTTTCAAGATGATATCCTGATATATGGGCAAAATGAGAAAGACCATAATTCCATTTTAGAACAAGTTTTATCTCGTTTGGGTGGAGCTGGTTTAACACTGTGTAAAGACAAATGTGTATTTGCTGTTGATGAAGTTGATTATTTGGGATACCACATCACTAAAGAAGGAATTCAACTCAAACAAGATTAGGTCAGTGCCATTGTCAATGTGAGGGTTCCTGATGACAGGGACCAACTAAGGTCTTTCATGGGGATGGTGGAATACTACGCCAAATTTGTTCAAGATTTTGCAGACAAGGTAGAACCTTTAAGGGAGTTGTTGAGGAAGGGCAGGAAATTTGCATGGAGTGAACAACAACATAAGGCGTTCCATCTCATTAAGGAGAACATTGCACAGGCTGACATCTTGGCACCGTTCACTCCTGGATTACACACTATTTTAACAATTGATGCCAGTGCAGTAGGCGTAGGTGCAGTTTTGGCGCAGAAACATGCAGGGCAGGAGAAAACCGTTGCCTTTGCTTCACGGTCGTTAACTGATGATGAGAGGAACTACTCAGTTATTGAACGTGAAGCACTGGCAGCTGTCTGGGCACCAAACATTTTAGAGTATTTCTGTGGGGTGTGTGTTTCACATTACACACCGATCATAGGCCTCTTATTAAAGTCTTGGGTCCTGATGGCACAAAAAATTGTTCTGGTAGACTAGCACGCCTTGCTGTCAGAATACAAGATTTCACGTGTAAGGTTGAACATGTACCTGGGTGGCGTATCGGTGTAGCCGATTGCTTGTCAAGGCTGCTTGACACGAAGGCGGAATGTCTAGACTTGGTTATTGAAGAGCTGGTAGCCAGCCTTGATGATATCACTGAGGGTTTGGGCAAGGCCATATCCAGAGAGGATTGGATAGAAGCCATGCATAAAGACAACACCCTTTCAGGTGTCATGAAGATGGTGAGAGAAGGAGTTTCAAGGGAAAGTACTGTCTCAGTGGGTCTTAGACCTTTCATCCAGTTGCAAGATGAACTATCCGTTGAGGGTGATTTGGTTTTGTTAAGCGGTGAGAGGTTTGTACCACCTGAATCCATTAGAAATAGGGTGATTGCTTTGGCCCATGAAGGGCCCCTGAGACAAACTTTAACTGGCAAGAGAGTCAAAGAAAGGTTTTGGAGGCCAGGAATGGATAAGCAAGTGAAGGATTGGGTGGAGCGTTGCAATAGTTGTAAGGAGTCAGAAAAAGATTGCGAGTTGGATTGGATAGACCGGTTCCGTGTGAGCAGGTTGTTGGATTGGAAGGAGTTTGGCAAAAAGTGTGCATGGATTTTATTGGCCCGTTCAATGACTTGCATGATAATGAAAAGTTTGCAGCAGTCTTGGTAGATGCTTGTTCAAGGTGGGTGGAGGTAATCTTCATGAGAAATGTTACAACAAAATCCACTATTAATGTTTTAAGTGAAATTTTTAGGAGGAAGGGCATACCATCTATTCTTGTTACCGACAATGGTACCCAACTCACCTCGAGAGAAATGTATTTTTTTTTGACAAATCTGGTTTGAGACACATGTGTACTTCACTGTATAACCCACAGGGAAATGGTATGTGTGAGAGAGTTAACAAGCTAATCAAAGGCACAATGCAATTAGCGGTCGCTTCAAACATACCTGTGCAGCGTGCCATCAAGGACATGTTATGGGCGTATCGTACCACTGTACATCATGTTATGGTCAAGACTCCATTCGAGTTGATGAGGGGAAGGTAAGCTGGCACCAAAATGGTTCCAACATGGTTGCACAGCAATGTGACCAATTGTTTTTCTTCTAAGTACAACAAAACTTTGGTTCGTGGTAAAAGAATCATACAGCAAGGAGATTGGGTAAAAGTCAAATAGGTGATACAGTGAGGGGCTTTAGCAAATTCAGGGGTCCCTTTCAGGTGAAGTCTGTAGGGGGGAGTTGAGTGAAGCTACAGAATGGTCAAACGTGAAATCTAAGAAGGGTGGCATTGTGCCAAAAACAGGGAAAAGGTGTGCAGAATCCCATGGAGTTGCATGAAGAGGTCTTGGAATGTACACCCATAGCACATAATGCCCTTGAGAACAGCAAAAAAAAAAAATCATTCCTGTTCTTTGGAGACATCTTTACCTGAACCAAGGGAGGACAAACAAATGGGAAGGGTCCTCAGGGAACAAAGGTTGCCACAGTATTTGAAACATTATGTCTGTTACTAAGTCTCTTTGATCTCAACTATTGTTGCGGGGATTCTGCACATACACAGAACTATGCGCAGGAAAACAGGACCTCAGTTTTTAGGGGCCGAACCTTCCTACCACCTTAGTACCCAAAATCCCAACACCGACTAGCTATAGTGTCTCATTCGTTCTCCTACGTAATCATGAAGCTACAAATGATTAGACAACCCAGAACACAACACTCCCGACTCTCTCAGGAATCGCGGTAGCAAGACATACCCTTTCGCTCACTCACTCGTAGTTGTCCACAATAAGAATTGTCAGAGTCACTGTTATAGTTCAAAATGTTTATTTTAACTATCGTGCTCTATAATGCAGTATACAAGCCACTACCAGCAGCAAAATGCATAAACCTAAAACAATTAGCATTGTTGCAATTCCATAGAATATAAAGGGGGATGTCATCATATACAGACAGTGAAAAAAGGACTATAAAGCCTAACCACCCTCCCCTTGGTAAGGTGAAGTTTATTATATAAAGGAAGATCTCTGGGCTTTGTCAGTAGACCCCATATCTTAGTGCCTAGATGGAAGTTTTACATCATAGGAACAGCATACCTCTTCTCCCTCGAAAGGTCCCTTTCCAAGTGTGTGTTAGAACAACATGCATCCCCGTAATATCAAAGCACTAGTTTCAGCAGCACAGCTGCGTTAGCATGTTTTGTCTAGTTGCTAGGGACTGACCAGAACAGAATAACAAGGGGCATTGTTTATCGATCTTGCACATCGTGTTCAGACTAGACTCCAGGAACAGGCAGAGAACGCAGAAAGCAGACAGTTCTCATGTGAAAGGCACAAACAGAGTCTTGCAAATAAAGGCATGTTGTAAAGTGCGCAAAAGCAGCATCGTGGCTGCAGAGCTCATGCTAACTTAGCAATGTCGACAATGACCCTAACGGCCATATAACACCCTCCCCTTGGTAAGGTCATAGTACATAGACAAAAGACCAAAACAGAGTTCAAAGCTAAGCAGAGTTCAAACGCACTTGAAAAAACCAAATTGGAAAAATAAAAAAAAATAAAAAAATGTTGTTTGCTGTTTAAAATTTGTCGTTGCAAGGAAGATGTGTTTAATATGGAGGTGGTGAATCCATCAAAGTACGTGAACTTAAGAATGCAATTAGTTCCAAAAGGTCATCCCTATCGTTAGTAGAAAAAAGGATGCCATCCAATCAAGTAGGCCGAAGGAACAGACGTGCTCCTCATAATCTGATTCTTCCAAGAGCATTTCCGGGCAACTTGCGTGATATTCAATGAAACTCCGTCGCAAGAGGATCTGCGCAGCCGCACAGATATTCCATTCAGCCAAGACTCCAAGTGCAGCCGCACGCGCCATACGTCCATCCCTAGAACAGACCTGCTCATGGGCCACTAAGGGACCCATTAACTGGTTATAAACCGGATCTGAACATGACGTATTGGAGAGGCATAAATCCAAAGCCAGTAGAAGGGGCATCGCTGACAGTAGAACACAGGTTGCACGCAAGTAAAGTAGGCAAAGTGAAAAGTTAGTCCATAACTCATGCTAAGCGTTGCCAATGGCAAGCATCCAAAAAGTTGTTGCATTCGGTCACGGTAGAGTTGCAATTGTCCTGGTCTGTGCATTACCACAAGATGAGCAGCCATTGCGTAGCAGGAACAGAAGGATCAGGATTCCCCCAGCTAGCGCCAGTATTAATGGGAATCCTCCAAAACGCTGGAAAAAATAGAATGAATAAAGGCCGGTATTACTCCAAATATCGTCTGAAAAGAAGTCACAAGGCCGGATCCCACAAGTTTAAAAAAATGAGCAAGGCCTTTGGTGTCAGACGCATTAAATATTTGATGTATCAGCTCCCCAAAGTGAAGTGGGAGGTTCGTGTTCAGAAGTGACTGAATCTCGCTAGATGTTCTAGCCACCTGCAATTCGAAGGACTCTCGAGCCGAAATGAGAGCCACCTCTTGTTGAAACAATAGCGCTTTGAGTCTGCTTAATTTGTTGAAATCGGTTTTCAAAGTCAGAATGGAAGGCCAAATGGAACTATCTACTTTCTCATGCGGGGATGGAAAAAGCACATTGCTACAACAAGTAACACGTTGTGAAACTGTTACTATATACGGGATTCCTGCCCGTAAACCACAGCAGTCGTGGTTATTCAAAATAAGTTACCTGCCATTAGTAAGCAATGTAAAAGCGGGAATTATGGCTGGAACGGGAGTTCGTTTTAAAAAACAAGCAAGATTAGGTGCGGAAACATTACAAGCACCATGCCACTTAACGTGTTTACAAACTAGGGAATGTCCCACTGTGGAATCGCAGTCCTTCCCTGTTAGGAAAACTTCCCTATCCTCCCGATGACATCTGTAAGTGAAAGGTAGGTACCATAATTCATGGAGAAACGTACTTCCCAGGGGTTCAAAGTAGCCAATTGGGAAATGTTTCATGCAAGATTTAAATTTAAACAGCGAAAATGGGAGAGAGATAACCCCATGAATTAACAATACAGCTGAATCTGTCTCCGCCACAGAGAATGGCAAGCGTTCTAATTGTTCAATGTGCAAAAGCGTGTATGTAGCGTCTTTCATGGACATAAATCTCTGTGTATCAGTTAGATTAAATGGTAAAAATAAAGCAGAAGCATTCAAATAATCCCAAGGGACTTTTCCCATTTTGAGAGTCTGTAACGTCCATACGAACTGCATCACCGATCGTAATTGATTTTTACCATAATATAACACAGATACATCATTCTGAACAATATCAATAACAGAAGAAACAATATTATCTAAGGTATAAATGCGTAAAGACAGTGTATTGATACTATTATCCACTACTGCAAGAACCTTTTCTAAATTTGCTTTGTCAATTTGGCGCAGACGAAGTGCTGCTTTAATCTGCGAAAGTTTCCATACTTCATTGTAAGCTGCATAGATAAACCTCTTAGATCTAGGAATCCTAGGACCTAAGATAAAATCAGCCAAATTGATGTCGCTCGACAAGAGTGACAAGAGTTGTTTTACTGACGATAAAGTGGAGTGTTCTAACTATTGTTGGCACAACTTAACCACCGAATATGTAGTGACTGAATGTGAATGTGGAAAACTTGGATCTGCTCTAGTCTGTGTGAAACCAGGCGTTACATTACAAAAACGCAATTGGCATGCATTTGAACTGGTTTGCCACAGCAACCAACCGGTAGGGTCAACTTCAGAGACATTGAAAGTGTCATTTTGAAATAGAGTTTGCAATACATCGACAGAATAATTTGTGTGTGTACGCCAATTGTCATACTCCGCCAATGACGGCATGGACGGTATATTAAAATTTTTCGCATTTGCCAGGACAAAACAAGTAGTCTGGTGCACTGTATCATTTAAAAATAAAATTTGTGCTGGAATTAGGCAGGTACGATGTATAGCTTCAGTTCCCTGAACCTGCCAAGCCTTAGTGCCCCAAATTGATTTCAAATCAATGGTATCTCTCCAGTGATCATAACCCTGTATGGCCAATTAAGTTCTAAAGGAATTGGAATAGATTAATTTAGTGTGGGTTAGAATAAATTTTGATTGAGATGACAATTGGAATTTAATGAAATAAGATTCTGGATTGGACGTGTTATAATCTGTGAAATAGGTGAACTTATCCATAAGAGTTTTAGAACTCCCCTGTAAGGGAGTTGGACAATTTTCCCATTGCGTGTAATTAAAAACAGGTCTTAACGTGTTTGATTTGTGTAAGAAATGATGGCCATAGTGTTGATAACAGAATAAATCAGCATAGTTGGCAGAATTTAAATATAAATCTTCAGCATCAAGAGCAGCATAATACTTTAAATCTGAAAACAATGAATGTACTGCTTATACATCCCAATCATCGGAATGTATGTCGGGTATTACCACATCTCCTAAAGAAACGTGAAACACATATGGTATCTTGAGGACCTCCGTCGGACCATGGATTTCGAATGCTACTTTATCCCAAATGATGCCATCGGCAACAGGGAAAGCCAAAATTTCACAAGGGCTTGATCACGTTTCATTATGTGGGACGATGTATGTGGAGCCAGAATTCCATTGACCAATTTTACAGCAGAGCGTTCTGGCAAATAATGGCCATTGATGAGCAAGAAAAATACTGTCACAAATCCAATTGACATGAAAAGGAAAATCAGGATAAGTATCAACCAGATGTACGTCCAGGGCGGGACCAGGTAAGTCTTTTTGAACCAAGAGATTAAAATACTTGTTTGTGTTGGTGGAAGTGCCAAAGTAGAAGACGAGGAGGAAGAGTCATAAGAGAAGCTTGAACGGTCCCCAAAAATTGCTCCCATATTCATCAAAGGCGGTAGGGCGGCATCAGCTTGATGTTGGCGAGGACTGTTCGGCACTTCACTGTGGGACTCTTCCCCAGGGTAAGTATACTCGACTTCTGCGGTGGAAGAGGATGGCAGGCAGGACAGGCAAAAGGTCAATAGTAGTTTCCATCTCACCCTCAGCGATATGAGGATTAGTCGAAGAGGTTGAATGCACCGGATTCATAGAGATAGCGTTGCATGAAACTGCAGGAGTTAGACTATTCAGAATCGGTCAGACGGTGTAGCTTAACATTGTCCACTGAAATGTATCTGTTGTCTTTGCGACCAGGCAAAGGTGGTAGTATGACTGTACGAGTACCCTTCAATCCAAGTACTGGGACCGGTGCACGATAAAAGGGACCAAATTATTTTTTGTTCTCCAGCTTTTCTCGTACCAGATCTCCAATCTTAGGAAGCCAGCGGCGACCGGAATCAGCATTGCTGTGTCATTGGAAGAAGGCAAATGTTCAGTTGCGTAGCTGTCATGGGTCTTTTGTAGGTCCTGTAACATGGTAGAATGATTATCTACGTCAAAGGTTGCGGCAGCTGCCATAACATCTAGACCATCAAGATCTGGCACAAACATTTTAATGCCAAAGAGCATTTTTTATGGGGTCCGCCCACCCAGAGATCTTCTAGGGAGATTATTGAGTACACGTTGAACTCCATACAAATGGGCCAGCCAGTTCCTGCCAGTACCTAAGACCCTAGCTGTCAAAGATTGCTTTAAGTCACGGCTCATCCACTCCACTATAGAATTGCCCTCAGGCCTGTATGGAGATGAAAACTGCACCAGCACCCCCATCGACTTCATCACATCCTTGCAAGCCTTAGAGGCGAATGCTGGACCTTGGTCAGAATGGAAGGTGCCACAGGCAAACACCCCGACAAAGACACGCAAATCTCTAATGACATTTTGAGTGTCAGCACTGCGTTGTGGCCAAACCCAAAGGAATCTAGTGCATGAATCAACTGCAACAAAAATGTATCTATATGCAGTATCAGAAGACAATGGACCGCAGTGATCAAGATATACACAGCCAAATGGCTGATTAGAAATACATAGCTGTATTTGTGGTGGGCGTGAGACCGTAGATGGTTTGATCTGCTGACAAATGTCACAAGAAAGTACATAGTTACGGGTTTGTTTATATAAACCACTCCACCAATAACGTTGCTGTAAAATAGAGACAGTCGCAGACACCCCGGCATGTGCAGAAGCCATGCCCTCGTGTGCGGCTATGATCAAAGCAAGTCTGCGGTCCATGTTGGGAATCAGCCGATCCCCAACTGATGAAATTTTAGCATAAGGAACTTGTTCGGGAGATAAATTATAAGAATACTTCAAGTGATGCCCTGCGGATAAGCAGTTCCATCCTTCGTAGCAGCTACAGCTGCCAGAATGTCATTATCTATTTTAGTCATGGACCTTGTAACTGCTGTAACAGAACACGTGGCTACTGCAGATTTGGCCGCCTCATCAGCCAAAGAATTACCAAGAGCATGTGCTCCCACATGCTGATGGCCAAGAGTATGTATAACCTGTGTGAGGGGCAGACGTCGTTTAATTCTGCCACTCAAACCCAAAGCGCTTTTTAGAGTCTCAATAAATGCAAAAAAACAATTGCTGGACGGAATGCTGGACAATGCAAACATTCACCCCCAGTCACAAGGATCTGGGTTAAATCCATCATTCTTTTGCTCACCACACCACCCCAGTTTGGACCCAGCCATATGCAAATCAGTCTTGACCCTGTTCCTTGTGGGAACAGTCCAGCCCGAACTGCCAAGCCAGGTCCTCCCTGGACCGGAAACAAGCATCCTGGGACCGGTTTCAGGGCATCACCCTTCTTCAGCCAGGCTAGCTTGAATCCAGTGGTGTAGTGAGCACGGGACCCACGTCTGGGCATACCCTTCCCACTTAGGGCGACAAATGCAAAAAACAATTGATGGACGGAATGCTGGACAATGCAAACATTCACCCCCAGTCACAAGGATCTGGGTTAAATCCATCATTCTTTTGCTCACCACACCACCCCAGTTTGGACCCAGCCATATGTAAATCAGTCTTGACCCTGTTCCTTGTGGGAACAGTCCAGCCCGAACTGCCAAGCCAGGTCCTCCTGGACCGGAAACAAGCATCCTGGGACCGGTTTCAGGGCATCACCCTTCTTCAGCCAGGCTAGCTTGAATCCAGTGGTGTAGTGAGCACGGGACCCACGTCTGGGCATACCCTTCCCACTTAGGGCGACAAATGCAAAAACAATTGATGGACGGAATGCTGGACAATGCAAACATTCACCCCCAGTCACAAGGATCTGGGTTAAATCCATCATTCTTTTGCTCACCACACCACCCCAGTTTGGACCCAGCCATATGCAAATCAGTCTTGACCCTGTTCCTTGTGGGAACAGTCCAGCCCGAACTGCCAAGCCAGGTCCTCCCTGGACCGGAAACAAGCATCCTGGGACCGGTTTCAGGGCATCACCCTTCTTCAGCCAGGCTAGCTTGAATCCAGTGGTGTAGTGAGCACGGGACCCACGTCTGGGCATACCCTTCCCACTTAGGGCGACAAATGCAAAAAAACAATTGATGGACGGAATGCTGGACAATGCAAACATTCACCCCCAGTCACAAGGATCTGGGTTAAATCCATCATTCTTTTGCTCACCACACCACCCCAGTTTGGACCCAGCCATATGCAAATCAGTCTTGACCCTGTTCCTTGTGGGAACAGTCCAGCCCGAACTGCCAAGCCAGGTCCTCCTTGGACCGGAAACAAGCATCCTGGGACCGGTTTCAGGGCATCACCCTTCTTCAGCCAGGCTAGCTTGAATCCAGTGGTGTAGTGAGCACGGGACCCACGTCTGGGCATACCCTTCCCACTTAGGGCGACAAATGCAAAAAAAACAATTGATGGACGGAATGCTGGACAATGCAAACATTCACCCCCAGTCACAAGGATCTGGGTTAAATCTTGTGTGTTTTGCATTTCGCCCTATGTGGGAAGGGTATGCCCAGACGTGGGTCCCGTGCTCACTACGCCACTGGAGTCAAGCTATTCTGGCTGATGAAGGCTGATAGCCTGAAACCGGTCCTAGGATGCTTGATTCCGGTCCAGGGAAGACATGGCTTGGCAGTTCGGTCTGGACTGTTCCCATGAGGCACAGGGTCAAGACTGATTTGCATATGGCTATGTCTGAACTGGGGTGGCGTGGTGAAGCAAAATAACGATGGATTAAACCCAGATCTGTGACTGGGGGTGAATGTTTGCCATTGTGCAGCATTCCGTCCATCATCTTGTGTGTTTTGCATTTCGCCTATGTGGGAAGGGTATGCCCAGACGTGGGTCCCGTGCTCACTACGCCACTGGAGTCAAGCTATTCTGGCTGATGAAGGCTGATAGCCTGAAACCGGTCCTAGGATGCTTGATTCCGGTCCAGGGAAGACATGGCTTGGCAGTTCGGTCTGGACTGTTCCCATGAGGCACAGGGTCAAGACTGATTTGCATATGGCTATGTCTGAACTGTGGTGGCGTGGTGAAGCAAAATAACGATGGATTAAACCCAGATCTGTGACTGGGTGTGAATGTTTGCCATTGTGCAGCATTCCGTCCATCATCTTGTGTGTTTTGCATTTCGCCCTATGTGGGAAGGGTATGCCCAGACGTGGTCCCGTGCTCACTACGCCACTGGAGTCAAGCTATTCTGGCTGATGAAGGCTGATAGCCTGAAACCGGTCCTAGGATGCTTGATTCCGGTCCAGGGAAGACATGGCTTGGCAGTTCGGTCTGGACTGTTCCCATGAGGCACAGGGTCAAGACTGATTTGCATATGGCTATGTCTGAACTGGGGTGGCGTGGTGAAGCAAAATAACGATGGATTAAACCCAGATCTGTGACTGGGGGTGAATGTTTGCCATTGTGCAGCATTCCGTCCATCATCTTGTGTTTTTGCATTTCGCCCTATGTGGGAAGGGTATGCCCAGACGTGGGTCCCGTGCTCACTACGCCACTGGAGTCAAGCTATTCTGGCTGATGAAGGCTGATAGCCTGAAACCGGTCCTAGGATGCTTGATTCCGGTCCAGGGAAGACATGGCTTGGCAGTTCGGTCTGGACTGTTCCCATGAGGCACAGGGTCAAGACTGATTTGCATATGGCTATGTCTGAACTGGGGTGGCGTGGTGAAGCAAAATAACGATGGATTAAACCCAGATCTGTGACTGGGGGTGAATGTTTGCCATTGTGCAGCATTCCATCCATCATCTTGTGTGTTTTGCATTTAGAGTCTCAATAGTCATTTTGAGACCAAAAGAATAAGTTGTCATTGAAAGATTGGACACAGTAGTAAGAGTTGCATACAATAAGGGTATTCACATTAGGATCAGCAAACTCAAGTGCTAGAACAAGGGCACGCAGCTCCGCCAATTGTGCTGTACAGTCTCCAAGTGCCTGAGTATGCACTATGGAAGACTTAAATTCTCCATTAACAATTGAACCAGCCACAATAGTGTAAGCCGCTGAATAAGCGTGTTTGGACCCGACGGCCGGTTTAGCCGAGCCATCGGTGTAAATGATACATTTGTACTCATCCAAAGGAAGCAACGACAACGGAGGAGGATGAACCCTATTTGAGGGAGGGACTGGGTATTTTGGTATATCTTCTAGTCTTGCCTGGACTACCCATTTTTTTATTTTTGTTGCGTATCTTTACATTTATACTTCTCCAAACCATGGACTTTTGCTTATGCTTTTCAACGTATCAGATGGTTATGTCAGTTATTTAGTATCCTGTTCAAAGAGTTGTCCTTTTTATTTCTTTTGTGGAACACAAGGAGATGTGTTATAATCTGTGTAACTTTATGCAGCTCTCCTCGCGCTGCCATGCTCGTGCTGCCATCACATGTACATTGTTCTGTGACGTTGTTGTTACATTCTATTGTGTGGCGGTTGGGAGTTGGACTTATTGCCTAGCCGTGCCGGTTGGGTGTCTGAGCTGTCTCCTGAGAATAAAGCTTCTCCTTCCTTTGATAACAGAGTCTCTGCCTCATCGAGTTTACCACAGTCACCCTACCCTGGTAGGTGACATAGAATTATAGGAAGATAAACTTGAATGAAGGGGAGGGATGTGTCTCACCAAGGTGTTCTGAGTCGCAACAAATAGACAACGAGGTCGAAGTCTTCCTCACGGCCCCCTTCATATATATATATATATATGTATATATATATATATATATAAATTCCAACCATTACTGCATTTTCGCTTAAAAAGCAGACACCGACATGGGGGATGGAATTTCAATAAAGTCTCTGCTTTATTCCAGATTACGCCGTAACGCGTTTCGCCATTGCCTGGCTTGTTCACACAATATATATATATATATATGTATATATTTAACAATAATGATCTGTTATTCAATTATTCAGTGCCAAGATGCCCTTAGCGGTGAATGTGTGATTTGCAAAATACATGTCATGAGAGAGAGAGAGAGAGAGAGAGAGAGAGAAAGAGAGAAAGAGAGAAATCTATATAGCGAGCTCTGTTAATTAATATTTATATCACAGGACCTTGTTTTGCCATGATGAGGACCATAAAAAGGAATTTAGGGGGCCGAATTGCATCCACATTGTGAGATTGAAAGTCCACCTTCCGTATATCAGTGGACATAGGAACATAGTAAATAAAAGACAAATCAAAAGAGCCCATTCGAGTTATGTGCAGGCTTTCTTTTTGATCGAACCAGTAGGAACTCAACACACTGATCTTTATTCAATTATATCGCTTCACAAGGACTGTGCAAAGATCAATTCATTGTTTATCAATTTTTGTATATTGTTCAGAGTTTTGTGATCAATGTTTCATATTTGTATTTGTACTGATTGTGTTCAGTAAATGTTATATGTGAAAGGAACACAGTCTATGCAATCACATCAAGCTGTGTATATATTTTGCACGCAAAAGATTACCAGAGTATAATAATTGAATAGAGAAAGATATGAGTGAGAATTGTTGTTAGTTGGACCTTTCTAATTGATTTGGTCCCCTCTTAAGGAGAACTAGCTCTGTATGACACAAGTGACTTTTAAATTGCTCTGGTATCCCTTGAGGATCCATTGGAATCATCAATAGTAATCCCCCTGCGAGCTCTACATTTGTATATGTCATAATGAGGTGTGTGCAGCACCTCCTCAAATCGGTGTTTTGAACAAGTCCATAGATTAGGTTTGTTCCTTGGTGGATAAAGCAGCAATCTCATAAAGACAGTTCAGCGCAGTGGCGTGACAAAAGCCCCCACATCTCCCACGGTATGGGTGGCTGCTGACCTCCAGGGTGCCCCCTCTGGCACTGTGCACGGACGGGGGGCCCTGGCCTGAGAGCTCCTGACTGGGTCTGGAGCGTTAGGGCCCCCTCTATGTACTTTGCAGGGGGGGAGGGCCCTCAAGTTTCGTTACGTCAGGGGTTCAGCCTGAGTTTCAGAGATAGTTTCTCCTACCAGTCTCGAATCTCACTGCTCCTGGCTCTTGTGGCCTGTTTCCGAGGTTTGTTGGCCAGCGCTCGTCCCCAAGGCCTCATGAGAGGACGAGGTGTGACTGTCACATGCAATCACATCAAGCATGGCTGAAAATGTAAAATGTAAAATAAGTGGATCCCTGAAAAGAAATGTCCTTCCTGCGAATTCTGTTGTGTCCATTGACCTTCTCCAAAAGAACATATCTTGCACTGCCTCACATTACCATAGTCTCTTATTCCAAAGCTCTTGAGGCCACGTTAGCATTAGTACTTGGATGTGGACCCACTTTGTAATGACAGCTTCTTTGGTCTGGCCTTTAAGACAGCTATTATTTTTCCAAAAAATGTTACATAAAATGCATAGGGGCAGATTTACAAGCCCCCTGCGCCACCAGTACGTCACTTTTCGTGACGTACTGGTGGCGCAGGGGGCTCCTCGATATTTACAAGGAGAGGAAAAGCCACCCTGCGTGACTTTTCCTCTCCTTGTAAATACGGCCCCTTCACACGCAGCACTTTGCGTTGAAGGGGCGTTCCATGGGTGTTGCTGTGGGTGTTCCCACGCAACACCCATGGAACAAGACACATCTCCAGATTTACGAGAAATCGTAACTCTGGAGATGCGTGTGAATGCTACGCCACCCTAGAGGTGGCGTAGCGAGCGCACCGAGGAGAAATGTTTTCATTTCTCCTCGTTTTCCTCTTTCAATGCGTGCTGCATTCTGCAGCACGCATTGAAAGAGGAAAAGCCTGTACTGATTGTTTTTGTGCAGAAAGGTGCCCCTTCCTGCACAAAAACAATCTTCCCATGGCGCAGGCATCCTTGCACCATGGTGCAAGGGTGCCTGCGCCGGCGCTTGGCAGCTGTTTGTGCGCCAGCGCAGGGAGAGCACAGGAATGCGACATATTCTTGTAAATATGTCGCATTCCTGTGCTCTGAAAGTGCCGCAGCGTGGCGCAGCCAAAGGGCTTGCAGCGCCACGCTGCAGCACTTTCTTGTAGATCTGCCCCACAGTATATAATATACATTTATCATTCACGTTTTGCTTCTGTTCACCATAGCATAAAGGTTGGGCAACGCGTCTTCCCACTTTACCCATGGGCTCATTTCACTTTGAGTGACTGCCTGCACAAAATCTATGCATATTGTTCACATCCACCTAAAATTAGTTCCTTTCGGTTCAGTGACAAAGCTGATTCAA
This sequence comes from Calotriton arnoldi, assembly GCA_963921515.1. Taxonomy (NCBI): domain Eukaryota; kingdom Metazoa; phylum Chordata; class Amphibia; order Caudata; family Salamandridae; genus Calotriton; species Calotriton arnoldi. The sequence continues at coordinate 575,875 of CAWUFW010006814.1, read as the reverse complement.
AGTGTGCTTTTTATTTATTTTTTATTTTAATATTAAATACTAGCTATTTATTTTGCCTGCTTCTGCTACCCAGTCAAATTGGGATGTATTTTCCGTCTGCTTTTTCAAGTGGCTCTTTTTGAAGTGTTTAAGTGACATTGCAAATTTGTAGCTGCCTGCGGTTTGAGTAAATGGTTAGGTTGTGATTTACTCTTGTCTCTGTCAAAAACAACAATACTAAATTATTGTATGGAGCAGCTGGAAAGCTTGTTATTTAAATTATAAAAAAACATCACTAGTTAAAGAGCCACATCACTGAATATTATTTATAATTTAAATTTTACTGCAAGCCTTTGGTGGGCATGTTCAGAAAGATGCATATTTTCTTTTTTTCCTTTTCATTTTTGTGGCTTATGCTTGTAATAAAAACGTTTTTATAAAAAATGACAATTGCATCAGCCTGTCAAGGCCAGATATATTGGCTTTGCTAAAGGCTTTATACAATGGCAGCAAATGTTTTACATTTTCAGGTGCCAAAAACTTTAACAGCATGGATGTGCCTTTCAGTAGCAATCAGCTGGTCAGCTATTTAATTAAGGTGCAAGGGTTGCAGCAGGAAGACATGTAGAGGTATGACCAGAGTTATATGTTTATGGCTAGTAAGTCTTCTGGGATTGAAAAAATAGCCTGATGGATCACACACAGATTGATCTTGTTTTACTCCAACATATGGTCACAGCGGCGGCCAGCACAGGTAAGTGTGGTGGAGCAGTGGGGCGGGGCAGGGTGCAGCAGGGGGGAAGCCGACAGACGATGGAATAGGTATTATTTAGTTATTTTATTAAACCTATTCCATTGTCTGTCGACCTACCCCCACTTCCGCCCCGCCCCGCCCCCACCCCACCGCGTTTACCTGTGCCGGCCGCCGCTGTCGGTCATATCCAGAATATATGCCGTCCCTTACATTGTGGGCAGCGTGCCCATGTATATCAGTAAAGCAGGGCACACCAACTGCTCCCGTGCTACATCAGGGAGCTGGGACGACATCCCAGTGTTTCCTGCGGCTTTATGCGTGCTCCTATTTTGGAGATTTGGGTAATGGGTTTAATGGAACAGTCCTGGGAAGCCGATCAGCTCAGGAAATTGCAATGTGGCACAAAACGTTTGGATAAAATAATGAAGCGTTTTGGTTAATGAGTTTCATTCACTAATCATGCTGCCTGAGGAGGAGACAGCCATTTTTAAAAACCTTTTTTATTAAACTTCCAAGCTACTAGAATTAAAGCAGCCATGCTCATCACCTCTAGTGTTTATGTTAGCTGCAAACAGGAAACCCTACGCCTTCACAGCCGCCTGTCTACTAGAAGTGCAGAAAAGGGCAGAAGAGCCCTCTCTGGTAACATGCTCTATTTGACAGAAGCCTGCTCAGGAAAGATGGTCTGCCATTTACAGTGCTGAGAACTGTAGATACCAGTGCGTCAACATTGATTTTTAAATGAAGCAATTTACTGGCTGAGCATTGTACCACCCCTGGGGCTTCCTCGCTGGTTCAGTACTGGTGTTTCCCATCAGCTTACATTATTGTGTACATGAATCAGCTGTTCCCAATTTCGAATTCTCTCTGGATTAATATTACACACATTTCAGAATATAGTGGTACAGCGGGTAATAAGCTGGACTGTGGTTGATATCATGCAGATTGACTCCTTTGGCTAGCAGCAAACCTGCAGGCGATGCTTGGGTATCACCTTTGACGACGTCAACTTTAGTGCCTGCATAGGAGAGACTTTTTCAGCAGGCATAATGCTGATATACATCTTAGTGTGTCATGGTTCTTTAATCTAGGCGGGATTCATGCAGGATCAAGTTAATTATTGATCAGGCGTTTCATTTTACCAGTTTCTTTATTTTTTGGTTCTCTTTGTGACAGGAGTTTACATTTATTATTGTGCAGAATGTTTCAGCACCTGTGATATCATCACTGGAATGTTGGAGCTGGTGTTGATGAAACAATAAGTTGAATCAGCTGGGAGAAGCACTCAGACCTGGAATAAGAAGGAGTGAGAAGTTGATCAGAAAGAGATGGATGTCAGGAGCAATAGACTATGCAGCAAACCTTGGTAGGAGCCTTTGTACATGTAGCCTGCGGATAACTCATGGGCCACTGTAATGGTGAGGGCTGTAGTCACTAACTACAGACACTCTCAGACTTGTCCTGAGAGGGAACGCAGGTTCCAGAACATGCAATTGCTTCTCAGTGAGCCAACATCCATTCCTTACACTGATGGGTGCTGGATGAAAGGCGGGCAGTGTTGTAAATAGCGTCGAAAATGCATTGTCAGTATTCCACAGTTTGAACAGCACTGTGAAAAAAAGAGTTTCTATCCCCCTACGTACCTGAAAAGTGTAGAGGACCATCAGGTTCGATTAACAGAGAATGATGTAAGAATGTGATTAGTAAAGTTAGATATGAGGTGCCTATTTAACAGCAGGTAACCCTGACTGAACTAAAGAAATGGAGAGACGGGGTCAACAGCAGAGCCTACCTGTTGTGCACTTTCACAATAAAAATCATTGCAGTCACATGGATAAGGATCAGTTAAATATTCAAGTAGCACCTTCTCACTAAAACCTGGCAAGACTAGGGGCCTGATGTAAGGATTGGCAGAAGAGTACTCTGATAAAAACGTGACTGCTATCTCCTTATTACAAGTGCCATAGAATGTAATGCAGTTGTGTGACAGAATATTGAGAACAACAATATTGAGTTTACATACTTTCTAAGTAACCTACCAAAATTTTGGGGAAAAGAATATAAAAAAGTAAGAAAATCCTTTCTTCTGTATATTGCACGATAAGTAATTCATTTAAAGTATTGGAGTAGTAAATTATAATATTATTTAAAATAAATGGTTTAAAAGGGTGATATTATAAATGTATACATATCTATCTATATATATATATATAGATAGATATATATATATATATATAGAGAGAGAGAGAGAGAGAGAGAGATAGATAGATAGATAGATAGATAGATAGATAGATAGATAGATAGATAGATAGATAGATAGATAGATAGATAGATAGATAGATAGATAGATAGATAGATAGGGGTCGATTCCGATCTCGGCCGGAAGCGCACCTAACACCATTCGTCCGGAAAAAAACCAAGCCGAACGCGTGTTTCCCGACCGATTCGAACAGTCGTCCGAACGAGCAAGTACGATGCGCATAACAGCACAGATTCCGAGCGAGCCGTACTTACCCATTTCAGCTCCTGTTCCCCACCCGAACCGGATCCGTAAACGCCGAATCGAGTCGCACGGAACCAAATACACAGCACCTTCCGGCCGGACTAGTACGATGCGCCTTCCGCACGCGCTGAACCCGTCGTTACGTCCGGCACGTCAGAGCATCCGGGAGAGCTGTACATAAGCTCCGATTCGCGCCACAAGACGATCCACGGCGACGAGATGAACAAGCCAGTGACGAGTACGAGTCGAAGCCACGAGAAACCCGAACGAGACGAACCAACCATGAATCCCATCGCGCAGGTCCTACCAATACTCTACATCTATTACCGGGACCGGTACGGACGCGTACGGCGCAGACGGTAAGTCAAACACCCACAACACAAACAAACGACACGTACCCGAAATATGTCACACACACATAGGGATGCAGGAATGACGTACACTAGCAACAGCAGAACCATAGGGGCGGGATGGCTATCACCAATGCCATACACAACCATAGGGGGATGGATGCCTATCACTAACACCACCCCTACTCATGGGGGCCTGGATGCCTACCACTACCACCACCCCTATCCAGGGGGGCCTGGATGCCTGTCACTACTACCATCCCCACTCATAGGGGGATGGATGCCTACCACTACCACCACCCCTACTCATTGGGGCCTGGATGCCTGTCACTACTACCATCCCCACTCATAGGGGGATGGATGCCTACCACTACCACCACCCCTACTCATGGGGGCCTGGATTCCTACCACTACCACCACCCCTACTTATGGGGGCCTGGATGCCTGTCACTACTACCATCCCCACTCATAGGGGGATGTATGCCTACCACTAACACCACCCCTACTCAAGGGGGCCTGTATGCCTGTCACTACTACCATCCCCACTCATAGGGGGATGTATGCCTACCACTAACACCACCCCTACTCATGGGGGCCTGGATGCCTACCACTATCACCACCCCTACCCAGGGGGGCCTGGATGCCTGTCACTACTACCATCCCCACTCATAGGGGGATGGATGCCTACCACTATCACCACCCCTACTCATGGGGGCCTGGATTCCTACCACTACCACCACCCCTACTCATGGGGGCCTGGATGCCTGTCACTACTACCATCCCCACTCATAGGGGGATGGATGCCTACCACTAACATCACCCCTACTCATGGGGGCCTGGATGCCTGTCACTACTACCATCCCCACTCATAGGGGGATGGATGCCTACCACTAACACCACCCCTACTCATGGGGGCCTGGATGCCTACCACTACCACCACCCCTACCCAGGGGGGCCTGGATGCCTGTCACTACTACCATCCCCACTCATAGGGGGATGGATGCCTACCACTAACACCACCCCTACTCATGGGGGCCTGGATGCCTGTCACTACTACCATCCCCACTCATAGGGGGATGGATGCCTACCACTACCACCACCCCTACTCATGGGGGCCTGGATGCCTACCACCACCACCACCCCTACTCAGGGGGGCCTGGATGTCTACCACCACTACCATCCCCACTCATAGGACGGGTAATGCATGACACAACCAGCATACTCAAACATAGGGAATGTCAGAAAAAGACATCACCCCAACATCATGACAAGCGTGTGTAGTCTGTGTCACATGCCTACAACACTGAACATGACAATGAACATACAATGTGACCCCCTATCACATGTGTCACACATAAATGTGTGTGGCCTCCACAATGCAATCAGACCATGACCACTGTGCCAATGGGGTCTAAACCCCCATCATCACAGTGACCAAAATGTAAGTGTGGGGTCCATAGCTGAAGCACATTGTGCACATTGTGGCAATGGGGTCTAAACCCCCTTCATCACAGTGTCCAAAATGTAAGTGTGGGGTCCATAGCTGAAGCACATTTTGAACATTGTGGCAATGGGATCTAAACCCCCTTCATCACAGTGTCCAAAATGTAAGTGTGGGGTCCATAGCTGAAGCACATATTGAACATTGTTGCAATGGGGTCTAAACCCCCTTCATCACAGTGTCCAAAATGTAAGTGTGGGGTCCATAGCTGAAGCACATTGTGCACATTGTGGCAATGGGGTCTAAACCCCCTTCATCACAGTGTCCAAAATGTAAGTGTGGGGTCCATAGCTGAAGCACATTTTGAACATTGTGGCAATGGGGTCTAAACCCCCTTCATCACAGTGACCAAAAGGTAAGTGTTGTCATGGAAAAAGCTGCAAATGCCAAACAGCATGGATGATTCCTGGTCACACAACAACAAACACATCAGTGGCAAAGTAGTGCTTGTGTCCCATAGCAACATAGATTGGGTGAGGCAAACAGTGCAGTGCAAATAAGAGATACCTTTAGCCATGTGCAGACAAACATCACCCATGGGGGCTGACATTGTCAACATTTATCAATTACACAATGACAGAAGTGACCATCATAATGCAGACCCACATATCTGCACCAATGGACACACAAATGAAGATATCCTGTGGAGACTGTAGATGTGAGCTGAACAAATACCATACCATGGCAGCAATGGGACATACAAACCATGATTATTGTGCTGACTGATGACCTAGGAGTCCCAGGGACAGCAGGGGAAATGCACCAAACAACATACATCCAATGCAACACTAAAGATATGCCAATGCAGTGGTGCAGATGCACAAACACAAACAGGCAGCCTCACACTGCATATCAAACACAACAGGTGATGGGGGGGTGCCAGTGTCCCCAGGCAACCCCACAACACATGAGGAGGCCTGAATCCCAATTACACTGATGTGTATACAGTGCCACACAAAAGTAACTCATGGATCGGATTTCCCTATGTGGGCAATCAGGCATTGTGAGATGAGAGGGAGCCCAAATTACACATGTCACACAAGCTTGTAGGAACAGCAACTAACACAGCAAGAGACAGACCCACCACAGCACGACTTCCAGGGACACCGCATTGTGGTGACACTAGCCTGCATGATAATCCCACTGTGATGACAAAGGTAGATGTCGTTCACACTGTGAACCACAGCCATGTGTCCAGAACAACTAACTACCATCACACCTACACAAGCACAAATCAATCAGCACGGCCTGTCAGCCAAGGCCAATATGGAGGTAGGAGTCTAGCCGTGCAACAACTCACATTTGCACACACTCAACACCACACACCTTGATCTCCACCAATGTGCAGCTGTGAAGCTCACATGGACTGGTGACATTGCACATGCACCCATGACAATCCCAGGGGGTGGTGGGAACTAAGGTGTGAAACCCATCACACACGGCCAGTCAACAAGACTCGTGAATGTCTGACACACTGCACAGTACGCCGTACATGGGCATGACGTGAAATCCACCCCAATCAATGGGATCCCGGCCACAGTCACACACCAATGAAGAAGCCAAGGTGACCCACAAAGAACACACATAGACAACTTCCAACATTGCAGCTCTGACCCTGAGGAGTGGCAGCAGTCACACACACAACGTGTCACAATCACTGAAAGCTACCACAAACTGTAAATTACATGACTTATGTAACCCACAAGTGCCAAGGGGAATCCTGACTGTGTCCCATCTGCATTTGCCCACATCCCCAGCCCTGACAACAAAGACAACTAGGGATGACAACCTCATGAACATTAGTTTACCATGCACCCACATCCCGGAGAAACCAGGTCCAAGATGCTGGATGAACACAGGACAACTCTGCAAGCATCACAAACAGGAACATCCCTTGGGACACAGCCTGTGTAGGAAAAGGGAAGGGAACACACACAGACATGCTCACACAACACACAACACACAAGACGGGCACAGCCAATGTCACGGGATTACACACTGCCATGAGGGCACTCCACTCCTGTGGAAGGTCCGCTGTGCCAAACCTTGTCTGTGCACGACTCAAACATGTCAGCAGAACACTCGGTCAGTGAGTCAACAACTACAACACACTGAAGGCTCTGCTCACATCAGCCTGGGTACGGGAGTGTCACGTCAGTCATCTGCATACACCCTAAACACGTGTCAAGCAAGTTGCACTGTATACATAGATGAGTCCTTCAACATTGATGTGCAAAACTGCATGTCCAGTGGAGATGGGCACACAGTCAGGGAAATAGAAACATTAAACAGTGGCAAGCCCACCAGATGTGCATCAGTGTAAGCCAAAGATGGTAATTTACAAATGCAAAACGTACATCCATGTGTCAAATGCTGAACATTACACCCTCAGACTGCAGCAAAGGATGCTATAGATCCAGACTACATTAGGACCCAGATCCCATGGACCACATGGAGTCCATCACAGCAACACTTCATTTTCCTGATCTGAACACTATTACAACTGCAAATGCATGATGATACTCATCTACATCATGTACATCCAAAGAAAAACCACAATTAAACAAAAAGAGGCTTTATTCAGCAAATGTTAAATTAAAAGTTGAAGTCCAAAAGAAACTAAGGCCAATGGCCAGTCCAAATACACAGTCCCAACAGGGTGATACGTGACAACTTGTCACCCATTGCTTGCCTGCACTGGTACGGACAGGGGACATCCCCCTCGGAGGGGCATACAAGGGGCAGGCCAGGCACCGCAGGGACAGGATCAGGGGATGCCAGAAGGAGGCAGTGAAGGGGTGGTAGGTGCAGGAGTGTCACCGGCAACTGCAGTGGAGGTGTCTGACTCAGTGGGGGCCGGCACCACTGTAGGGCACAACTCAGATGTTGTGGGTGCTGCAACCACTGCAGTGGGCCGGTCAGATGGAGTGGACTGGGTCCCCACTGCAGTGCCCGAGTCAGACGGGGTGGTTGTGGACTCCACTGCAGTGCACAACTCCAAGGGAGTGGAAGGGGGGCAGATGAGGTGGGCAGGACAGAGGGGGGACCCGGTCTCCACACCAGTGGCACAAACAGGCAGAGCATCTGGTTTGGGGTGGAAGAGCAAGTGGTAGGGGGAGGGCCTAAGCAGTTTGAGGATGCGGTATCGGTGTGTGGGGGAACCTGGGGCAGGGTGTGGCAGTGGAACCTGTGCAGTGGTGGCCTGGGGGATGGAGGAGAGAGACTGTGTGGTGGAGCTGTGTGGTGGTGGTGGTGGGGTCTTGCCCTTCCTGGTCCGTGGGAACTTACGAATGGGGTCCTCTGTCTGCCTGTGCCTGGGGGAGGGTGTCCGGGTGTGAGGGGCACTCCCCTCTGTGTGTGGTGGTCGCCTCTTCCGCCTGGACTTCGTGTCAGGTGTATCTGTGGGGAAGAGGCCAAGCTCACAGAGGAAGAGCTTCTGGGAGGGGGGGTTGCAGGTGAGGCAAGGGAAGGGCTTTTGGAGGGAGAGGCATCTGCGGACTGCGCAGTGCTCGTGGATGCGTGTGTGTGTGTCTGGGCCCCAGCCCCTGTGAGTGAGGTATCAGTCCCCTGACTGTGCGTGCGTGTGCATCTGGATTTTTGTGTGTGTGTCTGTGTGCTGCTTGTGTCTGTGCTGGTGCGTGCCGGTGCCGGTGTGTGTGTGCTTGGGACAGGTAGGGTGCTGGGTATTGTGGATAGGGGAGAGGTAGGAGGGGTGAGGGACTGTTGCAGGAGGGACACTGCTGCCATCAGTGAGGAGGCCATGGACTGATTGGTCCGATGTAGGGCAGACATGCCAGATGACATGCCCTCCATGAATGACACCAGTTGTGTCAAAAGACCCGTGTGTGCATGGAGGACACTCAGAATTGATGTCTGCCCTACATGGATCTGCTTAAGCAAGTCCACAGACTCCACACTCAGGGCAGCAGGGGGGACAGAGGCAGGGGGTGTGGTGCCTGGCATGAAGGAGACACGCTCCCCTACACGGGAGCCTCCACGGACATGTGGGATGGGAGCAGATGGGAGGGTGGAGATGGTGGTGGTGGCGGGGACAGACTTGCTTGATGTTGCCTCTCGTCTGCTGACACCCGCCTCCACAAGGGTGTCCTCACTGGAGATGCTGTTTTCCCCAGCCAAGGTGGTCATAGCTGAGGTCTCCTCAGTGTGGCTCCCCTCACCCTCCATGCCACTGGGTCCCTCGGTCTCCCATGCAGTGGACCCAGTCTGGCTCTGCCGCTCCTCTTGGTCCATGGAGCTGTCTCCTCCTGTGGCCGTGGATGTATCTGCAAACAATCAGGATAAACAGAGCAACATTAGTCACCTGTACTGACCACACACACCACAGTAAGTACAGCACATCACAGAGCAAGCCCTGCCATCATTTGCTAGACATTGAAATTCGTGCTGACACTGATTTCAAGAAGCCCATTGTCTGCCTGACAGTCAGTCATGCCACACATATCCTACCTGTCCATGCACCCATCTGTCTGCTGCCTGTTGTATGCGACTAATCATATGTGCACACATGCACCACATACACAGTTGTTGGACATCCAAGAGTATATATGGAAATGTGTCACTCCAAACACATGCCATCTCCTGCCACTGACTCAGTACATGTGTCAGGAAAAGTGATGGGCAAAGTCTCTGTTGATATGCGGGTTTTGGTTCCATCACCAGACACAATGATGTCCTCATGTCCTGATAGACAATGCAACAATGGTGTGCATGCAGGACATATCACACCACTGCTGGATCACCCTTTGCGATTTGAATGTCATGGCACAGGCCTGTCTGGCAAGTCAGTCATAACTGTCTCCTGTCACAGGGGCAGTGCATACACACAACACCAGTCTGCACTGTGTCACAATCAGGGAGTTTCAGAAATGTAAGCCCTGTAGCTGACAGGTGCACATGTGCACCCCTGGCCACCCACATCATGAGGACTGAGATGATCCCATGTCAATCAAATGAGACATTTGAGTGACTGCAAACACAAATCCATACACATGAGCACTTCACCGTCTGATGAGATTGAACCAAAGCTGCCGGAACCTCAATGTTTCATACAACATTGTGCACAGTCAAGGGATCCGAGACCTATGCATTGACCTATGTGCAGATCCCATAGTCACAACTCAGATGGCTGGCCACCCCAAATTGTTAAACACTCCAGGAGTCCAAATAGCAAGGCCACACCACGGTGACACAGAGGCACACACCTGAGTGCACTCTTCACAATGCCCAATATGTATGCTGACACACGGGAGTGGGAGAACAGAGTGCCTTCGATGTACGGAGTAGGCATTACAGTCCTGGTCCATGTGCAACATGGTATTACCCTGAACACTAGGCAGGTGGCTATGCATGTGTCACACACATGATGTACATACTTCTGAGGCCCCTACCTTGGTCTCTGCAGCAGCATGGATGTGTGGCACATACCCCAGACATGTGGTGAGTCAGAGCAGCAATTGGAACACATATTAAAGCCATACCCAGAGTACATGTCAGATCACAGGCAATGTGAGCAATTGTACCACCCATGCAGCCCACCACAAAGTTCCTGTAACTGATGCTGTCCCCAACTTGAACCACAGGTAACTGCAAGTACACAGTACCCAAGTGACCTAAGTCACAGACTGTAAGGGCCACACCTGTGTATCAGATGAGGAGGGGGCATGACACAAGTGAGGGACATGAGTCCAGGACGACATGACAGTTGTACTGTGGAAGTGGAACCAGGCTAAAGGAGTGCATAGAGCACGTCAGTCATAGTACACAGTTGAGGCTAGCACTTACCCCCTCCTTGCTGCTGTCTGGCCTTCAGCTGCCCATCCAGGTCAGCGAAGACCACCGCCAGGATCCGGAGCATGTGGGGGGTCAGGGTCCGGTGTCCGCCCCTCCTGCGAGGAGGCGACAGCTTCAGCTGGACCCTTGCGATCCTCCGGGTCCAGCCCCGAAGGTCCTGCCACCTCTTCTGGCAGTTGCGGATCCTGCGCCTGTAGACACCACCGATCGTACTGCCCGGACGATGGTCAGCCAGATCTCCTGCTTCTGGTGGGCATCAACCTGTGAGGATGACAAAGTGAAAAGGCCATTACTACACATGGCACATTTCCGTGCATCACACAGTTGGATATACATGTCTCAATCACAGGGGCATATGATCTACACAGGTAGTGCAACTATGGCTATGAACAGTTTGCCAGCAGTTACTAAATGGTATCATTGCCTGGGAAGTCAAACCTTGTTGGAATGCACTGTTACTGCACTATACCTGTTCAGTGCATGTGACTACACACTTTGGGGGTGACAACTACTCAGTGAGCATGCTACCCACTGGTGTACACACTGTACATCTTGCTAGTCAGACAACATGCACAATTAGTAAGGCAGTGGACAGCGCACTCACCTGCTCCCCTGGTTTCCCATACAGCTTGCTGTACTGTGGAAGGAGGCTGTCCAGCAGGGCCTGGTTCTCCTCAGTGCTGAAGGCTGGGGCTCTATCCACAGTACGTGCCATTGCAGTAGCCAGAGGATGCAGAGACAGCAGCAGTGGTAGTGGCAGATGTTGTCCTGGAGCATGTAGTGCAGGCAAGTGAGTTCTCAGGGGAACAGCCAGCATTATATGTGTGCTGCAGGGGCAGATACTGTCCCATGTGTCCAAAGTGATAGGTCCAAGTCGTTTGCATCTTCTGAATCTGGCCAATACATGGAATTGCACCACTTATACACGCCAACAGCATCCTTCAAAACTTCAACTTCATGACACCCATTAATTTGCAACATTGTTGTGGGTGGCCAACTGAATTCACTGCATCCGACTCGTTAAAGCTTCGAAAACGCATCCGTTACCATGTCAGGCCATAGCCAATGCGTGCGCACCGATCGAGCCATTGCTGTACAACGCGTATTTCGAAAAACAACACGTATCCGTTCACATCATATGCAATGTCCAATGCGTGCGCACCGATCGGTCCATTGCAGTACACCGCGTCTCCGCTCACATCATATGCAATGTCCAATGTGTGTGCACCAATCGGTCCATTGCTGTACAACGCGTTTCCGCTCACATCATATGCAATGTCCAATGCGTGCGCACCGATCGGTCCATTGCTGTACAACGCGTCTCCGCTCACATCATATGGAATGTCCAATGCGTGCGCACCGATCGGTCCATTGCTGTACAACGCATATCCGCTCACATCATATGCAATGTCCAATGCGTGCGCACCGATCGGTCCATTGCTGTACAACGCGTCTCCGCTCACATCATATGCAATGTCCAATGCGTGCGCACCGATCGGTCCATTGCTGTACAACGCGTATCCGCTCACATCATATGCAATGTCCAATGCGTGCGCACCGATCGGTCCATTGCTGTACAACGCGTCTCCGCTCACATCATATGCAATGTCCAATGCGTGCGCACCGATCGGTCCATTGCTGTACAACGCGTATCCGCTCACATCATATGCAATGGCCAATGCGTGCACACGGATCGGTCCATTGCTGTACGACGCGTCCCTGTACAAGTCACTCGCATATGTCACCATGCTTGTCACTGGTGAACGTATGCCAGCCACATTTACTTGCCAGGGACTCAGGGGCACACCTACAACACCACAGCCTGTCCAAACTGTATCCTAAGGCATGTAAGGCTGCATTACCTTTTCTGTGTATGGGGGTCAACATGTGGTTTTTGGGTGGCACTTGGGGGCAGCCACTCCCAGGCTGTGCACATGTTAATGGGGACAGAATCCTTTGTGTGTTGTGCACATGACCACTGTGATGTGCAACTGTTCATTTCAGAGCATGTGGCATGGTCACATTTCCAGGTTGTGTATGTGTATGTCATGTCACATACCCCCTGAGTCCCATGTGGGAAGGTATGTACGTCACAGGGTGACCCATTGCCACAATAGTGATGGCCCTCCACAGTCTGTGTGCATGTTGTGTTTCCGATGTCTCTGATTCCATGTGCACAATGGGAGACAGTCTCCACATCCACGTTGTTTGTGCATGGACTTTGATGTTGTGCGTGTGTGTGTCACAGACATCCATGTCTGTCCTGCAGAGGCAACAGGGGCCACTACCTGTGGGAGTCATGGTTGTTTTGCTGACGTGTACATGATACGCCATGTCATGCCAGTGTCCATGTGGCAATACAGGGTCCCTGGGAATCTACCTGTCAATGAGCTATGATGCCTGTGGCACATCTGTCCTGACATGTCACTGTGGTGTGTGTTTGGAATGTGACAGCAGTAAATGGGTACTGTGACACAGCCTAATGATTTCCCATTGCACAACCTGGAACTTGTTGTCAACACATGTTGAACTGTGATGTTAGATGTTGGCCATGTAGGTGCCATATATGTCCATACAGAACGGCACACACATCAGGTACTTGTGTCTTGTAATGATGTATCATGTGATATTGAGTATGGTCAATGGCACATATGTGGGGTGACTGACAATCTTTCTTTCTTCACCTATGCACTGCAGGGCACCAGCTGTCCATAGACCATTCCCTGACCTTGCAACGATGGTGGAACGTGACTGCATCCGACGGTACCGCTTCAACAGGGCGCTGATTGAGGAATTGGCGGTGCGGTTGGCCCCACATTTGAAACCTGGCCGGCCATACCCTACAGCGCTGACCCCCAAGGTGAAGGTGATGGCAGCCCTACACTTCTTTGCCACCAGTACCTTTCAACACACTGTGGCATCTGCTGGTGGGATGTCACAGACCATGTTCAGCCGTGTGCTACGCGATGTTTTGGAGGCAATGTTGAGATACCTGAACCAGTACATCTATTTCCCTAAACGTCAACAACTCACTGACGTCAAGAGTGACTTCTATGCCCTGGGGAGGATGCCACATGTCATTGGCTCCATTGATGGGACACATGTGGTTTTGGTACAACCACAGGCACATGAGCAGGCATACAGGAACAGGAAACATTATCATTCGATCAATGCTCTGGTGGTATGTCTTGCAGATATGAGCATCTCACATGTGTGTGCCCGTTTCCCCGGTTCGGCACACGATGCCTACGTGATGAGGAGTAGTCGCATACCGAGGATGATGTCACAGATGCAGAACCAGCGTGCCTGGCTTGTCGGTGTGTACTGACTTTGTACCATTGTGTGTGTTCTGCTATGTTGTATTCCGCCCTCTTTTCCAACTCAGCTAATGTGCAATTGTCTGTCTGTAGGTGACTCCGGATACCCCAACATGCCGTGGTTGCTGACACCCCTCAGGAACCCTGTAACACCAGCCCATATGCGCTACAATGAGGCACATGGCCGGACCAGGAGAGTGATCGAGCGGACATTTGGTCTCCTGAAGAGCCGGTTCCGCTGCCTGGACAAGACAGGAGGGGCCCTCCCATATGCCCCAGAAAAGGTGTGCAAGATTGTCATCGTCTGCTGCATGCTACACAACCTGGCAGTGCGGAAGGAGTTGCCTCTCATCCTGGATGACGATGACCAACATCCGTTTTGTTTAACCTGAAGCACACCCTTTCCTTCTTGATGCTCAAATTTATTACTTTCTCATTTTTAGCGTGCAGCACTCCTGTGCGCTCCGTCCCAAAATAAGCGCCGCCATTACAATGAGTGAATTTTGTGACACGCAAATTGCGTGTCACGAAGGAGTTGCACAGCAATATGCACATCAGTAGACAATATTCACACGTACTCCATGATTTATCCAAGTTAATCCAGTTTATTCCAGGGTTTCATTAGTTTTTGACCATCACATCAGAGGCAAAAGTTTCCATGCTTCATGCATCTTAATACACTGAGATTGCCCATCCGGGCCTATTCACAGGCAAGTGCTGAGACTTCATGATTCACAAACGTGTGCTTTTACCCAATGCATTTCGGTCCCTACGACCTTCTTCAGGGGCATCTATGATGTTTAAAAAATATAAATCAATATATATTTCAACTAACAGTTCATATACAAATTAAATCTACAACGAAACATTTCATCCCTTCTCCCTTGTGTCCCTTCCAATAATATAAACATAATGTGCTTAAGGCCATTAAACACGATATTCACTACCCCATCCTGCAATTTTAAACTCCCGCTGAAACTTCCCCAGTTCTCATGACGCATAACTCGATGCGCCCTCCTAATAAACATCGCGCTAGAAACCCTTTAAAATTAAAAACTAATGTGTCTCACGTAAACACTACCTCTACTCCCCAACAAATGTCCTAACATATCCCCAACCTTGACTGCAACTCACTTTAAAACAAACCCAAACTAATTCCTGTGCATACCTGTTTTTAACATCCTGATCTTCAAATCCGCATAACCTTGCTTGTCTCTCTCCAACAGGCTTTCTAAACGTGCCCCTCCCAACGTAACTCTTTTAACCTTACTCACCGCACCCCCCCAGTTTGTGGGGAGTGCACTTTAAGGAGAAGGGCAGGATAGGTAAAGCGTGAGGTAGTCATTCAGCACAGGTGGGTGAGTAAGGTTAAAAGAGTTACGTTGGGAGGGGCACGTTTAGAAAGCCTGTTGGAGAGAAACAAGCAAGGTTATGCGGATTTGAAGATCAGGATGTTAAAAACAGGTATGCACAGGAATTAGTTTGGGTTTGTTTTAAAGTGAGTTGCAGTCAAGGTTGGGGATATGTTAGGACATTTGTTGGGGAGTAGAGGTAGTGTTTACGTGAGACACATTAGTTTTTAATTTTAAAGGGTTTCTAGCGCGATGTTTATTAGGAGGGCGCATCGAGTTATGCGTCATGAGAACTGGGGAAGTTTCAGCGGGGAGTTTAAAATTGCAGGATGGGGTAGTGAATATCGTGTTTAATGGCCTTAAGCACATTATGTTTATATTATTGGAAGGGACACAAGGGAGAAGGGATGACATTTTTCGTTGTAGATTTAATTCGTATATGAACTGTTAGTTGAAATATATATTGATTTATATTTTTTTAAACATCATAGATGTCCCTGAAGAAGGTCGTAGGGACCGAAATGCATTGGGTAAAAGCACACGTTTGTGAATCATGAAGTCTCAGCACTTGCCTGTGAATAGGCCCGGATGGGCAATCTCAGTGTATTAAGATGCATGAAGCATGGAAACTTTTGCCTCTGACGTGATGGTCAAAAACTAATGAAACCCTGGAATAAACTGGATTAACTTGGATAAATCATGGAGTACGTGTGAATATTGTCTACTGATGTGCATATTGCTGTGCAACTCCTTGATGACCAACATCCGCCACCTGTGGAGGATCCTGGCCTGGGCCACGATGCCAGTGATGATGATGATGATGAGGGTGATGTCCGCACACAGCTCATCACCAACTTCTTCAGCTGAATGTGAGTATCCAGAGAGTTGTCATGTCAATGATGTGAGTTTGCATGATATGTGTGGGTGGTGCTCTGGTGCTGTTTGAGTGTGGCCATGTGCTACTTGACTGGATGCATGCAGCGATGTGTCCTTACAGGTAGTCTGTACTCCCCAACAGTGTTGACATGCTAACTTGGTTTTGTGTAGGTATCTTGTGACATGTATTGGGCATGAGTATTGCAGTTCTGTCCTGTTCTTCAGTGCTTTTGACTGTGTGTCATGTCTGTCCTTCACAGGGTGCTTACAGAGTTGTTTGGTCAACTTGGATCCCCGACACCATGATTCAGCTTTCAGGGTGGCAGCAGTTGTTTCCCTACAGGTGATGTGCCACACACCCCTGGACTTTATTTCTTCTACACTTTTTGACTGTGTGGCCACTGCCACGTGGGATTACCTTGCATTTGTAGTGGAAACAACATGTTGCAAATGTGTAATAAACCTGTGCTTCACTTTGGGATGTGCGTTGTCTGTGGTCACACATCTGACTGACATTTGCTTACTGCACCTGTGGGCTAGTTAACACAGACTCTGAATACGTGTGGTGTCTGTGCATTCTACTGTATTTCCTGGCAACATCAGTGTAGGCGATGAGTCCGATGGCCCTGGTGTTTATGTGTTGTGTAGCCCTAGTGGTGTGTCTCCCTCATATGTGTCACGTCGCCATGACTCACATGACGGTGTTGAACTTGCTGTGGCAGTTAGCATGCACAGTGTCATTTAGCAGATCATCATCTCCATGACAAAAACAACGTTGGAATCACAACAGAGGCAAGTATGGTGTACTAGTGAGTTTATTACATACATATGTGAGGATAGTGCACAGGATGGTGGGTGCTGTACATTGGTATTGGAATCCAAAGTTCCCAGATGAGTTGGAAGTGTTGGTAGCAGAAATGTCCTGAGTAAAGTCCACAGTCATCTGATACATTAGTCCAACTTAAACTCCCCATGTCATGTGGGAGAGTTGTGTTGCATTCGACAGGGTGAACAGTTTGCACACAAAGGAGAATTTCCAGAAGAGGTGTTGGGTTCCTGGGGGATGTACATGGCCTTCGGCCTCTCAGTTGTCCTTCCTCGGACGACCCCTCTTCTTTCTGGGGGGACCCTCATGTGCAGGCCGCTGCGGTGCAGAGGACTCTCCAACAGAGTCATCCTCCCTCCCTGTGGCAGTTGCAGTTGTTGCGGCACCAGATGTTGTGGGCACACAGGGAGGTGTGGACATGTTGGTGCTAATCTGGCAGAGGCATGTCAATATGTCCCTCTGCACCGCTGTCAGTTCTTCCAATGTGTCCCTCTTGGACTCCATGCCAGACATGTGTCTCTCCACACAGGACATGTGTGTCTCCACATTGGACATGTGGGAGTCCAAGCGGGCATGATGGGCAGCCTGCTGCTGTTGAATGTCCTTGAGGATCCCCACTACCTGGCTGACCTCTCCGGTGCTATTCTGGTACGCATCAGCAATGCGTGCCAGTTGTGGGTCATCATGCAGTCCAGACCCCTCTGCAAACAGCGACCTCTGCCTACCACCCCTACCACCACCCCTGGACACACGTGCGGGAGCTGCCGTGGCACGCACAGGTGACCCTCGGCCCCCTTGGGGGTTGGTACTGGGGTTGTTGTCCGTTGATTCACGGTGGGCTGTGGTCCCTGTGCTGTTGTCATTGAGTGTCCTTGGTCTGTCCGTGTCGGCGGGAGTGGTCTGTGTGTTGGCAGATGTTGGAGGAATGGGTGCAGGGGGTTCAGATGGTGGTCCTGCTGGTGCTGCATGATGACTCCCACCGGAGGTGCCAGGTTGGTATTCGCCATCCGATGAGGGCAGAGGCTGTTCCACACCAGAGAGCTCAGGGTCCCCCGGAGCCTGGGACAGGGACTCCTCCTCATCTGCTGCTGTGTCCCCATCATCACCTGTTTTTGGAAGAGACACACAATGTATGTTATGTTTCTGCAGGCATCAATGGTTCAAACACATGACAGTTGTGACTGTACCTCTGGATGCGGCCCTGTACATTGCAGTGTCCTAAGTTGTCACAGTCAGAGATTGATATTGGTGTGGCTCATTGTCCTGCCAACCTGATGCATTTCAATGTGGATGTTGAGGTGTGTGCATGACCAGCATTGGTGGTATTTGGTTGACATCCGGACCTCCTTCTCCCCCCAGCCCAGTTGTCCCACCATGAAGCATGCCGCACTTGCAGTGGGTGCAGGTTGACTCTCAGGATGTCAGTCAGTGGTGTCCTGCTGTTGGTTGGTGCACAGTTCCCAGCAGGGCCTTGTGCTCCCACAACAGGGCACCATTGTCAGACATCTTGGAAGTGGCTTTTCACTCACTCTCTTGTAGGGCACGGTCCCAGGTGTGTTGTTTGGAGTTAGTGGAAGTGGTGTGTGTGTAAGGGCCTGCTGGTAGCTGTAGTCGGAGCTGGCACTCCTCCTCCCCCCAGGCCAGACATCCCACCATGAAACGTGCTTCCATTGCAGGGACTGCAAGTTGACTTTCAGGATGTTAGTCAGTGGTGTCCTGCTGTTGGTTGGTGCACAGTTCCCAGCAGGGCCTTGTGCTCCCCACAACAGAGCACCATTGTCAGACATCTTTGAAGTGGCTTTTCACTCCCTGTGAGGTGTGCATGCTTCAGTGTGAGCTTGCCGGGCCATCCGGGTGGGGCATGTTGAGCTGTGACTACCACTCCCATCATGCTATTGCCTACACCCCCCTTCCCAGCATGCCCATACTTCCTTCCTTTTGAGTGGACTTCACTGTGTGTGAGTGTGACAGCAATGGCAAGATGGCTGACAGTGGTGTCCTGCTGTTGGTTGGTGCACAGTTCCCAGCAGGGCCTTGTGCTCCCACAGCAGTACCCAGTGTCAGCCATCTTGTCAGTTGTTTTCCACTCCCTGTGATGTGAGCATGGTTCATAGTGGTGTTGATGGGCCAATTGTGAGGGTGACCAATATCTGTGACTACCACTCCCATCATGCTATTGCCTACGCCACCCTTCCCAGCATGTCCATACTTCCTTCCTTTTGAGTGGACTTCACTGTGTGTGAGTGTGACAGCAATGGCAAGATGGCTGACAGTGTGGTCCTGTTGTTTGTTGGTGCCCAGTTCCCAGCAGGGCCTTGTGCTCCCCACAGCTGAGGCCAGTGTCAGACATCTTTGAAGTGGCTTTTCACTCCCTGTGAGGTGTGCATGCTTCAGTGTGAGCTTGCTGGGCCATGCGGGTGGGGGATGTTGAGCTGTGACTACCACTCCCATCATGCTATTGCCTACACCCCCTTCCCAGCATGGCCATCCTTCCTTCCTTTTGACTCTGCTTCCCTGTGGGGTAGTGTGCCTGTGCTGACAGGATGGCTGACAGTGTTGTCCTGGCGTTTGTTTGGCTACAAGTCCCAAAAGTGTCCCTGTGCTTCACACAGCATAACCCAGTGTGGTTGTTCTTTGTGGGATATTTAATTAGAGTGTGAGGCATTGCATTATCCCAGGTGAGTTGTGTGGAGTTTGTGTTAAGGGGGTGTGTGAGAAAAGCTGCTGGTGACTATGGTCAGAGCTGGCAGTCCTCCTTCCCACCCAGCCAGATATCCCACAATGGAACGTGCTTCCATTGCAGGGAGTGCAAGTTGGCTTTCAGGATGTCAGTCAGTGGTGTCCTGCTGTTGGTTGGTGCACAGTTCCCAGCAAGGCCTTGTGATCCCCACAGCAGTACCCAGTGTCAGCCATCTTGTCAGTTGTTTTCCACTCCCTGTGATGTGAGCATGGTTCAGAGTGGTGTTGATGGGCCAATTGTGAGGGTGACCAATATCTGTGACTACAACTCCCATCATGCTATTGGCTACACTGACTTCACCAGCATACACAGAATTCCTTCCTTTCAGTGAGCTTCCCTGTGAGGTGGTGTTCTAGTGGTGGCAAAATATCTGACTGTGTTTGTTGGTTAGATTTGTGCCACTGCCTTGCTCTATTTGTTGTTAGGTTTGTACATGTCATGACACAGTTACATATCACTATGAGATGGCATGTATTGTGTTTATCTAACTAACATACTCATCTTGGGATGATTATCTTTTGGTTGCTGTGGATTTGCTAAGGGTGCATGGTTTGACTATCCCCTTGACAGTGATGTGTGTGTATTGTCACACAATATTGTGTATATTTGTTGTGTACTCACCAGGCTCTGGGATGTTTGATAGTCCATATACGCTCACTGGTGGTAGGATGGCCCGCACCTTCTCCTCCCAGGGCCTGAGGTATAGTAGTTTGGCAGGAGGGCCACTGCCGGTGCGCTGACTCAAGATGTAATCCTTCTTTAGTAGGTCCTTGACCCTCCTGCGCACATCATACCACCTGTTCTGGATGTCTTCCTTTGTGCGCAAACATGGTGATTGTGCATTCACCCTGTCGACGATCCTCTCCCACATCTTGGTTTTCTGCGACATGGGGGTCTGTTGGACCAATGTACCAAACAACTGTGGCTCTACCCTGAGGATCTCATCTACCAGGACTTCCAATTCACTGTCTAGGAACTTTGGATTCTTCTTTGGGGGCATGGTGATGGGTGGTGGTGGTGATTGATGGGTGTGTGTGTGCAAGTGAGGGTGGGTGAGTGTAGGTTTTGCTGGGTGTATGTGAGGGTGCTATTTGTTGAGGTGCTAATGGTGTGTGGCTTGTGTGATGGATGAGCTGTGAGTGTGTCTGTGGTTGCTGTCTGATGGTGTTCTGTGCTTGCAGGTCAGTTGAATTTGCAAAGGATCATGGTAGGGATTTGTGGCCTTTATATGGGTGGAGTTGTGGGTGTGTCTTTGTTCCATGTTTCCCCCCAGTATTTATCATTGCTTGTTTGGCCCTTTTTTGTATTTTTTCCTTTGTATTTTTTGTGCATGTAGGAGACGTTCTTCTGACCGAGTAGGACGCTGCAGTTGTCTCGTGCGAGCTTCTCCGAGTCGTTCACGCTGTGTTTCTGCTAGGTTTCATGTGCGGCGTACGCGTCGGTCGCGGAGTATTGGGTTGCTTCGGCTGGGTTTTGTATGCGTGTCGGTCGTACGGCTTGGGCTCCGTGTGACTCGGTCTCGTTTTCCACGCATTGCATCGTACTGCGCGGGTCGGAGTTCGCGGGTACGTTTCGGTCGGGTTCATTCCTAGTGTGTGTCGGTCGGTTCGATTCGTGTAGTTTCCCGGCCGGATAGCTTGTTTCCGTGCGGTTCGGTCGTTCGGCTTGTGTTCCGTACGAGTCGGTCGTGATTCACATGCATTTCATCGTACTACGCAGGTCGGGCAGCGCCGGTACGTGTCGGTCGGACTATATTCCCGTACCGAGTCGGTCGGTATGTTTTCCGGCCCGAATCGGAATCGGCCCCATAGATTCAGAGAACTCTCGCTATTTCCCAACTTTAGATGGAGAGCAGATTAAGAGTGTCGCTGGTGTTGCAGCGTAAAAGCTGATCATTCTTAACACGACATAAAAAACTCTAGTATGCATTTTGCACACACCTAGAAAAATAACACTGTAACTGAGAAAAGCTGAAGTACCAGCACCATAAAAGTGTGCTTGGATTTGTAGAAATAGAGGAATCTATTTTCAATGAGTTTGATATGTTTATTAATTGATTACTATATTATTTTAACGTTATGAAATATTGATTAAAAAGCTTTCTATGATGCAAAATAACACAAATTAATAATATGAAGCAGCATATCTATGTAACAAATGAGTCTTACATACAATTGTGCAAATATTAATGATGAGACTTAGCATCTCTTTTGCCCTCATTGTAATGCACCTTAGCACATGAAACAGTGGTGCAGAATCTTTATGCAATATGTTATATGAATGAAACTTTCAGTAAAAATGCTTCACATTATTCGAGTTTTAGATGTCCTGAAACTATTTCATTTAAATGATTTTTAAGAATAGTTTGCATGTAGGTACTTTTAAAATTTTGGTAGTAGGACATAATTACAGTTGAACATTTTTGTGCAAATAATCACAGACAAATGTCACAATTATTTCCATATATGATATTCTTGATTTATTTAGTTATGCTTGAACTTAATTATGAGTTTATTTTACTAAATAAAAAATGCTAACTTTAAAATGCATAAAATTTCCTTTTTTCTTAGGCTGCATTATTTCATTGCCTGGTGTAATGGACTTTTGTTACATTTCCTCAAATGTTACTTTATCTGTTCTGTTTATGCAACATTCTTTCATTATTAGGCACTTTTACCAGTACTTCGCTGCTGTGAGTGAATTAGTGGGAACTTGACCCTTCGAAATAATACATGTAGAGCAACTAAGTAAATAAGCTCTTTGTCAACTAACCTGTGAGGACTGAATGGACATTTGTTTCTCATGAGCAACATGGGAAAATATGTTGGAGAGTCAATTTTGTACCTGATGAGCGGTAGAATGATCACATGATGATCAGACCATTGTATGGTGTCAACTGATGTCACAAAGTGATGATTTGGAGTATAAAAAGTGACTTTCCTAGGAGGAGGGAGCCGTCTTTCACTAGAGCCCCTTTCTCTTTCACCGTCTCCAACCTGCCTACTGGACTATCTTTACATGCCTCTTGCCTTTTTTCCTTTTGTTGATGAACTTGTCTGCTGGACTATTTGGAGCTATCTGGTGAGAGACCAGACTTGAACTTTCCTGGTTACAGCTCCATTCCACTTGCCCATGCCATGGACTTTTCCTTAGTGGTATTTAACTTGATCCCATTTCCCATGCTAAGTGAACTCTCTGGAACCATCCTCCTGCTTTTGTTGGTGGTAGCAAACTCAAACCTGAACTATCCTCTTTATGTATTCTTTTATTCAGATATAGATTTAATTTGACTAAATGTGTGGCTTTATACTGCGAGCTGTAAGACTCATGACTGAACTGCTTAAAATGTTACATATATGTATTGATTTTGGATCTTTAATGAAATAACCAAATTATCTAAATTTGTCTGAGTCTTTTATTGTGTCTTAATATTCTTTCCATGGAGACTGTGCTTACAATTATCTGATTTCTAGTGCATGACAGAGAGTGTTATAGTCTGAGACGTTGACTGATAGAATATCGATGCTAAAAACATCGATGGTAAAAATATCGAAAAAAATATATAGATTGTAAAAATATCGACTCCCTATACTTAAACAGGTACGTACAAAAATATTGAATCAAAAATATCAAAGTTAAAAATATAGAGGTAAAAAATATTGATTTAAAAATATAAATAAAATAAAATAATATATATTAAATATATAAAATATTAATATTATCTTTAACAAAATTAATTAAAATTAATATACATTTTAACTAAATATAAAAATTAAACTTAATTTTAAAAATTATAAACAAGCAAACATAATAATTTATACATATACATATATTTACTTTGAAATAATTTATTAAATATTATCTTTATTTCATTTTTTAACTTTTAAATTATATAAAAATTAAATATATACATATATCAATAATTTAAAATAAAATAAAAACATTCTATAATTAATGTAAACATTAAACTATTAAAACAAAATTCAAACATACATTTCGCAATACAATCAATACAACAGTAGGGAAAATGTTGGATAGCGAAATAATTAAATTTACTATTCCAACTGCAATGAGTGCAACAGTAGGGAAAGTGTTGGATAGCGGAGGGGTAAAAATTACTATTCCCACTCCAAAGATTGCAACAGTAGGGAAAGTGTTGGATAGCGGAGGGGTAAAATTTACTATTCCCACTCCATTGAGTGCAAAAGTAGGGTAAATGTTGGATAGTACAAGAATTAAATTTACTATTTCAACTCCAGTGAGTGCAACAGTAGGGAAAATGTTGGATAGCAGAGGGGTAAAAATTACTATTCCCACTCCTGTGTGTGCAACAGTAGGGAAAGTGTTGGATAGCGGAGGGGAAAAATTACTATTCCCACGCCAGTGAGTGCAACATTAGGGAAAGTGTTAG
Source organism: Calotriton arnoldi (assembly GCA_963921515.1). NCBI lineage: Eukaryota > Metazoa > Chordata > Amphibia > Caudata > Salamandridae > Calotriton > Calotriton arnoldi. Next base: position 551,455 of record CAWUFW010006814.1, on the reverse strand, counting down.
ATAGCAGAGGGTTCAAAATTACTATTCCCACTCCATTGATTGCAACAGTAGGGAAAGTGCTGGATAGCGAAGGGGTAAAAATTATTATTCTTAACAATAAATAAGCAATATTTTAAAAATATACAATTAAATATATTAAACATATAAAAAGAACACATATTATAATGTTAATTACATATAACAAAAAGGTACAATTATTATATATAATAAATTAATAAATACATTTATAAACACTATTTATTTAAAAGGAGCAAATATTCACAAACAGACAAATTATTTAAAACATAAATGTATTTATTTTATTTCCTACCCTATAACACCACACCAATAAAAAAGACATCAACATTTTTATTTAAATGTATTTCCATAATTAACATACTTAATAATGAAATCAAAATATATTATAATAAAAAAGATAATAAACATTCATTGAGTACACATTCTTTAACACTATAATATCCACAACACACACTTAAAATTAATTACACAATTACCATAATTAATTACTAATTAATTAATTTAAATTAATTAACAACTAATTATTAAACAATTATTAATACATTAATTTACACATTTAACACTATAGCATCACAATTAAACAAATATTAATAAATAAAAATTATTCAATACATTTTATATAATTGAATTACTTCCCACCCTATTCCCCTATAAACCACAACCCGCTACGGAACTAAAAACGCAAATTTCAAATAAAAAAATTAATAACTACTATAAACTATCAATTAATTTTATATAATTAAATTACTTCCCACCCTATTTCCCTATAAACCCACAACCCGCTACCAGTCGCGGCTCCTGGAGGGAGTGCTGCGGGGCGGTGAGGCGGGGGAGGGGCAGGGTGGGGGATAGTAAACTCCGGCATATGGCTGAATGGAGGTAAGTACATAAATAAATAAATAAAACGAATTACATTGCACGCGCTGCAACGCCAAATTTGAAATATAAAAATATATATACAAATATTTTAAGTAATAAGTAATACTATGAACTTAGGGGTCGATTACGATGGCGGTCGGAAAAACATACCGACCGCCATGGTAGCGGCAAAAAACCGCCCGCATGGCCACCGGGAAAAACGCCGCACACATTACGATGAACCGCCACAATAATCCGTCCGGAGCGGCGGGAGACAACGAAAAACCGCCCGCACACGCCGGACCAGCTCAAAATCCGACCGCAACGGCCGGATACCCAGCGGAAAAGCCAAGAACCGCCGCCATGCACACGGAGTAACCGCCCGTGACATTATGACATCCCCGCTACCACCATGGTACCCACCTATGAATCCGACCGCATCGTGCGCGAACAGTGACGAATCCGATAGGCGGCGGAAGGGCCGCAGCATAGCCACCGCTGCCGAGGAACAGCTGCGGAGGAACCGCAAAAAAAATGGCGGACGTTGAAAAAAAAACAATGCACACACTGAAGTAGACCTGTCCCAACACAAACCAAAAGTGCCCAATGACAACAGCCCCAGAAATTCAAAATAACCAATCACAGGACAACACACACAACACACCTGACAGCAACATACCAGCTTGCCACACCCCCCATAACCGAGCATAAAACTAGCCCCTCCCTGACCACAATCCTTTGCTACACTCCACAACTGAAGGTCCCAACCCCAGAGAACAAAGGAGAGGCAAACCTGCACACAGCACCACCACAACACACACACCACCTACACCACCCACAACACCCACAACACCCACACAACTGCACCACAGAACATCTGCACAGCACACACCATGGCACCACACAAAATGCCAAAATTCACTGATGCAGAGCTTGCAGTCATGGTAGATGAGATAATAAGAGTTGAACCACAACTCTATGGCAACATGGTCCAACACACCCCATTAGCCACAAGAACCCAAATGTGGGTGAGGATAGTCAATAAGGTCAATGCAGTAGGGACCACCCCCGCAACAAGCAGGAAATACAGAAGCGGTGGCATGACCTGAAGACCGTGGTGAAGAGGAAGAGGGCCAAGAACCGTCAGCTGGCTGACGGGACTGGTGGAGGCACTCCCATCCCACCCAAACCATACAGTCCGTGGGAGGAGAAGGTCCTTGGAATCCTACATCCAGAGAGTCTTGAAGGAATCCGCGGGGGACTGGAAGCTGGTAAGTACAAACCAATGTATAACATCACATTGCCATGTACCGTCTTGCACAAATTCAAACCTACAACCCCTAGGCCAAAGGACATTCATCTGACCCACAATACCCAAAACAGGTCACACAGATGTAAGCACCACTCAACCTGAAAAAGCACAAAGCTAAACAAAACCAACTGGGATGCATGTGTACAGACAAAAAGCACTACAACACACACCAGGCCCCCATCTCCCACCCCTCAGCAGGATGGAGCACCACACCCAGAAGCATGTGTCAGCCATTGAACGCTCCCCCACCACCTAACAGGTAGGTAGCCATCTTCACAGGGTTGGGGAATGTGTATCTGGAGGCAGCACTACAACTCCCAACAGGCCCCCTCTCCCACCCCTCAGCAGGATGGAGCACCCCACCCAGAAGCATGTGTCAGCCATTGAACGCTCCCCCACCACCTAACAGGTAGGTAGCCATCTTCACAGGGTTGGGGAATGTGTATCTGGAGGCAGCACTACAACTCCCAACAGGCCCCCCTCTCAGAAGCATGTGTCAGTCATTGAACGCTCCCCCACCACCTAACAGGTAGGTAGCCATCTTCACAGGGTTGGGGAATGTGTATCTGGAGGCAGCACTACAACTCCCAACAGGCCCCCTCTCCCACCCCTCAGCAGGATGGAGCACCCCACCCAGAAGCATGTGTCAGCCATTGAACGCTCCCCCACCACCTAACAGGTAGGTAGCCATCTTCACAGGGTTGGGGAATGTGTATCTGGAGGCAGCACTACAACTCCCAACAGGCCCCCTCTCCCACCCCTCAGCAGGATGGAGCACCCCACCCAGAAGCATGTGTCAGCCATTGAACGCTCCCCCACCACCTAACAGGTAGGTAGCCATCTTCACAGGTTTGGGGAATGTGTATCTGGAGGCAGCACTACAACTCCCAACAGGCCCCCTCTCCCACCCCTCAGCAGGTTGGGGCACCCCACCCAGAAGCATGTGTCAGCCATTGAACGCTCCCCCACCACCTAACAGGTAGGTAGCCATCTTCACAGGGTTGGGGAATGTGTATCTGGAGGCAGCACTACAACTCCCAACAGGCCCCCTCTCCCACCCCTCAGCAGGATGGAGCACCCCACCCAGAAGCATGTGTCAGCCATTGAACGCTCCCCCACCACCTAACAGGTAGGTAGCCATCTTCACAGGGTTGGGGAATGTGTATCTGGAGGCAGCACTACAACTCCCAACAGGCCCCCTCTCCCACCCCTCAGCAGGATGGAGCACCCCACCCAGAAGCATGTGTCAGCCATTGAACGCTCCCCCACCACCTAACAGGTAGGTAGCCATCTTCACAGGGTTGGGGAATGTGTATCTGGAGACAGCACTACAACTCCCAACAGGCCCCCTCTCCCACCCCTCAGCAGGATGGAGCACCCCACCCAGAAGCATGTGTCAGCCATTGAACGCTCCCCACCACCTAACAGGTAGGTAGCCATCTTCACAGGGTTGGGGAATGTGTATCTGGAGGCAGCACTACAACTCCCAACAGGCCCCCTCTCCCACCCCTCAGCAGGATGGAGCACCCCACCCAGAAGCATGTGTCAGCCATTGAACGCTCCCCCACCACCTAACAGGTAGGTAGCCATCTTCACAGGGTTGGGGAATGTGTATCTGGAGGCAGCACTACAACTCCCAACAGGCCCCCTCTCCCACCCCTCAGCAGGTTGGGGCACCCCACCCAGAAGCATGCGTCAGCCATTGAACGCTCCCCCACCACCTAACAGGTAGGTAGCCATCTTCACAGGGTTGGGGAATGTGTATCTGGAGGCAGCACTACAACTCCCAACAGGCCCCCTCTCCCACCCCTCAGCAGGATGGAGCACCCCACCCAGAAGCATGTGTCAGCCATTGAACGCTCCCCACCACCTAACAGGTAGGTAGCCATCTTCACAGGTTTGGGGAATGTATATCTGGAGGCAGCACTACAACTCCCAACAGGCCCCCTCTCCCACCCCTCAGCAGGATGGAGCACCCCACCCAGAAGCATGTGTCAGCCATTGAACGCTCCCCCACCACCTAACAGGTAGGTAGCCATCTTCACAGGGATGGGGAATGTGTATCTGGAGGCAGCACTACAACACACAACAGGCCCCCTCTCCCACCCCTCAGCAGGATGGAGCACCCCACCCAGAAGCATGTGTCAGCCAATGAACGCTCCCCCACCACCGAACAGGTAGGTAGCCAACTTCACAGGGATGGGGAATGTGTATATGGAGGCAGCACAACAACACACAACAGGCCCCCCTCTCCCACCCCTCAGCAGGTTGGGGCACCCCACCCAGAAGCATGTGCCTGTAAGTAAAAACCAAAGTGACACTGCACAGGTAATCAGACAGTGCATGCACACCACCATCACTCAACAAAAGCATTGGGAGACATGACAACATGAGGCTCTACTTCACCCAAAAATAGAAAAGTAAAGCACAGCCATTGACAGGATGCAGACAGCTCAGCGTACGTAACTGTGACAGAAACAGAACTGTGACTCTCAACAAATATGTCCAAGAAAACGGGCCTCTGACATGCATCACCCAGACTTCCCTCTGTAGCGTACATGGGTGCTGATCATGAAGGACCATGGGAAAACCAAACTAGCATGGTCTGCTGTATAAAGAAATACAAGCACAGGACATGTCAACGGTATGCATGTGATGACAATGGCTAGTCCATGCACACAGGTAATGTCTGCCAGGCAGAGTGATCAGCAAAGATGCTGAACATCAACTTGTAGTCATGCCAGTTGTCAGATGACAACCTCACATTGAAATCACCAATACTAGACGTGTGGCATGCTAACCAATCACAGGTCACACCATTGTGAAATGATGAATGTAACTCCACTTCATGGCATGAGGCACATCACTGTGCAGACATACAATGTGTGAAAAAGGCAACTGTGTGTAGCATAACATGTAAATAAGAGACATCAAACACAGCAACCCTGAGGTGTGTAAGGCAATTACCATCTACTTCCTGTCCCACAGGTGACCAACAACTGACTGCAGAGGACGACAACCTCAACCAGCACAGCCAGTCACCAGCTCCCGAACATCTCCCCTCGGATGCAGACTCCCTGGATAATGAGGAGGAGGAGGACCAACCCGGACCATCTGGTGTGGCAGGGCGGAATGTGTCCCAGGACCCCACAGCCCCACCACCCTCAGCAACAACATCAACGCAGAGCCCTGCTGCAACGACCTGTGCCACCACCACCACCTCCACCACCACTACCACTACCACTGCTGCCTGCAACACTCGCTCTGCTCCACAGGCCAACCAGATCACAACAACTGCGGAGGCACGGGAGAGTAGGCCGGTGCCCACAGGAGGGAGGCAACAGGGCTGTGACAGCAGGCCAGGTGTGAGGACAAGGCTGACCCAAAGGGAAGAAGACCCTGCCACAGAATCACTGGCACACATTCACAGAGTTGTGGGGGCCTATGAACACGCCCAGGGACAGTTGAGGCAGGCTCAGCAGGATGCCCGTGAGCAACAACAGATGCTGCGCTCAATTGACAACCTCATGGGCCAACTCGTGGCCTGCATGGGCCAAATCAGGGACCTCCTGGGCCAGCTAGTGGAGGTCCTCAGGGACAGGCATGCGGCACCGCCAACACCGACAGCTCCCTCCGTTGTGCCGCAGGATGACAGACCCCCACCCTCCCCTGCGTCCAGCGAGCATGGGGACTCATCAGACACCACTGGCCATGCACCTGTGTCCCCCCGGCCAAAAGAGCAAGGGGCCGCCCGAAAAAATCATTGGGAGCATCCCGTGGCAAAGCACCTGGCAAAAGCCAGTCAAGTAGCCAGCCATGATGGCACCCCTCTTCACCCTGCTGTGTACCCTGCAGACTGTCCCCACACACAATGGCGTGGGAATGGCAAATGACTGTTGGACTGTGTTGCCATACTGATCTAGTGTATACTCTATTGTCTCATCTACCATCACTGACAAATCTGTTATTGACCATTCACAAATCTGTCAATATCCACATCTACATCACATGTATCCACTGTAAATAAACACTAATAACGCACCAATTTAGTTGTCACTGTTCCATGTTCATCACAGTATGTTAACTCACACCCATGATTACAATGTCACAGGAGCAGGGACTCCGCAGGCAAGTAGAGGCTGAAGGGACCTAGGAAAACACAACAGAACATCAGTTGCTACTCAGGTGGTGGACTAACAACCATCACACAACACAGCACATCAAGGTACGACAATCTGCACATGTCACAAGGAGCAACTGTACCAACATAGACATCAAGTAGCTGTGTCAAAAGATCCCTTGCCATACACACCTGCAGCCAGCACTGACTCAGCAACATGCTGTAGTCACAAAACTCACATACACATATTCACCAAGCACAACAACATCAGACAACAGCCAGTATTGACATTGCCACTGACCATCAAGTGAAGTAGATGTTGATGAGCTGCTGACGCTGTCCAACACCTTCCTCCTCTCCACTATCCTCGTCACTTGATGTTTGGGTGTTTGCAGGTGGGGGCTGTGGCTGGTCATCATCATCCTGGATTAAGGGGATCCCCTTCCGCACGGCCAGGTTGTGTAGCATGCAGCATGCTACCACTATCTGACACACCTTGACGGGTGAGTACTGCAGAGCCCCTCCGGTCTTGTCGAGGCATCGAAAACGCGATTTCAGGAGTCCAAATGTTCGCTCAATGACCCGACGTGTCCTCCCATGGGCATTGTTGTAGCGCACTTCAGCTGGTGTCCTGGGATTGCGAAGTGGACTCAGCAACCAAGGTCCGTTGGGATATGCAGAGTCACCTAAGTGTGAAAGACACATACAGATTGAGTGTCTGACATGTGTCCGAGGACAGCATGGCACACAAACATCACACGACTCGACCCTTTGTACTCACCCACAATCCATGCCCGCTCCGGCGCCAGATTGGCCATCAGCTGTGGTAAAATGCTGTTGCGCATTATGTGTGAATCGTGGGCTGAACCTGGAAACTTTGCACAGACGTGTGAGATGACCATATCTGCCTGGCACACCACCTGCACATTGATGGAATGATAATGTTTCCTATTTCGGTAAATATGCTCCCGTGCTTGGGGTGGAATCAGGGAAACATGTGTGCCATCTATTGCACCAACTACATTAGGAACGTGTCCAAGTGCATAAAATTCGCCCTTCACATCCGCCAACTCATGCCGCCTGGGGAAATGTATGAATTGGTCCCTGTGTTGCATCATAGCCAACAGGACATCACGTAGCACCATGCTGAATGTTGGTTGGGACATCCCCCTGCAATGCCCACAGTTTGCTGGAAGGATCCCGTAGCCACGAAATGTAGGAATGCCATCACCTTTGCCGTTGGCGTGAGTGCTGTTGGGTATGTCCTGCGTGGAAGCAGGTGTGGCTCCAATAGTGCACAAAGTTCCAGGAGGTTTGTCCGATCCAGACGGAATCGCCTTATGATGTCGGTATCCTCCATGTTAGCCAGCAGGGTGAAGGTACGAAACACATTAGGTCGCCTCCTAGGTGAGATGAAAGGGGACACGTCATAGCAACATAAATTAGGATGTGCACAAATTCATAAAGTCTGTCCTGTCACGGCGCTAACATTGACTGTCATCCCTGAAAGCACACAGTGCAATTCAGTGTTGTCCCAACATGAGACAGATTAATTGTACAACTGTCATGGATGTGCACAGTCAGTAGACACAATACGAACACTGTCTATGTGAATGCCAAGAGTCACATATCGAGCTGAGGTGGACTCAGCCTTGGGTGTACATGACACAGGACATGTGTGAAGCAGAGACAATGCTGGCTTCCACGTTGCTGCTGTACCTGCCACACCTCCTTGGCCAATAATTGCAGGGGACACATCAAAAACACAATGTGGATAGATCATTGGGATTGTCTTTGTACTCAGTGCCACTTCGAACACACTCAAATTCAATGACATTCACATCCCAAACCCATACATGTGCCAATGTCATCAGTACACAGGCCATATCTGCTGCTGACTTGAATACAAAGTCGGACAGTGACAGATGATGTCATGCCTGTGCAGAGTATGTGTACCACTGTAACAGGCCACCATTACCCCACTGCCCAATACTCTCTACAAGCACACAGATAGCCAATGTGGCACACATTAACAATAGATGAGGGACGTGATCAGCAGGGCCTGTATGCACCCTTAATCTTCCCCCATTTTGGACATTTACATGCAGCATCAAGGAGGGACTGCCCAAGGACACATGTGCACCACAACACATACCATGGTGATACACATCCAGCTGTTTCAAGACACAACAGTGCCACAACACAAACATACAACACTACATGGACAATGCCAAGCCAGTATGCCAACAAGTCTACGCATGAACAGACTGAATGCATTACATATGGACAACTGGCTCAGACATCTGACAACAGTGGATGTAATTTTACACCACATGTCCCAAGGGACATGCATCCTGACCCTCATTCCACACAGGCTGTCAGGCCCAACACAGCATACAATCAATATCACACATCTAACAAACATGCTGGCTGTGCATGAGTAGTGGGACACTGGTACCTCACATTGACCAAATGTCGGAGTTGGATGAGTGTCACAGGCACAACAGTCAAGGTACATCTCACCTGTCTTGGGTGCCCACACCATCCTGATACACCAGCAGATGTGATCCACCCACACAGTGCTGGAATAGATGATGAGCAAGGATGGCTAGCACCCCATAGCATGCACATACACTAGTGTTGGTGGCAACACACTGCACACGTGTGCCACTTGTGCTGACCATCCAACATTGCAGACAATTCCCGCTAATCAGTGCACACACATTGCACGGGCAAAACTGGACACCCATAGCCTGTAGACAAATGTCGCATACTATATTCCATACAGTTAGCACAATCCACAACCGTGCATGCAGTCCATCTGCCAACGCAACATTCCTGATGTGAACAATGGACATGCACTGGTGGCAGGTGAGTAGCACCGGAACACAGCACAACACTCAAAAACCATAGTGTAGCTAAGCACCATTGTTGAAATGTACATGTCACTGATTCACATACAACAGTCCAAACAACATGAGCACAGACCTGACACTACCACATAGGTCCCTGTGGTTACAGGTGGCAGACATGTAGCAAAGACATCTGCTCTGGCCGTCTACCCAAGTGACAAACAATAATAATGCAACGGATGCCAGGTGTGGTGCTGAAGTACTCGTCATCCTTTAGCAGGTCGAGCCCCCCTGTACATGTGGACATACACTGCAGGAGTTGCCAGTGTGTATAAAGACATAACATGCGGCATGTAATTGGTCTTAGCAATAACACAACAGGGTGACATCTGTTTCCAATGATGACAGTCATGCTGAATGAATGAGTTCATCTGGGTTTTCAGTGTAACACATGGGCTCAGGTGTGAGATAGTGGTCAGCATGGGTGGCAGATACGACATTGTGTGTAAATATTGATCGACATAATGGAGTACAGTGTTCCATTTGGTGTGAGACGTTACACAGTGGCTGACATTTGTGACAGGAGACCATATCAATGTTATCCAGTGCCATGTGCCACTGTAAGTATCCACTGTGTGTAGCACAGTAATGACCATTGATCCACACACAACAAGAACTGTCCGTAGGTGCCTTAAACGTGCCCCATAAACACAATGACGCACAGAGTGTACGATGTGGTGCTGCATATTCCCCATAGCGGACGCACATACTGTCCGTGAATTGGGTGGCGGAGCATGCCAACCACCATTTGTACCTGTGTCGATGCCCACCACTGACGCAAGTGTGTCATGTGCTGCACATGACACATTGGTGTTAGTGATGGCCCTCCACATAGCTGCAGATGGCGTTTGTCATGCTCCACCAGCCACATCCCGGTCACCCATGTCACTCTATGGCAATCAAACAGCGGTGGCGCCGGGCAGGACCCCACGGTGTGTCACCGCCATGAACCATGCCCTTGCAGCCAATGGGGACCGCTATCGCGGTGGCATGATGCAGATTCAAAAATCGCGGTAGGCATGCTCCGCCCCCAGCGGATGCGGAGATAGGATGCATTTGTAAGATGCACCACCGCGGTAGCGCCGGCCAGGACCCCGCGGTGTGTCACCGCCATGAACCATGCCCTTGCAGCCAATGGGGACCACTATCGCGGTGGCATGATGCAGATTCAAAAATCGCGGTAGGCGTGCTCCGCCCCCAGCGGAGATAGGATGCATTTGTAAGATGCACCACCGCGGTAGCGCCGGCCAGGACCCCGCGGTGTGTCACCGCCATGAACCATGCCCTTGCAGCCAATGGGGACCGCTATCGCGGTGGCATGATGCAGATTCAAAAATCGCGGTAGGCGTGCTCCGCCCCGCGGAGGCGGTCATTGGATGCTTTTGAAGAAGGCTGACCTGGAACACCAATGGCAGAAGACTATGACCACTGAAACGAGTCCAGGGCCCAATATATGTGTGGAAGGGAGCACCACATTTCCACTGCTCACAGAGCCTGCTGCCTGGGACCCCTCACCTGCTGCTGCCTCCAAGGACTGCTGCCTGAGACCCCTCACCTGCTGCTGCCTCCAGGGACTGCTGCCTGAGACCCCTCACCTGCTGCTGCCTCCAGGGACTGCTGCCTGAGACCCCTCACCTGCTGCTGCCTCCAGGGACTGCTGCCTGAAACCCCTCACCTGCTGCTGCCTCCAGGGACTGCTGCCTGAGACCCCTCACCTGCTGCTGCCTCCAGGGACTGCTGCCTGAGACCCTCACCTGCTGCTGCCTCCAGGGACTGCTGCCTGGGACCCCTCACCTGCTGCTGCCTCCAGGGACTGCTGCCTGGGACCCCTCACCGCCCACTGCCGCCGCTGACGTCTCATGTCCACAGTGATGGCTAGGACGGAGAAGATCCGTGCCAGTCCATTTACAAGCGAGGAGCTGGATGTCCTGGTGGACGAGGTGCTGACACAGTACCCACGGCTATATGGTGGCCCAAATGTTGTGGTAAGTCTCCAACAGTGGGGGTGTGAGTGCAAGGGGGCACACATGTAGTCGATCAGATGTGTATGTGCCTGAGAGTGTGGGGTTGTGTAATGCACTGGCTGACATGCTGTTTCCTAGTTGTTAAGGGGGTGTATGCAACCCACACATTCAATGCATGGACATGAAGGGTGGATGGACATGTGTTGTGTACACATCCATATGGTGTGACAGCTATCTGGTGATGCATGTTTCTGGACAGTTATTGTTCATGTGACTGTTTGTGTGGGTCCTCGTTGTCCATCTCTGTGTGATTCTACCTGGCATGGACTGTCCACGCCCAATGTGACAAGGACACATCACTGACTGTACAGAGTGTGATACGTGTGTGGTTCGCATGAGTGTACATCAATGACCCATATCTGCCGTGTGGAGATGAGTCCGTGTCATGCCACTGTTCAGAGAGAGAGGTTTTACCATGAGAGTGTGTCACTGATGTTTTCCCCCTCTTGTCTCCCACACCTGCAGCTCAAGGTACACCAGCGTAAGGCCGTGTGGAGGTCCATTGCAAGCAAGGTGCGGGCTCTGGGAGTGTCGAACCGCCGGCGCACCCACTGCCACAAGAGGTGGGACGACATATCACGACTGGCAAAGAACGTTGCCGAGATGACACTGGGGATACTCCCTCGCAGTGGCAGGTTGTCACGACGCAGCTTGACACCACTGATGTGCCGCATCTTGGCTGTGACACAGCCTGAGCTGGACACACGTTTGAAGGAGCATCAACAGCAAGCTAGGGGTGAGTATTCTGTGAAGGTTGATTTTGTCTGTGAGTGGCTGCATGTGTACCATGCCTGTACCTGCGCTGGTGTACGTGATGTGGTTACTGTGATGCAGTGGGTTGTAAGTGGCCCCTGTGCTGGGTGTGGCAGTCACGGATATTACATACATGCACTTACTGATGTTTTTCCAATCCTGGGAATTTCAATGGCATTGTGGGTGGTGTGCTGCAGGCCTGGTCCATTGGTGTTAGTGTTTGTACGCCCCAACATGCATGATGTTGTGCTGTCTGCCCATCACATGGCTCAGCTGTGCCGTGTTTAGATGTTTGTACGCACTGTTTGAGGTAGTGATGTGTGTCTGCATGGTGAGATTGCACGGGTGGCCTGCAACATGTAGACTTTGTCATCCTCAGTGTTGCTTTGCTTGAATATGTTTGTCCTGTTGCTGTCACTTTGCTGACCCTACATGTCTCTCTGTTATGCAGCATCTCCCGTGGGCACGGAGGGACATGGGACGTACACCAGTGGTGGTGAAACAAGCACAACAGCTGCACAGGATCCCAGTGACACAGATGTGACCAGCGCCTCGGAGGGGGATAGGAGTATGCTGGAGGAATCACAGCCCGAGACGCAAAGTTCAACATCATCTGATGACGGCGGTGGTGCAGACATCTTGGAGGACACAGGGAACGGAGAGTCTGCTACATCTTCCAGCACACAGCGTGCAGTGCCCACCCTCCCAGCCACTTCCTCTGTTGCTGCCCGTGTTCGCACCACAAAGAGGGGAAGGGTGTCCTTCATTCCAGGCACCGCTGCCCCTGCCCCTGTGCCCCCTGCTGCCATCAGTGCAGAGTGTGTGGACCTTATGCGCCAGCTGTGTGTGTGGCAGACAGGGCTCCTCAATGCATTGTCAGACCACGACCGCAAATTGGCACAGGTGTTAGCTTTCATGGAGGGCATCCATTCAGACGTGGGTGGGCTGCACCGCACTGTCCAGACAATGTCCTCCACAATGGCGGCTGCTCTTCAACTGGCTCAATCTCGTAGTCCAATTCCAGTCCCTTTGTCCACCCCCATGCCAGTGACGACGTCTGACGACGGTGACCACGCTTCACACACCTCAACCTCACGATACTGCACACGTAGCACACAGCAGCAGCAGCCCAAGCGGTCAAGGTCACAGACACCTTCCCCTACAAAGAGAAAAACAACCCCAGAGCGCAAAGGGAAGAGCCCGTCAGGCGTTGCAAAGGCACATGATTCAAGGAGGAAGTACTCAGGGTCACAAGCCTCAGAGCAATCCCCGGCCACAGACTCTGTGGTCCCAAAAACGTCTCGCAAAGGCATGCAGACACTCTCCATGCCCACTGTGAAGGTGGGGCCTGGCAAGGCTACACATAGTAAGGTATCCAAGGCTGTTTCACCAACTACCTCTACTCCCATTCCAAGTCCAGTGAAGCAGGGACAGGAGGGCACTGTAGGGGCACACAGGGTAAAGAGGGGATGGAGGGGCAGAGGCAATGCCAGGCTAAGCGTCCTTCTGGATCCAGCACATCCCCAAAGGGAGGTCCAGCGTGTGCACCTGCGGCAGCCTTGGTGCTGAGTGTGCCGTTTGTGTCCACACCACTTCCCATTGATACGAAGACAGGCACGCCATTTAGAATCCCCAAGAAGTGGAAAGGCACCCCTCCACTGTCTCCCTCCCACACTGTGTCCCACGTCGGCCTGAGTCCACCTCCACGTGCCACTACACCACCTGGTCCAAGCAGCCCTCCAGCGTCCAAGGCCACTGATAGCTCTTCCTCAGCTGGGCGTCTCACTCCCCAGTCCAGTGGTCCAACTGTGCCCGACACACAGTCAGATCCCAGTCAGACTGACAGCCAGCTCTGAATGTTGATCAATGTCACAGACCTGTCTCTCCCACACCGGTACCTGTGCTGCCCATCGTGTCACACCAGACTGTGTTGCAGACCATGGCGGAGTTTGGTGACACACATTCCCTGTGCAGCTTCTCATTGTCTCTGTCAGCACCTTGGACTGGCCACTGGCCTTGCAGTTTGCCCCCTGCCTGTGCAGCTTCTCATTGACTCTGTCAGCACCTTGGACTGGCCACTGGCCTTGCAGTTTGCCCCCTGCCTGTGCAGCTTCTCATTGTCTCTGTCTGCACCTTGGACTGGCCACTGGCCTTGCAGTTTGCCCCCTGCCTGTGCAGCTTCTCATGTTCAGGCTCTGCATCTTGTGCCTTGGTCCTGTCTGATATTGTTTCCTATCAGTGCTATTTGTGAATAAAAACAGTTGCTCATGTTGTCAGTTGTGTCATTGTCCTTACTGAATAAGGCTTTTCCTGTATGTCTCACATTTACTGTGCCACATGCTCTGTGTGCCACTTCAACTGTGCCACTGGCTTGTTTGACTTATCATTTATTTTACAGGGGTGACGGGGACTTCAGTTCTTCATGACTCGGATACTTGTGGGCTCATTGATGTTGTTTTCTGTGACATACCAGACTCATGTTCCTTCCTTGTTGCTGTTGGCTATGTTTTACTGCATCCTGGTATGTGGGCACTGCAAACACATAGAAGGGTCATATACACGGGATTGCAGGCAGGCTGACCAGGCTCAACATGTATGTGCTTTCTTGCTTTCATGTATGCCTAGCAGTGTAGATGTGTAGTCATGTTGTGATGGGCAGTCATCCTAGTCACAACGGTTACTTACATGGTGTGCATTTGGGTGGTCAAGGGTTGTACGGTGTGTTGGTTGTGGCTTTGTCGTGTGTGTTGATGTGTGTGTTACTGGCGTGTGACTCATGGCTGTGTGGGACTGTTGTGTGTTTGTGTGCACACACTGCTTGTTGTGCATTCAGTGCTGTGGGTGTATGTTGCCTTGTGCTGTCCTAGTGTACATCCCCTGATGTACTGCTGTGTTTGCTATGTGTTTTGTGGTGTTGTGCATCTGTTGTGTGTTTGATGTGTCTGTGTTGTTCTGTGATGGTGCACTTCTTGTCTGTGTTGTGGTATGTAGCCCATGCATTTTTCCTGACTGATGAGGTGGTGCACTCCTGTTGTGTGTGTGCTCCCATTGCCTTCCCCTAGTTTGGCTGCACAGGAGCTGTGTGTTATTTTTGTGGTTCTGTATGTGTTTCTGTTTTGAATTGTGTTTGCCATTTTTGTTTTGGTGCAGACGTTGGTACTGAAATCCCTGTGTGTGTGTGATGTTTGTGGATGCCCCAGGGGGTTTGATTGTTTGTCTGTATCTTGTCTGGACATTATGTAGGCCCTTCTGTGTGTCTGGCATTGGGATTGTGTGCTGCAGATATGAGGGGGGTATGTTTGGGGACTCCTACTTGTGTTTGGCAGTCATTGAGTGTGCCAATGTGCCCTGTGTGATACTCATGTGTACTTGCTGTTCCCTGTTTGACTTGAGTTCCTTCCTTTCATCCCTGTCCCTATACATGGGTTACCTTGCTGTCTCCCTGAGTTGTTGCACTGAGGTGACTGTTGTTTGACTTCACTCACTGTGCCAGCCATGTGCTTGGATGGGGTGTGGATGTTGTTCTGGGTTCCTTGTCCTGCATGTGTCTGTTCACCTGGTTGTTGGTTGTCTCCTTGCCCTCCCATTTGTGTGCACATCATTTTTGCTTTCCTCTATGTTGTGCTCCATTGCTGGTGGCATGTAGTCTGTGTATGTGGCTGTGTGTCGGTGTGGGGTATGTCTGTGTGAGTTGGCAGGGTGTGTGTCCAGTAGTCTGTATGTTCCTTGTGTGTATGTTCATTTTGTGCTTGTATTCTGCTTTCTTGCCATGTATGTGGTGGTGTGGTGTGTGTGTGTGTTGCCCTGGGCCTGTGCCTCTGTGCTGTGTGTTGATCTACACCAAATGCTGCTGTGTCTGTCTCCCTAGGTGTTAGTTGTGTGCTGCTGGGTGTGGATTTAGCTCGCTTGGTGTTGGACATGGGGGTGCACAGGGGGGATTGGCATGTTTCTTGCTGTGTGCGGCGGAGCTGTGGGTGGTGGGTGGTGGTGGTGGCCTGTGGTCTTTCTGGCCTGTCCGTTGCTGTACATGCATTCTGCTTTGTGCGATGGATTTCCCGCATGCTCACCGCTGTGGTGTCGTCAGCAACACATTACATTATGTTCGCGGTACTTTGGTGGGCTTGATGCAGGGTGTGAATTGGTGCCAGCTGAGACATGTGTGGGTACACTGATGGATGTGTTCCTGTCCACACCAGTGTGTCTGGTGTGGCCAGGTGCCCTGTTTCAGCCCGTGGAATTTGTGTTCTGTTTTGTGTTGTATTGTGTTTTGTTTACGTACCTGCGGCGGCGTCCGCGGCGGGCGATGTTGGCCTGGTGATGTATCACGTACAGCACCGGGAGGACGTGTAGTGCTGGATCCATGGCGTTCGGCTCCGGGTGGAGGGCTCCGGAAGTCTCGTTTCACGCTCCGCTGTCGAGATTCCGCCGTGTCTGGAAGGGCGGTTTCTCCCCTGCGGTTCGACGGGTTGTTTGGCGCATCGTAATTTGTTGAGCGGACGGGACGTCATTCCGCACGGCGGTGAGTCTCCATTGGCTCCCACCGGCGCGGTGGCGGGCGCAATTTCATGGCGGTCATCGTTGCACCGCGGAGGTCGGGAAATGGGGCATATTTGCCCTTCATAATATGGCGGCCGTGAGGACCGCTGCTGGTGGGCGGTAAAAGGCATTTTTCCGCACCGCCGGCACCGCGGTACTAACACCGACCGCCATCGTAATCGGCCCCTAAGTATGTAAGTAATATATAAATACATACATAGTACATATTAGAGAAACACTTACAAAAATGCTTTGATAGTATTGACAGTTGATGGATTGATTATTAGTAATGTTATGTAAAAAGATCCAGGCCAAGCAAATCTTATGCTCTGAAAACAATGGGGAGATGGGGCAGCTTTTAGCTTTCCAAGTTAAAGACAAATTAAGTAGTAATCTTATACAGAAGATTCTTAATGATAAGGGGGAACACATTATGGATTAGGCAGAGATCAGAACTGATTTCCGGAAATATTATCAAAGTCTCTATAGAGAGGATTGTGTGGCCTCTCCCGAATTGATTGATTTCTATATTAATAGCTTTCATAATCGAAAATTGAACCAGCGCCAGTGTGAACAGCGCAAGGAGGCTATTACTTCTGTAGAAGTGGAGAGGGCAATTGGAAAGCTGGCAAGAGGTAAAGCAGCAGGACCAGATCAAATCGCCCTGGAATTTTATAAGACCTTTTCATATGTGCTCATACCGGTCCTTCGGGATCTGTTCAATTCTCCTGACTTTCTGGATAGGGTACCTTGCTCTTGGGGTGAAACCTATATATGCATTTTCCCAAAAAAAGGGAACAAACAGTTATTTCTGATCTGGTAGATCTGAATCAGCACGGTTTATCCTGAGTAGGGATACGACATCACATGTCAACACTGCGATAAGCATGTTGTAAATCACATCAGTGGAGAATGTTCCCGCCGGGATGATCCTGTTGGACGTTGAGAAGGTGTTTAGCTGGTTCTTCTGGCAGTTCCTCTATGCAGTCTTGAGTATCTCAGGCTTTGGCTCAGGGTATACATCATGGGTCAGGCACTTGTACATTGGACCAAGTGCCAGGGTTTCATGTGACAATGCTTTATCTGATCCTTTTTGTGTCACCAGAGGCACCCTGCAAGGTCGTCCTCTCTCTCCGCAACTTTTTGCTCTCTATCTTGAGCCTTATAGCCAGGCTCTTCAACTCTTGGATACCATACATCCTCTTCGACTGCATCATTTATGCTTGAAAATGTCTGCATATGCAGATGATGTGGCATCCTGACTTCTTGTCCAGCTGCTTCCCTGATGGAGGTGGAAGTGTTAGCAGTCGAATTTGGTAGTTTATCAGGACATAAGCTTAATGCCAACAAAACTCAGGTAATGACAAATGTATCCTCTTTGGTCCATGTTAAAAGGGAGTGCAGTCTGAAACTTACCTGGGTGTTGAACTGTCCATGAGTGTTAAGGAGATTATGGATCTCAACTATAATAACAATAACAAGGTCTACAAGTATTCCTCTGACGTTTTTAATGCATGAACTATATTGCATCTTGGCTTGATAGGGAGAGGTAATGTTATAAAGATTACTATTTTCCCGTAATGTATACCTATTTTGGTATATACTGCTTTATCTCTCCAAAACGTTTTTTTGTAAGATCAAGGCCAGTTGGCAGAAGTTTATATGGTCTTATAAGAAACCCCAGCGCAATATTCATCTTCTTCAACTCCCACATGACACCAGTGGTATGTCCTTATTAGCATTGCGGTTTTATTTAGTTTTTTCTGCATTTATTACTCACTTCACCATAGTTATGGGCAAGGAATTGTGGCTGTTGGGTTCAGACTTTATGACTATTTGCCTCTTGGTAGTGCGAGTAAGCCAGATACAGGACTAATCAACACTTTGGGGCCGATTCCGATGTCGGACGGACTCAGGTCCGTCCGACATCGGTCAGGAGCCGTAACCGACCGACCTGCTGTCATCGGTTACGGCCCTGCAAGTACGATGCGACCGAACCCTGTTCGGTCGCACTCGTATACTACACAATGGGAGCATGCATTCCGAGCGGAATGCATGCTTGCATTGTGGAAAGCAGGGGTGCAGTTCATCCCTGCACCCTGTGGCCGGCACCCCAAGGTGCCTGCCACCGGGTGCAGGGATCAACAGAGGGGCACCATAGGTGCCCCCAGGCCGCCATTCGGTGGCCTCGCATCCATGGGGGCCCTACTGGGGGCCCCCAAAGACAGTTACCGACTGCCTTTTCGTGCCGGAAAGACCGGCACGAAAAGGCAGTGAAATACTGCCATCGTACTCCCTCGGTCGTGAAGAGGTGGCCGGGGGAGTACTGAAGGATTTCCGGACGGCGGACGGGCCCGTCGTAAGCCATCCGGAAATCCCAGTCGGATTCCTTTCCGACCGAGCCCATCGGAATGGCTCAGTCAGAAAGGAATCCGGCCGGCACGTTCCGATTCGGTCAGAAGGGCTCCGACCATCGTTCGGTGCCCTTCCGGCCGAAATCGGAATCGGCCCCTAAGTATTTTAAGAGAACTATGTATAAGATCATATGTGTCTTTCACTAAGGGCCTGATTCTGATGCGGGTTGGAAAGCTTCCCGACCGAATCGGTTTGGAAATGGTTTCCGACCCACTCGGATCGGGAGAGTCCGACCGACGGAGTACGATGCATCCGGATGCTTCCAGATACGATTTGGTTGGACTCCCATTGACTTCAATGGGAGCATATGTTCCTAACCGCATCATAATTGGGCCCTGGGTCGGGAAGACACATTCCCGATCCGATTTGGAAGGAGCAAATGCCATTAGGAGGCCTTCCTAACCGCATCAGAATCAGGCCCTAAATGTGGTCCTTTTTACAGAATTTTTTTCCCAGTATCACGTTCTATAATCAATATACTTTATTAGGTCAAAACCCAAATTTATCAATGTCTATCCATAATAGCTTTTTGGGGTGCTGGGCAGAGCTGGGCTTGTACAAATTAGGCAATTACTGGAGGGCACTACATTAGGTTCTTATGAGGATCTTCAGCGTTGGTTCTCTTTACAACAACAGGACTTTTACAGATACCTTCAATTATGTAATTTCCTACAAAATCAGTCAGCCCAAAATCTTAACTGCTCCCAGAATGATTTTCTTGCCTTCCTAATGAAGAGGACTAGTAAGGGCCATATAAGTACGGCATATAAAATTATCCTTTTCGGCGACAATGTGAGGAAGGTAAATATTTTCCAGCTCAGAGCAGCTTAGTGAAGAAGGCATTTTGGGATTTAGGTCTCTTGTACTGAAATTAAAAGCAGCAATACTCTAGCACAATCTAGGGCCAGTTCACAAAGGGTCTCCGCACTCCTGGCAGAGGCCCAGCAGTAGTCGCGAGGGTTCCGCACTGGTGGCGGGACCTCTGCAATGAGTTACTGCAGTACAGAGGTCCTGATACGAGAGTGGGGCCCCCGCCACGAGCGCGGAGGCTCTGTGTAAATCAGCCCTTCTGTCTTGAATATTTCCCCCATTAAAGGCCATCTTTTAAAATATTTGAATGATTTTTATTATACCCCTTATCGTCTATGTAAGATGAAGGTAAAGTAGGATGGGAAATGCTTTCGGTGTGGGACTTCAGAGGAGTTAAAATTACTATTCACACTCCAATCTAAGCAACAGTAGAAAAGGTGTTACACTTCAGAGGGCTTCAATTTACAATTTCCACTACAATGTAAGCAAAATCAGGGAAAAGTTTAGACCAGACATGTTAAAGTTACTATTTTCACTCCAACGTAAGCAACGGTTGGGAAAGTGTTGAACTTCGGGAGGGTTAGATTTACCATTCCAACTCGTAATCTTATTATAAAAATAATTAAATACCTAACAACATAAAATTATTAGAACATATACAAAACAAAAAATGTGCTATCTATTAAAAGAATTAATTTTTTTAACTTATAATAAAGAAATAAGTTATCAAATAAAAAACAAAATAAATCACTCTTGTTTAAAGATCACTTCTCACCCTACTGCCAAAATAAAGACAAATACCTAAAATAATAAAATTAAAGTACACATAAAATTTTAATATTATTAAAGTATAACTTAAATGAAACAAATACAATTAAAAACAATAGCAAATATAAAATGCATTTTACAAAGTTAATTATTAAATGCACTTAGCAATCAAATACAAAATAATTAAAATACTACAAATAATCTACATTACAAAAATTCAAATAAATAAACTCACCAATAAAATATTTATTTACCATAAAAAATTAATGTAAAAAATGATAATTTAAATATCTTTACACCCTATTCTCCTACAAACCCAGCAACCTGTTACTGAGATTTAAGTTGGCAACTAACCCATACAAACAAATAGTACATTAAAAATAACAAAATAAACTTATATAAATGAAATAATAATTCATCAATTAAACAATTTATATAAATAATAACTAATTAAATATTTAGGAATTGTAAAAATTAATTAAGAATAAGAAACAATGACTTATTTAAATAACTTGCCTCTCTATTCTCCTACAAGCCAAACAACCTGCTACTAAATCATAAATTATTAATTAACTCCTAAAGTATTTTAATTACCCATTTAAAATTACCAACTATACTAGAAAAAAACTACAGGATGGTTTCTGTATTTTTTTTGGTCTGGTGGGCTAGTTTCTACTGTTGATTTTTCAGATATTACCACAAATATTGCCTTCTAAAAGCACAAATGCATATAGTCTCCCATACCTTGCAAAACACAAATACAGCGTGTCCGTACGATTCCAAAACTGCCCCAGTTTGCAAATGGGAACCAGTTTTTTCAGCTATCTGACTATCTATTGGGGACCACTTTTATTTTGGGTCCCTTATCTATTTTCAGTCCCAGTCACCCTCGCTAATAACAACACCTGAGACCTTGACCTCGGCCTTCTGCGGCCCTGGTCGCAGTCTGATATGACGAATGGGCGCGCGCAGCAATAAATGTCAGCGCCTGGGGCGCTGCAGGTGACCCTGAGTCTCAGACCGGCCCTGGCCTCCGCTCGCCGTGCCCATTCACTATTTATTGATGTTTTATGAGAGGAGCGATCTGCTAACATCGCCGCACCTTTTGTCACGTGGGAGATTAAATAAAAATAAATGTGTCGACCCTCTTACTTTGAGCTACCCATGGTGTCACTCAGCGATTAAGCATGCCAAGGAAAAACATTTCTTTTAAGTAACATTTGTAGTAAAATAGGGCATTACATCATGCCATCGGGCCAATATGAAAGTCTTTCACCTACAAACATGGACAAAGTACAAGAAAATCCCTATTATCGCTGCGCAAGGGAGATTTGAGCTCACTTGGGGGCATATTAACAAGGCGGCGATAAACAATTATCGCCGCTTTTGCGGCCGCTTTCGGCAAGCTGGCGATAATTATATCGCCTTATCAGCAAAGACACGCTATCGCGTGTTTTGCTGATTTTACTCCCGTTTCCAGCACGCCTGACTTCGCATCGATAATGAGATGCAAAGTAGGCGTGTCTGTGAGATAACATGGGTAAATATCGCGAAGGCAGCTTCGCGATATTTACAATGCGAGGGAAGCGATTATTTTAATCGCGTAAGTATGCTGTAACGCAGGAATTTAACGTCTGTTAAATTCCTGACTAAGGCATACTTAACATGGGGGGTGGATTCTGTGGCTAAGACCACAGGCCCTATCATCTAGGATATCGCCGTTTTCCACCATGGAAAACGGCGATATCCACGCTATCTCTGAAATTTTTATCGCCTCAGCGATGCGCGTTGTTAATAACGCGCTAACCGGGCGATAAATTACAGAGATAGCCGGCGATAAATATGCAAGCGCTAAGCGCGCTTTGCGATATTTATCGCCGGCCCTTGATAATATGCCCCTTGGTATTTACGTTGTCTTACATCGCTTTCAAATATGTTTATAACACATTGGGGCATATTCACAAGGAGCTAACGCCGAATTAACGGCACTTTATCGCAGCCAAAGTCGTGATAAATATACCTCCCCATTCACAAGCTGGTGTAAACAGCCCACAGCACCAGTTTACCCGCGATAGCAGCCGCAAAAAACATCGCCACAGAGGACCCCCGCAAATATCGCTAATGAGATGCAGAGTAGGCGTTTCCGTGCCAAAAGCCGAGACAACATCACACCTCAACATTCACAACGACCAGCCACATCGGCGATAAGAACACAAAACAGGCGATAAGGCGCGTTAGCACCAGGAAATTTACACCTGCTCTGACCTGGTGTAAAGTCGGATGGCAGCCAGCACCACAAAGGGGAGCACAGCCCAGGGCCACATCCGAAGGGCAACAGATGCCATGGAGCTACTCATCATGCGGCCTGGACACCCAAGAGGGCCACAACACCCACCGCCACCACCCTAGGACCCCAACCCACACCCGGAACACCCCCCCCCCCGGACCACCACAGACGCAGCACAGACAAAGACAGCGGATCCCCAGGAAATGTACCAGCCGCACAGACCCAACATCTGACAATGTCACCGTCCACTACAGGCTGAAAGGGACAACCATCCTACGCATCCTGACCATCATCGCCTAACAGGCCTACGGCACCAACACAGTGGACAACCAACATCCCACCCCACACAAAGCTGCTGGCCTGGCTGCACATGTTGGCCCCTGGTACCCCCCAAACAACACCCGCCAGAGTCGGAGGAGTCACACAGCCAGCCACATCCAAGTCCCCCACACCTGTCCTGGACATCACCATCACCCTGGTACCCCAGTCCCCATACGTCCAACACAATGCGCAGTATCCGCTGGAGACCAAGCAAGGACCATACGCCATAGCAGGATGCACGCACGTGTTGGGGCAATCCACAACACACATGTACTACCTGTGCCCCCTGGGGACACAGCACACAATCACCTCAACAGGAAGCACACGTCTCACATCAATGTGCAGGCAACAACAGAACACCGTGGAACCTCCAACAATGTCGCCTTCAAATACACAGCCACTGTGCATGATACCTACATCCTCCGACAGTCCATCATCAACCAGCGTTCCCAGGATGGCAACAAGGGAAATGCACACCCCCTTGGCAAGTTTGAAATGAACACCCCACACACCTCAACTCCACAACCATGCAACTCACAACTCTGGCAATGCACATGTCACAATATCACAACCAACATGCACAACAACATGACCACCCACCAGACACGACAGAACAACTTACAATGGTAACCTGGGCAAGCCCTGAACATGAGCCATCAACGGCATGGCACCTCAGCCACCTAATCGCCGAATGTGGGGAGAGGTGGCAACCAGGCATGTGTGAAGGATGCAGTAGAACCATGATCGGGAAAGCACACAATGCCAAGAGTGGCGGAGATGTGCTGGACAGACTGCAGTATGCAGAACACACCCATATCCATGGCGACATACACCTCTGGCATATGGAGTGCAGTGGACACAACCATGTCACCCCAGCCAGTGGGGGACCTCGCAGAAATGTTGCCTGTGACGCCACCCCCTAAGCGTCACCGGAGTGGGATGGCCCGGCGAAGGCCACGCCAGCGTAGGGGTGTGAATAAAAAGCACTTAGGCCTGGGCGTGGTCCTCTCCCGGAAAGCCCCATGTCTCTGCCAGGGCTGCGCCTCCCACCCTGCCACGAGGCTGATGCCGTCCTCGTGAGCAGAGTGGCCTGCGATGCAGTGCGCCTGCCGGACCCCTGGCACGCTGGACCACAAACCCGTCAGGCCCGCCCCTGCGCAGCCAGGCCACACTGATCACCTGCCAACACCGGCGTGTGTCAAGGAGGGCCCACCACGTGCCGGCGCAAGCTCCAAGCCTGATTCCCGCGACCTTGGCAGTCAGCTCAGACCACCACGGCCTCCACGACACAGGCCTGCTTCAGTCCTTTCTCGTTGATGTACTCTACTGCCGCCTACGGCCTACTCTTCGGACCAGTAGGTCCCATATGTGAAACTGTGTCCTGAGTCATGAATGGCAGTGACCCCAAATCCGGGCCAGCGGCCACAGCACCAGACCCCCCTCAATCAGTGAGGCATAGTTCCATATGGGCATCTTGCGACACGTGGTGCCACTAACCCTGTTCAACACCAGCCGGCTACACGTGGTGCCACTAACCCTGTTCAACGCCAGCCGGCTACACGTGATGCCACTAACCCTGTTCAACACCAGCCAGATACACGTGGTGCCACTGAACCTGAACAACGCAGGCCGGTGGTGCCATCCAACCTATGCCGGCGACACTAGGTGAATGGGCCGTGCTGACCGCTGCCTCAGGCCTACACCACGGTCAGGTAGGTCACACATTTGGATCTGAGTCTTGATTACACCATGGCAGTGAACATTATTTAAGGCAGAGAACAATTCACTATACACCCTTCGATGTGGTAGCAACAAGTCTGTGCATGGCATCACAACCACACATGTCTGTGGGCCTACGCGGACTACTGCCCTCGGCATACGCTGCGCATGAGTGGGATCACAGATTTGGAACTGAACATCGGTAATTCAAAAGGCAGAATACATTTCATCGCACGCACGGAGAGGCGTAAGAGGATGACGCGCTGCAGTCCGAAGGGAACAGGATCATCGTTACGGAGGTGATTGAACACTACCGACAACTTCCACTGTGTCACTAACTCTGTGCCTCGCGAGCCAACGACACGTGGCTGTGGGCCACTGCTGACCGCTGACTCCGGCCTACACTGTGGTCCAGTAGGTCACAGAGTCTTGATTTGGCAATGTTGGAGTTCACATCTGTGTACCGGCATCATCGCAGACTGCATCCCCCTCAGCACCTGTGCCACTAAGTGTGTTCCCCAACATTCATGGACACTCACTGGTCGTACATTGGTGGCGTTTGTGTCTATGGAATTGGGGCTAGTTTTCATCCTCATGTAGCTGATACCGAATTGTTGGTGAAACCGAGGGTTGCGCTTTCCACTCCTCCATTTGCTGCTTCCAGATAACATCAGACCTTCCGCATCATGCCCTGGAGGACACCTTCCACTGTCCCCCGCAACCCTCCGCAACATACACCTTGGACATTGATGGGGACCCGCTCAGGTCGCAAGGCCCATCTGACTGCACCGCAAGTCACCGTCCCGTGGTTGGGTGCCTGTGCCGGCCGCAGTGCATCTGGGGCCACTAACTCTGTGCTGCTCAGGCCTGAGACCCCTTCTTCTGAGACATTGAATGGCCTCTGTAGCGATGGTCTTGGGGTCATCAACGCCAGGTGTCTGTGGCCCTGCGCTGTCCGCATCCTCCAGCCTCAACTGCAGGCCACCAGGGCCCACACATAGCATCGAGTCTTGACCGGCCCGGACATCGCATCACCGCAGGAGGCACACGCCACCATGGCAAGGACCACCTCCAACCGCCAACTGCCAGAGTCGAAACGGTGGTCCTGACAGACCTACGGAGTTGCTCAGACCTGTCGTGGATGCCATCATCGGCCTGATACCCTGCTCAGCACTCCAGGTGCCAGTGACTCAGTGCACCGCAAGCCATTGTCCGTTACTGATCGAGTTTTGTGCTGTTGTGAGGTTGCGCAGCAATGTCACCTCATGCAGTGGGGAAGACCTGGGACAATGATGAGGAAGATGTGTCATGTGTGCGGACGGGAGAAGGCACAGACAATGGGAGGGCTGGAGGCAACAGCCCCAAGGCAGGAATGCAGACTGGTGGTGGTAGTCAAGCTGCACACCCGGATCTATTACTGGGTATTGCGCTGTGGACTGCGGACGCAACTGTCACCTCAGGCAGTGTGGGAGACCTGGGACGTTGATGAGGAAGTTGATGCAGGTGTAACACACCCCACTGCATCTGCATCAGGACTGACCCGAAGGGACACTATCCTAGCAATTTCTTCACATGAGCGCGCTCATCTCTAGTGCCCCTACCTCAGTGCACTGCAACTCACGGAACCTCCTGACTGAATATTGGGTGACCTCTGTCCTTACTCCGGATCCCTCCATGTTGCTCTGCAGTTGACTCTGTTATGCTGGTGTTTTCTGTTTCCATTACACTGGTGTCCACTGTTCAGGTTGTTGCCAGCACCAAGCACTCCGTGCGGGCTGGCTTATACTCACCCCACACACATCCAGCACAGGCGTCACTGTACATGTGGCCCTGCCAATAAAGGGGCTGGGCGCACGTGCCCGTAGCCAGTTCAACATGATATGTGCATGTGTCCCTGTGGTCTTGTTGTATGCATGGGGGCCCTGGGCCCTACAACATTACATTGTGCTGTGTACAGCGGACGCAGACATGTCACCGCAGGCAGCGGGCTAGAACCTGGACATGTAGCTTTGTCGTCACCCACTCAATTCGTAAGGGGAGTGGACTGTGCCGTCATACGCAGAGCCAATGTGGGTGTGTGACTGATTTGTGCGTGCCCCTGGGCATGGTTCTGTACTGGGTATGTGCATCTGCATGTGTCTCTTGGGCAGTGTGGGTCTCCTTTGTGGGGTGTAGGTGGTCCGTGAAGGGTATTGGACACCCACGTATGAGTTCTAGTTCGCATTCCATGGGTTCGGCAACACCCGCACCTGTTGGGCCACCTCCTTTTGGCATTCTGAGACCTGGCATTGGGGTGCCATGTGTGGGTTAGTGAAGTGTTGTGAGCCAGCCGTGATTGCGGGTGCTTCATGCTGTGTGGTCTGTTGCAGGGGCTGGGTTCTCCTCTGAGTAGCTTGTCTGCCCTGGTCCTGCTGGTGGGTTGTGTGGGATGTCCAGGGGCTGTTGTAGGGCATCGGTGTCGAAGGTGTGGTGTTCGTCTCCGGCATCACTGATGGGTTGTCTGTTCTGACCTGCTGGAGGTGTTGTTTGTCCCTCTGCATTGTGAAGGGGAGGTGCATGTTGGCATTGTGTTGGCGCCTTGTTCTTGTCGACATGCAGACTGTGTGACAATGTACATTGTGACTGTTTGGGCGGTGGTGGCTATTTGAGTTGGGACAGTGTACATTTGGCCTACATGGCTGATGTGGGTTGTAGCCATAGATATGCATCTCACAGTTCCCTGCTCTGTCCAATGTGATTGTTCAGTTTCTGCGCCTGGGCGGACCCAGTTGTGTCCCCTGTTCTGCAGTGTGGGTGTTGCACTTTGTGCCACATTGTCATGGTATGTGCTGTGATTGCTATGTGTGTGTCGGGCAGTGTGCCACGGGGATGGGGGACATGTCCCTGGGTAATTGTGGGTGTGCAGTGTGCTACACCTAGTTGTGCATGTGTGCCATTGTGCCCATCACCCCCGTCCCCCCTGTCCCTGTTGGATCCTCACCCTGTTGTTGTTGTGTCGGGTCCTGTCGAGCTGTGTCCATACCCCCACCTCCTTGCACCGTCTCCACACTGATGACTGTGGCCTGGGTTTCCTCCAGCTCCTCCTGTGGTGCTGGACTGTCACCTCCTGTCGCCGTTGCTGCCTTCCTGTTGGCAGCGGGTTTGTGCCTGGTTTAGGTTGTCACGTCCTGGCGGCGCCTCTTGGCCTCCTGGATTGGCCTCCTGGGCACTCCGACTGCATTCCAGGTGGTCTGCTTGTGGGTCAGTTGCTGGTAGTGTTCTGTGCCTCCGTGGCGCTGGTCTTGTTTTTCTGCGGTCTGCACCCCGTCTTGCTCTCCCTTTTCTCCTTGGCCTTCCCCAACCCGGTTGCTCCTTGCTGGTGGTCTGTGGGGGTTGTGGGGTTCGCGTTGACCTCTGCGCTGGGTCAGGGTGCATCCATGTTGCTACGTGCTTTGGCTTGTTTCTGGTGTGTTGTTTCTGTGGTTTTTATGGTGCAATTTCCCGCCAGACGCGTGGGATTTGCAGGCCTGTGGCTGCTTTTCGCTACTTTTTGTACCGCGATTGGCCTCATCGCATGATTTCTCGCGTTTCGCATTTTTTGGGCATGGCGTTGATTTTCACGCTGACATTTGACGCGTTATCTGGTGACTATCGCATGCTACCGCCTTGCTGTGAATTCCACGTTGACACGGGGTTATTTTCCCATGATAGGCTGCGATATTGAAAGTTGCGTTACGCTACTCGTGCGGTAGTTATCGCACGTTCTTGTGAATATACCCCATTATTTTTTGTTTATATGTTATTGCCATGTTACTTGTGCATGCAATGTTTTCATTACTGCACATTCGTACTTCTCTGTTTTCCTCTTAATAGCCATTATTTTTGTTTGTATTGTATTCGAACTCCTGCGTCCTATGAAACAAACGTTGAATAATGTACTATTTGCTATATGTATGCATCCTGATTTGTGCTGAAAGTGGTGGACACATGTTGATAAATTTGCAACTATCCACGTTCTGTAAAGTGCTCTAATGCACTCTGTGCCTGGATATAAATCTTTTTTAAAAATAAAAAATTAATAAATATGTGAAAATAGTCAATACCACAAACAAATAACCAAACTGGCCACATGGGGCATGGGTCTAATGGTAATTTAACCCCAGGTTAATGAAATAAACAAGCAAATTAAAAATAGCATTAGGGAATACCTTCGTAAACCAACAGGGTCGATAAATATATTTTTATAAGTATAAAATTGCTGCGTATTGAGCACAAGGGCAATTGGTTGGGAATGGTGAAATGTGGAGCAGACATTCTTGCAACTCCTTTCATTTCTGAAGTCACCTCGAGCTTATTGAAGATCAGACTGAATTCTAGAAAAGATTTTCCCGCATCAGCATCCACCTGGGCAGTCTCCCACGCTGTCATAACAGGAACTGCACTTTTGTGTGCCACGGGCTAGCGAGATCTGTATTTTAATAATGGTCAGTTTCATAGTTTGTATCGCTAAGAAGTTGCCTGATTTCTCTTAGACAGCCCCAACCACCAGTATTGGGTGTGTGAGAGTTAATGTGGGGCAATGTATCAGGAACCAAAGCACTAAGCCATCATCATAATAAGTTGATCATCCTCGCCTGGACTGAAAAAGTAACAGAAACCCCATCAGTTAGTAGTGAGATACTGTGCAGTCTTAACAAACCCATGCAAATCTAATGAATGATGTGTATAAAGCCACTGACTACACTAAAAATAGGTAAAAGGAGAGGTGGGAGACCAAAGATCTCACACGTTCTACCACAAGGAGAGCCCTACCTCACACACTCTACCACATGTCAATTAACAATTGCAGACCCTGATTCCAGTTTAGAATTCTCAGGCACCGACCCATACAAGACTGCTCACATACAGTGCATATCTCACACATTTTCACTCACTTGCGGTTAGCAGAGACTTCCCTCAATAAAACAGACATGTCTAGTGCATCTGAATTCTTTCTATTCAATCTTAAATTTCGGCTGCTGAAACATAAATGCTTTTTTCCATTAAACCACACCGCCGCCACACATACATTTCCTTTCCACGAAACCACACCTGCTCCCAATAAACCACACCCACAGGATCACATCCTCTCCCTCTATTTTGGCTGCATTTCCCCTAAGTAGAGCACATTTTTCCTTCTAGACCAAGATTCCTCTTCTGGAGCCGTAGAACCTCTAGATGATACAACTTCTAAATCATTCAACCTCCTTCAACATCCTTCTCCACAAGTACATCACATTGCCATATTTCAGAGGCGAGGCCCAAGCTGACAGTGTTCAGAGCTCCTGCTATACCACACCTCCAAGTACTACCCCTGCTCAATTTCACTGCACCTCCTGCAACAAGAATACACATACCGTGATCAACTTTGCCTCTCGCAATACCACACCTTTCACACCAAGAGCACGCTTCCTCTTGGATTACACATCACCTCCCCCCTGTGCTGCACACTCTCAACTAGACCAGAATCTGCCTTCATAGGCACATTTCAGTCTCTGCAGGATGATGCCTCGTCTAGACCATGCATCTCCCTTTAAATCAGACCTTCACAGCTGTGCCGGTCTCGACAACCAGAACACCTTCTCAGCTGCATCACCCAAGGACCTTATCTAGATCACACACCTTCTGCGCTCATCTTCTACAGACCTCACGTTCAGAATGATACCACCCTCGCAAAGACACCAGGCCTAGTCAGAAAAAACACATTTCCTCTGTGAGCAGCATCCCGCTGTTTTCATTATTTTTCAAAGTGCATAGGGCCAAAGCCTAGAGCGTTAATGACTTAAATGAGGATTTTAGCTACACTGCCATCTCGTTGCTTCTCCTGGCACCTATTGCCTTCAGCTGTAAAGCACAATACATGGATACATTACACATTCCAAACACGAAACAGAAACAATATGACTTCATTCATCTCTCTCTCTCTCTCTCTCTCTCTCTCTCTCTCATCCGCATGAGCCTTAATCCAGAGGCAGCAAAGTCACACGCAGTAGATAAATCAATAGGATTTATTTTTATTATGCCTATGTATCTTTTTGAGTTTGCACATTTTTATTTCACAGTGAAAAAGGGGATCCATCGTTCTGCAGAAGAAGTTTAAACCTGTTTGGAACCATTCCCTCAAATGTATTAAAATCTGCAATGGATCAAAAAATGATTGTGAAAAGCTAATTTGCCAAATATTCCACAGAGTTGACAGATTGCTCGGTCGCGGGAGATACAAGCATTGGCAAAGCCATTCGGTTTGGCCTTTTTAACCTATTTGCTTTGCATATTGCAAAACCGTGCAGTATCAGAAAATAGTTTTGTTTTTTTGCCAATGCAGCATCACCAAAATAAAAACAAATGAAAAAAGAGTGTCATAACGTGTGTGCACATGCACGTGTACAAGTCGTGATGCTTTGACGGCCTCATATGATGACAATCGCATGCGTCATAACCAGTAAGTGAGAACGTGTCATGACGCGGCTACCATTTTAATTTTATTTACCATTCCAAGATTGCAGACAATATGAAATGGGTATGCTAACACAGAAGGCTGAGTACTGACTGTTAATATACGTGGCGCTAGAGACCCGTTTGCCAAGCCTTGCCCTGTACGTCCAATATGCCCTGCGATGCCACGCTATTGTCAAATTGTGTCCTTGATACAAAGCTAATTAACTATTATGACGTGGAGCACTCAACGGTTCATCCTTCAGAGGCATGCCTTGAGAACTATTGAGTTTGCGCAATACTAGCATCCATTCATCATTTACAGCGCTTTGAATCCACAGGCCTTCAGCAGTGAGCATGGCAGAAGCGCCAAGCAAAATATTAATAAATAACACATGATAAGCATTCGGATTGGAGTCCGAGATAAGCGCCGGCTCCGGCAGACTTCTGATTCCTCCCTGTATAGAATCTCGTGGCTCCCAGCCGTGCCCCCGGATATTAGCGAGCGCCGCGTTTGTTGGCACAGGGAGCGAGGAATGTAAATATGTATTAGCGACAGGCGGAAGGGCCTCTTTTCGAGGAACAAATCGGCTCTCCGCGAGAGAAAGATGAGCATTTGACAGCTTCCCCGCAGTAGATAAACCCTGTAATTGCTTCCATAACAGATTCTCTACGGCAGCGGGAAGACGGGCAGAATATCTGCAGACGACATGCATATTTCCGAGGCGAGACCCAAGCTGGCAACTCTCAAAGGCCCTGAATAAATGTGATGGAGCAATTCCCAGTGTCAGGCTCCTCTCCGGGAATACAAAATGACGGCAGGACTAGCGTGGGCGCCTTTCACAAAAATGCCAGGGTGCGCCGCAGGTATTGTGCGCCATTTGACCCACGATGACATCATAGGTTTGACCCCTAAATTCGGGGCCGTAATCCAACCCTTAGTCAGTTAAAAGCCTCCTGTTAGCTGCTGAGGGGTTGGCAAAGGGAATATCGTCCAAACTACATAAAGTAAACAAGGCACAAAAGGTCTTTGTTGTCTGTTCTTGTCACCAGTATTTTAACTAGAGTGCCATGTCTCTAATGCGACCCCTAGCACATTTAAAGATTTCTTCTATGTTGGCAGGAGACTCCCGATTTTTAAGCCCAAAATGGCTTTACTCTAGCTGTCTCCCGCCTAAAAATTGCCTCTGCTTCATTATAAGTGAATGCGGAATACACATTTTCCTTATTTTCAATCAAAATCTCCTACTTTCCTGTTCTAAAATGTTGGTATGTATACTAGAGAGCGAGGAAAGGGTCAAAAGTACAGAATATAAACAAGTCTCTCCAGAGGCGCAACTAGAGCCACACTTGGGGGGGGGAGGGAGGCGGGCGGGGGGGGGGGGCTAATTCTTCCACTGATAGTCAGAGTGGAGATGCAGGGGCTCTAAGAAGGGGTGGAAAAACAACAAAGCCTCGTTAGCAAGTCTTTTAAAGACCTGTGAAGTACTCGGGTGCGGCTGTGTGTGTGTCCGGGAAGCTGTCACAGCCCGGGCTGACACACACGAGGGGGGGGGCTGAAGCCCTTTCAGCCCAATAGGCGTTGCGCGCCCGAGTCTCTCTCTCTCTTCCTGCCACAAGTGGTTTAGCAAGGAGACTGGTCCCCAGGCCCGGCTCCAGGAATTTTTATTTGGGTGGTCCTAGGGTGTATTTGGGTGGGCCACTGCGGGCCCGATTTGTCACTTATATGTCTAGCCAGGCCTGCTTCAGGGCCCTCCTTTATCTCTCCTTAGTCTTACAAGGCCCAGTAAGACGCATTATTTTCCAAATCTCTTTCTAAATGTTATCACGCTCAATAAAGTGTTTTGTTCCATGTAATTGATGGGAAGAGGAGGTTTTCTGAGTTGGGAGTATCAGGCAAGTTACACTACTCGGGCTCCCTCTGTCCAAGCCTTCAGGGAGAATCCCTCTTCATTACTACCTCTACTGGACACCGGACTCTGCAGTGCACTCCCTTCCAAGCTTGATTATCCACTTTTCTACCACGCCTCTCTAGTGCACCTTATTTCACAGCTGACCTTGGGCCCCAGCCCCATATGAGCCACCAACTGGTTCCACTTTCATTATTCCTGGTAAAAAACATTAGGAAAATCACCTTAAAAACTTAAAACATTGAATATAGCAGTAAATCTAATTAGCACGCACTTTAAAATATGTTCCTCAGTTGCCCTAATGACCCGATTGGTAATTAAATAAACAAAAATATAAAGGCCATGACAGGGCCAGCTTTAGCGCTGGTGTGAAAGTCTTTTTTGGTGCCCCACCACTGACCTCTTTCCCTGTAGATACCGTTACTACCACCCCTCAACAGTGCCCCTCATCTCTCCGTAGCCTCTCCCCCTCATGACCTTTTCCTCAGACTCCTTCACTACCACCCTCCAACAGTGCCCCTCATCTCTCCGTAGCCTCTCCCCCTCATGACCTCCTCCTCAGACTCCCTCACTACCACCCTCCACAAGTGACCCTCATCTCTCCGTAGCTCCCCCCATGACCTCCTCCTCGGATTCCCTCACTTCCACCCTCCAACAGTGCCCCTCATCTCTCCAAAGCCCCTCCCCCCATGACCTCCTCCTTGGATTCCCTCACTGCCACCCTCCACCAGTGCCCCTCATCTCTCCGTAGCCCCCTCTCATATG
This sequence comes from Calotriton arnoldi, assembly GCA_963921515.1. NCBI lineage: Eukaryota > Metazoa > Chordata > Amphibia > Caudata > Salamandridae > Calotriton > Calotriton arnoldi. The sequence goes on along the minus strand of CAWUFW010006814.1, from coordinate 517,474 downwards.
CATTTCATTTGTTGTATAGCGCTACTCATATCAGTGTAGGGTGTCACAGTAATTTACATCACGCACACATTATACAGAGACAATGAATTATACAAGTTTGTAAATCAGTCTACAGGGAATGTCACATAAGCCAATGAGGATTACAAGGTGCAGGAATCACATGTCATCCATCAGAGGTACAACTAGAGTCAAATTTCCGAGGGGGCTAATAAAAATTTCGGGGGGGGGGGGTTGGGTAATTCTTCCAGCAATAGGCAGAGTGGAGATGAAGGGGTGAAAAAACAACAAAGCCTCGTTAACACGTAAATGGTCTTTTAACCCCTTCCCTGCGGGGGTAATTCCCCCACGGTGCGGGGGAGGGGTGCGGGGTGTGAGCGCTGCGCCGCAGTGCTCGTGGTGACGATACCAGCTCGTCATGAGTCACGGTGGAGCTGTGCTCATGACGAGCTGGTCTCGTCACGACCCCGCCCACTGATTAATTCGCCCGCACAGGCGGGGAATTAATCACGCGTGGGCGGAGCGGCGCCGTTATGACGAGACCAGCTCGTCATGAGCACAGCTCCACCGTGACTCATGACGAGCTGGTCTCGTCACGAGCACCGGAGGGGTTAAAGATCTGTGAAGTACTCGGGTGCAGCTGCGATAAGCTCAAAAACTGTCTGTGTGTGTGCCCGGGAAGCTGTCTCAGCCCGGGCTGACACACACGACGGGTGGGGCTGAAGCCCTTTGAGCCCAATGGGCGTTGCACGCCTGTCATCCATACTCGTGGGCATTATATTTTAAGAGGGTTTGGTCTGGGGAAACACAAACTCAGGATTTAAAGAGTACTCCATTGGTTGGGGGTTAGCTTTACCGATAAAAATGTATATCTGCCCAAACAAACTCTTTTTAATCAACATTAGAATAATGAAAGACTGGGGAAGGTCTAACTATATCACAACACAAAAAAAAAGCAAAGTTCTAACTATACCATTCAGGTTTGTATGCAGCTCTTTGATGACAGTTCATAGGTCACTGTCCTATGTTAGGATTGTAACTTCTGAACTGCAAGTAACACAGGGATCTCTGTGACAAAGGCTGTAACCCACTGAGCTATCCACATAAAATACAGTTTATCTGCATTTCAAAACTACCAAAAGACTAATGATTGCTCTCCCGCAAGATCATAAATCACCAGAGTTATCTGGACATTTTTTATTGTTGTCTTGCATCTACGGCAGAGTCCGCCATGAAACAAATAACCACACATTCTCTTACCTGCTCCGTTCCTCGTCGCAGCCCAATCTGATAAGCAGCTGCAGGGGCAGGGAAAGGTGAATCAAGATAAACAAACTTCTTTTCTCCAGCACTGTGTAGAAAAGGAAATATCCATGCAGCAGGACAGAAGGCAAAGTTTACCCGGTGCTAAAGAAAGGATTTGTCCCCTTCGCCATGCCCCTATTGTACCTGCACGAGTGGGCGAGGACACAGCCCACCTTCCTAAAAGGAGATGCGTGATTGGGGGTGCCTGTGAGAAAGAGCCCAGGCCCAATCACGCAACTCCTAAAACAGGAACAAAAACAACGTTCGGAGGAACGTTTTAAATTCAAGTGGCCATTTTCAATTGGCCTTCATGCAGTCACTGCGAGGGCCAAGGTCATGTTTGGGTGGGCCAGGCTCATGTTTGGGTGGGCCTGGCCCACCCGGCCCACCCTCTAGAACCGGGCCTGCTGGTCCCTAATGCATGCAAGGTTAATACCTCCGCTCCCTCTCAGTTAGGTGCTAAGGGGCTGCCGTAATTGGGAAGTGAGCCCCATCAACATTGGGCCCCGTTTTCCTGGACTCCCTGCGCTGATGCACCTTTCCTGTCTCCCCCTTCATCACCGCTAAGACCTGGCGTAGCAAGACACTGCTCGATGCGCCAAAGGGCAAGCCAGGTTTAGCATCTTCAACCTCTAGCCTCACTTGATTGTAGTCCATGAGTATTAAGTGATGACAAGTGACTGTCGCAGAACCTAGGTCACTGTCAGCACATTTTGGGGAGTTAGTGGCATAGCCTAATTGGATACTAAGGTGTCCATTTGGCCACTCAACGATATCAGCTAGTCAGACAATTCATGAATCCCGTAAAGTGCAAGCAGGCTCAATCTTAGCCTGAACACTGACATGTGTATAGTGAGTTTTTACAATTTAAAATTAGAGTCAATTCAGTGTGCTTATAGAACCCCTCGTGCTCAGATCCTGCTGGTTATTTACCATCTAGAAGGCCAACATTATGAGTAGTCAACACAGCGTACAACGTAAATGCCTAGTGAGAATTTTATCCCACATTTTGGCAAAATATCTGAAAGAGAATCACTCCTTACCTCTCTCTCGTTCTCCGCCACCAGTCTTACCTGCAAACAAAAGATAGAATCAGGTAAAATGCCTTTTTTAAGTTAATTAATTTTAATACATTTTATTTTCATGATCTTGTCACTGTTTTGTACATTGGTTGTTAAAGTCTGATGTCAAATAAAGTGTAGGCGATTGAACCTCAACTTATTGCACCTATCAGAAGGTACAGTATTCCTAATATCTGCACTCACAAATCAATATAACCCATAAACAATGCATAAGTGATTAAGTGCGCTGACAGTCAATGGGTTATATGAGAAAATGGGATACTAGTTGAGAGGGGTGAGAGCTATAGTCAAGTAATAAATACAATCCTTGTCAGGCTGAACATCAAAGTCACTAAATAAACCTGTGCTCAACCCTCTGGTAGCTTGGCACAAAAGCAGTCAGGCTTAACTGAAGGCAATATATAATGTATCTATGCAGCACTCAAACAGTAATAAAGTGAAAAGACAACAGAAGAAAAATCCCTCACCAATTCAGAAAAACAGAATACATTTTAACAAATAAAATGACACCAAAAAATTCAATAAATTGAACCAGACATACGATATGATACAATATGATACTACACAATACCATACAATACAATACAATAAAAATTTCCAGACCACAAAGCTGCCCAACCAGGCCTCCAGGCACTAGAGGTAAGGAGACACCTTCCACCATCTTTATTTGCTAACCAGCCATGTATTTAAGTTGTTTCCTAAACTGTGGTTCATTAGAGATCTGATGATGGAACAGCAGAGACTCATCCCAGGCTCAGGGAAACCTGGGAATGGAGATCAGGAGGGCATCCTTAGATTCAGGTCCCAAGATGTCACATAAGGGTGCAGACTTCTGCCTTGATAACTGGAAGCTGTCCCATGAAAGGCACAAAACACCATGACTACGACTTTAAAAAGAATCAGTTTTTTCAATCCGGAGCCAGTGTAGTTCTTTCAGACGACTTCTTACTGAATCTCCCCTTTGCACATTTAATATCAGTCTAGCCGCAGCATTTTGTACCACTTGAAGATGTTTCATTAAGTATGAAGGAAGGTCCACAAGAAGAGTATTAGCATAGTCCAAACGGAACACAGTCATTGCATGAACTATGGTTTTGTACGACTCACGTGGAAGAAACTCTAACATTTTCATCAGGGAACGTAGAAATGAAAAGCACATCTCTGCTAGAGACGTATTATATGGGCAAAAAGAAAGCCTGTTATCAAATTTAAGTTCCAGATTTCTTGCCACCATAGAGGGAGAGGGAGCCCTACCCAGTTCAGGTGGACACCCCTTCTCCAGCCAACTGGACCCCTTTGGGTTAAACAAGAGAATCTCTACTTCAGTGCAACTGCAACCGAGATAGTTCTCATCGATTCATTTGACCACTTTCAGAAGGCAATATTTGAATATTGACAGTGTCTCAGAAGGGATATCCTCCAGCGAAAAATAAGTTGTGTATCATCTGCATACGATACAGTTCAAAAACCAAATCTCTCAAATATAGTGGCCAGCGGTGCAATGTATACACTAAAAAGTGTTGGACTGAGAGAAGACCCTTGAGTGACACCCTATTTCAGCATTTTAATGGACGACAGATAGGGTTCAGTCAAATCTGTTGTCCCCTATTTGCCAAACAGTACTGGATCTACTGTAGAGCCATCCCCCTACTCCACAGTCACAAAGTTTTTGATCAGAAATGGTATTGAATGTCGCTGACAAATCTAAAAGGCTGAGGGCGGCACTCCTCCCCTTGTCTAAATAATCCTTGATAGTTTCAGAGATTTTCAGCAAGGCTATCTCAGTGCTAGAGATAGGGATTTTTAAAGTTTTTAGTGGAAGGAGCGCCAAAAAGCACAAGGCGCCAACTGCAGTATCTGGTTGAGCTGGATTCGATCAAAGTCAAAAGCTACTGCGACAGCGATGGAACATGGATCAAATAGAGGGACTAGGTTCGTTCTTGGGGAAAGTTTACCTTCTAATTTAGTCCAGTTTCACGTGAGAAGCACTTATGGATGAGGTCATTGGCGGTCGAGCTGCAGGCTGGATCCATAGAGGAGCTTGTCGACAGCTGGTTGCTGCAGTCTCAGGCCGCGGTCGTAGCTTCACGGTGGCAGTGCAGTTGTCATTGCCATGAAGAGCTGCTTGCTGATAGATACTTAGGGGCAGATTTACAAGCCCCTTGCGCCACTTTTACGCCGCCGTTGCGTCACTTTTGTGACGCAGCGGCGGCTTAAACAATGCGCCACTATGCGACATATTTACAACGTGACGCATCTAGTGAGATGCGTCACGTTGTAAAGCCCTGCGCTAAATTATACCTGCGTCAGGTATAATGTATGCAGGGTGGGCGTTCCGTCGCAAGGAAGCCTCGCAAAGTGACGCACTGAAATCTACAAGATTTCACTGAGTCACTTTACGTCCCCGCTGCGTCAAAACCTTACGCCTGCTTGTAGCAGGCATAAGGAGTGACGCAGCACAGCAACTATAGGGCACTCCTGATCAGTGCTGGAGTTGCGTCGTGCTTGCGACACGACTCCAGCACTGCGTCACCCTTACGCCGACAGATGCGTCACGCATCTGTCTATCCTTGCGCCATGGTGCGCCGCATTGTAAATGCAGCGCATCCATGGTGGCGCAAGGTGTTTCTTGAGTTACGCAAAATAACTGGCGCATTCCTGCTGATATGCAGGGATGCGCCAGTTATTGTAAGTCTGCCCCTTAGTGTTGGCGGGAAATGCGGGATAGTTGTTGTCATTGTGAAGAGCTCTGGGTGGTGAAGTCTGGGATCTGTATCTGGCAGAGTCGCGTTGGCAGTCTGATGCAGGTCCTGAGCTGCCCTCAGTGAAGTCCGTTCACATTTGTGAGGAGACCAGGGATGGTTCTTTTCAATGCAAACAGCCCAAAACCGCTGATATTTCACCTGGAGTCCAGTTCTTGTAGTTTTAAGGTTAGAGGAGTACACTCTGACACCAGCCAAGGCTCCAGCAGACACCATAAGCGGTGTTTAGGCAGGTCCAGTTTGTGATGATATGCTGGCATTAGCAGCAGAGGCCTCAGGGAGCTTACTGTGTCCATGTAACCCAAACAGGATGTCAGCCATCCAACCCTTGGAGTCACCTCTGGAGTCCTGGGTTCAAGGCAAGCAGGTTCAGTCTTCCTTTAGGCTTCAGAAAGCAGGGCAGACCTTTTTCAGAGTCTTTACAAGTCCAGGAGTATCCTGATGAGAGTTTCTGAGGGTGCCCTTTTTATACCCAGTGTCAGCCTGGGTAAGGGGGGGCACCCTTTTATCTAGCTCTAAACTGGTTTTGGTCAGGTCTTCCCCTTTCCCAGGGTTTGGCTTCAATTTGTCTAGAGAAACAAAGGACAGGCAGGCATAGGTGTGTGCTGCATTTGCCAGTGACAAGGCAGGCATCTTCGGAAATCAGGAAGGGGCTAGGTACTGCCCTCAGGATACTCTTTCAAGGTCAGGAAGGGCCGAGCACAACTCCCTAGGCCACCCTGCCCGGGAGTGGAATACCTTTTCCAAGGCCCTTTAGTCCCCTGTCTGGTAGGAATACACATCCTACCACAAGAGAGCCACTAACAGTCTTGAGATCCTGGACACTGGCAAAAAGGCACATTTTGTTTCGGCAGAAAAATGTCAACTTTCTAAAAGTGTCATTTTCAGAATAGAAACTTAAAGTCCAACTTTACCATTAAAGGGGATTTAAATTACAATTCAAATGAGTGGAAGATGTATTTCTTTATCTGAGCTGAGATTTTCACTTATTAAGTGTAATAAAGTAACCCAGCATGAAGATCCTGTTGGGTGTCGCAGACGTTCGTTGCCGGAGCTTCACGTTGGCAGTTACCGTGAGCTGTCAATGCTGTAGCGTGAAGTGCAGATCTCACACTGCCCGGCATTGTTGGCGGTTGCTGTGGAATGAAGAGTTAGGTGCACTGGAACTTCGTGTTGGCAGGCAGTGCAAGAGGCAAGATCTTGGTGGGAACGTGCCCGTTCACATTCGCTAAGAACCCCAAAATTCACGAGAGCTCAACTGAGGTCACACGAAGGATCCAGGACCCGACGGCCCCCACTTGGGGATCAGGAACTCACTCCAGCAGAGGTCAGCAAGGCTCAGGCAGATCCAATTGCAGGTTCAGGCAGCAGGCCAGCTAAGCATTTGCAGAGAGCCTCTGGAGACTGTCATGTCCCTATAGCTCAGAGCAGGAGGTCAGCTGGCTGGCCCTTGGAGTCACTTAATCCTGGGATGAAGGGTTCTGTTCCAATCTTCCTTCTCAGCAAGGAGGGCAGCAGGCAGAAGAGCAGCAGAGTAGCAGGACAGTAGAGTGGCAATAATTCTGGCAGCAAAGCAACATAGCAATCCTTCTTCTGTAGCATCCACAGGTCCAGGAGCGTACTGAAGAATTGGGTCTGTGGGGCCACTATTTATACCTGGTGCACACTTTCAAGTAGGAGAAGTTTCTAGAGAATTCCCTTTGACGTCCTTGAAGTTTCTTGCCTCCCCTGTCCTTCCTCCAAGATGGCTGTATGAACAATGCAATGGTGACAAGTTCTTTGTGTGAAGGCAGAACACGGCCTATTTGTTTGCAAGTGGGGCTGTACCCAGCTCTGCTTCCAATCCTGCCAGTTGATGGCCCATCCAGGCACAACTAATCCCTCTATTGTCTGGCTGCCTGGGAGGAATACACAAAGTCCAACTGCCAAATACACCCAGTCAAGTGACCCAGGAACAGGCTGCGGGCACCAAATGGTAACAATAAGAAAATGGCAGCTTTATAAAAGTGGCATTTTCCAAATTGAAACCTAAAATCTGACTTTACCATTAAAGAGGATTTTTAATTACAATTTCTCAGACATCAAACATGATATTCCTATTTGCTTCCAATAAAAGGTTATCACTTATTAAATGTAATAAGGTAACCCAATGTTATCCTATGGAAGAGGTAGGCCTCACAGTGGTGAAAAACAAATTTGGGAGTCTTTCACTTCCAGGATATGTAAAACTTAAAAGTAAATGGCAAACTTTTTAAATACACTGCATCCTGCCCTCTGGATTGTGTAGGGCCTACCCTAGGGGCGACTTATGAGTATTAAAAAGGAGGTTTGGGCCTGGAAAGAGGATTATCTTGCCAGATCGAAATGGCAGTTTAAAATTATACACTCAGAATGCAATGGCAGACCTGGGACTTGTTTAAAGGGCTACTTATTTCATTTTTTGAGTTGAATTTAAGAAGTGGTGCATGATAATGACAGACTAACATGAGATCAGCATGCCCTCCTAAAGACGTAAGACTTATAGTGCAGAGACCAGTTGAATAATAACTATATATTATGGCTATAACACTTGGTATAAATTTCAGAATGTTATAACTGCTTTACACATATTCATGTTACTCTGATTAAATTGAAACATTATCAAACCCTGCACCTAACATCGCCCCTCTAGAATTCCTCTGTTCTCTTTGAACCTTGTTTAAAAAATCTTAATAAAATGCTTAAATTACATTCTACTAGTCTCCCTCTATTCATAAATGTATGTTTCCTTTAATTGTCGGTGACATGTGTTCCTTTCGTCTTCCTTGGTACTTCCCCCACTGCTCAGAGCGTTTGCCGAAGGATATGATTCTGAAAGCTGCATAATGAGCCGGTGCCCCAGCACAAGTGAAATCATTTGCAGCCCACATACATTTTCCGCTTTGTGTTTCATGAAATATGAAGCATTTCCTCCTGCAGATGAAGGAAGCTGTTGGCAAGGGTGCCACTGCTGATGTGGGAGGTCCTGGAGGAGGGGTAGGGAAGGCAGGCGCCTGCTGAACACATGGTGGGAAAAAAGCAATCTTGGTTACAGCTCTCATTTCCACCTCTATGTTACATCAAAGTCCTAACCTATAGGTAAGGGCATGACATAGTTCCCTGTGGGTAGAGAGGATTCAAGGCATGGGCCAAACAGACTATTTCTCTGGGCCCATACCCCAAAGGGCCCCCTGGTATAGAGATCTTTTTCTATCGATCTCATCTCTGTCTATTTCTCAATTTCAACCTCTTTCCCCAACTCTCTCTCTCTATTTCTCTCTTTCACTACCTCTGACCCTGTCTCTTTATCTACCCCTACCGGAACTCTTCTGTGAAAACATAACTTATGTCGTGTCTGTGTCATGTTCATATACTCCTATGTAATGCTGAAAGCATCAACCAGTTAATGAAATATGGATGCTGTTTTATATTAGTTTGACACTTCCTGTGACACTGAATATGCTTGCTGATATTCATGGTTTAATAAGCTCAGAAGCCATAGGGTACATTTCCTAGCAGCGTAACCTCCTTTTTAAACCTTATATGTGAAAGCAGGATTTTGTGAGAATAACTGTGTTTAAGAAGGAGATCTTCTCCTCAAGGTCATTTAGGACTTTCTCGAGGGAAGATCCTGCCAGCTGCACGTTAAATATGTTTTTTAGCATTAGGCGCCTACTGAATGTTTCCTAGTGAGAGCTCTGGTCAGTTGAAATAACACATGTCTTTGATCTTTTGCTGTGTTGCTTGCTCTTTTGTATTTAATGCTAGTTATACTTTTAGGGTTCTCGACGTGCTGTGTTTTATTTTTGACACTTCTTTCTCTCCTCATCTATCTCTTGCTCTGTCATCTTTAACCCCCTGCCTGACTTCACCCCTCTTTACCTCTAGCTCTACTTCTCTGCCTGCCTCCCTCTAAATTACTCTTCACCTCACTGCCTACAGTTCTTCTCAAATACACCTCTTTTTATCATCCCTATGCCTACCTCTACATATCTACCTCTCTACCCCTCTCTTCCTCACCTCTCATCCTCTCACCCCCTCTCTATGAAGCCTTCTGCTCTGTTTGCATCTCAACCCTCTTTATCTCTGTTCCATCTACTTCACCTGTGTTAACTTCTTCTTTCTTTTTAAGTCACATCCCAGTCTCTCTCCTACTCTTTATACCTCATTTCATTCTAACTTTCTCTAACCACCCTCTTTACCACTCCATGCTTCCACCACCAACCTACCTTCTATCTTTCTCTAACTCAAATCGTCGATTTATTCCTTATCTGGAATGGAACAGCAGAGGAATTCCTATGATATGTTATGATTCTGAATGACAATGAAGTGGGCCTACAGTTCACCTGTAACACAAGTACCACAGAGATACAGTTTATTGATGTAACTGTATATTTTGAAGACAATCAAATACAAACCACTCTATATTGCAAACCTACATCAACTAACAGTATCCTACATGGATCGAGCTTTCACCCGAATTTACTAAAAAGAACATTCCATATGGTGAATTTATAAGAATGAGGTGCAATTGCTCAAATAATAAAGAAATGGACGCCAAGTTCGAGGAAACAGAACAAAGATTCCAACAGAGAGGATACAAGTATAGAGACATCAAACAGGGAAAGGAACAAGCAAGATCTCTCACACATGCTCAAACACTAGTCAACAACAACCCCAATAGTGGGGAAAATATGAGCAACGAAGACACCACAACCAGAATAGTATTGACATACACCACGGAGTACCAGTGCATTGTAAATATCTTGAATAAATACTGGAATGTACTGAAAACAAATCCAGACATTGGGAGCAGGTTAGGGCCAAGACCCACCATGACCTATTGAAAGGTACCCTTATTTAAGGACAAGCTAGTGAGGAGACACTTTGAAATAAGCAACAAATGGGCTTCACTCGCCGTAACAAGTGTAAAGCTTACCAGATTGGTAAAAATATTAGAGACTTCCAGGATTTTAAGGGCAGAACATTCGCAATTGGTGAGAGGACTACCTGCGATACTGCATATGTAGTATATGTGATAGAATGCTTCAGTGGACTAAGGATTGTAGAGAGTACCATCTGCCCTTTGAAAAAACACATACTAAAGCACATTAGAGCAGTCCAAAATAAAGATTTGAACTATGCAATGGTCAAGCATCTTATCACACACCCTGATAAGGACTGGCAAAGTATGAGAATGAGAGAGGGGGAGATAGAGTTCTCAAATTGAGACAAATGGAGTCACTGCTGATTATAAGACTGAAAACGAAGGCCCCACAGGGACTAAATGGGGATGAGGAACTTTATATGTACTTATTAGTTGACCAGTTCTATCCAACATCATCTGACTAACAAACTGTTTTGTAATACACATTCGTATACACCAATTTGTGTCAGAAAACTGTGTCAACAGTATAGGAAGTTGCTGCATGTCACCTAATTTAAGATGCAATATCTGATCCTGTGCTGTGGGAGGAGAAATCTTTCAACCATGTCACACTATAGCCACACCATCACTAGTCACCACTATTCATCTAATATTTGTCTTTAAACACCACATTGAGGGAGTGCAATACACATCTGGTCCCTGAATAGACAGACATCTACCACAGGTACTAATTTAAATATGGCCATGTGTAACAAATATGTCATAAAAATATCCAGGGAGGTGGTTACCTAACCCGGCTCGGCACAAATAGCATTCTTTCAAAAGTACACCAGTACTGCAAAAGAACAAATCTATCGACACATACTATTATGGTATGATGCAGATCTCATAACCGAGCCCCCCGGCACTAAGCAGTGATAGAAGACGTGACATTTTTCTGATTCACTGCTAATGCAGTGAGATGCCGTGATGGAAAACATATGACAAAACCGAATCCTTCACGTGGAGTATGCACCTGACTCGGTGTGTCCACTATATGTGAGGCAGCATGGTGCGACAGCATTTATAATTTGACACCCCCATGAGTATAAGTCTGCATAGACAATACATAAATGAAACCTCAGTGGCACTTAGCCGTCAATACTAGACAGACAAACATGAGTGGTGTCAGCATGCCGAACATGTAGTTACAACTTCCTCCCACATATGAAGGAAAAACAGCAACAAATATGTATTATGAACACTCCAACTGAACTACTATGTTTATTTTAAGCTGCTAGTAATTATGTAAATAAGGCCTCCAGAAAAATGTATATATAAAATGTCTATCATGTGTTTTTTAAATGTTTATGTTCCTATGTCAACTACGAATCCCACAATGCCTCATAATAGGCCAGGCTGGATAACTGTGTATATATAGTTGAAATCAAAGATGGACTCACTCAACCGTGAGCAAGACTTGATAGTCAGAACACATCGGTTGGGGTCTATGTGGCGGATGTGCGTCCGCTTTTAAAATTTACTTTACGAGACTCTCCTGGAGTGCGGCGATTTAATCCTTGTTGGCTGAAATATATATATATATATATATATTCACTGAAAAAACCATAGGTTTCAGGCACATTATAGTTAGAAATTAGCATTTAAAAAACCTTAGAAATTCACTCGTACAAAACCATAGAAATTCCCCCGTTATAGTTAGTTCAGCTAACTATAACTCGCGCGCCCGCAATGCACTGCTGATGACGTCACATATTACATCACTCATGACATGGTCAGTGACATCACTCATGACATCACTGATGACATCTCAAATGACATCACTGATGACATCACTGATGACATCATCCAGTGAATGTGTGTTTTTCTGAAAATTAAATATGTTTTATATATGTATATCTCAAGGTCGATGGAAGAATAAATGGGTATATAAGTGTCTAAATGGATGATTTTTTTTTGTAAAATTGATTGTATAACTGACTGATTAAGTGTATCTTAGTGAATACATGGGTTAGTGAGTAATGTTTAAATATGTAAATATCTGTATCAGTCTCTCACTTTGTGTATAAGTGGCTGCATGGGTTGGTGAGTAGCTACATGAGTGTCTATATGGGTTATTAGTTGGTTTTTGAGTATCAGTATGAGTGTCTGAGTGTCTGTATGGTTCGGTGGGGGTATTACTTAGTGCATAGATGCATGAATGAGTGACTCACTGTTTGTATGTGTTGAAGACAGCATGTGTGCAGGACTGTATGGGTGGATGAGTGTGTGTATGGGTGTGTTAGTGAGTGAATGACTGTCTCAATAGTGTCTTTATGAGTAACTACATATCTTTTAAACTAGTATATGTGAGTATTGGTGTATGTGAGAGTGAGAGATTGGAAGAGTTCCTGTATAAATAAGTATGTGTTTCTATAAGTGATTGTTTAAGAGAGTAAGTATCTGTAAGTTTCTGTAGAAGTAAGTGTGGTGATGTGTGTATAACTGTATATGCAAGTAAATGGATGTTTGATCTTTGTTTCCATGTGTGACTATGTGTGTGAGTAACTCTATGGATGAGTGTCGGCGTGTAACAGGATGTATAGGTGTATGAGTACATATGATGAGTGAGTACATGAATGAGTGACTTTATAGGACTGTTGGTGAATGAGTGGATGTGTGTGTAGATCTTGGAATTACTGAATAGGTGTGTTGTAACTGGTATTGGTATGTCCATTGTTTTGAAAATGTTAGTTTCTATTTTTGAGTGTGTGTATCAAAGTTTATATTAGGGTGAGAGGAGGTCTGCCACTCTATCACAAGGATGATGTCATCAGTGATGTCATCAGTGATGTCATTTGAGATGTCATCAGTGATGTCATGGGTGATGTCACTGACCATGTCATGAGTGATGTAATATGTGACGTCATCAGCAGTGCATTGTGGGCGCGCGAGTTATAGTTAGCTGAACTAACTATAACGGGGGAATTTCTATGGTTTTGTACGAGTGAATTTCTAAGGTTTTTTAAATGCTAATTTCTAACTATAACGTGCCTGAAACCTATGGTTTTTTCAGTGAATTTCAAAGGTTTTTTAAATGCTAATTTCTAACTATAACGTGCCTGAAACCTATGGTTTTTTTCAGTGAATTTCAATGGTTTTTTAAATGCTAATTCCTAACTATAACGTGCCTGAAATCTATGGTTTTTAAGTGAATTTCTAAGGTTTTTTAAATGCTAGTTTCTAACTATGCCTACAGAGGTAGGACATGTGAAGAAAGAAGAAAAACGCACAGAAAGAAGCAAAAGAAATGCAGAAAGAAGCAACAGAAGTCCTCAAAGACGAAGAAAAGTGCAGGAAGAAGCAAGACATGTGCAGAAAGAACCAACAGAGGAGCAGAAAGAGGCCTTGTTACAAAATCATCCTCTGCCCTCAACTTTTTCAGACGGGTACTGGTGGTAACTGACTCTGACTAACCAGGCCAAGAGCCAGTGGTATGCTAAAAGACACTTAGAATACAGTGAAAACACCTACATACACTAGGGAACACTATGCGTTGGGGTACCCCTGTGATTAGCATGACCTCCTCTGTAAGGCCCTAGTACATAATAGGGCAGGGGGATTAAAACTACCTCTTAAAACGCGCCATGGGGCGCGTTTGCACACTGGTGAAGGGAGGGGGGCCTAAGGTGACATGTGTGCAAACACGCCCTGTGGCCGTTTTAAGTTGGGGGATAAAGTCCCCTTGAATCCTGAGGGTCCCTGGGGGCCAACTAACCCACCAGGTATGTCCAGTAAGTGCCACAGAGTTGCATTGCAGAGAGGTGTAAAATGGGGCATGGCCTCGGACCACCTCCCTCCAACGCAGCTCTGTGGTGCTTACTGGAGGTACATGGTGGGCTAGTTGGACCCAGGGACTCTCATGATTCAAGGGGACTTAATTCCCCAACTTAAAACGCGCCACAGGGCACGTTTCCACACTTGTGACATCAGGCCACGCCCCCTCCCTGCACCATTGCGCAAACGCACCCCCTGGTGCGTTGTAAATTGGGGATTAAATCCCTTGAGTCCTGAGGTCCTGGGAGCCACTAGCCCACCACTTACCTCCAGTAAGCGCCACAGAGCAGCGTTGCAGAGTGGTGTAAAAGGGGCATGGCCTGGGCCACCTTTCTGCAATGCAGCGCAGTGGCGCTTACTGGAGGTAAGTGGTGGGCTAGTTGGCCCCCAGGGACCCTCAGGATTGAAGAGGAATTAATTCCTCAACTTAAAACGTGCCACAGTTTGCACACATGTCACCTCAGGCCCCGCCCCTCCCTTCACCACTGTGCAAACGCACCCCGTGGCGCGTTTTGAGTTGGGGGATAAAGTCCCTTGAATCCTGAGGGTCCCTGGGATCCAACTAGCTCACCAGGTACCTCCAGTAGCGCCACAGAGCTGTGTTGCAGAGAGGTGTAAAAGGGCGTGGCCTCTGAACACCTCTCTGCAACGCAGCTCCCCTGGCGTATACTGGAGGTACCTGGTAGGCTAGTTGACCCCCAGGGGACCCTCAATATTCAAGGGAATTAATTCCCAACTTACAACTCACCAGGGGCGCGTTTGCACAGTGGTGAAGGAAGGGGCGGGGCCTGAGGTGACATGTGTGCAAACACACCCTGTGGCGCATTTTGAGTTGGGGAATTAATTCCTCTTCAATCCTGAGGGTCCCTGGGGCCAACTAGCCTACCAGGTACCTCCAGTATGCGCCACGGAGCTGCGTTGTATAGAGGTGTTCAGAGGCCACGCCCCTTTTTACACCTCTCTGCAACGCAGCTCTGTGGCGCTTACTGGAGGTACCTGGTGGGCTAGTTGGACCCCAGGGACCCTCAGTATTCAAGGGGACTTAATCCCCCAACTTAAAACACGCCACAGGGCGTGTTTGCACACATATCACCTCAGGCCCCGCCCCCTCCCTTCACCACTGTGCAAACGCGCCCCGTGGTGCGTTTTAAGTTGGGGGATTAAGTCTCCAGGACACTGCAGGAGCCGGCCCTGGGGGGTGGCGGTCCCCAGGGCCATCACTGGCTCCAGGAGGGGGGCCGCGCGGCCCCCCTCCCAATCTGTACATAGCCCCAGGGAGGTGGTGGTCTCCGGGGTTCGGGGGTCCTTAACGGACCCCCTAATTTACATATTAGTGCCCCGGGGAGGTGGCGGTCCCTGGGGCATGTGGGGGGGCCGTGTGCCCCCGCAAATATTTATGCAAAGCCCCAGGGGGTAGTGGTCCCTCGGGCAGTGTCGGGGGGATTGGGACCCCCCACACACTTATTTTTTTCACTGCCCCCGGGACCTGACCCACCCGGGGGCTAAATATTAACGAAGCGCGGCAGCCCGCGCTTCGTGTTTTTTTTCTTCGCGGCCGGATCCGCGGATCCGCCGCGCATTTTGCTGATTTAAAAAAAACAAAAATGCTTTTTTGGGCCCTGGGGGTCCTTGTGGGACCCCCTGAGCAGGCCTAGGGGGTCAGGGTGTTTCTACCCTGCCCCCTTTTCTTGTTTTGCGCCTTCGTTTTTCTGTTTTCTTGTGCCTCGGTTCTACTGAGGCACAAGATGGCTGCCAACACTTCCTGGTTTGGAGTGTTGACAGCCAATTAGCATGAAGCTCGTGGTCGGGAGGGTCCGCGGATCCTCCGTGCCTCTAAATATCGAAACTTTTATTTTTGATTTTCTCAGCAACTATTGAACGGATTTACACCATTTTTAAAAAGGGTGCTTTCTGAACCAAGCACTACCTTTTTGCCAAATTTGGTGTAATTCCGTTCGGGCTGTAGCCGTGGCTAAAGTTTCCTATGGGAATTAACATGGAGAAAACACGTTTTGGGACCCCCCTTTTTTCTCGGCCCCCGCTTGCAGAATCACCCCGAAACTTTCAAGACAGGAGCTGACCGGAGCGGGCCATAAGTTTTGAAAATTTCGCGAAGATTCGTCAACCGGCGCCAAAGTTATTGGGAAAAGAATGTTACGAATTTCCTATGGATAATAGGTCCTAACTATAACTACCTACTGGCGACCGCCAGTAGGTATATATATATATATATATATATATATATATATATATATATATGCAAAAAGAAGCAGAGAACTCTGGGTAGTTCCCAAGTTTAGGTGGAAGGCAGCGCCTGTATAGAGCACCCTCAACACCAGCGACACTCTAAATTTGCTAAACTCAAATGTCTGCTTTTCTATCAAAGTTTTAAGCTTTGGATTAGCTCAGTGCTATCCACGCCGAGATAGAAAGGGACTGTTGGACTTGGCCCTTTTTGGCAGGTTCACCCCTGAACTGTTTGCCTTATATGTAACTTGGTGTTAGTAGTTTTAAGTCCCTGGGCACTTTAGCACTGTGGTCCAGTGTAAAGTGTGTGCGCGCTGTGTGCGTGTGTGGTGAGATTGGCCTGCCCTCCCATAGGAATGCATTGAGGATGAGTGTGTCAGTGGTAATTCCTGTTATGAGAGGTGCAGCATGATCAAGTCTAGTATGTCTGAATTTGTGAGAATAAATGCTGCGCGATGGTTTGCGCAGATTTATGGTGACGGGTGGAAAATGCCACTTCTAGAAGTTGGCATTTCTGTGTGCTCTGTGTCTGCCTGCCTGATGTGAATTGCATGTCTGGCTTGTGAGTGACAGGGGCTGGGAGGTGTGTGTGGCTCCAGGAGGGGCAGGGTGAGTCAGCGCAGGGCTGAATGGAGAGATCTCCATGTAGATGGGTGGGAGGAGTTGCACCTGGGACCTGAATAGGGCTGTGCCTTCCCTCTACAATGCTGGCTCCACCTCCTGTGGTGCGTCCTGATGTCCCTAGCCTCACACTCTGAAAGGAGAGAGGAGCTGAGCAAAACAAAGTGCTCCAAATCCCCCCATAACCAGTTGTATCTGGTTCCCCAAGCCCCTGCACCTTGTAGACAAAGGAAAATGGTGTATAAAAGAAGGGGCTGTGACCCCGTGAAGTTGTTCTTGCTTTTGGATCCTGATTCCTGCAGGGCGTGCTGCTGCTGGGGCCCAGGAGGACTTGCCAGGAGGGCTGCCTCCCTGGGCCCAGCTATGCCCTGGAACCTTTGGCTTAATTTCTTTTAGCCCTGGGCCCTGCCTTGCCCTTGATGCCTGAAAGACTTCTGGGACCTTTTGCTTTATTTTATCCAGGACTTTAGGCACCAGCGCTGTCTTTTAATTTGCCCAGCATATGGAGAGCGTGGGCTTCGCAGCGCCGAGCTGCCTTTCGCCATGAGGGAATCCCCAGCGTAGGGATTCCCCCGAGATTGCTGGCCTTATGGGTGCCCACCCCGCTTGTTTTTATTTAATGGAGCTGGTGCCCACCCTTCGTCTTCATTTCAATTAGTGCGCGGCTGCCCACCCCGCGACATGGCCTATTTTCATAGCAGGAGCCCACCCTGCTTCATATTCTTTAATTACGAGGGAGCCTACCCCTCTTACTGCCCGAGAAGAAATCACCGCCGCGGCCCGATCGCCGCAAAGGAAGTCAGGCAGCGTGATGCCTGATGTGGGGCGGGACTTCCGTTTCCTGGAGGGAAGCCCCGCGCCCATGAAAGATCCGCCGGAGCCTCGCAGGCTCCATCTAAAAGTCCCGGGTCCTAGGAGGGGGGCCCGGGTGAAGGGAGGAGTGCAGCCGGAGCAAACAGCGACCCCGCAGGCCGCCGTAAGAGAAGTCCCGGTCCCGAGAGAGAGAGGGGACCGGGCGAAGTGAGGGAGACGCCACCGGAACCCCCAGCGAGGCTCTCGTGAGTGAGAGAGCCCCACCCGCCGCCTGTGAGGAGACCCGGCACCCAGGAGCGGGACCGGGTGAAGAGGAGTCCCCAGAGAGCAGCCTAGTGAGTTAGAAAGGGCTGGGGGGGCTCCGTGTGGGCTATTGTTGGTGCCTGATCGAGGCACAGATCCTGAGCGGCCCCGTTTTGGCAGCGGGCTGCTCCAACGTGGCACAATGGTTTTAGGAGCCAGCGTGCTCCAACGAGGGCCCAAGAGTTTAGGGGCCCCTGAGGGCCACAGTGTTTGGGGGCATAGGTTGTTCACAGAGCCTAGGTGGCTCCAACGCTTCGCACCACTTGTTTCAGAGCCCCGTGTGGCTCCAACGTTGGGCATATTTGTTTAACCCCTTCACTGCTAGGCCTTTTCCCCTCCTGTGCTAAGCCTTTTTTGGCTATTTGGGGTAGTGCGCGCTTAGGCCCCTGTAACTCTTTGACCACATAAGGTATCCATGCCAAATTTGCGTCCTTTTTTTCTAACATCATGGGGATTGTAAAGGTACCCAGGGTTTGTGGATTCCCCTGGAGGGGACCCAGAAATTAGTCAAAATACAGCAAAATTTTGGTTTTTTTGGGAAAAAGTGCGAAAAAGGGCTACAGATGAAAGCGTCTTGATTTTTCCCTGCAAATGGCATCAAAAAGGGGTTGTGGGGATGAAATCACCATCTTCCCAGATTTCAGGGACAAGCAGACTTTTGTCAGAAAACCAACTTTTTTACACAGTTTTGGCATTTTTCTGGGACATAGCCTATTTTTGCTATTTTATGTGCTTTCAACCTCCTTCCAGTTAATGGTAGAAATGGGTATGAAACCAATAATGGATCCTGGAAAGCCATACATTTATGAAAAGTAGACAAAATTCTGAATTCAGCAAGGGGTCATTTGTGTAGATCCTTAGAGTTTTCCTTATAGAAACTAACAGTTAAATAAAGGAAAAATTGAAAATTAGTTGAAAAAAACAGCCATTTGTGTCAACGTTTTCACCTGTAACTTCTTCTAATTATGACAGCTATTTGAAGGCAATATACCGTTATATCCGCTGGACCTTTCTGGTTGTGGGGATATATAGGACTTGTAGGTTCACCAAGAACCCGACGAACCCAGAGCCAATAATTGAGCAACATCTTGCAATGATTTTTTTTTAAGTACAGGGTATATAGCAATTATTTTGGGAAAATGTATACATGGAAAAATTGTTATGAAAGACACCTATGTATTTCTGAAATGGGAATAAAATGTAGATTTTAGAAACAGTAGATATTTGCACATTTCCGAAATTGGGAGTACCCATACTAGCATGAGAATTATAGGTCATTTTTCAAAATGACTTATTTTTTACACATTGTCTTTCATTTGGAAGGCAGAAATGCATCGAAAGTCAATAGGTAATAACAGTTGCTCTACAATTCTGTGTTACCCTAAGTCTCCCGATAAAAATGGTACCTCACTTGTGTGGGTAGCCCTTGTGGCCACAACAGGAAATGGCTCAAAATGCAACGTGGACGTACCACATTTTCACAATGAAAAATTACCCTCTTTTTGCAAAGTGCCTAGGTGTAGTTTTTGAACCCTAGCTCTGCCGGCACCTAGGGAAACCTAGCAAACCTATACATTTTTGAAAACTAGACACCCAGGGGAATCCAGGATGGTGTGACTTGACTGCCTCCCACCAGGTTCTGTTACCCAGAATCCCTTGCAAACATAACAAATTGTCAAAAAAACACATTTTCCCCACATTTCTGTGGTGGAAAGTTCTGGAATCTGCGTGGATCCACAAATTTCCAGCCACCCCGCGTTCCCCAAAGTCTTACGAGAAAAATGGTACCTCACTTGTGTGGGTCGGCCTAGTGCCTGCGACAGGAAACGGCGCAAAACGCAACGTGGTCACACCTCAATTTCGCAGTGAAAAATGACCCTTTTTTGGCAAAGTGCCTAGCTGTAGTTTTTGAACCCTACCTCTGCCGGCACCTAGGGAAACCTAGCAAACCTATACATTTTTGAAAACTAGACACCCAGGGGAATCCAGGATGGGGTGACTTGACTGCCTCCCACCAGGTTCTGTTACCCAGAATCCCTTGCAAACATAAAAAATTGTCAAAAAACCACATTTTCCCCACATTTCTGTGGTGGAAAGTTCTGGAATCTGCGTGGATCCACAAATTTCCACCCACCCCGCGTTCCCCAAAGTCTTACGAGAAAAATGGTACCTCACTTGTGTGGGTCGGCCTAGTGCCTGCGACAGGAAACGGCGCAAAACGCAACGTGGTCACACCTCAATTTCGCAGTGAAAAATGACCCTTTTTGGCAAAGTGCCTAGCTGTAGTTTTTGAACCCTACCTCTGCCGGCACCTAGGGAAACCTAGCAAACCTATACATTTTTGAAAACTAGACACCCAGGGGAATCCAGGATGGGGTGACTTGACTGCCTCCCACCAGGTTCTGTTACCCAGAATCCCTTGCAAACATAAAACATTGTCAAAAAAACCACATTTTCCCCACATTTCTGTGGTGGAAAGTTCTGGAATCTGCGTGGATCCACAAATTTCCACCCACCCCGCGTTCCCCAAAGTCTTACGAGAAAAATGGTACCTCACTTGTGTGGGTCGGCCTAGTGCCTGCGACAGGAAACGGCGCAAAACCCAACGTGGTCACACCTCAATTTCGCAGTGAAAAATGACCCTTTTTTGGCAAAGTGCCTAGCTGTAGTTTTTGAACCCTACCTCTGCCGGCACCTAGGGAAACCTAGCAAACCTATACATTTTTGAAAACTAGACACCCAGGGGAATCCAGGATGGGGTGACTTGACTGCCTCCCACCAGGTTCTGTTACCCAGAATCCCTTGCAAACATAAAAATTGTCAAAAACACATTTTCCCCACATTTCTGTGGTGGAAAGTTCTGGAATGTGCGTGGATCTACAAATTTCCACCCACCCCGCGTTCCCCAAAGTCTTATGAGAAAAATGGTACCTCACTTGTGTAGGTCGGCCTAGTGCCTGCGACATGAAACGGCGCAAAACGCAACGTGGTCACACCTCAATTTCGTAGTGAAAAATGACCCTTTTTTGGCAAAGTGCCTAGCTGTAGTTTTTGAACCCTACCTCTGCCGGCACCTAGGGAAACCTAGCAAACCTATACATTTTTGAAAACTAGACACCCAGGGGAATCCAGGATCGGGTGACTTGACTGCCTCCCACCAGGTTCTGTTACCCAGAATCCCTTGCAAACATAAAAAATTGTCAAAAAAACACATTTTCCCCACATTTCTGTGGTGGAAAGTTCTGGAATCTGCTTGGATCCACAAATTTCCACCCACCCGCGTTCCTCCAAAGTCTTACGAGAAAAATGGTACCTCACTTGTGTGGGTCGGCCTAGTGCCCGCGACAGGAAATGGCGCAAAACGCAACGTGGTCACACCTCAATTTCGCAGTGAAAAATGACCCTTTTTGGCAAAGTGCCTAGCTGTAGTTTGTGAACCCTAGCTCTGCCGGCACCTAGGGAAACCTACCAAACACACATTTGTGAAAAGTAGACACCCGGGGCTTCAGGGAGGTATGGCTTGCGTGGATCCCCCAACGTTTCTCACCCAGAATCCCTGCAAACCTCAATTTTAGCTGAAAAATCACTTTTTCACACATTTTGTGTGGGAAAGTGCCATCACTGGCCTCACACAAATTTCCTACCACCCAGCGTTCCTCCAGGTCTCCCGATAAAATGGTGCCTCACTTGTGTGGGAGGCCCAGGCATCCGCTGACAGGCAGGCCCATAACGTAGTGAGGCGACCTCAAATTGCCTATCTCAAAACCACCTGGTTTTGCAAGGGAGTCACCTGGGTTTTGCCCATGCTCAGCGGCCATCTAGGGAAACCTACCAAACCCATACATTTCTGAAAAGTAGACACTGGGGCTTCCAGGAGGTATGGCTTGCGTGGATCTCCCAACGTTTCACTCAGAATCCCTGCAACCTCAATTTTAGCTGAACAAATCACTTTTTTCACACATTTTTGTGTGGGAAGGTGGACACTGGCTCACACAAATTTCCACACCCAGCTGCCTCCAGGTCTCCAGATAAACATGGTGCCTCACTTGTGTGGGAGGCCCAAGTACCGCGACAGGCAAGGGCCCACAACGTAGTGAGGCGACCTCAAAATTGCCTATCTCAAAACCACCTGGTTTTGCAAGGGGGTCACCTGGGTTTTGGCCATGCTCGGCGGCCATCTAGGGAAACCTACCAAACCCACACATTTCTGAAAGTAGACACCCGGGGCTTCCAGGTAGGTATGGCTTGCGTGGATCTCCCAACGCTTCCTCACCAGAAACCCCTGCAAACCTCAATTTTAGCTGAAAAAATCACTCTTTTCACACATTTTGCGTGGGAAAGTGTGGCATCACTGGCCTCACACAATTTCCTACCACTCAGCGCCTCCAGGTCTCCTGATAAAATGGTGCCTCACTGTGTGGGAGGCCTACGTGCACAGGCAAGGGCTCACAACGTATTGAGGCTTGACCTCAAAATGGTCTTCACAGAACCACCTGGTTTTCAGGGGGTCACCTGGGTTTTGGCCCTGTGCTCGGCGGCCATCTAGGAAACCTACCAATCCACACATTTCTGAAAAGTAGACACCGGGACTTCCAGGGAGGTATGGCTTGCGTGGATCCCCAACGCTCCTACCCAGAATCCTGCAAACCTCACTTTAGCTGAAAAAATCACTTTTCACACATTTTGTGTGGAAGTGTGGCATCACTGGCCTCACACAAATTTCCTACACCCAGCGTCCCCCAGGTCTCCGATAAAATGGAGCCTCACTTGTGTGGGAGGCCCAAGTACCGCGACAGGCAAGTGCCCACAACGCATTGAGGCGACCTCAAAATGGCCTTCACAAAACCACCTGGTTTTGCAGGGAGTCACCTGGGTTTTGGCCCAGTGCTCGGCGGCCATCTAGGGAAACCTACCAAACCCACACATTTCTGAAAAGTAGACACCCGGGGCTTCCAGGAGGTATGGCTTGCTGGATCCCAACGCTTTCACCCAGAATCCCTGCAAACCTCACTTTTAGCTGAAAAATCACTTTTTCACACATTTTGTGTGGGAAGTGTGGCATCACTGGTCTCACACAAATGTCCACACTCAGCGTTCTCCCAGGTCTCCCGATAAAATGGTGCCTCACTTGTGTGGGAGGCCCAAGTACCCGTGACAGGCAAGGGCCCACAACGCAGTGAGGCGACCTCAAATTGCCTATCTCAAACCACCTGGTTTTGCAAGGGGTCACCTGGTTTTGGCCCGTGCTCGGCGGCCATCTAGGAAACCTACCAACCCACACATTTCTGAAAAGTAGACACTGGGGCTTCCAGGAGGGATGGCTTGCGTGATCCTCCAACGTTTCACCCAGAATCCCCTGCAAACCTCAATTTTAGCTGAAAAATCACTTTTTTCACACATTTGTGTGGAAAGTGTGGCATCACTGGCCTCACACAGATTTCCTACCACCCAGCGTTCTCCCAGGTCTCCGATAAAATGGTGCCTCACTTGTGTGGGAGGCCCAAGTACTCGCGACATGCAAGGACACAAAACGTTTTGAGGCAACATCAACATTGCCTATCAAAAGAAATTTTGGGCCCTTGCCTGTCGCGGGTACTTGGGCCTCCCACACAAGTGAGGCACCATTTTTATCGGGAGACTTGGGGGAACGCTGGGTGGTAGGAAATTTGTGTGAGGCCAGTGATGCCACACTTTCCCATACAAAAATGTGTGAAAAAAGTGATTTTTTCAGCTAAAAGTGAGGTTTGCAGGGGATTCTGGGTAAGGAAACGTTGGGGGATCCACGCAAGCCATACCTCCCTGGAAGCCCCCGGGTGTCTACTTTTCAGAAATGTGTGGGTTTGGTAGGTTTCCTAGATGGCCGCCGAGCACTGGGCCAAAACCCAGGTGACCTCCTTGCAAAACCAGGTGGTTTTGTGAAAGGCCATTTTGAGGTCGCCTCAATACGTTGTGGGCCCTTGCCTGTCGCTGGTACTTGGGCCTCCCACACAAGTGAGGCACTATTTTTATCGGGAGACCTGGGGGAACGCTGGGTGGTAGGAAATTTGTGTGAGGCCAGTGATGCCACACTTTCCCACACAAAAATGTGTGAAAAAAGTGATTTTTTCCAGCTAAAAGTGAGGTTTGCAGGGATTCTGGGTAAGGAAACGTTGGGGGATCCACGCAAGCCATACCTCCTGGAAGCCCCCGGGTGTCTACTTTTCAGAAATGTGTGGGTTTGGTAGGTTTCCCTAGATGGCCGCCGAGCACTGGGCCAAAACCCAGGTGACTTCCCTTGCAAAACCAGGTGGTTTTGTGAAAGGCCATTTTGAGGTCGCCTCAATACGTTGTGGGCCCTTGCCTGTCGCGGGTACTTGGGCCTCCCACACAAGTGAGGCACCATTTTTATCGGGAGACCTGGGGGAACGCTGGGTGGTAGGAAATTTGTGTGAGGGCAGCGATGCCACACTTTCCCACACTAAAATGTGTGAAAAAAGTGATTTTTTCAGCTAAAAGTGAGGTTTGCAGGGGATTCTGGGTAAGGAAACGTTGGGGGATCCACGCAAGCCATACCTCCCTGGAAGCCCCCGGGTGTCTACTTTTCAGAAATGTGTGGGTTTGGTAGGTTTCCCTAGATGGCCGCCGAGCACTGGGCCAAAAACCCAGGTGACTCCCTTGCAAAACCAGGTGGTTTTGTGAAAGGCCATTTTGAGGTCGCCTCAATACGTTGTGGGCCCTTGCCTGTCGCGGGTACTTGGGCCTCCCACACAAGTGAGGCACCATTTTTATCGGGAGACCTGGGGGAACGCTGGGTGGTAGGAAATTTGTGTGAGGCCAGTGATGCCACACTTTCCCACACAAAAATGTGTGAAAAAGTGATTTTTTCAGCTAAAAGTGAGGTTTGCAGGGGATTCTGGGTAAGGAAACGTTGGGGGATCCACGCAAGCCATACCTCCCTGGAAGCCCCCGGGTGTCTACTTTTCAGAAATGTGTGGGTTTGGTAGGTTTCCCTAGATGGCCGCCGAGCACTGGGCCAAAACCCAGGTGACCCCCTTGCAAAACCAGGTGGTTTTGTGAAAGGCCATTTTGAGGTCGCCTCAACACGTTGTGGGCCCTTGCCTGTCGCGGGTACTTGGGCCTCCCACACAAGTGAGGCACCATTTTTATCGGGAGACCTGGGGGAACGCTAGGTGGTAGGAAATTTGTGTGAGGCCAGTGATGCCACACTTTCCCACACAAAAATGTGTGAAAAAGTGATTTTTTCAGCTAAAAGTGAGGTTTGCAGGGGATTCTGGGTAAGGAAACGTTGGGCGATCCACGCAAGCCATACCTCCCTGGAAGCCCCCGGGTGTCTACTTTTCAGAAATGTGTGGGTTTGGTAGGTTTCCCTAGATGGCCGCCGAGCACTGGGCCAAAACCCAGGTGACTCCCCTTGCAAAACCAGGTGGTTTTGTGAAAGGCCATTTTGAGGTCGCCTCAATACGTTGTGGGCCCTTGCCTGTCGCGGGTACTTGGGCCTCCCACACAAGTGTGGCACCATTTTTATCGGGAGACCTGGGGGAACGCTGGGTGGTAGGAAATTTGTGTGAGGCCAGTGATGCCACACTTTCCCACACAAAAATGTGTGAAAAAGTGATTTTTTCCAGCTAAAAGTGAGGTTTGCAGGGGATTCTGGGTAAGGAAACGTTGGGGGATCCACGCAAGCCATACCTCCCTGGAAGCCCCCGGGTGTCTACTTTTCAGAAATGTGTGGGTTTGGTAGGTTTCCCTAGATGGCCGCCGAGCACTGGGCCAAAACCCAGGTGACTCCCTTGCAAAACCAGGTGGTTTTGTGAAAGGCCATTTTGAGGTCGCCTCAATACGTTGTGGGCCCTTGCCTGTCGCGGGTACTTGGGCCTCCCACACAAGTGAGGCACCATTTTTATCGGGAGACCTGGGGGAACGCTGGGTGGTAGGAAATTTGTGTGAGGCCAGTGATGCCACACTTTCCCACACAAAAATGTGTGAAAAAAGTGATTTTTTCCAGCTAAAAGTGAGGTTTGCAGGGGATTCTGGGTAAGGAAACGTTGGGGGATCCACGCAAGCCATACCTCCCTGGAAGCCCCCGGGTGTCTACTTTTCAGAAATGTGTGGGTTTGGTAGGTTTCCCTAGATGGCCGCCGAGCACTGGGCCAAAAACCCAGGTGACCCCCCTTGCAAAACCAGGTGGTTTTGTGAAAGGCCATTTTGAGGTCGCCTCAATACGTTGTGGGCCCTTGCCTGTCGCGGGTACTTGGGCCTCCCACACAAGTGAGGCACCATTTTTATCGGGAGACCTGGGGGAACGCTGGGTGGTAGGAAATTTATGTGAGGCCAGTGATGCCACACTTTCCCACACAAAAATGTGTGAAAAAAGTGATTTTTTCAGCTAAAAGTGAGGTTTGCAGGGGATTCTGGGTAAGGAAACGTTGGGGGATCCACGCAAGCCATACCTCCCTGGAAGCCCCCGGGTGTCTACTTTTCAGAAATGTGTGGGTTTGGTAGGTTTCCCTAGATGGCCGCCGAGCACTGGGCCAAAAACCCAGGTGACCCCCCTTGCAAAACCAGGTGGTTTTGTGAAAGGCCATTTTGAGGTCGCCTCAATACGTTGTGGGCCCTTGCCTGTCGCGGGTACTTGGGCCTCCCACACAAGTGAGGCACCATTTTTATTGGGAGACCTGGGGGAACGCTGGGTGGTAGGAAATTTGTGTGAGGCCAGTGATGCCACACTTTCCCACACAAAAATGTGTGAAAAAAGTGATTTTTTCAGCTAAAAGTGAGGTTTGCAGGGGATTCTGGGTAAGGAAACGTTGGGGGATCCACGCAAGCCATACCTCCCTGGAAGCCCCCGGGTGTCTACTTTTCAGAAATGTGTGGGTTTGGTAGGTTTCCCTATGTGGCCGCCGAGCCTCGGGCCAAAAACCCAGGTGACCCCCTTGCAAAACCAGGTCATTTTGAGATAATGTGTTGTTTATTTCTGCAGCGTGAAAATTTTGGCACAATATTGCAAGGAAAATGTGACAGACATTTTGAGGTTTGCAGGACATTGTGGGTACCATAACTTGTTGGGATCCACAAGAGAGATATCACCATGTACTCCCATGGGTGTTTCGTTTACGACAATATCTATAGTTGGTAGGTTATTCTTAGACGGAATGTACACCTTGGCAGACAGACTAAAAAGACAAAGATTACTGCACAGCCATCTATTCCTCAAGCACACACACATACTGGTTGGATTTGGCACGAGGGCAAGTGATGGTTCAGTATAAACAATTTTATTAACAAGAGATTTCACAAAAATGAAATGCACTGTCAATAATTGAAAGGACAAAAACGGAACCAGTGACTCGCAGCTCGTGAGCTGTAAAGCCACGTCAAGGCCCCAACCGCTTTACAGGCCATTCACACACCTTTCATACGTGATACACACAAGACCATTCACACCCCCAGGCACGAAACAAACACATTACAACATTCACAAAAAGGGACAAGGTACACCCTGCTTGAGAAAGACAAAAAATAAATATTACTGCACAGCCATCTAATCCTCAAGCACACACACACATACTGGTTGGATTTGGCACGAGGGTGAGTGATTGTTCAGTATATACAATTGTATTAACAAGTGATTTCACAAAAATGAAATGCACTGTTAATAATTGAAAGGACGAGAAACTGAACCATTGACTCACAGCTCGTGAGCTGTAAAGCCACGACAAGGCACCAACCTCTTTACAGGCCATTCATACACCTTTCATACGTGTGACAAATACAAAACCATTCACACCACCAGCCGCGGGCCCATCACATTACAACACTCACACCAGCAGACAGTGCCATTCAAGGGCCCATCACTTTCACACGCCCACATTCCTAACACAGCAACCACACAAGCTGATGGATTGCGTGGAGTGTCGCTCGGCTAGCAGTGTGTGTAGTGACCAGCAGCAAGTCACTACTCACACACTGCCAGCCGAGCACCAGTCCACGCACACCGTCAGCCAAGCGCCACTCCACGCACACCGCCAGCCTAGCGCCACTCCCCGCACACCGCCAGCCTAGCGCCACTCCATGCACACCGCCAGCCTAGCACCACTCCACGCACACCGCCAGCGTAGCGCCACTCCACGCACACCGCCAGCCTAGCGCCACTCCACGCACACCGCCAGCCTAGCGCCACTCCACGCACACCGCCAGCCAAGCACCACTCCACGCACACCGCCAGCCAAGAGCCACTCCCCGCACACCGCCAGCCAAGCGCCACTCCACGCACACCACCAGCCAAGCACCAGCCTACACACACCACCATCACATTTAGGATTTTTTTATACAAAAAGAAAACACAAACAAATTGCAAATAGATACAAATCTACTAACACAAAATCAGAAACTAAATACATTGCACTAATGCCAACCTTGAAACAGAACAACAATTCTTAAACATTACAGACCAGGCAGTTCACTTTACCACTCATGGTTGCTCCCAATAATTCTTTTGCTTGTGGTACGCTCTATAACAAGCAGGCACACACAGCCCAGGGTTAGAAGGACACTCAGGGCAGTACATACGAGTCTCCTTCCGCGTACCTCTTCGCCAACAGACTCTACATCTCCTAGTGGGAAAGTCTTTTGAGAGTGTAGGAGGAATGTGATCAGGAAAGTGGCGATCTTTCAATCGAGCCACATCCTCCACCACTCCAACTCTAGGAACACTTGCCTGTTCCACAACAACAAGGCTGCCTATGACAGACTCCTGAAACTGAACAAAAGTCAACTTTGACGCAGGAGAACACTCCTTGAACACAACAAAAGCATTGAAAGTTGCTAAATTGAAGAGATGGATGGCCAACTTCTTATACCAAATGTAAGACTTACGAATAGCAGTGTAAGGTTCCAACCTCTGATCTACTCTATCAACACCACCCATGTGCTTATTGTAGTCTAAAATGCACACAGGTTTGCGCACTTCAGCAATCTGACCCCAAACAGCCACAGGTGAAGTACTCTCATCATGGATGGTAGTCAGCATGTACACATCCCTCCTGTCCACAAATTTCACAGCTAGCAGTTCCTCACTACGCAAGGCACTGCACTGTCCCCTCTGAAGTTTTTTGCAAACAAGCTCTTTTGGATAACCTTTACGGTTAGAGCGGATTGTGCCACAAGCAAAAGTGTCCACTTTGAACAATTCCTTAAACAATTGCACAGCAGTGTAGAAGTTATCAAGGTACAAATGGTGGCCTCTGTTAAACAGTCCTCTAGCAAGATCCCACACAATTTTCTCTGTTACTCCAAAAGTGGACGGACAACCAGGGGGGTCAATAGTGGAATCCCTACCAGTGTACACACGCAAATTAAAAACATATCCTGTCCTACTCTCAGACAACATATACAGCTTAATTCCATAGCGTGCCCTCTTGCTAGGAATGTACTGCCTAAAAACCAAACGGCCCTTGAACAGGACCAAAGACTCATCAATAGATATTTCTTTCCCTGGAGTATAGATCTCTGAAAATCGATCTACAAAATGATCAAGAACAGGCCGAATCTTAAAAAGACGGTCACATTCAGGGTGATCTCGTGGCAACGCCAAACCATTATCAACAAAATGCAGCATCCGAAGCAAAAGTAAATACCGATCACGAGTCATAACTGCAGGAAATATGGCCGTTGCCATCAAGGGACTGGTAGACCAATATGAACCCATGGACGGCTTCCTTATCAAACCCATCAAAAAAGTAAAACCCAAAAACTTCTTCATCTCTTCCAGATTTATGGGACTCCACCGGGTAGCTCTAGAATGGGGCCTAAGTCTGGCACTGTTGTCCCTCAAAAACTGTTCAGCATACAAATTAGTCTGCTCAACAATCTCACCCAAAAATACATCATCCATAAACAACTGAAAATACTGTATAGGCAAATAATGTTCACAATCCACTCTACACCCTGCATAACCACTAAAGGCAGGCAACACCGGCTGCACCATGTTTGGATCAACCCAGAGTCCAGCACTTCCAGTAGGAAGCCTAGCAGCCCCAGGCTGCAATCCAGATGCCTCTTGCACCATCGGCACAGTAGTATCCTCCTCTAAATCAGGCACTTCATCTGCACTGAGAGTACCTTCATCATCCGATGATTCCATGTGGAGAGAAAACTCACTGCCTGAATCTTCCCCTCCCTCCTCTCCCTCAGACGCACTGTCAGTATCATAATCCTGCTCAGAGGAAGATTCAAGAAGCAAACCAACCACCTGCTGAGCAGTAATTCTACGGCTAGCCATAATGCTTACTAATAAAGGTTACTTGTCAAACAAGTCAACAACAACAAACCCTTTGTAAAAAAAAGAAATAAACAAAATGTAGCTTTATCACAAAGACCTATATACTCCAACACTATACCACTCACGTGACAGAAGCAGCTAGACTCACCACCACCTACTCTGCACAGACACAGTAAGGATCAACAATATCCCACTAAAAAAGAAGAAGAAAAAAATTACACATAAGACAATGCAAAACATCGCAAAGAATTTCATGCTCTGAACACTAACAAATATGCTGCCATTATGGCACCACTTACAAAAAATTCATTCATGCATGACAATAATACTCATTTGGAGTACACACAACAAAAATATTTTTCTTACCAAATAAATGCAATTACGCAAAACTGCAGAACCCCAACTGCCGAAACCGCAAACAGAAATCAAAAGCTTTACACTAGAATAAAAAGGAGAAAAAAACATTACAATCACATATGCAAATAATGCACCAGTCCACACACAATCCACCAGCCAAGCTAAGGGGTAGGTGGGCCTAACAGTATAAATAAAATATTCACACCCGTAAAAGGGGAGCAACCCTTGCCCTTTTGGCCACTCCCCAACACAAAAATTAAAAAAACCCTGGTGCCTAGTGGGCATTCCTGCTACACGATCACATGATCGTGCAGCAGGAATGCACAAAAGAGGCATCGGGGGAAAGGAAAACCCTTTCCTTTCCCTCGATGCCTCTTTGATACAAACCCCCCTCCCCGAGCCAAACCTCACCTGATTGCCCGACGCGCTGGAAGCAAATGGCTTCCAGCGCGTCGGGGAAGAAAGGGAAACCCTCAATGATGTCAGCGCACCTCGCGCGCTGACGTCATTGATGGGGCGGGGGAGGCAGGGAAGCCCTTCCCCTGCCTCCCCCAAAAAAACCTAACGATCGGATTCCCACGGGGGAGCGCCAGAGCTTCCCCCGTGGGTGGTCTTATGACGAGCTGGACTCGTCATGAGCACACGAGCACTGTGTGCCATGACGAGTCCAGCTCGTCATAAGCACCGAAGGGGATAAAGGGTCAGAGCAGGATCTCTGCGCCAGACGAGGAGAAGGAACCTCCTGGTCACAGGAACTACACGAGCATTGCCCTCGAGAAATTCAAGGATGCAAAGACCTCCATCAAGGATTACAGCTAACTTTTCAGGGTGTAAATGGAGAGAAGGCACATCTCCACGCTCACGAATTCTACACGAGAATTGCGCTCGAGAAAATGAAGGATGCAAAGACCTCCATCAAGGATTACAGCTAACTTTTCACGTTGGAAATGGAGAGAAGGCACATCTGCCCTGCATATTTATCCACGAAGATGCCACCGTTTTGTGCAATACCTCTACTCAACTGGAGTACTTTCTACTGGCTAATCAGTAAGTGCTACCTCGTTGGGTAAATGTATAGTGCCTTTCCTACACTACAGCTGCGTAAAGGACCAGAAGAATTGTCTCCAGTGACCTGTGTGTCTGTAACTTTGCCACCGCGCCGACAGCGCCGGGGTCCTTTGAGTAAGCTGTCCATCATAGTGGGGAAAGGGCGGGCATACGTTGCATACCGCTAGTGTATGTGTGGCGGGGCCAAACGAGCGGGGCTTCTAGGCCCGTTCACATGCCTCTTGTTTACAAAGGGTCAGAGCAGGATCGCAGCGGCAGACGAGGAGAAGGAACCTCCTGGTCACAGGAACTACACGAGCATTGCGCTCGAGAAATTCAAGGATGCAAAGACCTCCATCAAGTATTACAGCTAACTTTTCAGGGTGTAAATGGAGAGAAGGCACATCTCCACGCTCACGAATTCTACACGAGAATTGCGCTCGAGAAAATGAAGGATGCAAAGACCTCCATCAAGGATTACAGCTAACTTTTCACGTTGGAAATGGAGAGAAGGCACATCTGCCCTGCATATTTATCCACGAAGATGCCACCGTTTTGTGCAATACCTCTACTCAACTGGAGTACTTTCTACTGGCTAATCAGTAAGTACTACCTCGTTGGGTAAATGTATAGTGCCTTTCCTACACTACAGCTGCGTAAAGGACCAGAAGAATTGTCTCCACTGACCTGTGTGTCTGTAACTTTGCCACCGCGCCGAAAGCGCCGGGGTCCTTTGAGTAAGCTGTCCATCATAGTGGGGAAAGGGCTGGCATACGTTGCATACTGCTAGTGTATGTGTGGGGGGGCCAAACGAGCGGGGCTTCTAGGCCCGTTCACATGCCTCTTGTTTATAAAGGGTCAGAGCAGGATCTCAGCGGCAGACGAGGAGAAGGAACCTCCTGGTCACAGGAACTACACGAGCATTGCGCTCGAGAAATTCAAGGATGCAAAGACCTCCATCAAGGATTACAGCTAACTTTTCAGGGTGTAAATGGAGAGAAGGTACATCTCCACGCTCACGAATTCTACACGAGAATTGCGCTCGAGAAAATGAAGGATGCAAAGACCTCCATCAAGGATTACAGCTAACTTTTCACGTTGGAAATGGAGAGAAGGCACATCTGCCCTGCATATTTATCCACGAAGATGCCACCGTTTTGTGCAATACCTCTACTCAACTGGAGTACTTTCTACTGGCTAATCAGTAAGTGCTACCTCGTTGGGTAAATGTATAGTGCCTTTCCTACACTACAGCTGCGTAAAGGACCAGAAGAATTGTCTCCAGTGACCTGTGTGTCTGTAACTTTGCCACCGCGCCGACAGCGCCGGGGTCCTTTGAGTAAGCTGTCCATCATAGTGGGGAAAGGGCGGGCATACGTTGCATACCGCTAGTGTATGTGTGGCGGGGCCAAACGAGCGGGGCTTCTAGGCCCGTTCACATGCCTCTTGTTTATAAAGGGTCAGAGCAGGATCTCAGCGGCAGACGAGGAGAAGGAACCTCCTGGTCACAGGAACTACACGAGCATTGCGCTCGAGAAATTCAAGGATGCAAAGACCTCCATCAAGGATTACAGCTAACTTTTCAGGGTGTAAATGGAGAGAAGGCACATCTCCACGCTCACAAATTCTACACGAGAATTGCGCTCGAGAAAATGAAGGATGCAAAGACCTCCATCAAGGATTACAGCTAACTTTTCACGTTGGAAATGGAGAGAAGGCACATCTGCCCTGCATATTTATCCACGAAGATGCCACCGTTTTGTGCAATACCTCTACTCAACTGGAGTACTTTCTACTGGCTAATCAGTAAGTGCTACCTCGTTGGGTAAATGTATAGTGCCTTTCCTACACTACAGCTGCGTAAAGGACCAGAACAATTGTCTCCAGTGACCTGTGTGTCTGTAACTTTGCCACCGCGCCGAAAGCACCGGGATCCTTTGAGTAAGCTGTCCATCATAGTGGGGAAAGGGCGGGCATACGTTGCATACCGCTAGTGTATGTGTGGCGGGGCCAAACGAGCGGGGCTTCTAGGCCCGTTCACATGCCTCTTGTTTATAAAGGGTCAGAGCAGGATCGCAGCGGCAGACGAGGAGAAGGAACCTCCTGGTCACAGGAACTACACGAGCATTGCGCTCGAGAAATTCAAGGATGCAAAGACCTCCATCAAGTATTACAGCTAACTTTTCAGGGTGTAAATGGAGAGAAGGCACATCTCCACGCTCACGAATTGCGCCCTCCCTCCCTCCCTCGTGGGCATTCCTGCTGCACGATCACATGATCGTGCAGCAGGAATGCACAAAAGAGGCATCGGGGGAAAGGAAAACCCTTTCCTTTCCCTCGATGTCTCTTTTCGAATCCAACCCCCCTCCCCGAGCCAAAACTCACCTGATTTCCCGACGCGCTGGAAGCAAATGGCTTCCAGCGCGTCGGGGAAGAAAGGGAAACCCTCAACGATGTCAGCGCGCCTCGCGCGCTGACGTCATTGATGGGGAGGGCGGGGAAGCGGGGGAGGCAGGGGAAGTCCTTCCCCTGCCTTCCCCAAAAAACCCGACGATCGGATTCCCACGGGGGGAGCGCCAGCGCTTCCCCCGTGGGTGGTCTTATGACGAGCTGGACTCGTCATGAGCACACGAGCACTGTGTGCCATGACGAGTCCAGCTCGACATAAGCACCGAAGGGGTTAAAGGGCCATTGAGAGCCCATGCCTCATTTGAATGTTTACAGCTGCCCAGCAAGTAGTGGGCAGCTGCACCGTTTAGGTCTTTCT
Organism: Calotriton arnoldi; assembly: GCA_963921515.1. Lineage (NCBI taxonomy): Eukaryota > Metazoa > Chordata > Amphibia > Caudata > Salamandridae > Calotriton > Calotriton arnoldi. Next base: position 483,171 of record CAWUFW010006814.1, on the reverse strand, counting down.
TTTAGGGGACATATTTTGAATTCAGGAGTGAGATGCACTCCTCTGCCCCAGTACTTTTCTTTCACAGCTGCACAGCACTTAGTGCCAGCTGCTACGTTTAGGTTTGCGCAGTGGCGCACCCTTGACTGTCGCTGCATAGACAGCAGCCCTGACTTTTGGACATAGGGCATTTGAGCCCCTTTGTGAGATGGCCAGTGGCCAGGGGTACTGTTAGGTTTGTAGGGCGCCATGCCCTAATGTGATTTATGCCTCTGCTATGGTTTCTACTATGAGGTTATGTGCTAACGTGATTTCTGTCCTAAAATGCGGTGCTAGGAAATGTGATGCATTTACTATGGTTTACGCACCCTGTTTCATACCTCTAAGTGTATTTCTATGATTATGAGGTTTTGCATAATGTGTTTATGCTTGTGAGGTTATTATTTCCTAATGCGTTTAGGTTGTGAGTTATTCTCCACTATGGGTTATGCCTAAAGTGATTTATGCTTAGGATGTTAGTGTCTAATAGGTGTAGACTTATGAGATGATGGCATAATGTATTTATGCTGGTGAGGTTGGCGTATAATGTATTTTGCGCCTAATGTGATACTGTGCATAATGTGGTTTATGTTACAGGTTGATGCTGAGTATAGTGGTTACCAGTGATTACTGGTTGTACGTTATGATATGTCCTACATTTATGATATGTTCACTAAGTGATGGTTCTGACAGCGGCCCACGTGGCCCTGTCATGTGTAAAGAATCCCTTGTAGATATTGCCCAGTGCCAGTTGGCACCATGTGTATTATGTGAATACTATTCTAATGTATTATGAGAATACAAAGGCTATTTTTGATATACCCTTGTGTGGAGTTCCTTTTTGTGGTGTGCATAGTATGTTGTTGCTGGGTGTGTGTTGCGCAAACGCTTTACACATTGCCTCCGGGATAGGCCTGACTGCTCGTGCCAAGCTACCAAGGGGGTGAGCAGGGGTTATCTTGGGTGTGTAACTCTCTTGCCCTGACTAGAGTGGTGGTTTCTGCTTGGCTTTGGCGCAAGCCTTAGCCAACCAGAAATCCCATTTCTAACAGGGACAAAGTCTTTTTCCATTTCTACAGCAAAGGGGTCGATTCCGATCTCGGTCAGAAGGCCTCCGAATCGGAATCGGCTTTACCGGATCCGAGTCGGATGCTTTGTTTCCGACCGAGTCGTATAGAGGTCCGGACGCCCAAGTACGATGCGAATGAACGCGAAATTGCCGACCGACTCGTTTCCGGGTCCGAACTGCTCCGTACGACTTGGTCGCAGTTGAACCGTACCGCGCAATGGAGTCGATTCCTGACCGAGCCAGTACGATGCACGATTCGGACAGCCGGATCGAGTCGGAGTCTCCGGGATGAAAAAGCTCCGGGAAGCGGACTTCGGGGGTCCGTGCCGGACCCCCCTTCACCCGTAGCCTTACGAGTCGGACACAGGGGGGACCCAAGGGTCCCCCCTATACATGCATGTACGGTGCGGATGGCACCAACGTGTACCCACTACAGGGGGCACCCTTTTGCGCAACGTACCCATTGAGTCAATGGGAGCCCATGTACGCGTCGTACGACCGGCTCCCATTGACTTCAATGGGAGTGCGACCGAACCGAGTCCGGCAACATGCGGCCGCAACGTACTCGCTCGGTCGGACTGCAGGAGTCCGGCTCGGTCGGAAAACAATCCGGATCGGTCAGAGTGCTTTCCGACCCAGATCGGAATCGGCCCCAAAGTCTTTAAGCATAGGATTAGCACAGTGCTATCCATGCTGAGCTGTAAAATCACAAAAGTCATTTACCACTCCAGGCACTGTATTACAGCTTTGGATTGGTAAAATACCATCCAAGCCAACCTCAAATGAATAAAAGCAACCCCTGACACGTGTTTCGCTGTCATTACAGCTCTTCAGAGAGGTTTAGCTTTGTCCAGACACAAGGGAGCGCCCAGTATAAGTCAAAACAATACCCTTGCAGGCATAGAGTGACGCATAAATTATGCAAAAAAGAAGCAGAAAACTCTGGGCAGTTCCCAAGTTTAGGTGGAAGGCAGCTCCTGTATAGAGCACCCTCAACACCAGTGACACTCTAAATTTGCTCACCTCAAATGTCTGCTTTTCTATCAAAGTTTTTAAGCATTGGATTAGCTCAGTGCTCTCCACGCCGAGATAGAAAGGGACAAAGGGGCAGATTTAAAAGCCCCTTGCGCCACTTTTGCCCATTCATTCACCAACATACCCATACACACACTCACCCACCCCTACAGCCCTTCACAGATCACTCTTGAACACATACACCCAGTGAATTACTCACTCACACATCTATGCACAGAGTCACACACCCCCCCACCCACCCACACAGACACTCAGGCACACATACAGATATTCAGACAACCAATCAATAACCCATATAGACACTCATGTAGCTACTCACCAACCCATGCAGCCGCTTACACACCAACTAACAGACTGATACAGACATTCACACAGTTTAGTGACTAACCCATGCATTCAGTAAGACACGTTTAATCACTCACTTATACATTCAGTCACACACCTATTAAATCATCCATTCATCCATACACCCACTCATTCTTCAATACACCTTGGCCTATATATATATAAAACATATTTAAACTTTACAGAAACACACAGTCACTGGATGATGTCATCAGTGATGTCATCAGTGATGTCATTTGAGATGTCATCAGTGATGTCATCAGTGATGTCACTGACCATGTCATGAATGAGGCAATATGAGACGTCATCAGAAGTGCATTGCGGGGGCGCGAGTTTTCCCTCTGAACGACATACGTCGTTTATTGCAATCACTGCATCGACTAACTGGGTACGCTAATCCTTGTACTACAGTCAGTAAGGATTCATCATCCGAATTCCTTATATACAATCATCTTTTCATTTCCGATAATCCATAATCCTTCCTCGGCGCTTTTATCCGAACGCCGTATTAGTGCTGTTGAAATATCGTTTCTCAGTACTGGGTACGCCTATCTTTGTACTTTAAAACGCGAAGATCGATGATCGCCTACTCCTCGTATTTAAATCGTTCATTTCAATTGAGTATCTTTTTCCATGAAGTTCGCATCGCAGATTTGAGCTTGCACGTTGGTAGCCTCACATCATTTAAAGGTTATTCCACTCATTTCCAACCAAGAATCTGTTTGTGGCTTTCCTGATGAAGGCGCAGATTGCAACGAAACGCGCATAGAAGATCCATCGCATAGCCACCGTCATTGTCTTCTTATTGTTTTTGGTCTTTTGTAAAAATCTATAATTCATTTAATTGTGGTGTTTTGAGTAGATTGTCAATTTGTAATTTACATGTTGTTTATTTTTGACAATTTGTTTATTATGTCTCATATGTATTTGTCATATGCACTCCCAAAAATGTTTTTAAAAAGATAATAATAAAAAGATGAGATTTTAATATATTCAATTAGTGACACTGAGTTTACTATATCACGTTTGTCTCTGCAATGAGTTGTTGATTGTTGTTTGACCTTTTCGATTGCCTGGGGATTTAACGTCATAAGTAATATGAGACGTCATCAGAAGTGCATTGAGGGGGCGCGAGTTATAGTTAGCTCAACTAACTATAACGTCCGAATTTCTTTGGTTTTGTATGAGTGAAATGTCCAGCTAACTATAACGTCCCTGAAACCTGTGGTTTTTTCAGTGAATTTCTAAGGTTTTTTTAAATGCTAATTTCTAACTATAACGTCCCTGAAACCTATGTTTTTTTCAGTGAAAATATATATATGTATATATACACATACATACATATATACATATATGTATATACACACACACATATATATATATATAAACACACACACACCACACACACTCACACATATATATTTTTTTACTAAAAAAAAAAAGGTTACAGGGATGTTATTGTTAGGCTCAGATTTCACTCATACAAAACCAGTGAAATTCACCAGTTATAGTTACCTGAGCTAACTATAACTTATGTCCCCGCAATGTACTGCTTATGACTTCACATATTACATCACTCATGACATGGTCAGTGACATCACTCATGACATCACTGATGACATCTCAAATGACAGCACTGATGACATCATCCAGTGATTGTGAATGTTTTCTAAAAGTTTTTATGTGTTAAACGTATATATACTAAGGTACCATAACATTTAAATTAGTATACTTTGTGTTCTACTAATGAGTGATTCCTTTTTTTAACATAGTTTATGTGAGTCGCTGTCTGACTGTGTGTATCCATGTGTCAGTGGGTGTCTGAGTGATTGTACAGGTGTGTGAGTGGGTATGTGAGTGGCTGCATGAGGGTAGAAGTGAGTGTGTGAGTAGCTGTGTGGGTGACATAGTGGCTGTGAGAGGCTATATTGGTGAGTTTGTGGGTGTGTCAGGGACTGTATAGGTGTGTGAGTGGCTGTATGGGTGGGTGAGTGGGTGTGTCAGTGACTGTATGGGTGAGTGAGTGGATATCTGAATGGCTGTATGAGTGAGTGAATGAGTATGTAAGTGGCTGTATGGGTGAGTGAGTGGCTGTTTGAGTGAGTGTTTGGTTAAGTGAGTTGGTGTGTGAGTGGCTGTATCGAAGGGTGAGTGTCTGTAGAATTGGCAGTATGGGTGAGTGAGTGGCTGTGTGAGTGGCTGTATGGATGTGTGAATAGATATGTACATGGTTGTGTGGATGTGTGAGTGATTGTATGGGTGAGTTTGTGGCTCTGTTGAGAGGCTGTATTGGTGAGTGAGTGGGTGTGTGAGTGAGTGTATTGGTGAATAACTGGGTGTGTCAGTAGCTATGTGGGAGAATATGTGGCTCTGTGAGTGGCTGTATGGGTGAGTGACTGCTTATATGCTCTGGCTCTATGAGTGTGTGAGTGGGTGTATGAGTGACTCTACGGATAAGTATGGTTATGTAAGTAGTTGTATGGGTGTGTGAATGGGTATATGACAGGTTGTGTGGATGTGTGAGCGGGCATATAACAATTAGTATGGGTGTGTGAGTTGGTGTGTGAGTGGTTCTGTGGATGTGGTCATCAGTGATGTCATTTGAGATGTCACTGACCATGTCATGAGTGATGTAATATGTGAGGTCATAAGCAACGCATTGCAGAAACGTAAAATATAGTTAGCTCAGGTAAATATAAATGCTAAATTTCACTGGTTTTGCACAAGTGAAATCAGAGCCGAACTATAACGTCTCTGCAACCTTTAGTGTTTTCAGTGAATTTCTAATTTTTTTAAATTTTCTTTCCTAACTTTAACATCCCTGTGACCTTTGTTTTTTTCAGTGAATTTCTAAATTTTTAAAAATTCTATTTTCTAACTTTTATGTCTCTGTAACATTTGATTGTTTAAGTTAATTTGTAAGGTTTTTTATATTTTATTTCCTAACTGTAACCTCTAACCTTTGACACAATGTCGGTCGGAAAGCAATCCAACCGACTCCTTGTTGGAATCGGTTCCAACCGACTCGGGTTCAGAGAGTCCGATCGACTGATTACGATGGTTCCTAACACCGTTCAGAAACTCTCCTACTGACTTCAATGGGAGCCTGCATTCCGACCAACAACACAGGCTCCCATTGAAAAAGCAGGCCCCCCTTCACCCAATCAGAAGCCTACGGGTGAAGGGGGGCCTGCTACGGGCCCCCAAAGTCAGTTTACAACAGCCATTCCGTGTCTGACAGACCGATTTGGAAAGGCTGTTCGAATCCGACATCGTAATACATCTGTCGGAAACGCAGTCCATACAGCTGTACGAATTGGCTCCAACCGACTCGGTTTCTCTGAATGCCGGTCGGAACCGATTCGAAATGACTGAACGGTTACCTTCCATCGGTTGGTCGGAAATGTTTTCGAGTCGGTCGGAAACATGGGTTCTGACACGGGTTAGGAAAATCCGAATGCCATTCGGTGCCTTTCTGACCGACACTGTAATGAGGCCCTAAGTGTGTGAGTGAGTGCATGAGTGTCTCAGCGTGTGTATGAGTAGGTTTGTAAGTGGGTGTGAGAGATTATGATTGGGGCTGTAAGTGGGTATATGAGTGTCTGAGTGGGTCTGTGTGTGGGTGTGTGAGTCTCTGAGATGGTCTGTGAGTCGGTGCATGAGTCTTTGAGTAGGTCTGTGAGTGGGTGAGAGAGAATATGAGTGATTCTGTTAGTGGGTGCATGAGTGTCTGTGACTGTGTGTGTACATGTCTGAGTTTGTCTGTGAGTGGGTACATGAGTGAATGGGTCTGTGAGTGGCTATGAGAGTGTCTGAGTTGTTCTGTGAGTGGGTGCATGTATGCCTGAGTGGGTTCTGCTCTTTTTCTACTTGTTTTCTGCCTTTTCCTTCTCACTTCTTACCTTTGTTTTGCCTCTTTCAGCTCAGTGCTGACCTTTATTTTTCCTCTTTCTGCTCGTTTCTGACCTGTATTTTGCCTCTTTCTGCTTGTTTCTGATCTTTAATTTGCCTCTTTCTGCTCGCTTCTAAGCTTTTTTTTGCTTTTTCTTCTTGACAGCCGGCAGGGAACCAGATGAAAACTCTTCTCTCAGCAAGTGGGATCAGTTTCACAGCTCTCGCTTGCTAAGAGCGGAGTTCATGTTTGCTCTGACTTGGTTTGAGCTGTCAAATATGGGCCCAAATCCCCATGAGTCTCACAAACATTTATCAATTCATACACTTCTGTTCAAGATTTGATTAAAGTGCTGTGTGCTGATGGAGTCAGTTATCATCATATTAGCGCCTTGAATAGTATTCAATGGGGATTTGGGCCCATATATGGTTAGACCATGTTCTCTTGAATTTGTGTTGACATACATTTTTGTGTTAGCACAAATTTAGCCTATACAAGGCGAATAATGATATTAACTAACTCCACTGGCACACAGCATTTTAATCAAATGATTTGATCAATGTATTGGGACATCGGATGTGACATCTGCCCATTTAGGGCATCATTGTGTTTCCTAGAAAAGTCATTGATACATGCTGTAAATTACATGGGTAACACCACGCCAAGATGGCGGTGGCAATACATCAGAAGTACCTGGATGTACATCATTGATATCGTTAAATGAGAACGAGAGCATGCGGCACTTTCAAATTAAAATTTTGACAGAAATGCATATGTACATTAACATACAAACTGTGAAATTCCCAGGAACATAGGACCATTCAGGGCAAAAATGTATTTGCATAAATGAAGTCGGATACCCTAGAGGTCTGCACCACGCCAAGATGGTGGTGGCAGTACATTGTGTACACTTGCAAGTCCATTGTTTCCTGTTAATGATGTATATACAATAAATTATGACGATTTCCAGTGCGCCTGATAACATTGACAAAGGCGATAGTCGAAACGCGTCTGTTGTAATTGTTTCTGCATGAGTTCGAAATAAACGACTGAACTCATCCACGAGAGTGCTCTTCCTTTGTGCAATGATATGAGGAGATGGAGAAAACGGAGCTTGGATTTAGATGCGGGTACACCCCCGCGGCACGAGCACCCGCCTGCAAGTGCGCAGGCAAAGGTGAAAAGGAGCAGCTATATATATATATACTATATATATATATATATATATATATATATACTATATATATATATATGTATATATATATATATACACAAAATACATACACAATAAAACCATTAAAAGTATAAACAATTCAATAATGTAAATATATTAATTAATTTAAGCAACAAATTAAAATATTACAAATTTAAAACCTTGAAAAACACATTTTCACTGTTTTTGCAACACATCTTAGTCCTAATGTGGCACTGTTTATTATTCACGCACTGGGGCCTTTACACAAATCTGTCAAGGCATCTCAGTTCTAGACTACAGTAAGCATTGTTATTCCAGTACTGGGACCCACATATAGCTCTGCCATCACACAGGTTCTGATCTGTATAGGGTCCTAGTTTTCTACTAGAGCAATCCACCCACAGCTCTGTCAATGCACAATATTACTGAACTGAAGCATACTTTATTATTCCAATAGTGAGGTCCACATACATCCCTGCCAAAATACCTTACTCCTGACCTGCAGCATATCCTGTTATTTCTTTACTGGGAACCGCATATAGGTCTGCCGACACACCTTAGGCCTGACCTATAGTAACTCCTCAATCGCCAATCTAAAGATTGAACTTATCTTTCGTCCTGCCAACCCCACATCAGACGTCAATACCCTTCTAAACAGCTTCAACATTTTTCTGGAAAAACATGCAAGTGCAAGCCAAAACCTTCAGAACTCTGATACGGTAGCTGGACAAAATATTGAATTTTTAATATCTGGAGACAAAAATATCGGGGGGGGAAATATCATAATACAAAAATATTGTGACGCAGAAATATTGTTGTCAAGAATATTCTTTTTTCAGGTAAGTAATATTGTTGTCAAGAATATTGTTGTTTTTAATATCGTTTTCAATAATGCAGTTGTTAAAAGTATCGTTCTATGATTATTTTAATGTTTTTTACTGAATATATTCCTTTTATGGGTTATCATTGTTTGTATAATTGTTATTAATTTTCTTAAATATAAATTGTAATTTTAAGTGATTTAGGTGTCCATTACGATGTCGGGCGGATAAAAATCCGCCATCAACCACAGTGGCGAAAATCCGCCCGCCTACACCGTCTGAATACCGACCGAGCAATTACGATGCCGCGAACCGAAAACCGCCGGATGCGGAAAATAAACAGAAAAAACCGCCCGCCCATGTCCGAGTCCAAGTCCAACCGCCCGCCACGGACGGAAAGACGCACGACAAGCCAAAACCGCCCGCCCTGACGACCGAGACACCGCCCGTTAAATTAGGATCGTACCAACATGAGCACGGGAAATCCACAAATACACCGCCCGCCAGCGCAAACAACAGTGACGAAAATGGACACGGCGGAAGCCCTGGCGGGCACGTCCATGCACAGAAACCATCCGCTGACGAAAACAAACACACACAACATGGCTAACAAGTCCACACAGCAACCCACGCACAGAAACCCAAACACAGTACACATCCCTGAAACACGCCCCCCCTGGACAAACAAATCAACTGCAAATCCCAGAACACCAGCTACAACACACCTGAAAACAACAGACCATCATGACACACCCACATAGGTAAGTACAAAACCAGCCCCTTCACAGACCACAACCCCCTGCAACATTACAAACTGAGGACGAAAGCACACAACACAGCGAGACAGAAAGGACAGCAGCACACCACAGACACGCACCCATCACACCCATCACCACCACCACCACCACCAAACACCGGCAACACAAACCCCCTGCACATCACACACCACACACCGCACCAGCACCACAAACACCAAAACACACACCATGGCACCACACAGAATGCCCAAGTTCACTGCCACCGAGTTGACGGTCATGGTCGACGAGATCGTCAAGGTGCACCCACAAATCTATGGCAACCAGGTCCAACAGACACCACTATCCACCAGAAACCGGTTGTGGAGCAGGATCGTAGACCAGGTCAATGCAGTCGGGAACGTTCCACGCAACAGAGGAGAAATTAACAAAAGGTGGAACGACCTCAAAAGCGTGGTCAAGAAGAAGGAGACCAAAAATCGAGAGCTGGCTGCCAGGACTGGCGGAGGGAATCCCGCGCTATTCAAGACCTTCAAGGCGTGGGAGGAGAAGGTGCGAGTCATCATACATCCGGAGATCCTCACCGGATTACCAGGGGGAGTGGAGGCTGGTAAGTACAAACAAACGTATACCAGCACACCGCTATGTAATCACATGCACTACCACCATGCCATAGCTCCTAGGGACAAACCCTCCATGTCCCGTACACAATACACAAGACATCACCCACACATGCAACAGACACTCACACACACTCAGCCCAAAGCTACCAACTAACAAAACCATGGGGGCATGTGTACAGTCAGCCAGCACCGCAACTCCCACCAAGTCCCCTTGTACTCCAGATGCGCCAGAATGAGCACTCCCCACACCCACATCCATGTGTCCGCCATAGCTGCACTGACCGACAAGTAACAGGTAAGTAGCCGGAACACAAAGACAGTGGGTCGGAGGGGGGACAGCTGAAGTAAAACACCCACCAGGCCCCCACTACCACAGACCAGCAAGGTGGAGCACACCCCACATCCATGTGTCCGCCATAGCTGCACTGACCGACAAGTAACAGGTAAGTAGCCGGAACACAAAGACAGTGGGTCGGAGGGGGACAGCTGAAGTAAAACATCCACCAGGCCCCCACTACCACAGACCAGCAAGGTGGAGCACCCCTCCTTCCCAGTACCATGTGGCATCCATTGCATTGCGCACTCAGAAACAACCTGTAGGTGGGAAAAAGTACAGGGCGGGGCGTCTGTAGGCATGAGGACTGTACTACGACTGACACATGGGACATGTCACGTAGCAGAGGAACACGCAGCACTGCTCCCAGTCACAATCATGAGACCAATGTGCACACGGACATGTTCAACAGAGTCAAACCCCACATGACCCATCACAGATACAGCAACACCTAAGGAGCCACGTCTGCATGTACAAGTCCCACTGGAGCACAGACCCACACGGCAGGCACTGTGCCACCCATCACACACATCAGCAACACCATCGAAGTCCTGTCCATGTAGTCCTCACTGCCTGTCACCCACACATCGTACAACAACGCCCACGTAAGACAGACCGTACTAGAAGTAACAGCCTGGAACCACAATATTGCACACAAAGACAACTGGACCCATGAAACACACAGGCACACAATGCACATTCAACATATCATCCATCTCACCTCTCAGCCACAGTGTCATGAAAGGTATGACATCCGAACAGCTGGCCCTCATACAGTAGACATGCAAAGATACCTGCCCATGACAAATCAAGTGCCTGCAGTGACTGAAGCGCACGTCACACTGCGAGTAACGACACACATAATATAGTCAACACCCCAAGAGCACAGCACTGATGCACATGTACCAGGGCAGCACGCACACAAAGGAATTGGCCCATCTGCAATACGTCGTGTGGCACACAACAAGCACGAACTCACAACATTGCTACCAATGTGATGTCCATGAATGATAACAGTCAGCAGATATTCCGGCCATGTGAGACAGACACACACCTTTGTCTATGCACTGTCACGTTGCCAGAACACATGTCACGTTCTGCACCCATCACCCACAGCATGTACCCCAAAAGCATATTTCAACCCAAGAGCGTTTAGGGGCTGTACCCCCTTTTGGCATCAGCGTACCTAAGCGTTCCATCCCTCCCCCTAAACCATCGTTCAACACAACATCGTCGATGGTCCTGGAGCACGCATACACACGAGCCACAAAATGTAGGAGCATAGCAACACACACCCATCGGCATTGCTAATCCGTCCCATGCCACATGTCCACATCACACAGACCCATTGCCTAGCCCACGCATACACACATCGTACATCCACACACACGCCACTGGGAAACCTGTGCACGACAGTGCACGAACTGTGAATGTCAGACAACCAATACATACTTTGCTAGGTGCAACACAATGACCCATCTCATCCTCCCCACAGGTGCCGAACTGCTGGATGCTGGAGAGGGTGACAGCAGCCAGCACAGCCAGTCCGCAAGCCCCCGACCCGGACTCACGGATGTAGAGGAGCTGGACACCTCTCCGGACACGGACCACCCAGCAGGCCCATCTGGAGTGGCAGGGCACAACCGCTCCCCAGGGCCCCTCCTGCCCACCAACCCATCACCCAGGGCTGCTGACCAGTCACAGACCCCTGCTGCCACAGCCGTTGCGGCCACCACCACCGCCGCAACCACCACCACCGCCGCAACCACCACCACCACGCCATCCCTCGCCACAGCCCCTGCGCAAGGGCTCGGCACGGCCGTCGGGCTCCACCCTGGGAGCCAGAGCGAGGACCGTGGTGAGCAATGTGGCTAGTGGGCAGGTCGGTGGCAGCAGTACTGGTAGGAGGAGCAGGGCCAGGCCAACGCCAACTGTGCCTGGGAGCCAAGCCCTGCCGCCAATCGACAGAGTCCTTGGGGCCTATGAAGAGGCCCAAGGCGAATGGGCCAGGTCGGCAAGCGACACGCGGGAGGTCCTTGCGGTGTTGAGGTCCATGGACGCCCATATGGCCCAAATCGCGGCCCTCATGGGCCAGCTGGTGGTGGGGGGGAGGGCACAAGCAAGGCCAGCAACACCACCTCCGCCACCACCTGCTGTGGCGCAGGCTCGTGCAGCATCGCGTTCCCCTGCGTCCACAGCGAGTGAGCACTCCTCAACCACCACCAGCGGAACATCAACACCCCCCCCTACCAAACGTGGAAGGGGCCGTCCGAAGAGGAAACAGGTGTCCAGAGAGGACTTCGCCCGCACCAAACGCCAGTGAGTCAGCCAGCCACCTTGACCACCTACTGCATTGACTTGTAATACGATCCTACCCCACACTGCCATGTGAATGGCATGTGTCTGTTGGACTGTGGACATAGAACTTCATGGGTACACCTTGACCATCACGCAGCCATGACCGTCTACTCATTGTCACAGCATGCACCACGTTTGTCATCACCTTGCACACAATCACATGTCACCGCTGTAAATAAATACACCTTGATCACAATCTGCTTTATGTGTCCTGGGTTTATTCAACGATGTGCAATCGCCACCATGAGCAGAAATGCATCTGCTGTGTGGCATGTCGATGGGACAGGAGAGGCTGCAGGGACCTAGGGGTGAAAAACAGAACAAGAGTACATTCAATGAGTGTGTCACACACTCATCACACAGTACTTGTCACCAACTACAAGCAATGCACACACATCTCACAGAGCAACAGGGCACAATGCTACAGCCACTGTCAGTGGCATACCAACCTGGACATGGACCATTGACACACAGCACTCAGTGAACAAAAGGCCCCCGTGACAGAGCACACATACACCTGCACAACTACAGCTACATCAGCCATCGTACATGGTCACTCACCGTCAAGTGAAGTAGCGGGCGATGAGCTGCTGACGCACATTCACAGCTTCATCCTCTCCACTGTCCTCTTCACTGGAGCTGTCCTGGTCTGCAGGCTGGGGCCCTGGTTGATCTCCGTCATCCACAATTAGGGGGATCTGCTTGCGGATCGCCAGATTGTGCAGCATGCAGCAAGCCACAATTATCTGGCACACCTTCTGTGGGGAGTATGCCAGTGCGCCCTCGGTGCGGTCCAGGCATCTGAACCTGGACTTGAGGAGGCCAAAGGTCCGCTCAACCACACGTCTGGTCCTCCCATGTGCCTCATTGTAGCGGACATCAGCTGGGCTCCCAGGACGTCGTAATGGGCTGAGCAGCCAGGGCCCATTCGGGTAAGCAGAGTCACCTGGGTGTGAGGGACACAGAGAACCGTTGCAATTCCAACTGGACACAAGACAGCATCGCACAGCCAGCACGCTACACTACTCCACATACTCACCAACAATCCAGCCACGGTCATGTTGCAGATTGGTCATCAGTCGTGGTAGGATGCTGTTGCGCATGATGTGCGCGTCATGGGCCGATCCTGGGAATTTCGCACACACGTGTGTAATCACCATGTCCGCAAGGCACACCACTTGCACATTCAGGGAGTGCGTGTGCTTCCGGTTGCGGTAGAGGTGCTCAGTGGCCTGTGGTGCAACAAGGCCAACATGGGTGCAGTCTATTGCACCAACGACGTGGGGGATTCGTCCAAGAGCATAGAATGCACCCTTCACTGCCGCCAATTCACGAGCCCTGGGGAAGCGGATGTATCTGTTCCTGTACAGCATCATGGCTGACAGTACATCCCTGAGCACCATGCTGAACATGGGTTGGGACATCCCACCTCCACTGCCCACTGTGTGCTGGAATGACCCAGTGGCGAAGAAATGCAGTGCAGCCATCACCTTAGCCGTGGGGGTGAATGCTGTTGGATACACCCTGCGAGGACGGAGGTGGGGTTCCAACAAGGCACATAGACGATGCAGGGTGGGTCGGTCCAGACGATATTTGCGGATGACCTCCACATCCACCATGTCTGACAGCAATTGGTAGGGGCGATGAATGTTTGGTCTCCGCCTAGGAAAGATGGAAGTGGACACATGTCAAAGCAACACGCCACATGGCATATTCACATACACAAAACATAAATGACTGAGCAGGCAATTGAATGACAGAACGGCTGACAAGTAGGGACAGCACAGCCACAATACACTTACACAGGTCCCCTACCAATAGCAATGGGCAGTGACACACACCATTGCTATGAGCATGCACATGGGGAGTTAGGCCTTAACAACTTGTAAGGCATGCTGATGGTAACAGACTGCATATTCGGTAAGCTGCAACACCACGGCAACATGACTAGCTGCTGTGCATCACACTGCTTCCGAGGCTGGGTGTGTAGGGCACACACCAACAACGCTATGGACACTGGCTGAGCGGCCAAAACAAGTGGGACCTGTGGCACGAGGGGATATGAGACAGTCATTGATGTCCCTACTGCACCCTATGTACAGCACTGTACGGATCACACCTCCAGAAACATTGACAGGTGTACACATTGACAGCCCCATGCCAACACGGCTGTGTGCTTGCAACTACACATCACAAGTGACACGTAACATTGCACGTGCCAAGTGGCAGATGTACATAGTGAAAGATGGCATGTGTGTGCATATGCATATCCCATGCTCCCATGCCAATGTGTACATGATGATGTGCCTACAGACATGTGGAGGCTGAGCACTGGCCGTCCCTGCCTATGCACACAGCATGTTGTGGCCCTGTCCATTGTGGACCTGCACCCACACGCAAATCATGGCCACACCTGCAGATGCATTGCGCACATTATACTGTGTGGTGCACATGGCATCAGCGGACTGTACCCGGCATGGGCCAGGCCCTTACGGCCAACTCCAATGACCCTCGCGGTTGCACCCTGCGTGTTCCACTGTGGAGGTAGGCGTCCATGGCCAGCTGGGAGCAGGCCAACGTCTGCAATTGAAGCTGCCAGACATGGTACACGAATTGCAGCAGCTTGTACCCACTGAAACGGCCCCAGGGGGTAATATGTGTGTGTGAGTGGGACAGGCATAACCACAGCTACCTGGCACTGCAGCCTGGCACCCCTCGACAACACCTGCTGCTGCCACCACTCCACCTACACGTGGATGACGCTGAGGACATGTCCAGGTCCACTCACCAGCGAGGAGCTGGAGAACCTGGATTCCGTGCTCCACGCACACTGCACATGGCTATTCCTTGCGAAAGTTGTGTGTGAGAGACAACTGCAGTGTGTGTGGGTGTGCATGTGGGGGACACACATGTCGTTGCTCCGCAGCACTATGAGTCAGAGCCTGTGGAGTACAAACATGCACTGCTCACCATGCTGGCTGCAGGTGGCATGGGTATGTGAGCTCTCGGGCGCTTTGACCTGTCTGTCCCTCCCGAGTGGTAGTACATGGCAACTTCATGTCAGACATCCAGTGACACAGACAATTGGCAATGCAGGTCTCAGTGCACTTGTTGGTCGTGTGGAAGTCAGGCTGGGGCCATGCTGCCCTTCTCAGTCCCAGCAGGCCTGGCCTGCACATTGACTGCACATTGCCAGTAGGTGCCGACACAGACTGCCTAGTGGGTTACATGTGTCTCCTGTTCAGGACCCCCGGATGAGCGCTTACTCTGCACTGTCGATTGGACACACCATGACTCGTGATAGGGATGTGTGTGAGAGATAGTGGCACTGAATGTGACCTTCGTTGCGGGGTGGGCCATGCACAGGGCGAGTACGCTGATGGTTGCGCAGTGTTGGTCACAGTGGGTACACCCACACAGATGTGTTGCCTTGTGATCTTTTTCTAGCTCAGCCTGACAATGGACAGTAGATGTGGGCAGGCTACACATTGCTCGATGTGCTGTCTATATGCAT
The DNA here is from genome assembly GCA_963921515.1 of Calotriton arnoldi. Lineage (NCBI taxonomy): Eukaryota > Metazoa > Chordata > Amphibia > Caudata > Salamandridae > Calotriton > Calotriton arnoldi. The sequence goes on along the minus strand of CAWUFW010006814.1, from coordinate 467,212 downwards.
GTGCCTTCACACCAGGCACAACTGCCCCTGCACATGTGACCCCTGCTGCACTCAGTGCTGGGTCTGTTGAGCTGATGCACCATCTGTGCGTGGGGCAGACAGCTCTGCTCACTTCCGTCATTGCCCATGACATCACTTTGCCGCAGGTGACATGGATCATGGAGGGCCCACATGTACGCGTGGGTGGACTACACAAGACTGTCCAATGGTTGTCACCCCCAGTCAGTGCTTCGAATGGGTAGTATGTGGTGCTGGTACTCATTTTAATGTGTCGAGTGGGCGGGGCTGGGTGCGGGGCTACATGCAAGACATGGGTGGTTCATCGGCTGATCTACTAGTTGCAATACACACGAGACACGTCTTTTTCCGACCACATCAGGGTCATTCCTTTAACTGGCTGAAAATCAAACAGTCAACTTTTGCACTGTCCTCATGGCCTCCCCTCGCTCGCCCCAATATGCGTTTGCACCTGAGCAGCTAGCGCATGCACAGGCAGCTCCAAGCTCGCCCCAGAGAGGCCAAGGAGTGTATGTGTGGGTCCAGTTGAACAAGTGGTCTGTCTCACGGTATAATAAGTGGCGGGACGCCGTCCACATGCGTGGTGCCCCGACTCGAGACCCGGGCAACATTGACAATGCATGACAGGCTCCGCAGTCCGGATACACCACCTGCAACACACAGAGGCTGTAGCTGCCCTAGCGGGCCAGTCCGCGTCCAACTGGAGCTCATGGCCCCACACATTCACTCTTTGGCCTCTCTGGGGCGAGCTTGGAGCTGCTTGTGCACGCGCTGGCTTCTCTGTTGCAATGGCATGTAACGTGTGTGGGTGTATTGTCAATGGGTGGGATGGTGCGAGCCACCTTCCGTGACGTCACTCCTGCTTGTGATGTGTGCGTCCCCCACTACTTCCATTTGACTTGTGCCATACTACACATTGTGGATGTGTTGCCTGCGTGATGTGACCAGGATGAGCGCGCCATGACCTCTCACCCACCATGCTCTACTGCCATCCCGTGCCCTGGATTGCCTGTGCAAGTGGACAATGTTGGGGATACACCAGGTCGACAGGGGATGTGAGTGACTTGGCAAGGGCCTGGCGGACGCGCAGCAGTATCCGGCATGTCCACGGAGGGTGGGCTGACGTCTACACTTGATGCGGCATTGATCGTGTGCCCGCCTGTTGTGCACACACGAGTTCACATTCATCACCAGACAGGTGGTCTTTACAGATTCCCAGGAGTGCGCCAATGTACTGTTCCTGAGTCCTCCCAACACAGCGTGTTTCAACATTGCATGTGCGCACCTACCCGTCACACCCACCCACCTGAGCCATGCGTAACTCCCGCTTCACATGACACATGTGTGTCTCCCACAGTTGTGCTACTCATTTGCGTTGACATCCAATGACAGTGGACTACATGGTCATCTCACGACTGCCGTGTACTTCACACACTCTCATCCTCTCTCATTCGTACTTGTGAAATGAATCAGCAGAGACACATTTTTGCTTCAAGCCATGTATTGGGACTTATGTCCTCTGTGATGCAGTATAGTGAACACTACTGGCAGCGAGGTGCATGTGGAGGATATACTCAGCATGATTACACATAGCATAGGGTGTAGGGGTACAGTGATTAGTTGTTGACTGTGGGATGTGGGCTTCAGAGTTACAACTGCTTAGCCGTTGGTGTGCTAATGTACATTTGCTAATTACTGTGGTGCTGCTGACTTTGACACAGACAGTATACATTTAGCCTACCAGTCCGCTTGTCATCATGGGCACAGTGCATCTCAGTTCCATGTTACAGGTTTGGTGCTATAGTTACTCATACACACGTGCGTGGAGGTGACATCAGGGCATGGGCTTACGTGCATGCAACGGCGTCCCACTTGTTGTTGCGATGTGGTGGGTACTGGCCATGTCACAGTCACTGGGCTCATGTTGTTGGTGGATGCACTTGGTGTCCATGCAACGCTCCTGGCACGGAAGTTCAGAGGGAGGTGAGGTGACAGCTCTCACATACTACAGCAGGACGATTACTGTCCACTGACCGGTGCATATGTTCATGGGCGCAGGATCCATATCATGGCATGGTTGTACGTGCAGTTCTGTCCATGTGGTTGCCATCCACAAATCCCATGCCTCTGCCTCCCCCTGTTCATGCAGAGTTACTGGATGTGATGAGGAACAGGGTGCATGTCCCGAAAAGTATCAGATGTCATGGCAGTGTTGTTGTTGTTGTGGTGTCAGTTGCAGGTTGCATGGTATAGTTGTTGTACTGGTAACTGCCTAGTCCGTGCGTAAGCCAAGCATGGGTACGGTGTGGGACATCATTGCTCAATTGGGGGTATGGCGACGGGGCCCGACGAATTGACAGGTTGTCAGGAATGCAATACCTTCCAGCAGGGCTTCCATGGCATTGGTGGTGGACATGGTTGCCATCCAATGTAGCGGATGGTGGCTGTCAAGGTGTTGGTCGTGAGTTGTCCCTTGTAGGAGCATGATGGGACATGTTGGATGGCATTCGATGTAACTGTAATCCATTATCCGTCGTGTGGAGGCACAGTGGTCCCATTGCAGTGTGGGTCCGATAGTCGCCACATACGCCATGCCCCCATAGGCTGAACAGACCCTGTCGTGGGCGTCCAGGGGGTTGAATAGTTGTAGCAGGTCCGCCCTTGGACATGCCGGGTTGGAGAGACATAACTCCACAGGATAGTAGAAGGGACACCTCCGACAGTAGAAGACGGGGATGACGCAGCTGAACAATGCGATGCGGTAAGTTAGTCGGTAACTTACGTTCAGCAAGGCCAGATTGTCACATCCCAATATCTGTATCAGGTTATGTTTGTACAGCTTGATCTGTCCGGCGTAGTTGGGTAGGTGTGGTGCAAGTGCCATTTTGCTGCAGGGCGCTGTGGTGGCGTGCTCCGGCTGTCTGTGCAGTCTGCAGAGTGCAACCTCCGATGTTGCTGGGAATTCTGTAATGGTCGTAGGGAGGCAGGACTTGTGTTATGTTGGCTTGTGCGGAGGACACGGGCCCTCATCCCACATGCTTCTCTGAATGGTCAAGGTCAGTGGTGTCTGACTCCTTCCAGATAACTTGCATGTGAACCACATGGGGAGTGTTATCATTTCTTCTTTCCGTTGTGAATGTTCTTTGGTGTTATGCGCTATCTGCCCTGTGGCCGCTTCCCTCTGCATGCCTGTGTTGGGCTTTGTTTGGTGCAATGACTGTTGTCTCCGGCTTGTTTTGTCGGGATGTGGTTTCACATTGGGAATGGAAGGTCATTCGGTGCTGTCTCCTCTCCCGTGTGTGGGCAGCAGGCTGCGTTTCCGCTATACGTTGGGCCTTGTGTTATAATTGGTCCCACCTGTTGTCTGTCCCCGGTATCTTTGATGTTACGTATTGCATGTCTTGTTATTGGGTGCAGGGTGGCATCGGTGTTTCTGTGTGGTACTGGCGTACCTTTTCCCGACAGGGTCCATATTCTGCTGGGTGATGTTGCCTCCGCTGTGTGCTTCGCCGTGTTTTGCACACAGGGGTGTGTCCTAATGTGGCGTGACGTCACTGACATGTTCGGGTCACTTGTGTGACGTCAGGTTGGCGACAGTGAATTGCCGGTTGGGGACATGACTGTGGCAGGGCTGTCACGTGACATGTGCGTTCTGGGTGGTGCTGGTGTGTGTGGTGTTTTGTTGTGTCCCTGTGTTGTTTGTGTGCGGCGCATGCATTGCGCTGCCGTTGGCCTCTGCGTTGTGCGCATGTGTGGGTGCAGTGGTGGATGTGTCGTGTCCACGCAGGGTTGTCGGGGGGGCCATATACAGTTTTCCCGCCCTTGCGCTGTGTGCGCTGTTTGCGTGCCCCTGTTGTGTGTCTGCCTACCTGCGTCGCCGCGGTGCGTTGACTCCTGGGTGCTGCATCAGGCAGAGCATGGGGAGGGCCTGCAGTGCTGGATTCATGCTCGGGGGTCCGCCTCTTTGCTATCCGTACTGTGCGTTCGGTTTTCCGCCTTGCTTTCACGTGCGGTGTCTCTTAGCCGGGGGAACTGTTTGGTTCTGGCATCGTAATTTGTACGCCGGGCGGTACGTGATTTCGTCGGGCGTTGTGTCTCCATTAGGCCGCGCCGCTCCGTGGACGGGCGAACTTTGATGGCGGAGGGCGTATCTGGCTTACGGGCGGTGTTTGACTGTCTTTTCGCATCCTAATTGGGCGGGCGTGTGTGCTGTGGCGGGCGGACGGTAACTGGTGCTTTTTGCATCCGCCAGCACGGCGGTGGTGCTTCCGCCCGCCATCCTAATGGGCCCCTTAGATTTTTTTATTTAATTGTTAACAGTAATCTATAGTGTAATATCGGGTTGTTAGGTTTCTAGGAGGATAGGTTGGGAATTTAATTAAGTAATAATTCATTAATTATTCATTTTTAAGTAAGTATGTGATTGACATTAATTTTGCACATTATGTCATATTGATTTATTTTAGTTTTATTTTAGGTGTGGTTTGCTGGGTTTGTAGGTGCATAGGGTGGAAAGTAAATTTAGTAATAATTAAATATAATGAGTTAATGATTTTTTATTAATAATTTATTTGATTAATAATTATGTATACTGTGCAATAATTATACATTTTAATTATATTTTAGGTGTAGGCTGCTGGGTATGTAGGGGCATAGGATTGGAATTTATTAAGCAATAATTAATTATTAATTGTTAGTTAATTATTTTATTGATTATTAATTATGTAAATGGTGTTATACTTATTTGTTTTATTTATATTTTAGGAGTGGGCTCGAGCCTACACAGTCATTCTTTTTAATTTCAGTACTGTGACCAATACACAGCTCTGCTAATGCACCTCTGTCCCGAGTTGCAGAATGCCTTGGTATTCCAGTAACGGGATCCACACACATATTTGGAAACAAATCTTAGCTCTGGCCTGCAGTAAGTCTTGTTATTCCAGTTCCACATTAGTCCTGACCACTTGTATGCTTTTTTATCCTTGTACAGGGACCCACACAGGTCTGCTATCGCACAGTAATCTTTCCAGTACCTGAACCCATATACATCCTTACCAGAGCCGGCCCTTGCTCGCAGAAAGAAATGTGCCGCCCTTGCTGCTGTAAAGGATCACTAACAGAAAATCGGAACCAAAAATATTGTGTGGACAGAAAATTGTGTCAAAAATATCAAGAACCAAAATATCAAGAAGGTGTGTGCAAATAGGTACATATAGATTTACTATTTTAAACTCTACATCTACGTACTTTGATGATACGTATATCATCAAGGTACATATATGTGGAGTTATGTATACTAAGACTTTGCTGACCTATAGAAACTTACCGTAACGATATTTTTGTCCTCAATACTCTTGACACAATATTCTATCCACAAGATATTTCTCTCTGATTATTTGTCTAAATACCACTGTAGGATGGGGCAGCAGAGGGCCGCTTTTCACAGGCCAGTTCCTGGCTGGATACATCACAGCAGTGACTTGCCTCTGATTTCAAACATCTTGAACCTCCCCCAACTCATCTGAATCGCCCACAGCTTAAGTCCGTCCGAGAGAGTGCGCTGGTGTGTGGCGGCAAAGGGTGAAAGGTAGATAAGAAGGCACAGAAGGGGGCTGATAGGGTGTTAAATACAGCCATTGCCAAACTTTAATAATGATTAGAGCAACTTTAAACTAAATCATTGGAGCCATGGTAGAGGGCCTTAATGGAGAGAAAGAGCCCCATGAGCACCTCTGAAGAATGGCGCCCTGGGCCTGGGCGCAGCTCGCCCATGCCAAAAGCCGCTCCTGATCCTTACCAACACACCTTAGCCCTGACCTGTAGCATGCCTTGCTGTTCTAGTATTGCCACCCAAAATAACTTTGTCAACCTAAATTATCCCTGAGGGGCTCTGCTATTTCAGTAAATATTAACACTGATGTCACCAAAGTTCTGTCAAAGAACCGAAGTGTTTCAGCACCCCTGCTGCTATGACAACACTGGGAGTCCCCACTGTGTGGATGCACCCAGTAGCATAGCAAGAATACCGTGGGGCTTAATGCAAGAAAGGAAAATGCCCCTATGACTGTTGTTAGGGTATTAAAATACAGTACAGTCAAGGTTCAATGGGCCCTCAGGGCTCTGGGCCCTGCTGCACCAATGGCAGCTATGCCACTGAAAGCCCCCAATCTGCAGTTGCAGCACCATTTCTGTTCTGGTATTTTGAGCCGCACACTTCTGAAAAAGCACCTCAGTTCTGAGCCCCTGGAATGTCTCTCGCTTCCATATTCTTTACCCTGAGAACCCTTTGTGTTGCTCCTAATTATTTGTGACCTCCCTCTCTCCGTGCTAATAGCTGGCTGTGAATATATTGTATTATAGACCATTAAAGAGTACATCTATATTATTCAATTCACAGCTATGTTAATTGCATTTTGAACAACCTTTCCACTATTTCATTTCTATTTCTATTCCTCGTACAGAACAAGGTTGCTTTGTACAATTCATTTTCTCATAAGTTATACATGCACAGCAGACGACTTCAATAAAAATGCCCCTAGGAGCAGATAAAATGCTCTATTAATATGAACTTTAATGCATAATTTTCCATTAAACAATCAGTTTTTTCACCCGAAATGTTCATTTTCAGTAAGGTTGAAACACCATGCACGAGTAAAGTGAGACCCATGAACTTCGACAGAAACACAGCCGCCGCGCCCAACCGAGCCCGCCAGAAACCCTGCAACAGGGGGAAGTACTAGAGACTGACACATGAACGCCTTCCGCAGTGGGTCGTTATTTCGTTATTTTACACACTGGCACAACCAAGCCCCATTTGGGGGGCATTATTTTTAGTCTGGCCGAAATTCTGTTTTCTTTGCGGGAAATATGCGAAACGCTAAAAAATGATGCCTTGGTATCAAAACACCGTCCGGGTACCATCACCATGTGACAAATGTACAGGATAACATCTTTATCAAGTGGAAGATGCTGGATATCGCTGATGACTGACTGTTGTTTGTGTCATCATCACCACACAGAAGCTCCTTGGCGTTATCCGAATATTACTAATGATCTTTGTCATCCAACTGTTTATTTTCTTCTTTTTCTGTTGATATTGCAGGTCATAAGGGTGCAGCAGTACTTTTGACCTTACATTTAAATTAAAAAACAACAATAATAAAAAAGAAAAAGAAAATGTATAAGAATAAGAACACAATTAAAACAAAACAAAACAGGTAAGGCGCCGAAGAACAAAAAGGGGGAAATAATACATGTTCATCCAAACCGACCTCCCTCTCTCACCCTCTCTCCCCCTGATTCTCCACTTGCTTTATTTCTTTCTTTTCTTCCCCCTCTCTCTCTCCTTCCCCCTCTCCTCAACTCAGTGACCTGTCATGTCCCCCTCAATCACTCCTTCTCCCCCCAAGACTCTACCCTCACCAGACATGGCCCCAACTCTTGGTCCATCATTTACCCTCCCAATCTCTCCAAAAACGCCAAGAAACATTTTAAACATAAACTACTGATTCGGCACCATGAAACATTAATTGTCGATAACTACCACAGCCTCTCCTCCCTTATAAAAACCAACTACATCTTCTACTCCAAACGTCCCTCCAAATGGAAAAGCATCTTCCTCCGCCACCTCCCTGTATCTAAATCTAACAAAATTCCCTATGGATTTAAACTGTCCACCACCCCTTTCCCTGCTTTTCTCGGTGAAATTGACATCTCCATATTCAAAACTGGTAATATCCTCATACAAGCCTCCGAAACCCACCACACCATCTTTGAGCTCCACTTCAATACCTTGTCATACCAACTATCCAAACCTTCTTCTAACCCCTCATCTACCCAACCTCTTGACACCCTTTCGTTCTCCTCCTCCCCCAGACTATAACCATCCCTCCCTTAGACCTCCCAACTGCTAATGCTGTCTCCCAAAACACGACATCCAATTACTCACCCTCTCTAGCGTCCCTCCCTCTCCCCGGCATTTCAACTGCACACTCTGGGGCCGATTCCGATCTCGGTCGGAGGCGCACCCAATACCATTCGGTCGGGAAAAAAGCCATGCGAAAGCCTGTTTTCCGACCGATCCGTACAGCACACCGAACGAGCAAGTACGATGCGCACAACAGCAAAGAATTCGGCCGAGCCGTACTCACCCAAACCAGGTCCTGTTCTCCGACCGAGGCGAATCCGGAAACGCCGAATCGAGTCGCACGGAAGGAAAAATGCAGCCCCGTCCGGCCGGACAAGTACGATGCGCTTTCCGTACGCGCCGAACCCGTCGCTACGCACGGCACGTCAAAGCATCCGGGAGAGGCGCACATAAGCTCCGATTCGCGCCACAACACGATCCACGGCTCCGAGACGAACACGGCAGCGACGAGGACGACGTGAAGCGACGAGGACGAGGCGAAGCGACGAGGACGACGCGAAGCAACGAGAAGGACGAACGACACGAACCAACCATGAATCCCTTCGTCCCGATCATACCAATATTCTACATTTACTACCGGAACAGGCACGGACGCGTACGGCGCAGAAGGTAAGCCAGACACCAACCACAAAACACATACAACACGTACACGACACATCACACACACACACAGGGATGCAGAATATACTTACACCAGCAACAGCAGCACCATAGGGGCGGGATGCCCATCACCAATGCCACATATGCACACAGGGGCCTGAATGCGCACCACCACCCCAACCCAGGGGTGGCATGATGCCTACCACCACTACCACCCTCACCCAGGGGGGGCAGGATGCCTACCACTACGACCACCCTTAGCCAGGGGGCAGGATGCTTACCACTACTACCACCCTCACCCAGGGGGGCAGGATGCCTACCACTACTACCACCCTTAGCCAGGGGGCAGGATGCTTACCACTACTACCACCCTCACCCAGGGGGGCAGGATGCCTACCACTACTACCACCCTTAGCCAGGGGGCAGGATGCCTACCACTAGTACCACCCTCACCCAGGGGGGCAGGATGCCTACCACTACTACCACCCTCACCCAGGGGAGCAGGATGCCCACCACTACTACCACCCTCACCCAGGGGGGCAGGATGCCTACCACTACTACCACCCTTAGCCAGGGGGCAGGATGCTTACCACTACTACCACCCTCACCCAGGGGGGCAGGATGCCCACCACTACTACCACCCTCACCCAGGGGGGCAGGATGCCTACCACTAGTACCACCCTCACCCAGGGGGGCAGGATGCCTACCACTACTACCACCCTTAGCCAGGGGGGCAGGATGCTTACCACTACTACCACCCTCACCCAGGGGGGCAGGATGCCTACCACTACTACCACCCTTAGCCAGGGGGGCAGGATGCCTACCACTAGTACCACCCTCACCCAGGGGGGCAGGATGCCTACCACTACTACCACCCTCACCCAGGGGGCAGGATGCTTACCACTACTACCACCCTCACCCAGGGGAAGCAGGATGCCTACCACTACTACCACCCTCACCCAGGGGGCAGGATGCCCACCACTACTACCACCCTCACCCAGGGGGCAGGATGCCTACCACTACTACCACCCTTAGCCAGGGGGGCAGGATGCCTACCACTACTACCACCCTCACCCAGGGGGGCAGGATGCCTACCACCACTACCACCCCCACCCATAGGATGGACAATGCATGACACAACCAGCACACCACAACCTAGGGAATGCAAGAAGAAGACATCCCCCAACACCATGACAAGCGTGTGTAGACTGTGTCAAATGCCTACAACACCGAACATGACTTCTAACATACAATGTGACCCCCTAGCACATGTGCCACACAAATATGTGTGTGGCACACACAACGCAAGCAGGCCATGACCATTGTGGCAATGGGGTCCAAACCCCATCATCACAGTGACCAAAAGGCAAGTGTGGGGTCCATAGCTGCAGCACATTTTGAACATTGTGGCAATGGGGTCCAAACCCCCATCATCACAGTGACCAAAAGGCAAGTGTGGGGTCCATAGCTGCAGCACATTTTGAACATTGTGGCAATGGGGTCCAAACCCCCATCATCACAGTGACCAAAAGGCAAGTGTTGACAAAGTAAGAGGTGCAACTGCCAAACTGCATGGATGATTCCTGGTCACAGAACAACAAACACATCAGTGGCAAAGTAGTGTATGTGTCCCATTGCAACATAAATTGGGGGAGCCAAATCCTGCAGTGCAAATAAGACATAACTTTGGCCATGTGCAGACAAACAACACCCATGGGGGCTGACACCGTCAACAATCATCAATGACACAATGACAGAAGTGACCATCCGAATGCAGACCCACATATTTGCACCAATGGGCACACACATGCAGATACCCTGTGGAGACTGCAGATGTGAGGCGAACAGATACCATACCATGGCAGCAATGGGACACACAATCAACAATCAGCAACAAATGAGGGCTCCTGTCCCATCAGCCTGGTCATGGAAGTGCCAACGGAATCATCAGCACAGATCCAACACACTTGTATAGCAATGTTGCACTGACAACACAGATGAGTCCTTCCCCATTGATGCCCAAACCTGCATGTTCACTGGAGATGGCCACACGGTCAGGGAAGTAGACGAATAGAACAATGGCAGGCACAACAGATGTGCAGGGGTGGAAGCCACAGATGTGAAGTTGCCAATCTAAGTAGGAAATCTCATTGCCAAATACTGAACACATGACACCCTCGGATGCTGCTATGGATGACATGGATACACCACAGGATAGGACACATAACCCCTGGACCACATGGGTTCCTGCACAGTAACACTTCATTATCATGAGACCAAATATCACCATCACTGCAGCAAGGGCATTGTTAGCATCATCAACATCATGTACATCAGAAGCAAAAGCACTAGAGAACAGAAGGTTGCTTTATTCAGCATATGTGGCATTAAAAGTAGAAGTCCAGTAGAACATAAACAAAGGCCAATGGCCAGTCCATCAACAAAGTCACAAGTGGGTGACAGTGGCAGATGCCACCCTACACATGCCTGCACAAAACCAGGGACAATCCACTAGGAGGGGCAACCGGGGGGTAGGCCAGGCACCGCAGGGACAGGATCAGGGCTCACCAGGAGGAAGCAGGGAAGGGGTGGTGGGTGCTGGAGAGCCACTGACAACTGCAGTGGAGGTGTCTGACATGGTGTGTGCCGGCACAACTGGGGGGCATGACTCAGATGTTGTGGGTGCCGGCACGACTGCAGTGGACCCTGCAGATGGAGTGGACAGGTCCGCCACTGCAGTGCCCAAGTCAGACAGGGTGGTAGTGGACTCCACTGCAGTGCCTACCACCAGGGGAGGAGAATGGGAAACAGGCAAGGTGGGCTGGACAGAGGGGAGGACACCCTCACCACATCAGTGGCACAGACAAGCGCAGCGGGGGTGTGGTGCCGGGAGAGCAAGTGGCAGGGGAGAAGGCCGGAGCCTCTTGGGGATGGTATATCTGTGGGTGGGGGAACCTGGGGCAGGGTGTGGTGGGGGCACCTGTGGAGTGGGGGTCTGAGGGATGGAGGAGGGACACTGCTGCCGTCAGGGAGGAGTCCATGGACCTGTTGCCCCTCTGTAGGTCAGACATGCCCGATGAGATGCCCTCCATGAACGACACCAGCTGAGTCAACAGTGTGGTGTGCGCATGGAGGACACTCAGCATGGCTGTCTGCCCTACATGGAGCTGGCGAAGGAGGTACACAGACTCCTCACTCAGGGCAGCAGGGGACACAGGGGCAGGGGGTGCGGTGCCTGGGCCAAAGGAGACACGCTCCCGAACATGGGAGCCTCTACGGACCTTGGGAATGGGAGCCGATGGGAGGGCGGTGGTGGTGCTGGTGGTGGCGGGGACAGCAACACTAGCTAGGGTGTGGTGGCTGCTGACACCCGCCTCCACAAGGGAGTCATCCTCCGAGTTGCTCTGGTCCTCAGCTGAGGTGGATGGTGCTGAGGATTCCTCGGTGTGGCTCCCCTCGCCCTCCGTGCCACTGGGTCCCTCCGACCACTCCTCGGCTGCTGACCCAGTCTGGCTCTCTGGCTCCTCCTGGTCCGTGGAGCTGTCCCCTTCCGTGGCCGTGGATGTATCTGCAAACAATGGGGAAACAGACAGACATCAGTCACCTGCACCAAACGCACACACCACTGTGAGCACAGCACATCACAGAGCAAGCCCTGGCATCATTAGTTGTACATTGCTAAAAGTGCCCTAACTGAACAGGAGAAGCCAATTGTCAGTCTGATGCCAAGCATGGCACTCACATCCCACATGGCCTTGCACCCATCTGTCTGGTGTCTGTTGGATTGCAACACCCCAGTGTGGACACATGCACCAAGTACACAGTAGTTGGACAGTGCAGAGGACACGGTGTGGACACATCACAGCTCTTGCCACTGAGTGAGTACAGGTTTCCGGATGAAAGGGATGCCCAGAGTCAAATAGGAAATGCATGTGATGCATACCAGTGACAGACACCATGATGCACCCATGTCCTGATAGCCAGCGCCACTATGGTGTGCATGTAGCACATGTCACTCCCCTGCAGGACCACAAATAAGTTGACACATGCCATGGCAGAGGCATGACTGCTAAGTCATACATCACTGACTCAGTGATGTATGACTTGGCAGCCAGACAACAACACTATGCACTGTGTCACAATAGTAGGTCATGGGGAATGCAAGTCCTGGAGCTGCACAAGTGCACATGTACATCCCCCACACAACACATCATCTCAACCCTCATCTGTCCAGGTCACACCTATTGGACATATGGGAGACCTGTGACACTACCCTCTGAACCTGAGCCCCTCACAATTTGCTGTGAATGGGGAACAGCTGCCTGAACATCACATTCGCATACCCCAGTCTGCACGGGCAGCTGATCAAACACCTATGTGACACACAAGTATCGTCTCCTATGGTCACATCTCCAGGGGCATGCTGAGCCCCTACCAAGAAACACCCCAGCAGTCCTGGCAACTAATCCCGAGCACACTGACACAGAGGCAGACACCGGAGGGGTCAAATCACTGTGCACAATGTGTCAGCTGATACACGGGAGTGGGAGTACAGAGTGCATTGCATGGCCTGGAGTAGGCATGACTGTCCTGCTCCACATGAATAAGGGATGTGCCCTGGACAGTGGATAGCTGGCTATGTATGTGTGACACACGTAATCTGCACACTCCTGGGGCACAAACATTGTTCCCACCCGCTGCATGGGCGTGTGCCACATACCCCAGGCACATGTGGTGGCTCAGCTCAGCAAGTGGACCGCATATCAAAGCAACACGCAGATCACATGTCCAAACCCAGGCGTTGTGTGAACAATGGACCCACCCATGATGCCCACAACAGAGTTAGGGAAACAGATGCTGTCCCCCACCTTTAGTGAAGCAAACTGCAAGGACACAGTCCCAAGTGACACAATTCCCTGACTGTAAGGGCCACACCTGGGTATCAGATGAGCAGTGGGCAGTGCACAATAGAGGGACATGGCTCCTGGACAACATGACTGCTGCACTGTGGCAGTTGAACCAGGCCAGAGGAGGGCACAAAGCATGTAATACAGAGTTCACAGTGCAGTCTTTGACTCACCCCCTCCTTGCTGCTGTCTGGCCTTCAGCTGCCCATCCAGGTCTGGAAAGACCACCGCCAGGATCTGGAGCATGTGGGGGTCAGGGTCCGTGTTCCGCCCCTCCTGCGAGGAGGCGACAGCTTCAGCTGGACCCGTGCAATCCTCCGGATCCAGCCCCGAAGGTCCTGCCACCTCTTCTGGCAGTTGCGGATCCGGCGCTTGTAGACCCCCACGGACCGGACAGCCCGGACGATGTCCTTCCAGATTTCCTGCTTCCGATGGGCATTAACCTGTCAGGATGACAAAGTGAAAAGGCCATTACCACACATGCAACATATCCGTGCATGACACAGTTGTATATACATGTCTCAATCACAGGGGCACATGATGTACACAGGCAGTGCAAAGCTGACCATGGACAGTTTGCCAGACGTCACTACATGGTATCATTGCATGGGAAGTAAAACCATGTTCAAATGCACTGTCACTGCACCATACCTGTCCAGTGCAAGTCACTACACACTATGGGGGTGACAACTACTCAGTGAGCCTGCTAGCCAGTGGCGTGCAGACTCTCAGCCTTGCTAGTCAGACAAAATGCACATTCAGAAAGGCAGTGCACAGAACACTCACCTGCTCCCCTGGTGTCCCATACAGCTTGCTGTACTGTGGAAGTAGGCTGTCCAGCAGGGCCTGGTTCTCTTCAAGGCTGAAGGCTGGGGCTCTCTCCACAGTACGTGCCATTGCAGGGTCCAGAGGGGCAGAGACAGCAGCAGTGCAGTGGCAGATGTCGTCTTGGAGCATGTAGTGCAGGCAAGTGGGCTCTCAGGGGCACAGCCAGCAATATATATGTGCTGGAGAGGCAGATACTGTCCCTTGTGTCCAAAGTGATAGGTCCAAGTCGTTTGCATCTTCTGAATCTGGCCAATCCATGGAATAGCAGCACCAAAACACGCCCACAGCATCCTTCAAATCTTCAACTTCATGACATACATGATTTTGCAACATTGTTGTGGGTGACCAACTGATTTTCCAGCAACCGACTCGTTCGAAATTCGAAAACGCGTCCGTTGCCAGGCAAGCCCATTGTCAATGGGTGCGCACCGATCGGTCCATTGCGGTACAACGCGCACAGGGGTACAACGCGTACCCGCACACATTGAAAGCAATGGGCCGGCCGGAGGCACCGATCGGTCCATTGCTGTTCAACGCGCACAGGGGTACAACGCGTACCCGCACACATTGAAAGCAATGGCCGGCCGGAGGCACCGATCGGTCCATTGCAGTTCAACGCGCACAGGGGTACAACGCGTACCCGCACACATTGAAAGCAATGGGCCGGCCGGAGGCACCGATCGGTCCATTGCAGTTCAACGCGCACAGGGGTACAACGCGTACCCGCACACATTGAAAGCAATGGGCCGGCCGGAGGCACCGATCGGTCCATTGCAGTTCAACGCGCACAGGGGTACAACGCGTACCCGCACACATTGAAAGCAATGGGCCGGCCGGAGGCACCGATCGGTCCATTGCAGTTCAACGCGCACAGGGGTACAACGCGTACCCGCACAGATTGAAAGCAATGGGCCGGCTGGAGGCACCGATCGGTCCATTGCTGTTCAACGCATCACTGTACATGTGACTGGCATATGTCAGCATGCCTGTTTCAGATGGACATATGCCAGACACAGATAGCTCCCAGGGAGTGAGGGGCACACCTACATCATGACAGCCTGTCCAAACTTTATCATAAGGCATGTAAGGCTGCATTTCCTATTGTGTGTATGTTGGTGTACATGTTGTCCTGTGGGTGTCACCTGTGCGCAGCCACCCCCAGGCTGTGCACGTGTTCATGGGTACAGGATCCTGGGTGTTACGTGTACGTGACCACTGTGATGTGCAAATGTTCATATCTGTGCATGTGCCATGGTCACATTTCACAGTGGTGTATGTGTATGTCATGTCACATACCCCGTGAGTCCCATGTGGGACGGTATGTTTGAGCCAGGGTGTCCCAGTGGCACAATAGTGATGGTCCTCCACAGTCTTTGTGCATGTGGTGTTTACAATGTCTCTGATTTCATGTGCACAATGGGAGACAGTCTCCACATCCACGTTGTGTGTGCATGGACTCTGATGTTGTGCGTGTGTGTCACAGACGTCCATGTCTGTCCTGCCGTGGCAAGTGGGGCCACTACCTGTGGGGGTCATGGTTGTTTTGCTGTGGTGTATACATGATACTCCATGTAATGCCAGTGTCCATGTGGCATTACAGGGTCCCTGGGAATGTACCTGTCGTTGAGCTGTGGTGCCTGGGGCACATCTGTCCTCACATGTCCCTGTGGGGGTTATTGTGACACGGCAGCAGGAGATGGGAACTGTGACACGGCCTCATGATATCCAATGGGCCAACCTGGGACTAATTGATGCCACCTGTTGGACTGTGTTGACAGATGTTGGCCATGTATGTACCATACATGTCCTTCCGGTACTGCACACTTCATGTAGTTGTGCCTCATAATGATGTATGTTGGGATCTTGAGTGTGTTCAATGCCGCATATGTGGGGTGACTGACAATCTTGCTTACTTCTCCTCTGCACTGCAGGGCTCCTGCTGTCCATCGGCCATTCCCAGACCTGGCAACGATGGTGGAACGGGACAGCATCCGACGGTACCGCTTCACCAGGCAGCTGATTGAGGATTTGGCAGTGCAGTTGTCCCCACATTTGCAGCCTGGCCGGCCGTATCCTACAGCGCTGACCCCCAAGGTGAAGGTGATGGCAGCCCTACACTTCTTTGCCACTGGTACCTTCCAACATACTGTGGCGACTGCTGGTGGGATGTCACAGACCATGTTCAGCCGTGTGCTCCGCGATGTTTTGGCGGCAATGTTGCTCTTCCTGAACCGGTACATCTATTTCCCTAGACTGCGACGACTCACTGACGTGAAGAGTGACTTTTATGCCCTGGGGAGGATGCCGCATGTAATTGGCTCCATTGATGGGACACATGTGGCTTTGGTACCACCACAGGCCCAGGAGCAGGCCTACAGGAACCGCAAGCACTACCACTCGGTCAATGCACTGGTGGTGTGTCTTGCAGACATGACCATCACACACGTGTGTGCCCGTTTCCCTGGTTCAGCACACGATGCCTTTGTGATGAGGAGTAGTCGCATCCCCAGGATGATGGCACAGATGCAGAACCAGCGTGCCTGGCTTGTCGGTGTGTACTGACTTTGTGCCATTGTGTGTGATCTGATCTGTAGTATTCCGCCCACTTTTCCAAGTCAGCTAATGTGCACTTGTCTGTCCGTAGGTGACTCGGGATACCCCAACATGCCGTGGTTGCTGACACCCCTCAGGAACCCTGTGACACCTGCCCAGATGCGCTACAATGAGGCACATGGTCGGACCAGGAGAGTGATTGAGCGGACCTTTGGTCTCCTGAAGAGTCGCTTCCGCTGCCTGGACAAGACCGGAGGGTCCCTCCCATATGCCCCTGCGAAAGTGTGCAAGATTATCATCGTCTGCTGCATGCTCCACAACCTGGCAGTGCGGAAGGAGTTGCCTCTCATCCAGGATGACAATGACCAACATCCGCCACCTGTGGAGGATCCTGGCCTGGACCACGATGCCAGTGACGATGATGATGATGATGGTGATGGTGATGTCCGCACACAGCTCATCACCAACTTCTTTAGCTGAATGTGAGTATCCTGAGGTGTCATGTCAATGATGTGAGTTGGCATGATGTGTGGGTGGTGCTCTGGTGCTGTTGGAGTGTGTCCATGGGCCACTTGACTGGATGTGTGTTGCGATGTGTGGTGACAGGTGGGCTGTACTCCCCAACAGTGTTGACATGCTAACTTGGTTCTGGGTGGGTATCTTGTAACATGTATTGTGCATGTGTTTTGCTGTTCTGTACTGTACTCCATTGCTTTTGACTGTGTGTCATTTCTGTCCTTCACAGGGTACTTTCAGATTCGTTTGGTCAACTGTGTCCACCGACGACGTGATTGCACATCCAGGCTGGTAGCTGTTGTGTCCCTACAGGTGATGTGCGCCACACCCATGGACTTCCTTCCGTCTACAGTTGTTGACTGTGTGCCCGCTGCCAGGTGGGGTTACCTTGCATCTGTAGTGGTTACGGCATGTTGCAACTGTGTAATAAACCTGTGCTTCACTTTGTGATGTGCGTTGTCTGTGGTCACACATTTGACTGCCATTTGCTTACTGCACCTGTGGGCTACTTGACTACAACTGGGAATGGGTGTGGTGTCTGTGCATTGCACCGTCTTCCCTGGCAACATCAGTGTAGGCAATGAGTCAGATGGCCTAGGTGTGTATGTGTCGTGTAGCCCTGGTGGTGTGTCTCCCTCATGTGTGTCACGTTTCCTGTACTCACATGCCTGTGTTGTCCTTGCTGTTGCAGTTCGCATACACAGTGTAATTTTGCAGTTCATCATCCCCATAACAGCACCCACGTTGGAATCACGACAGAGGCAAGTATTGTGTATTAGTGTGTTTATTGTGATACATTTGTGTTAATAGTGCATAGGATGGGTTGTGCTGTACATGAATCTTGCAATCCCAAGTTCCTAGGTGAATTGAAAGTCCGGGTAGACAGGATCCCCAGTATCGGGGCCACAGTTGTCTGACACATTGGTCCAACTTGTACTCCCCATGCAATGTGTGGGAGTAGTGTTGCCGTCAACAGGGTGAACAGTCTGTGCACAAAGGCGAACATCCAGAACAGGTTCAGGCTTCCTGGGAGTTGCGCTTGGCCATCGGCCTCTCACTTTTCCCTCCTCGGACGACCCCTCTTCTTGGGGGGGCCCTCAAGTGCAGGCTGCTGCGGTGCAGGGGACTCTCCGCCAGAGTCCTCCTCCCTCCCTGTGGCAGTTGCAGTTTGTTCGGCACCAGATGTTGTTGGCACACAGGGAGGTGTGGACTGGTTGCTGTTCATCTGGCGGAGGCATTGTAAAATGTCCCTGTGCACCGCCATCATCTCATGCAGTGCATCCCACTTGGACTCCACGCGGGACATGTGTGAGTCCACACGGGACATGTGTGACTCCACGTGGGACATGTGGGAGTCCAAGCGGGCATGATGGGCAGCCTGCTGCTGTTTAATGTCTCTGAGGAGCCCCACTACCTGGCTGAGCTCTCCGGTGCTGGACTGGTACGCATCAGCTATGCGTACCAGTTGTGGGTCATCATGCACACCAGCAACGTCTGCAAGCAGCGACCTCTGTCTCCCACCCCTCCCACCACCCCTGCTGACATGTGCAGTGTGTGCAGTGGCACGCACAGATAACCCTGGTCCACCTTGGGGGTTGGTGGTGGTGGTGGTGTCCATGGCCCCAGGTTGGTCCAGGGTCACTGTGCTGGTGTTGCTCCTTATTCTGTCCATGTCGGCAGGGATGGTATTCGTGGTGACAGTCGTTGTAGGGGTGGGTGCAGGGGTGCAGCTGGTGGTCCTGCTGGTGCTGCAGCTGGTGGTCCTGCTGGTGCTGCATGTTGACTTGCACCGGATGTGCCAGGTTGTTCTTCATCGTCCGAGGAGGACAGAGGCTGTACGACGCCAGTGAGCTCGGCATCCTCTTGAGCCTGGGACTGGGACTCCTCAGCGTCTGCTGCTGTGTCCCCATCATCACCTGTTTTTGGGAGACACAAACAATGTATGTCATGTTTCTGCAGGCATCAATGGTTGACACACATGACAGTTGTGACTGTGCCTCTGGGTGCGGGCCTGTACATTGCATTGTCCTGAGTCGTCACAGTCAGGGGTTGATATTGGTGTGGCACATTGTCCTGCATTATTTGGGCATTTCTATGTATTTTCTGGGGTGTGAACATGGTCTGCATTGGTTGTGTTTGGTTGACAGCCGGACCTCCTTCCCACCCACCCAGCCAGTCAGTTATCCCACCATGGAACGTGCTTGCGTTGCAGGGAGTGTAAGTTGTCTCTCAGGATGTCAGTCAGTGGTGTCCTGCTGTTTGTTGGTACACAGTTGCCAGCAGGGCCTTGTGCTCACCACAGCAGTAGCCAGTGTCAGCCATCTTGTGAGTCCTTCTCCACTTCCTGTGATGTGAGCATGGTTCAGGGTGGTGTTGATGGGACAGTTGTGGGGGTGACCAATATCAGTGACTACGACTCCCATCATGCTATTGCCTCCACCCCCCTTCCCAGCATGCCCATGCTTCCTTCCTTTTGATTCTGCTTCCCTGTGGGGTGGGGTGGCTGTGCTGACAGGATGGCTGGGAGTGTTGTCCTGGCAGTTGTTTGGCTAAGAGTCCCAAGAGTGTCCCTGTGCTTCACACAACATAACCCAGGGTGGTGGTTCTTTGTGGGATCTTGTGTTAGGATGGGGGCATTGCATTCTACCAGGTGGGTTCTGTGGAGTTTGTGTTGGGGGTGTGTGAGGGGAGGTGCTTGTGACTATGGTCAGTGCTGCAAGTCCCCCTTCCCACCCAGCCAGCCAGCCAGTTATCCCACCATGGAACGTGCTTGCATTGCAGGGAGTGTAAGTTGTCTCTCAGGATGTCAGTCAGCGGTGTCCTGCTGTTTGTTGGTGCACAGTTGCCAGCAGGGCCTTGTGCTCCCCACAGCAGTAGCCAGTGTCAGCCATCTTGTGAGTCCTTCTCCACTCCCTGTGATGTGCGCATGGTTCATGGTGGTGTTGATGGGACAGTTGTGGGGGGGGCAATATGTGTGATGCTATTGGCTACACTGACTTGGCCAGCATACACAGAATTCCTTCCTTTGAGTGGTCTTCACTGTGTGTTGGTGTTGTTGTGGTGGCTACATGTGTGGATGTGTTTGTTAGTTCTATTTGTGCCACTGCCTAGCTGTAGTTGTGGTTGTGTTTGTACATGTGTTGGCACAGTTGGATGTGACTTTTTTGATGGCATGTGTTGTGTTTATCTGACTGACATACACATTTTGGGATGATTCTGTTCTAGTTGCTGTGTAATTGCTATGAGTGCATGGTTTGACTCTCCCCTTGACAGTGATGTGTGTTTTGTGGCAGTATATTGTGTACATTTGTTGTGTACTCACCAGGCTCTGGGATGTCCTCTAGTCCATATACGCTCACTGGCGGAAGGATGGCCCGCACCTTCTCCTCCCAGGGCCTGAGGTATATTGGCTTGGCAGGAGGGCCACTGCCGGTGTGTTGGCTGTTGATGTAGTCTTGCTTCAGCATTTTCCGTACCCTCCTGCGCACGTCATACCACCTGTTCTGGATGTCGGTCTTTGTGCGCCGACATGGTGATTGGGCGTTCACCCTGTTGATGATCCTCTCCCACATCTTGGTTTTCTGCGACATGGGGGTCTGTTGGACCAACGTGCCAAACAGCTGTGGCTCCACCCTGAGGATCTCGTCTACCATGACTACCAATTCAAAATCTAGGAACTTGTGATTCTTCTTGGGGGGCATGGTGATGGGTGGTGATGGTGGGTGATGTGTGTGTTGGTGTGCAGGTGAGGGTGTGTGAGTGTGTGTTTTGCTGGGTGTATGTGAGGTAGGTATTTGTTGGTGTGCTGATGGTGTGTGGCTTGTGTGAGGGATGAGCTGTGGGTGTGTGGTTGCTTTCTCTTGGGTGCTGGCAGTGGAATGGCATTTGCAAAGGCTCATGGTAGTGATTTGTGTCCTTTATATAGGTGGAGTTGTGGGTGTGTCTTTGTTCTCTGTCCCCACCCCCCAGTATTTATTGGCTTGGTAATTGCTTGTTTGGCCTTTTTTTGGGTGATTTTTCCTTTGTGCTGTTTGTGTATGTTGGAAACGTTCTTGTGACCGAGTCGGACCCTGCATTGGTCTCGTACGGTGTTCTCCGCTTCGTTCACGCTGTGTTTGTGCAGTTTTCTATGCTGCGTACGCGTCGGTCGCGGTGTATTGTGTTGCTTCGGCTCGGTTTTGTATGCGTGTCGGTCGTACGGCTTGTCCTCCGTCCGACTCGGTCGTGGTTTTCGAGCCTTGCATCGTACTTTGCGGTTTGGAGTTCGCGTGTACGTTTCGGTCGGATTTGTTCCGGGTGCGTGTCGGTCGGTTGGATTCGCGTGTTTTTCCGGCCGGATTGCTGCTTTCCGTGCGGCTCGGTCGGTCGACTTTGTTTCGGTACGTGTCGGTCGGATTTTTCGCGCCTTGCATCGTACTTGGCGTGTCGTGCGCCACGGGTACGTGTCGGTCGGTATTTTTTCTGGATCCGAGTCGGTCGGTGCTTTTTCCGGCCCGAATCGGAATCGACCCCTCTGTCTCCCAAACTCACACGCTCTCCAATGTCCGACTCCCTCCAACCCCGAACGCTACTCCGAACCTCGCTCCTACCGCCCAGCCCCCCCTCCTGGAATTCCCTAATGTTCCCCTCCCGGCCCCAATTTCTCCCTCTCTGAACTGCATTCCGCCCCCTACACCCACTGTTGTCTCTCCCCACTCACCTCATGCCCCCTTATCACCTCAAGCCACTCCTCCTGACTCTATGAATGTCCCGTCCCTCTCCTCGGCACTCCCTTCGTCCAACAGCCCGAGCACTCCTCTTACCCCCCCTCCCGGCCTCTCACCCCCTCCGCACATCAGATTCCCTCCCCCGATCAACACTGAACACACCCTATCCCCCCCTTCTTTCTCAACCGCTTCTCCTTTCTTTCTTTTAACCCAGACACTGTCCAACATAGAACGCAATCTCTCAACCATGACGACCGAACTCTCATGACTGAGAGAAGATTTCAACTCCCTCAACACCAGATCCCTCATTAATCGGTCTAATTCCCCCGGTTCTGGCTTACAATGCATCTCTAATCCTAAACCGTGGAGTACTACTCCCCTCTGCTGCCGTACTCATAGGCCTCTCCGCGCTTCGAGTTATCTCTCCTCTACTGACCTTCTTGACCGCTGCAACTCTTACCTTCCTAATTCCTCCATTAATGATCCTACCCCCCCTCACTCCAGCATTCCCGTTATTCTGGGGACTAGCAGAATCCCCTCTTCTCCCCTCTCCCCCAGACCCCCACCCCAACTTACCATCATCCATTCGTGCTCTACCCCCAAAGACAATCCTAAACCCCTCTCCTGCATGCTTGTGAACTGTCGGTCAGCTGTCCAACATGCTATCGAAATTTCTGCAACTATCCTTAGCGAAGCTATTGACTTCGCCTTCCTCACGGAAACCTGGCTCAATGTCCACTCAACGTCCAGCCTTGACTTACTCTCACCCCCCGGTTACTCTATCATCAGAAAGGACAGAACTGAGAGACTAGGGGTGGTTTAGCTATAATCTTTAAAAATGAGCTTCAACTTTCCCTTGTTAAGAACACTGACCGCTCAACCTTTGAATACCTTGAAGCTGAACTCAAGTTTCAAGGTTCTCCCCCGATTCGACTACATAATATATATCACCCTCCTGGTGACCCTCTTCCCTTCTCTGAGGAACTATCCGACCTTCTTACTCAATCCTCACTTTCTAACTCTAAAAATCTCTTCCTAGGAGATTTAAACCTCCACTGGAATGAGACCGAAGATCCCACAGTCAACCTCCTCACTAATCTTCTTGAGATTAGTGACCTCAAACAACTCTGCCATTCTCCAACCCACACCAAAGGGGCCACTCTTGACGCCATCATTGCCAACAATGACTTGGCCTCCCTTTCCAACATCATTCCGATCGGCTGGTCTGACCATCACCTCATTCTGTTCTCAATCACCACCACGGCTCCACCCCACCCACCAAAAGCATCCAATCCAAGAAATGGACCAGAAATCTTAATCGTATCCCCCCGGTGAACTGGAGTCTAAACTCCAAGCACAACTTCTTCTCACCCCTCTCTCCCAAAATGTTAACGAGCTCACCGAGCATTTTAATAAAACTGTCTTCAATGTCTTAGACCAAATTGCTCCGTCTAAACTAAAAAGTCTAAGAAATATTCCATCCAAATCGTGGTTCAATTCAAATCTCAACAACGAAAGATGCGCACTTAGACTAACTGAAAGAACATGGAGACAACACCCATCTCCCACCCATCTTGCCCTCCTCAGATCCGCTAGATCCACTTACAAGAAACACATTTTCTCTGAAAAAGCCTCCTTCTTCCACACACAACTCGATCGGGCCAAAAACAAACCCAGAGAGCTGTTCAACATTGTTCGAAACCAAACATCTTCTGCCCCTCCTAAAGTGATGGCCTCAACTGAAAGATGCGAAAAAATTGCAAACTTCTTCTCCGAAAAAATCACCAAAATAGATCAATCCTTCCTTGTAACTCAGATCCCTCCCAACCCCTACCTACCGCTGACTCTACCTCTAATTCACACTCCCTATTAACTCTCCCCCCTGTTTCCTTCTCTCACCTTCTTGCCATTACCCCTCCGGATACGAGCCTTTCAAACTCACAACTTAAAAACAATGCCTTCTGGCATAATTTCCACCCAGTAACTGAGCTTGAAGTCTCTAACATCATTTCTAAACTCAAACCTTCTTCTCACACTAAAGACCCCTCCCTTATAACCTTGTCCATGAGCTAAAGCACATCATTGCCCCTTATTGGACTACTATCATCAACTCCTCCCTTTCCATGGGATGTGTCCCTGTCTCCCTCCAACTCGGACAAATCACTCCGATTCTTAAAAATCCCAATGCCACCCTAACGACCTAAACAATCTCCGCCCTATCTCCAACCTCCCCCTGCTTTCTAAAGCCCTTGAAAAATGTGCCCTGCTCCAACTGGACAAACACATTGAAACTTTTAACCTACTGGACTTCTTACAATCGGCTTCCGAAAAGGCTGCAGTACAGAAACTGCCATGCTAAATATAGTTGATGACATCCACCACTCCCTTGATAATGGCAAGACCTGCCTACTTATTCTCCTCGACCTCTCAGCCGCGTTTGACACAGTTAACCATCCTGCCTTACTTAACGCGCTCAAAGTTCGCTTTGGCCTCAATGGTCCTGTCCTCAAATGGTTCTCCTCCTACCTCCAACACAGAACACAACAAATCAAAATCTACAACTGCCTCTCTAACCCTACACCTGTCTCCCTAGGTGTCCCCCAAGGATCTATTCTTTCTCCCTCTCTCTTCAACCTCTTTATGGAACCCTTCACCCTCATTCTAAAACAAGCCGGAATCAACTACCACCTCTATGCTGATGACACACAACTTTATTACAAGATTAAATCCCACTCTGATGTTCTTCACCTTAACAACACCCTGTCAAATATCCAATCCTGGTTCCACGGTAAACAGTCAAAATATTGAGTTTTTATTTCGACCTACATTTATATCGAGTTGCAAATACCGTAGGGACAGAATATCGACATCAAGAATATCGGTGACCAGAATATCGACCTGAAGGTAAGAAATATCGTTTTTGTAAATATCGAAGTTAGTAATATCGATAGCAAAAATATCAATGTTAATAATATCGATATTTATGTTAGTGTTATGTATTTTAGTATGTATTTTATATGTATGTGTTTTACATGTTTTGTTATGTTTTGGATTTTTTTTTAAATATATGTATTAATTATTTAGAAGTTAGTAATTTTTTTAAATAAATTTTGTGTTTTAGTACCGTAGTGGGTTGTGGGTTTATAGGGGAATAGGGTGGGAAGTAATTTAATTATAGTAAATTAAATCATAATTTTTAGAAATTATTAATTATTTTTAATTAATTTTTGCATTTTAGTTCTGTAGCGGGTTGTGGGTTTATAGGGGAATAGGGTGGGAAGTAATTTAATTGTAATTAAGTAATTCTTTATTTTTATTTATTGGTCTTGATAATTAATTTATTGTTAATTAATTATTAATTGGTAATTAATTTTTATTAATTGATTAATTGCTAATTATATTAAAGAAATGATTAATTATTTTAATTATTTTTTGCATTTTAGTTCTGTAGCGGGTTGTGGGTTAATAGGGGAATAGGGTGGAAAGTAATTTAATTGTAATTAAGTAATTCTTAATTTTTATTTATTGGTATTGATAATTAATTTATTGTTAATTAATTATGAATTGGTAATTAATTTTTATTAATTGATTAATTGCTAATTATATTATTTGTGTTCATTTTTATTGGAGCGGGTTGTGGGTTTATAGGGGAATAGGGTGGGAAATAAATTAATTATAATAAATTAATTAATAATTTTTAATTTTTGATATTGATAATTAATTTATTGTTTATTAACTGGTAATTAATTTTTATTAATTTATTAATTGATAAATATATTAATTGTGTTAATTTAGTTTAGGAGCGGGTTGTGTGTTTATAGGGGAATAGGGTGGGAAGAAATGTATTATAATTAAGTAATTATGTATCAATATTTATTGGTAATGATAATTAATTTATTGTTAATTAATTATTAATTGGCAATTCATTTTTATTAATTATTAATTGTTTGGTATTGATAATTAATTAATTGTTTATTAATTATTATTTGGTAATTCATTTATATTAATTGATTAATTGATAATGATATCAATTGTATTAAATTTTATGCGGAGTGGGTTGTGTGTTTATTGGGGAATAGGGTGGGAAGTAATTTAATGTTATTAAAGTAATTTTTATTTTAATTTATTGGTAATTATAATTAATTTATTGTTAATTTATTAATAAATTATTATTTAATTTAAAAAAATTATTTAATTGATAAGTATGTTATTTTTAACCACTACGCTATCCAACACTTTCCCTACTGTTGCACTCTTTGGAGTTGGAATAGTAATTTTACCCCTACTCTATCCAACACTTTCCCTACTGTTGCACTCTCTGGAGTGGGAATAGTAATTTTTACCCCTACGCTATCCAACACTTTCCCTACTGTTGCAATGTCTGGAGTTGGAATAGTAATTTTTACCCCTACTCTATCCAACACTTTCCCTACTGTTGCACTCTCTGGCGGGGAATAGTCATTTTTACCCCTACGCTATCCAACGCTTTCCCTACTGTTGCACTCTCTGGAGTTGGAATAGTAATTTTTACCTCTCCGCTATCCAACACTTTCCCTACTGTTGCACTCTCTGGAGTGGGAATAGTAATTTTTACCTCTACGCTATCCAACACTTTCCCTACTGTTGCACTCTTTGGAGTGGGAATAGTAATTTTTACCCCTACGCTATCCAACACTTTCCCTACTGTTGCACTTTCTGGAGTTGGAATAGTAATTTTTACCCATACTCTATCCAACATTTTACCTACTGTTGCACTCACTGGAGTGGGAATAGTACTTTTAACCCTTTCGCTATCCAACACTTTCCCTACTGTTGCAATGTGTGGAGTTGGAATAGTAATTTTTATCCCTACTCTATCCAACACTTTCCCTACTGTTGCACTTTCTGGAGTTGGAATAGCAATTATAACCCCTAAGCTATCCAACGTTTTCCCTACTGTTGCACTCTCTGGAGTGGGAATAGTAATTTTTACCCCTCCCCCTATCCAACACTTTTCCTACTGTTGCAGTCTTCGAAGTGAGAATAGTAATTTTTTCCCTCTGCTATGCAATATTTTTGTGTATTGTTTTAGTTAATGTTGTGTATAATTAATTTTAAAAATAATAAAAATATTGTAGTTTTTTAATTTGTTATATATATTTGTTATAATTTTGTTTATATTATTTTTGTATGTGTATATATGTAGTTATAATTTATAAAATGTTTTAATAATTTACAAGTTATTAAATTAATTATTTATGAATATTATTAAGTAAGTATATATATTATATTTTATATGTATATGTTTAATTTATTTTAACATTATATGTATTAGTTATTAATTTTTAAACATTTTTAAATATTTTTAACTATGTTTATTTTAATTATATATATTATTTACTTTATTTTACACTATTTGTTTTTATATTTAAAAAAACCGATATTTTTTACAACGATATTTTTGACATCGATATTTTTTTCTCGATATTTTTGTACTTACCCTTATGTAGATAGGATGTCGATATTCTTGACTTCGATATTTTTGTCACAATATTTTTGTACCTCGATATTTTTGTACTCGATATTTTGTCAGTGATTCGGTTCCACTCCAATCATCTCAAACTCAACCCTAAAAAAACTGAAATCATTCTCTTCTCTCCAAAAAACAATCCTCTACCTATCCAAACATGGATCTCTGACCTTAATGCCCTCAACTGTCCGCTCCCCTTATCCAGCTCTGTAAAATCTCTTGGTATCTCCATTGACAACTGCCTAACTCTTAATCTCCACATAAAAAACTCAGCCAAAGGAGCACTCTTCACTCCCCGCCATCTTAAGAAAATTAAACCCTTCATTCCAGCTGATGACTTTAAATCGGTTGTCCAATCTCTCGTCCTCTCAAGAATTGAGTATGGTAATGCTATCCTCTCCGGGACTCCTAAAGTTCACCTAGCCCCACTCAAATCTGTGCTCAACCTTGCGGCCAGGCTAATCTCTGACTGCAAACGTTTTGACCACATCTCCCCAGCCCATAAAGCCCTTAAATGGCTTCCCATCGAAGGCAGATCCTCCTACAAGATTGCATGCATTACGCACAAAGCCCTTCATCAAAATGCCCCGCTGTATCTCACTTATAAACTCAACAAAGTGGGCTGCTCCAGACCACTGAGAAGCACCAACGCTCTCATCCTTGTCCCACCTCTGTTAAAAAAGAAAACCACACAATCTCGCTCTTTCTCTGGAAACGCCCCTAACATCTGGAATGCCCTCCCTAAAGACCTGCGTTGTAACCCCTCCTACATCAGCTTTAAAAAAGGCCTCAAACTGCACCTGCTCAACAAATATTGGGGTCCATAGTCCTTTTCATTTCTCACTTGTTCTACTCCTCCACCATCAAGCTTACCTCCTTCTCGTGTTACTGTACAAAATATGATTACCTGTATCCACTTTATTTATGTAGATAGCTCTCTGACATATTTAAATTGTATTTATTCTATTTGCCCTTTTTATTCTAACCCTGTTTGAATTCCACGTTATGAACAATTGTGTTTATTCCTGTACTATATTCATACTCATGTAAAGCGCTCTGATACCCCCGGGTCTAGCCAGCGCTATATAAAACCTTTAAATAAATAAAGAGACAATGACAGGGCATAGGAACTAAAGCTACTGAGAAGGCTAAGATAGAGAAGTAGGCTAAAGGAGCCTTCTAAAAGGCCGGGAGGTGAAGCTTAGTTGGAAACTGAAACCATCACCAACCAGGATCCTAGGAAACAGTACGGTGGATCAGCCTTTAATACCTGGACAAAGGGATGTCCAAGGACTTGCTCAAAATCATTCTAGACCTCCACCAGCAAACTATTAACGCTGAATAAATCATTTGTGACAGGCAAAAGCTGTGTAGGTAATGCAGAGCAACATCAGCTGCAGGGTAAGGCCATGAAGAAGAAGCTTAGTAAGGACAGATGTCATGCCCTTGTACTCACTGTCACACAAGCTACAGAATAGGCGATGGCAGTAAACCATTTAAAAGTAATGTAAAAGGTCAACCCTGCCATCAAGTTACCAAACAGCAACAGAAAAGCTGTACTACAAGAATGACTCAGACCAATGCTTTTTAATGAATATACCCCTCAACTGACAGACAGTGCCAAATCTCTCATGATGCACAGTGCCCTCAGCTTCAAAGTACACATCGGTAAGAACATTCACATGACTTGGCACTAACTCTCTATTCTCAGAGTTAAGCCATACTTCCCATATTCGACTTCGGACAGGCTAGGCAGTGATCGAATTCCACCTGGACTAAGTCAAAGCCCTGCGTACCAGCATTTTAGATGTCCACCTAGTTCCTTCAAAGAATCTTCACGCTGTAGCTGCTGCACTCACGAAGGGACTGAAAAAGTACAAGATCATCCACATCTTTTAGGATCCAATGACCCGCCTCTGCCCACCTGCATTCCATTCAAGATGGCTGCATCACCGTGATGCTAATCCTCCACCCCTTTCATATAACACAGACATACGCTGACCAATGCCACACCTTTAGCAGCAACATCATGAGGCTGGCGATCAAGAAATGCAACAAGCAGAAAACGAGAACTCAGACCTTCTAGTGATACACACCCAGGAACTGGAACTCACCCCCAACGTAGATCCATCAAGTTCCACCTTTCCATCATGTCCTGAATAAATGGAGGATGTCTTCAGAGAATACCATGCTTAAAAGTAATTAAAGCCACTGCAACCCCCTACTGAGGCTGAACGAAGCTTGACTAGTGTCGGGCAGACATATAGTGCAATCAGACAATGCCAGAGGGCTCTTCTGACAGGTCAGTGCATGGGGCCTTTTTTTTTGCTGTTTGTGCCTCTGTTTTATGGTCAAGCAGGACGCTGTTAACTGTTGATTTCTCTGATATCCCCCCAAACATTTCTAGCAGCAAGCACACAAGTGAACAGTCTTCCATATCTTGAAAAAACACATATACAGAGTGTTTTTGCAAGTTCAAAACTGGCCCGATTTGCAAATATGGGCCCCTTTTCTAGCACTCGGATTCAGTAAGGGGGACGGGTTTTATTTTGGTGCACGGGCCTATTTCGGAGCCAGATGTACATAGATTCAGGTTAGCGATTACCTAATACCGAGTTTTTGTGTTTTGGTATTAGGTAAATAGCTCACTACTACAGTGTGTTTGACATTGTTTGGAATTCTCAGTGGGGTGCTGTTAGAATTGGGGGTCCCTAGTTGGCAGAGGTAGGTACCTTTGACCAAATAGGGACCCTTGCTTCTAGTCAGGGTAAAGGGGAAACACACTGTAGCTAACCCCTGCTCACCCCCTTGGTTGCTTGGCACGAGCAGACAGGCTTATCCCCAAGGCAATGTGTAAAGTATTTGCATCAACACCCACAGTAACCCAGTGAAACACCACAAATGGACACCACACAGGCTGTTATAAAAATATAGATATCTTTATCTAAATTAGGCATGACCAAAACGACAAAAAATTCCAACATACACAATTAATCTCCTCTTTTAAATGTTCTCTTGTAGGTTCTGTACTTCACAGGTGTGACCAAAAATAAACTGGTAGTGGTAGTAGTCTTCTCAGGCACATAGATTGTGATAAAAACACACGACAACGTACAACATACGGTACTTGCAGGAACTGTACTCTTTAAGGTAATCCAACAAATTATCACAATTTAGTTCCTGGGTGCCGGTTATCGGTGCGCGGTGCCTCTCCTAGCCTTCAAATGGCTTTGCCACCTAAAACGGCTGACTCCGTGGTCAGCACTGCCAAATTATGCCCCCAACTGCATTCAACAAAGGAGGGAGGCGTAGCTCAGGCCCCCGGGGCAGCCGATCCCGCTATGCTCATGCACGGCCGTCAGCAGTCCCCCTTCGATCCGCAACCCGCCCCCAGGGCAGCGACTCACGCTGTGACTCCGGACTTGGATCCGAGTCTTACCTGGGGGTTGCGGTTCGTCTTCTTCTGTTGGGCGGTCCCGGTCGGCAGCAGCTGATCAGCGCGGAGGAGCCCCGGTTACCAGGCAACCTTCCGTAACCGCTCCGGCTGTGACGCGGCTCCTTCCTCCTTGGCAGTCCCGAACTCGGGCAGTCGACTCGAGCAGCCGCGGTGAAAGCAGGCACTTTTGTAGATTGCGGCTCGGGCCGGCAGCGGTGAACGCAGGCACGCAGCACTCTTGTAGATCGCGGCTCGGGCCGGCGGCGGTGAAAGCAGGCATGCAGAGGATCGCAGCTTCCTCCCGGATTCCTCACAGGCACAAGCTGGGTGCTGGGACACGCACTCAGCAACGTTGAGGCGATCACGAGTAAAGCCCTTCTCAGCAGCACGCGCTCCATGCAGGACACAAGCTGGGTGCAAGCACACGCACACAGCGCGCAAAGACTTCTTGGAAACTTTTATATCCCTGAGTTTCTGTAACAGGAGGCCAGCTCTTCTCAGGCCCTTGGAGACGGTTCCTTCAGGGCACAGCACACAGCAAAGTCCTTTTCAAGCAGGGGGGACACAGCACACAGCAAAGTCCCTTGTCCTCTCCTCTGCAGAACAGCAAACTGCAGGCCAGCCCCAGACACACAGCAAGGGCAGTACTCCTCAGTCTCTTCAGCTATCCTCGTCGGCAGCAGGTTCCTCTTGATCACGAAGTAGTCTAAAGTTCAGGGGTTTCAGCTCTCATATTTATACCCCAAAAGTCTTTGTTCTCTAGGTGCAAGAGGTCCTGGACCCAGTCCAAACCAGTTCTGGGTGCACTCTGTCAGTGCACAACTTCTTCCTTTGTGAATGTGGGCCAGGGTCTTCAGACGCAACACAGGAGGTGGAGCCAGCATTGTGGAAGGCAGGCACAGCCCTATTCAGGCCCAGGTGCTACTCCTCCCACCACTCCAAATGCAGATCGGTCTATTCAGCCTAGTGCTGACTCACCCAGACTCCTGGAGCCACCCCAGCCCCTGTCACTCTCAAGCCAGACAGTCAATCCACAAACAGGCAGAGGCACACAGTAAGGTTGAACAAGAAAATAGCCACTTTCTAAAAGTGCTATTTTCAAACACAGAATTTTAAAACCATCTTTACTAAAAGATGTGTTATTAAATTCTGAGTTCAGGGATACCAGACTCCAATTTTCTATCTCACTCCTATGGGAAGATATGCAGGTAAACATGTTACACAGCATTCCCCATTCTCTCCTATGGGCCAGATAGCCTTTCAATAGTGAAAAACGAAATTGGCAGTATTTCACTATCAGGACATGTTACACACAATAGTACATGTCCTACCTTTCACATACACTGCACCCTGCTCAGGGGGGTACCTTGGGCCTACCATAGGGGTGTCCTATGTGTAAGAAAAGGGAAGGGTAAGGCCTGGCAAGTGGGTACACTGCCAGGTCGCATTGGCAGTTAACAAACTGCTCACAGGCCCTGCAGTGGCAGGCCTGAGACCTCTTTTCAGGGCTACTTATGTGGGTGGCACAATCAGTGCTGCAAGCCCACTAGTAGCATTTGAATTACCAGCCCTGGCACACTTAGTGCACTTTACTAGGGACCTACTGGTAAAACAAATATGCCAATCATGGATAACCAATCACAATAACAATTTACACAGAGAGCATATGCACTTTAGCACTGATCAGCAGTGGTAAAATGCCCAGAGTTCCATAGCCAACAACCACAGGTCAGGAAAAACAAACGAGGAAGCAGCAAAAAGTTTAGGGATAACCCTGCAAAAAGGGCCATTTCCAACAGGTGCAAATTGACCTACCTCATTAATATTCATAAGGTATGTTGCAATTTGTGACCCATTGGGAATCACTAAAATCACAGGGATGGTGGCCTGCTGGGGTCAGCAGACCACCATGTCTGTGATTGCCTCTAAATAAAGCAACTTTTTTTTTTTTTTTTTTTTTTTAAATGCAGCTTGTTTTTTTTAAAGGAAAATGGGATGCGATAAAAAAAAAAAGAAAAATGTTCTTTTCATTTTTTAAGAGTAGGCAGTGATCCGTGGGACCACTCCCTGCTCTTATTTTGGTTGCAAAACATTCATACATACCACTGCGAGTCGGTATTAGGAAGGGATGCCCTTAGCCCGCCCTTTCCTAATACCGAATCGCTAACCCATTTTATTATTCGATTATAGGTTACCGAATCGCAAAATAGGGTTTGGTACATGGGAAAATGTTTTTTTCTTGTCGCAAATCACTCAATCCTGTGAATTGGGCCATTTGAGACCTGAAAAGCATCGTACATCTGGCCCTTGGTTCCCAGTCTGAACCTGAGCTTGTCCCTGTGATCGGGAAGGAAGTTGGTCTTGTATCCTAATCCTGCTGCAGTACAGCGCTCAGTTGATTAACAGACTGCATTATACTTCAAAACACTTCTGATCGATGCATAAGTACACATGACTAAGGGCTACAATTAGGAGCTACAGTCAAAGACTAAGAAAAAAGTTTTTAGTTGTTGAAGTAGAGACAACTAATACGAAAACGATTACACGAATTTTGGTTTGTAATTGAACACTCATATCACAGTGAAGTCAAAATGCCAAGAAAGGTATCAGACATGAGTAAGTGACAGAAATGCTCAAATATAATAAACACAAGATAGAATCCCCCCACAATAGTAAAGAGACTAGGCGCGGCCGACACAGGCAAGAGCGGTGGGGCGAGCGCAAGGTAAGTGGTTTTATTTGTTTTTTAATTTAATTTGACCTAGTCCGTCATCTCTCGACTTCCACTCCACCCCACGCAGCCCCTGCCCCACCGCTCTTACCTGTGTCGGCTGCGCCTGAAAGAGCCAAACTTCAGTTTTTATGAAACTGAATTGGAATGAGTGGCAGGAGATCCTATTAATATGGGCAACAGCATGAATCCCTAGGGCACCAGACACAACATGGATTGGGACCCTACATCGGCTAGCCTAGCTAGATATCCTTCCTCGGTGGCAACTTTTTGGGTCTTTCTCATGTGAGAACAATTAAGGGGCCGATTCCGATTCGGGCCGGAAATCACTCCGACCGAGCCGGACTCGGAGAGATTTCCGACCGAATCGTACCCTAGCAGCCCGACCGAACGAGTACGATGCGCACGTATGCCATCGGACTCGATTCAGTCGGACTCCCATTGAAGTCAATGGGAACCTGTCGTACAACGCGGGCTCCCATTGACTCAATGGGTGCGAGGTGAACAAGGGCGCCCCCTACAGCGTGTACGCGGCGAGCGACTCGCGCCGTACACGCACAGGTAGGGGACCCATGGGTCCCCCTGTGTGCGACTCGCGCAGCTACGCGTACAGGGGGGTCCGACACGGACCCCCAAAGTACGGCTCCGACTGCTCCTTCGAGCCGGACGGCGCGAGTCGGTCGGACTGCTCGCGGCGCGCATCGTACTTGCCCGGCCGGGGAACGTCTTCATTGCACGGTGCGAGGCGTGTCCGAGCGAGTCGGTCGGAGCGGTCGGCTTTCGCGTACGAGTCGGTCGGTGCGGTTGGGTCTCGCGAACGAGTCGGTCGGAGATTTCGCATCGTACTCGCTCACCCGGACGCACGTACGAATCGGTCGGGAAACAGGGCTCCGAATCGGATCCGGTAAAGCCGAATCCGATTCGGAGCCCTACCGGCCGAGATCGGAATCGGCCCCTTAGTGTCTGCACTACTCAAAATGTATCCCTTGTCATTTCACGTAGAGGCTCTTAGATGTCTTGTCCATATATTAACTGTTTACTTTCATCCCAGCATACTGGATCTTCAGTGCCATTTACTCAAATCTCCTGTTCACAGTCATATCCACTCGGCCACTGCAACAGCAGCTGACAGATGCACGTGATGCAAGTCCCAGTACGCATGCCAAAGAATACAACTGTGCCAAAATTGATAGACGTCTTTCTGAGTGTGACAATCAGCCAGACCCAAGGACCCTAGCACAATAAATCACCAGATGCTCTCAAAAGGGTGGACAAAAATTAATGACGTGTCTTGCCATGATAAGTAATGTCACATAATCCATTAAAGTGTATAAAAGCAACACTATTATAGCAATAACGAATGCTACCAAACCACTAAATCCTCCAAGTCTAACAAATGCTTTAATGCAATACGTGTTTTCTTCATTTCATCTCTCAACAATTTAGTATTTTGAAGAGATAAACAGAACAAAAATGTGATGGTTGTTATGCACATGCAGATAAATAGCAAAGGTAGCATTGGTATAGCCATAAATGAAGGACAGCAGCGAGTAATACAAAAACTGTGGTTCCAAGATTTCATAGTACAGCTCCCCACCCCATATGGTGTATACAGAGACAGACATTTAATTAGATGAAGAAGGCTGATTGAGACCGATATATATGTATACATACATCCTAATGGTGTACACCATTCTGCTAATTTCAGGAATATGTATAAGATATTTTTGAAAACTACAGAGGGTTGTGCAGAGGAGGACCTGGTTGTGAATGTCTTATCAGTGGCTAATGCATAGAGATGAAGCAGTTGAGTTAAAATTCTGTCAGAGGATGTATTTAACTATTACATCTTCTTAAGGTAAGTAATCCTCATGCACTCTTTTGAATGGTATTAAAGTTTAAAATATTGCTGATCACATTAATGTCTACCTAGACATTACAGGGCAATTTACAAAGGTAACTTACACTTGTGAGTAATTTAAACATGCAGGTTTACTTTTACATAAATTGCTCATTGCATTAATGTCTTCAGAGACTTTATGTTTTACCAGTAAAAAGAGAGCATAATATCTACTAAATCTGAGTGATTTCATGGCTATGCTTCATGTTCTGCATGTTGCGAAAGGTTACACCCTTTAGCACTACAGAAGTCATGGAAAGTTGGGTCTAGATGCACCTCGCTGAATACCTCACAGTATGTACAGAATATAGCAAACTGTCAAATCATTGAATGATGCCATTACTGCAACCTCCTGCCTGCCCTCTTTTCTCTGTCTGCATGCCCCTGCCACTTCCCTCCTGTAATCTGTGATCAGCTTGCTTCCAATGCTCTTGTAGGTCTGCCCTGAATAGTCAGCTTGCTGCCTCTGCCCTTGCATCCCTCCCACCTGCCCTTTCTTCTCTGTCTTCGTGCCCCTGCCCCCTTCCACCTGCACTTCATGGTTAGCTTGCTGCCCCAGGCCATGCCGGCTTGCCCACTGTGCTCCTGTCTCCTTCCCGTCTGCCCTATGTTCTCTGTGTGGGTGCCCCTGCACCCTCCCTCCTGCCCTCCATGTCTGTTATGTTGTCCCTGCCCATGCTGGCCTGTCCTCCATGGTCACCTTGATGCCCCTGTCCCTGACCCCTTCAGTTCTCCTTGTGTCTGCCCTTGCCCCCTCTCCTCTGCTTTGCCTACTTGCCCTCCATGTTTAGCTTGCTGCCCCTGCCTCCCTCCCCTTGGTCCTGAGTTCCCCAAATGCATGTCCCTGCCACCTCCCACCTGCTCTCCTTGGTCAGCTTGCTGCCCATTACGGCCTTCGCTCCATGAGTAACTTCTTGCCCCTGCCTCAGGCCCCTCCCCATCCTACATTCTCTGTGTGAGTGCCTCTGCCCCTTCCTACCCTCCCGCTGTGGTCGGATGTGCTGCCTATGCCAGCCTGCAGTGAATGGTCTGCTTGCTGCCCCGTTACCTTCCTTGTGCCATCCATGGTCAGCTTGCTGCCCAGGCCCATGCCGGCCTGCACTCTGTGATCAGCTTTCTGTCTCTTCCTCAAACCCTCCTGCCTGCCCTTCATTCTCTGTCTGCATGCACTTACCCCTCCAGCCTGTCCTCTATGGTTAGCTTGCTGACCTTGACCCCATGCTCTCCATTCTTCCTCTACGTGTCCCTGCCCTCCCTCTCTTGCCCCCCGTTGTCTATTTGACTTGCCCTGCTCATGCCATCCTTCCCTCTGTGGTCAGCTTGCAGCCCCTTCCCCTCCCCAGCCCTTTGTTTTCCATGTGCATACCCCTGCCCCCTCCCTCCTGACCTCTGTGTTCCGCTGTGGCATACTTGCAAAAATTTAGAAGCAGAAAAGAGGGTTATAGTGAAAAAGGGAATTTTTTCCTCTCTTGACTAACATTAAAACAGAGGCAATCTTAGGTGGGAAGCTGCAAAAATAAAACCATTTTTGGCTTTAAAAATCAGCAGTGTTCCCACTGAATCAGGTCTCTTGGCTTGTATGCATTGTGCTGCCTCTGCTCATACCAGGCTGCCCTTTATTGCCAGCATGCTGCCCCTCATCCCTTGCCCTCTCTTAACCATCTTTGTGACCCTGCTCCCTCTCAGCTGCCCTTCATGGGTTGCTTGCTGCCCATGCCAACCTGCCTTCTGTGGTTAGCTTGCTATGCCTGCCCCCTTCTCTCCTGCTGTCCAGTCTCCATTGTCGTATGGTTCATACTTTATCAGTAAGACTGTGAGTTTGGACAACATAAATGCCAAAACTGTGCAAGACTGACTCCACTCACACCACAGGACATGTGGGCCTTACTCCTTGCTAGCTCACAGTGCACCCTCTAGACCTCTAAACCAACAAGGTACCGGAGAGCATGTGCAACCTCAGAACATGACAACATTGAATCACCAAGGAAATCGTGGAAACAGATCAGTCCCTTTCATTAGTAACTCATGCATGCCCAAAGGGAGACACAAGAAATAATCAGA
Organism: Calotriton arnoldi; assembly: GCA_963921515.1. Lineage (NCBI taxonomy): Eukaryota > Metazoa > Chordata > Amphibia > Caudata > Salamandridae > Calotriton > Calotriton arnoldi. Next base: position 429,520 of record CAWUFW010006814.1, on the reverse strand, counting down.
TTGGCATTTCAATCTTTTATTGAAGCTTTGAGATTATTTTGTAAAATAAATGTGCTGCAATGATCAATAGAAGGAAACAGAACAGAGTAATCAGCATTACAAGAATCCTAAAGAAAATGAACAATTCAACGATTGTGCTGTTACACTGATTATATGCATAGATTTATAATCAAACCTACACTCCTACCTCGCGCTTCCTAACCCAGTGTGCCTAGGGTGGGTGAATCTGCCAGAATCCCTTAGGGTGATCTAACTCCCCAGTTACCTGTGGGTATGTTTCATCAGGGGGATTCTGCTCAGGAACAGAACTATCCTTAGGATCATAGAACATCGGCGTGTAGGGACAGAGTCACCATACCACCTCAGTACCTCTGAGCCAGAGTCTGACTAGCTATAGTGCCTCACTTGCCCTCCTAACCTTACCAGAGAAGCAAGTGAATTGGCGCCCCAGAACACAACACTCCTGACCCTCTCACATCTATATAAATGCAGCAGAAAGGCTGCTTCGAGATAAAGAGTTATGTCTGTGGTGGACCAGGCATGGTAGAACCTTTAATCTGCTGACATATATCACAACATAAAACATATTTTCTGGTCTGTTGGTATAAACCTTGCCACCAATATCTTTGCTGTAAGAGCGAAATGGTGGCAGCCACACTGGCATGAGCAGAAGCTATACCTTTATGTGCGGCTACAATTAAATCATGTCTGCGGTCCTTGTTGGGAATCACGCGATCACCAATGCCATGAATAGTTGCAAAAGGAACATTCGGGTCATTTAAATGATATAAATATTTAGAAGGAAAGCCCTTCGGTAATGGGGTGCAGTTTTAAAAGCATTAAGGGCAACCAAAATATCATTGTCAATACGAGTTTTAGAGCAAGTTATCAGTGCCATTCTAGCTGTGGCAACTGCAGATTTGGCCGCTTCATCAGCCAGAGAATTCCCTAGGGCATGTGCTCCCACATGTTGATGACTCAATGTATATATAGCATGAGCTTGTGGCAACCTATACTTAAGATATGCCACTTTAACCCAAAGCAGCTTGTGCTTAATTGTGCTGCCCTTGGAATCTCTGAAGTCATTTTGCCGCCAAAAATATAAATGATCATTAAAAGATTGTACACAATAATACAAATCACACACAATAAGCAAGGGGAATTTAGGATCCGTATGTTCAAGTGCAAAAAGTAAAGCCTTCAGTTCAGCAAACTATGCAGTGCAGTCCCCAAGAGACTGTGTATGAGTAGATTAAGGGAGAAAGATGCCATCTGATATAGTGCCAAGAACGATGGCGGATGTGGCAGAATATTACTGCTTAGAACCTATAGCAGGTTGAAAGGAACCATCAGTATAAATGATGGACTTATATTGGTCAAGTGCCAGAATCAAAGAAGGCAAAGGATACACATGTTCACATTGCAAGAATTCTTGTGTTTGCAAAGAAGGGTCAAAGGCAAAGCCTACATCCACAGCTGTCAAGGACATAGTCCATTGTATCCATCTAGGATGAAGGGCCTTAGTGTTAGGAATGGTAGCTTTTGTGACAGCTTCTAAGGCTGGCACTGAGTAACGACAACAATACGTTGTCCTTGTTCAAGCGGCTGTTTTTTAAGAATGGCCATCTGTACTGCTGTCAATATTTTTTCAGTAGTAGCAAAATGCATTTCAGCAGTTGAATATAAATGCAATTTATATGCAATGGGTACTGTCTCGCTTTCATTAAAGGTGACATATGTAAATCCAATTGCACCAGCGACAACGCGGATGACAAATTTCATAGAATTGACACGTGTATGTAAATGGCGGGTTTCAAGCAAATCAGACTGTAAACATAGGAGTGTTTCAGTGTGTTCTGACGTCCAAAGGGAAGTGGAAAAATCATGGCTTACTAAGGGGTAAAGAGGTTTAATACGTTGGGCCTATTCAGGTACATATGTCCTGCTGAAATTCAAAAATCCTAGCAGAGACTGTAATTTTTTTAAGCAAACTGCGAGGCTGCAATTGAGCAAATTTTTCCAGAAAATGAGGGGCAAGACTCTTTCCCTCATGTGTAAGTTCATATCCTAAGAAAAGGACACACATAAAAGCTATGTAAGATTTTTGTAAGTTAAATTTGTAACCAAGGTCTGCAAACTGTGATATTATGCGATCCACTCTTGCTAAATGAGGGTTCAAATTGTCGTCCGTTAAGTAGATGCCATCCACGTAGGACAAAGTGTCAAGGTCGATGTCATGCAGAATCAACATAATTTGTGTCACAAAAACTCCTGGGCTGTTTCTATAGCCCATAGGGAGTCATGCGTAGCGCATTTGAAAACCAAAGGCACTAAATGCGGACCAGTCGTGGCTCTCTGGACCCAAATTGCAACTGAAAAAACCATTGGCAATATCGAAAGTGATTTTATATTTTTTACAGACCACATTATTAATAAATGCTTCACTGTGTATTTTGCACCACTAATGTGCGTATATGGCTATTTAAATGTGTATAGTCTAAGACAATATGATAAGAATGATCTGGTTTCAGAACAGGAAAAAGAGATTTATTCATTTGGGAAATACAGGGTTCAATTACTCCCTGGCACTCCAGTTTGGAAAGAATGTCTTTGACGGGTTATTTAGCATCCCATTTAATAGGATACTGTGGTTGTACCTGAGGTGTGGACCGTATAGGAATAACATGGTAAGGAGAATCCGTAACCCAACCAGTATGGTTACGATAAAGTGCAGAGGTCAATGTGAGGGTCCATTCAGATGCATAAGCTTGTTTGACTTCATCAGGGACAAGATGCGAGAAAGAAGAAAGAATGACTTCCTAACCCTGGGGGTTCAAAAACAAAAGGTGGGGGCCAGTTGACCTCCGCCAAGAGCATGTCATAAGATGTAGTTAAACTGTCCCAGAAGATTGCTTTAATGGTGCGTTGAACGTCACCTTCAATTTGAATATCCAAGTGATATAGTCTATTTGGTGGGGCCAGGTGGGTGTCCGCAGTCTCAACTGTAATAAAGGTGTCAGACGAGCATTGTGTCTCCCTTTTTGGTTTCACATACTCTTCTTGTCTGCAGTCAGATCACTCTCCTCTGTCATACTGATCGTCAGACGAGTCTTGAAAGGAATGAGGAGAATGGGAATCAGGAATCTGATACCTCTCAGGAGATTTGATTTTAGTGCAATCACGAAAATCGTATCCCCATTCAGAAGACTCTGGGGCGGAAAATCTTTGCGTGGTCTACTTTTCTGCTGTTGTTGTTTAGATTTGTCCCAGGATTTCTTAGGAAACTCACGGGTGGGTCTAGCATCCGTGCCAGAACTAGGCTTGTCAAGCAATGCTACTGAAGGTCTGGTTCCCAAACTATTACGCCCTAAAGATGTATATACGTTAGCAATAATGATGGGCAACTTGCATTTGCAGTTGGCTACCACCACCGCTGCAAGTTGCTGGCGTATAGCCAAAGACGCTACTTCACCTTTAACACTAGAATGAGTCATTTCGGAGTCGACTGGAAAATTCTCAACAAGTTTCATCCACAAATCGAGGGCAGGACTTGCCCCATGCTTATTCTGTATTTGTTTGAGGACATTCGGTAGAACAGCCATCGAGGGAGTGCCATGACAAAGAGTGTAAACAGTGGCAAAACTAGTCCCCCAGGCATTGCAATTGGCTAGAGGGGGAACCAGGCCACTGAGTAAGCACAGAGCTAACATTCTGTGCTTGTCTTGTGGTCCTGCAAGGGAAAACACAGCTTCAAGTTGATCTATTTTTTGGACAATTCAAAAGAGTATATTTGTGGGTCATTTGCCCATAACTGAATGAACAATAACAGAACTTATAACATGAGCTGCAGGCTCCTGAGGGTATCCTTGCTGGGCAACTCTAGCTGGACCAACCAGCAAAGCACGTGCAATGAATTGGATCATGCATCCATATAAGATAACAAGAACATTGTATAAAGCGCAAGTCTGCACTAGATTTATATTAGCCAAATCTGGATACGGGGTATAGCCCGCCAGTGCTAGCCAAGTGGCCCTATCGGTACTTCAGGGGCCCATTCAGACAGTGCCAAGCACGTGGGGAAGGGTGCCATTGAACCAAATCTGGTGCTCCCAAATGGTAAGAGGAATTTCAACAAGTGCATATGGTCGATAGGCATTAGGAACCAAGGTATGGTTTATTCATAGATAGGATTATCATTAGCGTCCACAGTCGGGAAAGTGACCTAAGAGTAAAAACCTCAAAGCAGAATGCTGTGTTCACTTCAATTACAAAATCACACAGGCTCCTGCATTAGGAACTCTGTGTTGCATTAAATGCTGAGTTACTGCCTGGCGGCAATTAACAGCAATAGCAACGGACTGAGCCAAAACTAAACCAAAAAGGATTCAAAGTGCAGCACGATCAGGGTATAAACATTTCAATATTCAAGCTTGAAAAACCAACAGCACTAGTTGCTCGCAAAAAGCTGTGGAGGAGAAATCCCTAACACCACGGACGTCTCCGGGAAAAGGTGCTAGGGAATTGTGGACAAGCACAAGCACTACTCGTGGTTTCTGCACGCAAGTACCAGGTCAAATGTTGGCAGCACCATGTTGCAGGTATTCTGCTCAGGAATGGAACAATTCTTGGGATCATAGAACATCGGCATGTAGGGACTGAGTCACCATACCACCTCAGTACCGACTAGCTATAGTGACTCACTTGCCCACCTAACCTTACCAGAGAAGCAAGTGAATTGGCACCCCAGAACCCTCTCAGGGATCACGGTAACAGGACACACCCTTTTGCTCTCTCACTTGTACTCGTCCACAATAAGATAAACAGGAGTCACGAAGGAAGCTTAGAATATTTATTTAAACTATCATGCTCTGAAATGCAGTATTCGTATCACAAATAGAAAACAAATGCATACTAAAAATGCTATTAGTATGGTTAATAAACCGTATACCATGAGTATCCCTGTCATTATATAGGACAGATTAGCCTAAACCCCCACCCCTGCTACTGAAGCTAAATGATTATATATAAAAGATCTCTGGGATTAGTGGTGTAACCTGTATCATAGCATACACAGATGGATGTTCTACATCTCACCAGATGCAATGATCGTGTCTCAGAACTCTCATTCCATGTGTGTGTTTTTGGCTCCTGTACTCATCTATATGACCCGACATGTGTGCAAATAAACAACAGCTGCATTTCTGTGTTATGTCTAAGTGCTAGTGCCTGGCCAGAAAGAATAACAAGGGACATTGTTGTTTGACCTTGCCTATGATGTTCAGACCAAATCTCGGGAAAAGAACAGAATGCAAAAACATATGCAGGTTCTGTGTGAAAGTATAATGTTGCACAAAAGCCAGCGTGTTTATATAGTAACGTGTGCAAAAGAAAATGAGGCCTATAACGTGCACAGTTAGGCTAACATAGGGAAAACTACAATGGGCCAGGCGGGACACATACAACAGTGTAGGGCTGGGCACCCTACTTCTCAGAGGTAAACAGGATTCAGGTGAGCTGGAATTCCGGCAAGAGGTGACCTCAACAGTGTCGGAAAAATGCTCCTCTGTCTAAACAAAGAAGTGATGTCATTTATATAGAAACTGCACCCATGTTACCATGCCGAAACCCCAGTCAGGCCGCCATTATTGATTCTGTCTTTACAGGGCTGTTGCAGAACGGACAATAGCAAACATCAATATTTTGCGCAGTGAACTTAGCCCTCGTACAGAATGTTCAAGGCTCTGATAATATGCCTACAAAGAAATGTAAATGTAAGCAAACCCATTTCAGAGCATATTATCCCATACAGGCATGCAAGCAAATGTGTGTCAAGTGTCAACGTTCAAGAAAGATGTCAACTTTAAACGTGAACATGTAAATTGATAGTGTTCTTGCCTGGGCCTAACCGAGCACATAACACCCACTCCTTGGATGTAAGATGAATTAGGCTTCCTAAAAACTATGTTAAAAATATAGATTTAAACATGTAGTAAAACCTGAAATTTTAGAAGCATTGTGCTCTTTCATATTAAAAACATAAAGAAAGTCAAATTGTATTTAAAAGTCAATATAAAAAGCAAAAAAAGGACTCAATTAAAAGCAATTTAGCAAGTGAAAAGATGGCTGAATTAAAAAAAATCTTCACTGCTCGAAACTGCCAGATTGTTTACACGTACCGAGAAGCAAACGAAACATTGCTGTTCCCAGCTACAGCAGACAGTGTTTCCGTTGGCACCCATCTCAACAGTTCCATTGATCAAACATACTCAAATTCACCCCCCTCAGCAGCCGCTGAAGGTGTGACGGCCAGTAGTGCACCCTGAGAGGACAAGCCAGTATCCAGAACTCCTGGAGCTGAAGCATCCCAGGAAGGCTCATAATATGTGTTTTGGAGCAATGGCAATCATGCACGGCATCTGCGCAAGTGAGTTTTTGAGGGACCCACCAACTGTTCTATGTCCGTAGATTGGACCTTGTGTATTCCTAAGCATATATCCACGGCACACTCGAAAGTGCACAGTTGACAGCGGAATATGGGCTGCACGCAATGTAGCAAGACAGGCCAAAAGGACAAGAACCAGTTATCATTTATTTCCTGATGCAGGGGTGCGCCAAAAGACTGTATCCGTCTCTCACGACCCAGCAGCGAATATACGATGTTACATCACGGTGTTCACACCGCGATACCTTTACAACGCAGGCATCACAACGCAAGTCATTACAATGACTTGCGCTGGAGGGCGCTGGACTTAGGAATAGTATGATTTTCTATTCCAACTCCAGCCTACGTTACAGTAGGGAAGGTGTTGGAATAGTAAATCATACTATTCCTTAGCTTAGAGCGCCATCCAGCGCAAGTCATTGTAATGACTTGCGTTGTAATGCCCGCGTTGTAAAGGTATTACGGTGTGAACACCGCGATGTAACTGATGTTTCCCCCCAGCAGCACATGTGGCAGTGCCATCCCCATTTGGTTGCATGACAAAACAAAATACAATCAATATCCCGACAATGAGGAACAGGACAAGTGGTAAGCCTCAAAAAACCCTTCCAAGTATGGAGTGTATGAAAGATGAAATAACTCCGAAGACAATTAGGAAGGTGCTAACTAACCTGGAGCCATTTGTTGTTATGTTATGTTATAGGCCATTTTTTCTGAGCATGTTCACCATAAGGTCTCTTGGCACTAGGTAACCAGAGGCAGCAATTTATTTAAAAAAGTGTACTACACCTGCAGTGTTTGAAACATTAAAAATGCGGAGCATTAGCCTCTCAAAATGGTATGGGAGATTAGTGCAGAATAACAGCTGTATTTCAGAAGCGGACCTTGCAATTTGGAGATCAAACATTTCCCATGCAGATGTTAAGGCCACTTCCTTCTGAAACAATAAGGCTTTCATTCGGCTCAAAGCATCAAATTTCACATTTGAAATTGTAATCAAAGGCCAAATTGTTGCATACCTAACTGTACGAGCAGGTGGAAAAAGCACTTGTGTACAACAGCTCACGACCACAGAAACTGTCTCCAGGTATGCTATTCATGGTTTCATCCCACAGAACCTTGATCATTCATCATCAAATAGCTTCCATTTAAAAGTACTCTGAATGCCAGATGAATTACAGCAGCTGGGGAACCTTTCAGATAATAGGGCAAGTTTGCCTTGGATGCATTACATGCACGGTGGAGTGTGACCTCCCTGAAAGCTACTGAATGACCTAAAGTGTTATTACAGTCTGTACCATTAAGAAAAAACTCAGTTGCACCATTCCTACAACGATAAATGAAAGGTAGGATCCATGCTTCATGGACTAATCCCTCCCCTAGCACTTCAGATTTGCCTACCTAATAGGGTTGTACGCAGTATTTGAAGTGAAAAGTTGAAATTGTCTGAGAAATAAACCCTTGTATTATCCATTCTATTGATGGAAACTCTTCAACAGTAAATGGTCATTTTTATTAAGCCCGGGCGGAGACCTCCGCTCTGCCCGCGGAGTGTGTGGAGATTTGCCTCCTCCGCATTCTGCGGAGAACACGGACAAGGCAAATCTCCTCCACACTCCGCAGCGGAGTGGAGTTGGCCAGCCCCCGCCTCCACCCCCCCTATATTAACAATTAATTCTACATTACTTAAAGTAAATTAAAACCACTTACCTGTACTGTGGCATCCCCGGGCTGCCCTCCTCCTCTTCCTCGCCGTCTGGATAATCCTTCAGGAAACTGCGCATGCGCGTGCGCATGCGCAGTTTTCTCAAGGATTATCCAGATGGCGAGGAAGAGGAGGAGGGCAGCCCGGGAATGCAGCTGTACAGGTAAGTGGTTTTAATTTACTTTAAGTAATGTAGAATTAATTGTTAATATAGGGGGGTTGGAGGCGGGTGGCGTAGCAGAGCGGAGCGGAGTTCCACGGAGTTTGTTTGCAACTCCATGGACCTCTGCATAGCTTTTCTATGTGTAACATAGTGTATGTCGCGTTTTTTCTGGCCATGGTGGTCTGTTCGTCTGTCAAGTTGTATGGGAAAAACAATCTAGTGGTGTTTAAGTGTTTCCATGGAATGTGACCATTGTGTAAAGTTTGTAGAGTCCAGCTTAGTAGCATGCTAGACCTAAGCTGTGACTGCCCATGTTGTAAAAAGGACATGTCACTCTGTATGATGTTAATAGCAGGCGACACAATCTTACCCAGAGAATATATCCTAGTGGATAATGTAGTCATAACGTTGTCAACCACTGCAAGAGCATTTTCTAAATTTGGTCTGTCAATTTCTCGCATTCGCTCAGCAGCTTCCTACAGTGAAACTTTCCATACTTTGTTGTATGTAGAAGATGCAGGAAGTGCTTTTGACGTGGCTTTCTAGGACCTAGCAAGAAATCCTGTAAAACCATGTCATCTGAAAGGAGAGACAAGTGTTGTTTCACCTCAGACAACATTGAATGTCATAGCCAATCTAGGCACACCTTTCCAATGCTGTATGTTGTTACCACTCCTAAGTGTTGTGTCTGCACATAATGTGGGTCTGGCCTATTTATCCTGAACCCTCTCGTGTTTAAGAAAACGTGCCTGACATCAGTTCGTATCTAACGGCCCCACAAGCCATCCCTCTGGACTGGAACATGGAGAATTATATGTACCATTATGAAGCATGCTTTCAAATGTATCCTCTGTAATTTGTGAATTGCTGCCAATTCGCAAAGCGTGCAAAGTTCGGAATGTTAGGTGTATATTCATATCCTTTATCTTGGCCAAACCGAGACAGGACGTTTGCTGCACAGTTTTATTGAGGAAAGTTAGTAGTTGTGGTATAAGTCATGCTCTAAATACAGGCTCATACACCTAAACCTGCCAATCTTTATTTCCCTAATAGATTTCAAATCAATAATGTCTTTCCAAAAGTCATACCTTGTGTCCACAACTGGGGAATGAAAAAGGCAGAATAAACCAGATTTGTGTCAGCATATTTTTCTTCGCCGGGGAAGGTGTGAGTTCATAATAACAGGACTCAAGTCTGCTAGATTGTGACCAGAAAAATATGCAAACTTCTGTGCAAATGTATTTGAGCTACCCGAGGGTGAATGTCCCAATCATCAGAGATAGTGCCAGGAGTGATGACATAATTAGAGAAACAAATCCTAAAAACATATGGAACTTGTAAAGTTTCTGTCGGTCCAAATATATCATAGGATACCTTATCCCAAACAATTCAGATAGGAACTAGAACCGCTGAAATGTTCACAAGGGACAGGTCTCTTCGCACTTTGTGCATTGAAGAATGGGGTTTCAAAACATCATTTACCACTTCAATAGCAGAGCGTTCTGGGAGATAGTGTCCATTCAGAAGCAAGAAAAAACAATTACAAATCCAATCCAAAGGAATAGGAAAAGTAATGAAATTGTGATCCAAATGTATATCCAGGGTGGGATAAAGTATGTCTCTTTGAGCCAAACAAAAAATTCACATGGTCCACGCTTTGGAAGTGGGCTTGATGAATCCAAAGAAAAGTCATCAAAGTCGACAAAGTAGCCCGAGGCAGTTTGTGCAAATGTGGGAGGCTCATGGAGATGTGTAGAGCTGGCAGGTAACTCCTCTGGTTGGATGTTATAAACAATGTCATTGTTTGCTTGTTGTGTTGCAATCTGTATAGTCACACCCAATACTTGTATGGTGTTTGTTGACGTAACTGGAAGTAATGCAACTTCAGTGTTAGCTGTCCCCATTTGAGGAGAAGAAGCTTTGTTGTTAGTTACAGCTTGCATAGAGATTTCCTGCATGGTAGTGAGAGGAGGCAGGTAACTACCCAGGATACCTCGCAGCCTACTATGTAGAACCGGCCACATAGTGTAGTTTGATGAGATCAATCAAAATATTCCCTTGTGTTTGCTGCCGGCATGAGGCGGTAAAAGTACAGTTCTGGTACCTTCAACAGCTAGGACAGGCACAGGCCTGGCACAAACTCCTTTTTGTCTGTTATTTTCTCCCGCACTAGATTCCCGATCTCCGGAATCCAATGAAGAGATGCCGGTGCTTCCTTCACTTCTCCAGCGGCAGAACATTTCTGTTGGACGTTACTTTGAGCATATCAGAGGCCATTCAGTTCCTGTAAAACATCCAAAGATTCACTGATATCAAAAGGCATTTCCTCTGCAACTGCACCGGGACAGTCAAGGTCTGGAATCCACATTTTAGCACCAAACAGGACCTCATAGGGAGACCGACAACAGAAAGATTTTCTTGGTAGATTGTTTAAGGCTCTCATAATATGCCTATGAAGAAATGTAAATGTAAGTAAAGTAATTTCAGAGAATATTATCCCATACGGGCACGCAAGCAAATGTGTGTCAAGTGTCAAAGTTCAAGGAACATTTCAACTTTAACCATGAGCATGTAAAATGGAGGTGTTCTTGCCCAGACATAAGTGACCACATAACACCATTTGCATGTCCTGCCCCCTCCTTCCTATCCTCCATTGTTCATTGTGCTGACATTTCCCATGCCCACATGCCCCACATGCCCTCCATGGTCTACTTGCTTCCCCTAACACTCCCACCTGCCCTCTGTTGTCTGTGTGAGGCCCCTGCACCCTCCCTCCTACCCTCCGAGGTTGTGCTGCCACTATCCCTGCCATCTGCTTTTCCTCATTTTAGTTTTCTAGAGCACTAACCATGATTTCTATAACAAAAAGACACCCCTCATTTTTTTCATTTCTAAACGAAATGCTTTAGGTTCTACAGCTTTGATCCCATTAAGATGGCTTCAGACTTGCTACATTTTTATCAGAAAATCTAATTTTAGCACCCTCAGTTGTTTATTAGAGCACTGTGGGAAGCTGAAGTAGCACACTGGGGAGTAAAATGACAGACTGCTGCTGGTGTTGATAGTACATGTTTCAGTTTACATGCCAGAATGTTTTACTGACAAGGATGATAAATACATTTGAGAACTCAGAATATGTGTCCTCATTTTAGCTTACTAAAGCACTAAGCATAATTTCTATAAAAAAATGAATGGCCTCATTTTGTTAATTTCTAAAAGAAATGTTTTTTAGTTTTACAGCTTTGAACCCATCAAGATGGTTTTAGGTGGGCCACACTTCTGTCATAAATAGAGAGCTAGTTGTTCATTAGAACAATGAGGGAAGCTGCAGTAGAACACTGGGTATTCTATGACAGGACTGGAGACTCACGATTATGCTTCTCTTTCTTAACATATTTTTGTAGCAGCCAATCATATCAGAGATATCAAACAAAAAACAACATTTTCCATGAATCCAAAATGACTCCACGTTCCATGCATCAATCACCAAGCATCCTGGGCCATAAATAGTCTTGACATCATATTAGTGACTCTTTCTTTGCTGCTGCAACAAGTGAGTTAAGTGCTATTCATTTCTTTGTTGCCCAAATATTACTGCCATATCATATTGCTACTGTCATTGCCTTCAATCTCCTATTTGTGGCCAAATGCTCTTTTACACCTGGCAGTATTGTTCAGGAGGTGAGGAGCTACACGTGAGGGCTGAGGAGAACACCCTCAATGCATAGTCTATTTTTGTCTCGCTGGCGGCAGCGCACACACTCTTGACAGGAAGTTCACTGTGTATAAGGCCCAAGACCATGCCGCTCACTCTTGGCAAGCACAGCAGAGCAATTCCACCTCATGCATACTGCATCCTTTTTCCTTTGGATGATACAAGAAGAATGACACCCTCTTGGCAGAATTCTGTACTGCTCCCCTACACCCTGTCTGGAACTTTGCAAGTACAATTCAAAAACTACAGTTTTCCTGAGGTCCAGATTTGTATGGCTGCCTTCTGAAAGACCATTTGATGCAGACTGTGATTGCTGCACTACCCCCCATTGGTATCTTTAATATGGTTGGTCCCTTTGTCAACAATCATAGCCTTCTAAGTGACTTACCATTCACAAACTCACTAATGAGTCTATTACACCTTTAGATTACATAGTTTAGCCAAACCAATGAGGACATGTATAAACAGCACATGGATGATGAATAATTTCTAAAAGACAGCCTGATAGAGGCTTTAGATAATTCTGTTCAACAATCCAGAAACGGAGCGCTAGCAGTGGCCTTTTAACCCTATACAAATCAATTAAGCAAAAATGCCCTTAACATGCCTCTGATCATACCTACCCTTGAATCCTATATGCAGTCCATTGAACCAGTGCCCAAGAAAGCAAACCAAAGTAAAACTCTGACAATGATCTCACACAGCAGCCTTGGATAAAATATCCAAAAATATGACACCTGACCACGCTTGCTCACTGTTAGAAAATCCACTAGTGGCGTCCACTCTCCTAAAGTGTGATGGATGATTATTCTAATAAGGCTTTCACCTACTCCTCCCTATCAGAGGACATACAAGACAGCTCAGACAATAACCCTAAATGATGGAAATTGGCCTCCTCCACCCATGCTAGCATGGCTCCTTCCGGGACACCTTCAGATTCCCAAAATCTTCTAGATGCTGACCCCAATGATATAATCCACCCTCAGTCTGCAGACTGGGCTCCAATCACTCCAGTAGTGGAGTGTGTGCAAATCAGGCTGCATAAGAGCTATGATAGGAAGGGTAGCGATCAACTGCAGGCCTAATGCCCTAAACCAAGGCAAGGTGGCGAAGATGACAAAACTAGACTCAAACACGGTAATCTTTCTCAAAAGAACCTCCAAAGATCCCAAAAAGGCATCAACAGTTCCTGGAGGGTCTGTCAGGACGAGAACTTGGATCTATTTGGCCCTATTTATATAATCTTCAGGTTGGCCGTTCAGCCTAAGGAACAGGTTCCGCAATCGACCCTGACATTATGGTGAGCTGTGCGCAACGTGAGATATGCCAACTAGGGAACGCACATTGAGCCCTCTCGATGGAACAAAGGAGCTAGATTGTCTTCAGAAAATATCCCAAAAATCTTCCTTACATTCACAATGTTAGATAAAGGACAAACCTCTCTCCAAAAAGTCTTTAAGCCACACCTTTTTAGCAGAGCACGCTGATACAGAGGCCAATTGTCTGGCCGAGCAACAATGCAGGGCCTTTCCAGAGGTTTCCAATATGGACACAAAAATACAAAACGAGCAGCAAGCCCAATGAACAGCACCTCCCCTTTGTCCCACTGTAAGTAATTTCCAAAGAAATGTTGTGCACTCACTATAAGCATCCGCTTTCCAAAGATGCACCCTGAGGCCACAATTTAGAAAAAACATATAGTGGTGCACCAACAGTAAATAATAATGTGCAAGAGTCCAAATCAAAATGTAGAATGTTCCAGTATCTTCTTTATTGTGCGGTGTGAGTTGTGGTTTGTCTACTATCCTGGACATGGAGTAAGATGTCAAGTGCGGGGAGCCTGGCCTGATATTAAAAGGATCCAGGGTGTGTAATCTAATGGCACCCTGCACATATATGGTATATTTCCATATGGTGAACTATAGTTTCATGAGGCGCAAATCATGGTATATTGACTGTACAAAATAAGAAAGCCCTGAAGAAGTTCACAGTGGTGAATGAAACACGTTGGCTGTGTTGTTTTGCTGTAACACTTGGATCTATATGTCTACTGTACAAGCACAATAAAGAAGATATAGAACATTCTACATTTTGATTTGGACTCTTTCACATTATTATTTACTGTTGGTGTACCACTATATATATGTTTCCAATATAAACAACATGGTTGGTCAGACTCCACCCAAGGAACCTTGTTCCCCTCCAGAGCCCGGAGTGGTCGAGGCCACTTCAGTAGAGGAGGAATCCGTTCTTCTGGAAGCTTCCACGTTAACTCAGGTAGGAATTATTCTGGCTTTCTCAATGATCCTAGGGCGCACGATAAATACTTTTTTTACCAATTGGCAGCGATTGACAAATGATGCAGGGGTCTTGGAAACCGTACAGGGTTTCAAAATAGAGCTCCATGGGTCCCGCAAACTTGACCAAATTCTTCAACCTCTCAATTTTTGCCATCAAGAACAAAAATGTATAGAGACAGAAATCAGTCAGTTGTTGATAAAGAATGCCATATGCAAGATTCAACTGGATCTTCCGGATTTTGCAGCAACATTTTCTTGATGACCAAGGAAGCTGGGGGATCCCATTTAGTGATCAATATGAAGGAATTCAATATATACAGTAAGACCACTTCAAAATGGAGGGGATTTATCTTTTAATAGATCTCCTTCGAGACAACGATTGGATGGTCCACCTCGATTTGAAGGACACATACCTTACAATCCTGATCTTTCCTCCACATATGAAATTCTTACAATTCTTTTGGAATGGGAAGTGGTACAAATTCAAGGTTCCCCCGCTTCGGTCTTTCATCCCCTTGTGGGGTTTCATCAAGATATTGATAGTAGAAGCTCTTCAAGCCAGGGGTGTGAGAATAATAATTTATCTTGATGACATTCTAGCCCAGGACTAAGACTTAGAGCTAACGTACTTTACCTGGATGATACAACTTCTTGAAGAGTTGGGCTATGTAGTGAATGTGAAGAAATCCCTGTTGACTTTCTCCCAATACATAGAATTTGTGGGTTTTCAGATCAATTTTGTGACCACCCAACTGTCAATGCCTACTCACAAATTGAAAGCAGTCAAGAAGGAACACAAAGCAGCCTTGAGTAAAGACAGAGTGTCACTGAGAGCTCTGGTCAGGATTGTGGTACTTCTGGCATCCTCCATTCAAGCAATCTTCATGGGTCCTCCACATTACAGAGCCCTTCAAAGGCTAAACATCTGCTATCTTCATAGGGATGTTGCTCATTCAGAGATGGTCCAACTGTGTCTGGAATCCAGAGTGAAGCTAGTGAGTAGCTAGTGGTAGCTAGATCACAGGAGCGGCAGAGCCATGTTCAACTCACAGTTGGATGTTATAATACAGTCAGGTGCCAGCCAATGGGGCTTGTAGCCAGGAGCAGAGTGTATCCAGAAGAGGCTGGCAAACAAACTTGGTATCCACATAAATTGCTTGAAGCTTCTTGCAGGCTCATTTGCCATAAAAACCTTATCCCCTCACAAAACGAACTGCTGCATATTTGTCCAACTAGACAATGGGGCCGATTCCGATCTCGGCCGGTAGGGCTCCGAATCGGATTCGGCTTAACCGGATCCGATTCGGAGCCCTATTTCCCGACCGATCCGTACGCGCGTCCGGGCGAGCGAGTACGATGCGTATTCGCCGACCGACTCGTCCGGGCGTCCCGACTGCTCCGACCGACTCGATCCCGGGTCGAACCGCACCGACCGACTCGCACGGACATGACTCGCACCGCGCAATGGAGACGCTCCCCGGCCGGGTAAGTACGATGCGCGCCGCGAGCAGTCCGACCGAGCCGCACACTCCGGCTCGAAAGAGCTGTCGGAGCCGTACTTTGGGGGTCCGGGTCGGACCCCCCTGTACGCGTAGCCGCGCGAGTCGCACACAGGGGGGACCCATGGGTCCCCCTACCTGTGCGTGAACGGCGCGAATCGCTTCGCTGCGTACACGCTGTAGGGGGCGCACTTGTCCGCATCGCACCCATTGAGTCAATGGAAGCCCGCGTACGCGTTGTACGACAGGCTCCCATTGACTTCAATGGGAGTCCGACCGACTCGAGTCCGATGGCATACGTGCGCATCGTACTCGTTCGGTCGGACTGCACGGGTCCGATTCGGTCGGAAATCTCTCCGGGTCCGGCTCGGTCGGGGATATTTCCGGCCCGAATCGGAATCGGCCCCAAAGTGTCAGCAGTCCAGTACATAAGTAAACTAGGAAGCACCAAGTTCAAAATCCTTGCCAAAATAGCAAAAGACTTTTGGCACTTTTGCCTCCAACACAAGATTTCGGTCAGGGCGGAATATCTTTCTGGGTCAGAACAAAGAAATCGGCAACTGGAGTTCAAGATACCTCCTGGATCCCAGCGATTGGAAAATGTATCCAAATGTATTTTAGACTGTCCAGGAACATTGAGGTCCATTCGAATGGACCTGTTTGCCTCTCCCCTGATCAATCAAGTCAACAAGTCCTCAGTTGGGTACTGTATTCAATGTCCCGGGCCACAGACGCCTTTCTGGAAGATTGACACAGCCTTCTTCAATATGGGTTTCCTCCATTTGTAATGATGCTCAGAGTAACAGCTCAGGTGAGGAATCAAAAGCGGAGTTGATTTTGGTGACACCTTATTGGAGAGCTCAATGGTGCTAGAGATGTCATGCAACTCTTAGATACAGCTTCCTCTGTTTCCAGATCTTTTGTTAACCCTGTTGGAGTCCCAATATCCTTTGATGCTCCTGGGACAGTTATGATGTATCGCTGTGGTGAATTTCAGGATTCCTTGGCTCTTACCAGGAGAATTGAAACAATTTGAATCCTTCATCATACAATCATGAGCACTTTCCACCCACAAACGTTATTCTTTAGCCTGGAAGAAAAGCTTTGGTCAGGGATGTGGATCCTGTGGAGACCCTTGTGCAATTTGTGGTGAATATTGGGTCTGACTTGGCCGTGAAAGACCTGGCATATACTTCTGTGAAAAATGATCCCTCTGCCATTTTATATGGACAGCCCTGTATTGAAGGGAAACCAGTTGGAGAACATCCTCTGGTTAGTAGAGTCATGCAGGGAATTCACCTTGCCAATACCCCTCAACTGAAATACTCTCATTTATGGGACGCAAATGATGTTTTGAATTTTTTTCAGGCTTGATGGCTAATTCAGATTTATTGAGGAAACAACTTTCTGCCAAATTAACAATGTTACTTTGTTGGTGTCATGCAGGCGAGCATCTGATATACGAACTTTGGGTTTAGCAGGTTGGACTTTTTCACCTAACAGGGTCTCTTTTGTAGGGGTGGGCAGAACACACAGAGTTTTACTCCATGGAGTACTGTGAGATTCTGCGGGGTTCCGCCCACCCCAAGAAGGATGGGCAGATAGTCGCAGGACTCACCTGGCATCTCCATCTCTCCTGGGAAACTTGTGATAACATAACAAACTCAACCTGAATTCTTCATGTAACTGCACTGGTGATATCCTTGACTCAAGCGTACCCCAGAATTCTTGGCCAAATCATGCCCCAGGTGCGCTGCCATCGAGTACTGTACCAGAGAACCTGGAAATCTAGCTTCTCCTACCTGTTTAGCCCAAGGACAGACAACTATCAAGATTAGCAGTGAATATGTGATGTTACAACGCGATCAAATGATCGCGGTATGTAACATCGCAGTTTTTACAACGCAAGTCGTTTCAACGACTTGCGCTGGAGGGCGCTGGACTTAGGAGTAGTAAGATTTACTATTCCAACACCAGTCTACGTACAGTAGGGAAGGTGTTGGAATAGTAAATCTTACTATTCCTTAGGTTATAGCGCCCTCCAGTGCAAGTCGATGTAACGCTTGCGTTGTAATGGCAGCGTTCTAAATGCATCGCGGTGTAATCACCGCGATGTAAAGGATGTTTCCCTTAGCAGTTCTTGTGAGACCCAGGAGCCTCAGAAATCATTTCAAAAGACGAAACTATTTAAGCCATCTCCATGCTTCAGGACCTGAAAGGGAGTGGACCTCTGTCCTGGACCTCCACCGCCCAGGAAGCTTCATAATTATGGCAAGTAGCACAGGGGCTTGAAGGCATCAAGTACTCAAAACCAATCAGATAGCTCGAAACATATCACACCAGCTGTGGAAAAATGTGATGGCCTTTGATTGGGTACAAGAACACTTGTCTTGAGATTGGCTACATGAATTCTTGTCAGTAGTTTATTTTCTGTGCGGCGTCGGAATTCCCTCTGTAGTTTCAGATATTCTATGCAAACCCATTGCATTTAGCTGCTGCACACCCACCCATCAGACCATCACTGGACTAGCTTGAAGTTCTCAGTAAAATGATGGCCGGGCAGCAGTAATTCGAATGCACTGGTGATCCACGAAAATAGGATTGGTGCGGGTGAGTAGATTTCCACATACCTAACTCATGCAACGTCACCTCCTGCAAGCCCCCTCAAGTCCTCTTTCCTCTTGCTATTGAGCACCACTGCTTCCCAACCGTGTCCAGGCCTCACCCTTTGCCACATGCAGCAAAAGGTCCTTTAGGTTTAGGGATGGGTGCCGGTATGCTCTGCCACGTGGCGGTTGGCGGAGTTTTTGCTGAGCTCCGCACTCCAAGCAGAATGAGGAGTGGTAAAACTCTACAGGAGGAGCGGATTTTACCACCCACGCTAATCTTTAATTCTAGACAAACTAAAAACTTCTATAGACAAGTCTCATATCCGAGCTTCCCTGGTAACCCTATATTGTGCATTGTTTAATGACTTAAAGAATATAAAGAGTGTACAAGAGCACTCAGTCAGAATAGTAAGGGTCAATTGTTGATTGTACTGCAGAAGCCTTAAACACCTGTTTCATCTGATACATTGGCTAGATGGGCACAGTGGTTAATGTCAGAAGTAGGTATTTTTGTGAGGAGGTTTGTGCCTCACTCAGTGAGAGGTGCTATGGCTTCCAAAACCTTTCTATTAGACTCTAGATTGGAGGATATAATGAGAGCTGCAGATTGGTCATCTGAGTCTATGTTTAAGTCTTTTTATTATAAACCTCTAATATATGAGGCCTAAGTGGTGGTGATGAAGTTTCAAACAAGAATAATCTAAAGCCTCCTGTTCTGTTATAGAACAAAAAGATTTCTAGGTTATGCATCTAGAATTTTCAATTCTTTTGAGGACTTGGAGATGAGGATTATCTCACTCTGAGGAAATATATGTTGCTCATGTTTTTCATGTACCTATATTACACCCACCCACATATTGTGTGTAAGATGGAATTCAATATATATTTGATATTCTACATGACTGTGATATAGGTACGGTAGTGTTTTCGCTTTTCCTCCAGGTACTGAGCAGAAAATGATTAGACTTTCCCAATATGGTGATTGGTAACTAGAATACTTTCTTTAAAGCTATTTTTATTAGTAAGTAAGTAACAGCTTGTAGAGTGCACAAATGTCAATCAGTGTCTTGGCGCTAGCATTCAACCAGAGCCCAATATAGACAGAGCAGAGAGCCTAATTTGCATTAGGAGCAAAAAGCCAGGTTTTCAGCTGCCTCCTGAATTTTACCAGATCTGGCGGGGCTCTGAGATGGCCAGGCAGTGTACATTTGGAGTAGGATAAGCTTCTGCCTCCCCAACAAGCCTTTCTGAATCTGCAAATAATTACCCTGCTCGCGGAGCTAGAGCGCAGATTGCGAGTAGGTACGTGCCATTGGAAAATCTTTGGGAAAAAGACAGGACCAACCTTTTGATGGGCCTTATGGGCCTAGCACAAGGCTTTAAACTTGATCCACTCACTCACTGGCCACCAGTGCAGACTGATGATAGTTTGTGAAATTGAGTTAAATTTAGGGAGTTTCATCACTATACAGGCTGCTGCATTTTGAAGAATCTGAAGTTTGTTTTCTAGGCATTGCTGGGTGCCCACATACAGAGAATTGCAATAATCTAGTTTTGAGATTGCTAAGGCAAAAATGACTGTTTTATGCAGCTCTGTAGGGATAAAAAGGAGAATTTTCTTTAAGATTCTTAGTGTGAAGAAGCAGGAGGATGTCACCTGATTGATGTGGTCAGCAAATGACAACTTAGCATCGAAGATGACCCCTAGATTATTGGCTTTTTGGACAGGTGGCAAGAGACCCAAAGATTTGTGAGGCCATCAATCAGCACTCTAAAAGGAGGTGACATTGCTGAAAAGGTGTACCTCGGTCTTTTCAGAATTATATTTTAGTCAGTTTTTCTGCATCCAACTGACGATGTTACTCATGCAGTTGTTGAATTATCTGGACACCTTTTTGGGGTTGGAAGTGACCGACACTACTATCTGAGTATCGTTAGCATAGGAAAAGACTGAAAAACCACTATCCTTGATTAGTTCGATCAGAGGGGTGGCATAAATGTTGAAAAGGGTTGGGCTTAACGAAGATCCTTGAGGGACCATGCAAAGAAGCGAGAAGGGTTCTGAGGTGACGTCCTCCAAAGCAACTACTTGCTCTCTGTTGGACAGGAAAGAGCTGAACAGCAATAGTTCCAGGTCCTTGATGCCAATGCTTTCAAGCCGTTTGATTAGTAGAGAGTGGTTGACTGTATGAAACATGGCTGAAAGATCGAGTAAAATCAGGGCTACCTTACCACCATTGTCAATAATGGCTCTGATTTCCTCTGTGGCTGCTACAAGGGCTGACATCATGCAGTGACTGGGTCCAAACCTGTGCTGCGAGGGATCCAAAAGATTGGTGTCTTCGAGAAAGGCATTGATATCTTGATTCATTGCCTTCTCTAGAATTTTGGCTGGGAGAGGGAGGCGGGAGATAGGCCTGTAATTTTTCAAGTTGTGGGGATCTAGAGTTATGTTTTAAAGCAGCAGTATAGATGCCTTTTTCGACGCTGAAGGAAAGTGTCTAGAAATTAGGATTTTGTTCAGGAGTGCCAAAAGATAAACTGATACTGTCTCTGAGACTGCATGGAGAACCTAGGGTGAGCAAGGGTCAGATGGAGCACCTGATTTAGAGGCTTCAATCAACTTTGCAACCTTCTCCTCCATAAGGGGGGTATAAAAACAGAAGGCTAAGGAACCTTGATCTGCTTTGATAGTAGTTGTTTCCTCAAGCGTCTCCTTATTTGAGGGAACGTCCAGGTTTATCGAATTAGTGGTAAACTCAGAAAATACATAATTTACTTTTGATAAGAAATAATCCACTAATTTATTGCAAAAAGATTGATCGGGGCAGACAGTGTTTTATTGTTAAAACTGGAGAGGGATTTGACTGTGCTAAAGAGCTCCTTACTTTAGTTTTTAGCAGGATGGATTTTGTCAGTGAAAAATGTGGCTTTAGCTGCACATATTAAAGTTTTTTATTCCTTAATCAGAGACTTGTATTTATTTTTTTCTTCAAGATTATAATTAAATCTCCAGAGTTGCTCCTGGTGCCTACACTTCTGTTTGAATTCTCTGAGTTCCTGGGAGTATCATGGAGCAGATGGCTTAGACCTGTGGTTTCTTGAGTTTTATACATACATATGCATTAGAAGAAACAAATCCCAACTTTAAGAGGCATGCTGGTGAGTACATATATAATAGTGACCAATCCTCCCCATTAGGATTGAAGTGGACCATGTATCACGACATAACATTGCATGTTGTTTTCCCACCTCTCGGGTCCTCCCTTCCCCCATTGATTTGCCTGTTCTTCCCTTTCCTGCTGCATTCTGCCTCCTCATTGCCCTCATTATGGCACAACGTTTGCTGTTGGTTAGAGGCCTCATATCTAGCCCCTCCGAAATTTGGTCACCCACCTGTTCCCAGCACCCTAGTGCTTTCGGACATTCCCAAATCATCTGAATCAGAGTGCATCTCAGAAGTCAGTCCCTTAGGCATTGGTCAGTTGCAATCCGCCCCATCCAGAATAACCTGGTCCTGGTGTAATATACCCTGTGAAGTAGTTTTCGTTAAATTTTGTGAAAACCTGCCCTGATTACTACCTGTACCTCATCTTCAAGTTTGCCCAGGTCCCCCGCCAATTTCTCTCTCAGCGAATCTAATGATGGAAGACTTTTTTGGTGGTCAGTGCAGTAAATCTGGGATGCTGCATGGCTCGTCCGGGGGCAACCAGCAACCTGCACTCCAGCTGGGATTCCTCTGCCAACTCCATTCCAAAGGTCTTGCATTCTCCCAGGATGTATTTCAGTTGGTATTGTAGGAATTGACTTCCTGTTAATTTGTATTCTTTCCATAAGTCTGAGAAGGGCATCACCTCCTCCTCAAGGGAGACATCGCCTATTTTGGAAATTCTGAGCAGGTCCAATCTCCTGTGGCCCTCTTTCAACCGCAGGTCACTTAAATGATCTGAGTCCTACAAAGGTGTCTCCACCGTTAATTTGTCCGAGCTCCCTAAAGCGTGGTTCACCCCTTTCCATATCTTCACATCCGCAGCGTTGGCTGGGGTGGGGCGCCAGCCCCCTTGCTTTGTATAATCTCCGTACGTAGCACTCTCGTTCCATTGCCCTTGTTTCTGCCCACAGAGAAGGCTTGTGATGCATCGAGAAGGCCCAACAATTAACCACTAGCATTTGTGTTGACCAGTAGTATAGGTGGAGATTTGGAAGGAATATTCCCCATATGTGGGTCGTCTATTCAAGGTTGTCAGGGAAATTCTAGGCGCCCTCGCCCAACAGCAGTACTCGTGTGACCTCGTCCACAGCCCGAACAAAATAAGTTCTGGGACCTTTGAGGCGGTGTTCTGCAGAACATACAGGAATTTGGGTAGGTAAATCATTATATAGAGCGCCATCTGTCCCAATAAAGAAAGCAGGAGTTTCCTCCACCATTCTACATCATTTTTGTAAATATCTAGCATCCTTGTCAAATTGTGCGGAAGGAAAAAGTCACAATCCAGCCTTATAAAGATTACCATATACATGAAACCCTGAGTATCCCAGTTGGGGGGTATTTCCACTCTTCACCTAGCCTGCTGGCAATGAGTGGGAATTCTATAGATTTGTGCAGTTAATATCTATCCCGGCATAGGACCCAAAGAGTTTTAGGATGTGTAGCACTCTTGGTATGGAGTGCAGTGGGTCTGCCAGATACAGGAGGATGGTATCTGCATAAAGCGAGATGATGTCCTCCCATTCCAGATCCCAGCTCAGGCTGCAAAGCAGTGCGTCCTTGCAGATCCAGCCAGCTGAAAGTTTGAGCACCTTTGCAAAGAGCAGGGGGACATTGATCAGCCCTGTCTTGTGCCCATGTGCAGCCCAAGCTCATTGTTTTCTTTAATCCTGGCTACTGTGTCCCTGTAGAGCAACCTAACCCAATCCAGAAAAGTCGGACCGAAGCCTATCTTCTGAAGGATGGCAAGCATGTAAAGCCACACCAGGGAATCAAATGCTTTTTCAGCATCTAGGGCTAGCAGGACTGCTGGCTCCCTCAGTCTATCTCTATGTGCCAAACACCCCACCAGTCACCTCAGTTTATGCCTCATTATCCTGTAGGACCTGAAGCCAGATTGGTCCATGGCCACCAGGAAGTCCACCATCTGCATCAAGCGCTTTACCAGTACCTTTGTTGATATCTTTGTTTCTATGCTCAACAATGATATTGGCCGTTTTGAGGCAGAGTCATCAGGCTTCTTCCCCGCTCCTTCCCCGCTTTATAGATCAAGATGATCGTCACTCTCCTAAGGTCCCTTGGGCATGTATCCTCCTCTCAGAACATTTTGTAGAGCAGCCTCACTGCGTGGGATCACATGCTTTTAAAGAATTCCAATGGAAAGTTTTACCACTGTGTAGCTGGGATATGGCTTTAGAGATCTCCTTGTCTGTAATTTCTGTTTCTAGAGACAATCGCTGCTCCATCTCAAGTCTAGGGGTGGGAATGTCTTTGATTAAACTGTCCAGATCTCCCAGCCAATCTTCAGTCCACGCCCTGTAGAGGTTTTCCATGTATACAGCGAAGGCCTGTGCAATCTCAGTAGGGGTTTCCACCATTGCCACCATCACCATCCGACTTCCCTGTATCCACCGTTGCCTCTCCTCTTTTTTGTCCAGACATGCCAGGAGCTTCCCAGCTTTATTGCCCACTTCGTTTAGTCTACCCTGTGTTGCTCAGAAGTGAGCTCACGCTTCTTGATGTACATGGCCCTGTAGTCCTGTCTCTTGCCTTCAAATCTCAGTGCCAACTCCTGAGAACGGGATGACACATATTCTCTTTCCCAATTTAGCAGGTGCATCTCTAGCTCTTTGCTTCCCTCACCTCGCTTCCTATTTTTTACCTGTCAGATCAATGATGAACTGTCTCCTAATCACCTCGTTATATGCTTCCCACAGATCTACCTCAGATTTAACAGAGCCTGTATTGTCTTTGTAGTACAGATATGCAATGTCAGTGATCATCTTATCAGTGTCCCAGTTTGTCAGCTGCCATGCATCCAATCTTCATTCCCCCCTCAAGCCTGGTACGCCAGTCTGTATGTTCATGACTAAGGGTGAGTGATCTGATATACCTCATGACAGAAAGGCTTTGTGGCTGAATCTACCTAGCTGATGGTGTGGCACCAGGTGATAGTCCACCATAGACCTGGATCACATGGTGTTGTCCCTGTGGGAGTATTGATGCATCCCTGGGTGGTCCTCCCACCAGATGTTTGCCAGACCCAGGGCCTCCACAAAGTTGGCCAATGGTATATCAGATCTCAGTCTCTCACCAGACATTGTTACCCTATCAAAGTCCCCCTGCAGGGTCAGATTAAAGTCCCTTCTGATGAACGTCAGTGCTTCTGGGGCATCTGTTATCCAAGCCCCTAGAAGATCCAACCAATTGGTTTGAGGGCTGGGTGGGAAGTAACATGACCCCAGCACCAAGGGCCAGATGTACGACCAGTTTTTGCGTGCGCAAACGGGTTTGCGACCCGTTTGCGCACGCAAAAACCTACATGGCCATGTACAAACACTATTTTGCGAGTCGCAAAAAATTGCGACTCGCAAAATAGTCTTTTGCAACTCACTATTAGAAAGGGGCTTTCCCTTCCAAATAGCGACTCTCTAGCCATGTATGAATGTTTTGCAACCGCAATTGCGGTTGCAAAACACTCGCAAATTACCGCCCTCTTCAAGAGGGTGGTAATGGAGTCGCAAATGGGAAGGGGTCCCCAGGGGACTCCTTCCCCTTTGTGACTGGCTCTGAAATATTTTTTAAGGGCAGGCAGTGGTCCAAGGGACCACTACCTGCCCTTAAAATATGAAAGGAAAACGTTTCATTTTTATTTTTTTTAAATGCAGCCCATTTTCCTTTAAGGAAAACGGGCTGCATTTGGGAAAAAAAAACTGCTTTATTGACAAGCAGTCCCAGACATGGAGGTCTGCTGAGCCCAGCAGGCCACCATCCCTGGGAGGGCCAGCCATTCCCAAAGGGGTCGCAAATTGTGAGTGGCTCATTAATATTCATGAGCCTCGCATTTTGCTACCCCATTTTGCGACCCCATTGCGAATCGCAATCAGTGTACAACAGTGACACTGTTGTACATTCCAAATTGCAACTCGCAATTTGCGACTCGCAATTGAGCACAAATTGCAAGTCTCAATTTGGAATGGTTGTACATCTGGCCCCAGATGCCGCCTGGCATTCTTTTTATTGGCACGTGTTCTGGAAAGTGGAAACTTCCATCAGGAGGGATCTGTGGGTCAGGACCTACCATGACTGAGGAATCCAGTTATTATCCAACGAGTGTGTGTCTCTTGCAGTAGTACAACATTGTGGTCTTGCCAGAGCACATATTTCCTTACCACCTCCCTCTTAAATTTATTCCCGAGACCATTTACATTCCAGGAGAGAACTTTCAGGCTGTGATTCAGGGTAGGTGTCTGTAGTGTGGAATCTCCCATGTCACACAATCATCAATCATCGGGATCCCAGTCCTGCTCAACCTTGCTTGTTGCTCAAACAAACATGCCTATAACCACCTCCTCCCAACCAAACCACCCCACCCAATCACCTCACTCTTTGGGTTTAAAAGCAAAAATTATCCACCTCCCCAATGCCCAAGATGTCTGTCACCCCAGCAATTCAATCCCAGTATTTGGAAAACCTTTCCTGCCAGCTTCAGTAGTAGAAGTCTTTGGAGGGGGAGTTGCCCCCGGACTCTAAGATCAGCACGCATCTACTCATTGGTCTCCTCAGTGCCATAAACGCAGCCCCTAGTTTTTCAGTCAGGTCCTCAGTTGATTCTTGATCCCTTCACCCCAAGGTATCTGCTGTCATTGGGGTCACCATCGGTAGGCCCGCCTCATTATTATTCTCACAAGAGTCTCCAGAACCCCCCCTTCAGAACCCTCTGAAGATTAAGCCAGCTCCACCCATCTATTAGTGGTTTTTAAGGGTGTGGTGTTGTTTTATCTTCGCCACCACCTTCACCCTCTCGATTTCAGCCAGAACCTTGGTTGGGGCTGCCCTGGACGTTTGTTGTGGTTTACATTTTGGTTTGGGTCTCTACTACTCCATGTGATCTTGCCTTCCCGGTTTAGCCAGAGGTGAGTGGTCTTTGCTTTCCAGCCAGGTCCATGCATTTATTGCTATGGTAAAGAAGTACGATCTCTCCTGGTCTGTCAAGCGGAGTTTTATTGGCATATATAAGGGGTATTTTAAGTTTAGTTCCCTCAGTTGCTGCTTCACTGCTATAAACAGCTCTATTTGATGTTTTACTGCAGTGGTGTAGTCCAGATATATATTGATCATCCCTTAGGCTATTTGCCATGTGCACGTGTCTATGGCCTTTGGACCTTGATATGAATCCTCTGGTGGGGGTAGCACCTCTCTTGGCTTTGTAGTTGTCTCCTCATCAGAAGTGAAGAGGTCACCCTATAGGGGGGTCCACCGAAGCTCCCCGCCCGGAGGTCGAACCCCTGCGGTCCTCAGTCCCTCACTGCTTGCAAGCCAGTTCATTAGCTCCCTGGAGACCGAGCCCTAGCCGCAGCAATGGCTAGTCCGGGGAAGGCAAGCACAGCCCCCGGCGCAGGCACAAGCACCCCCTACTCCCTGCCTCAGTCAGCATTAGTATCAGTTCCTGTGGCCTATACAGTCTCTAGTTGGTCTTGGTGGTAGGGAATACCTCCTCTTCTGTGATCTATGCTGCTCTCTTACCTCTGAGACTTTGTCGGTGGTTGGGGTTCCTGTTCTTGGTGGCCATTCACATCTCACAGCAGTCAGTGTACCCACTGTCCACAGGGCTTCCCCACCTGAACAGCACCCCTTTGAGGACCAAGTCCAAGTCGAGTGAAGCCCCGGTAGCATGTGGGGGTGTCACCACTCCCTCCTATTTTGTCGCAGTACCCACTGTCCAGGATCCACAGGGTCTGCCCCGGTTGGAGGGTTATGGGGCCACCCTCATCGGATACATGTGGGTGGTGGAGGCATAGTCACTCTCCTCACAGGCGAGGGCCCCCAGTGCAAGTCCCAGTGATGCGGGTCTCAATCGGTACCTCATGGTCTTCGGCCTGGGTGCATTCTGTTCCGGGATCCTGGACCAAATTGGGAAGAGTTTGCGGTGTGGGGGACTGAACCAGAGTGGGACACCACCTCTTCTCCTTTTTGTGCATTAGCTCCTATGTGGCACCATCGGGCCCCTTGTATTCCCCCGTATGGATGGTGGAATAGATTTTATCTGCGACCTCTTCTACAGAAAGGTGGGTGGTTGATTCCCTCCACAGGCCACTTCTGCCGTCCGGTGCCCCACTTTCTTGTGTTCTCTTGGTGGTTCATATCTGTGCCAGAGGCTCCTGGGGATATCACCATTTTGCCTTGTCCAAGGCCTGACTCATTCTCCTCAAATTGCCTCTGCCAAGACCTCGACGTTGTGCCTGCAGTGCGTCCCCACTCTCTGGAGTAGTCTTCTGGCCCGGACTGACTGCAGGGATGCTGCAGACAGGATGTCAACATCCCCGGGGGGCACATCTCCAGAGCTCTAGCAGTGCTTTTCTGGCGACATTTTCAGTAGCCACGCCCCCAGTGGCAGGAATACTTCTTCTGTCAAGGTGGCTGAACCGGTTGGTCAGTACGCAGACTCTTTGAATGGGTTGATAAGTCAAGGTTATCGAAATTATTGTTCAGATCATGGTTGTCTTCCTAACACTGGACTTGGTTCTACTTTGTTCTTCATATCATAAGTTTGAAATTATGCCAATTTCATGCTTGGCAAAGAAAGAGGCACTAATAACATGACAAGACTGTTTAGTGCCCAGGATGCTTGGTGATTGGTGCATGGAACATGACATCATTTTGAGCTCACAGGAAATGTTGTTATTTGTTTGATATGTCTGATATGATTGGCTGCTGTAAAAATATGTTAATAAGCAGCAAACAAAGAAAAGCATAATCTTTGCCTCTGAGTCCTTAATAGAACTGCAATTTCTAGATGTATGAGATAGAAATCTTTTTAGTCAGCTGACAGTCTGACAGTCTGCTACTTCAATTGGAAGTACATGTTTACTCAGAATGTTAGTCTTTATTCTCAATGACTGAGGAAGGTAGTTTGAATATATAGAAAATGCACTCTCATTTTAGGGTTAAAGCACCTTCCATAACCTCTATGAGTAAATCATGACAGAGAACAGTTTTCTCTCAATCATTAGTCATCAAATCCCAGCAGAGGAACAGCATTTTTCAATAGGTAAAATCACCTTGGAACATACCATAATTCATAAAATTAGCATTGTGTACCTCCAACTAATTATTTATATTGTGATTACAATCTGTTATCACCCTTTATATATCCTCCTTTTTGTGAACCTCAAAACTTATCATTCACTGCAATACATTTCAATAGACATAATGACTCCAATTCCTGTAACGGTTGCCACAACATGTTGTCCATGTCATTTGAGAGGTCATCAGAGATGTCATCAATAATGTCATGAGTGATGTAATATGTGAAATCATAAGCAGTGCATGGCAGTGTCGCAGGTATAGTTAGCTCAGTAAACTATAAATGGTGAACTGTGTTTTGTTTATAAACATTAGTTTTTATCTTATTTTAACACCAAAATATAAAGTGACTGACATTTCTTTTTCTGGTGAATTTCTAGGGTCTTTTTTAATCTAAGCATCTTATTACTAAACTTAACTATAACGTCACTCTAACCTTTGTTTTTTTGGTGAATTTCAGTTTTTTTCTTTTTATCATATTCAACTAATCCCCATGTGCTCAGCCAGCCCTATTTTAGTTGTGCACCTGTGTATACACACACACACATATATATATATATATACACATATATATATATGTATATATATATATCCCAAAAAATCCTTCGTGATGCACGAAATAATGCACTCTCAGGACTTGTGCACGGTATAATCAGGAAGATTTATTTCTTGCTTCCACGCGTGGAAGCAAGAAATAAATCTTCCTGATTATACCGTGCACAAGTCCTGAAGTGCATTATTCGTGCAGCACTGAAGGATTGTTTGGGATTGAATTTACCGAGTGCTCTCCCGGGGCATGTACCACCCTCCATGGGTCCCTAGGTTTCTACGAGCGTTCTAGTGTGGATGTATATATATATATATATATATATATATATATATATATATATTCAAATCCTCCACACTCTCGCAACCTCCTCCCGGCGAAGAGAGAGTAACGGACACCCAGGTGATAATTTTGGCAAGATGTTTATTTGCTCTCACTCCTCACATCGATGACGCGTTTCGGGCAACAAGTGCCCTTGTTCACATACGGAGTGCTTTCCGCCATTACTCTTTTATAATTGCTTTGTACACACCCTCCTTCCCGTGTCACATGTCAATAAACATAAAGAAAATACTATCAACATTTTGCTAATAAAAAACAGTCTCATGTATCCTTAATTCTTGTCATATTTTTAAGACATCCCAAAAATTAATAATCTTTGATTTGCATCACATTTCAATAAATAAATAAAATGTTTGAAAGTGCAAATGGCTCAATAAATATATAAAAATATAAATATATGGATAAATCTGTAAGAAAAATATGCAAATAAGCACGTTTTGTTTACAACTACGCTACTATGTTTATTTGCCCTTCCCTTCCTAATTGATTGAGCCAATTCATGTGGTCTTTCTGCTCAAATGCTGTAATTTGCCATTGTTACCTCATCGGAGGTACAATGGCAACAATCTTTGGCCTAAATGCCCAAATATTTTTTAAATATTGCAAAAATACGATTTTTTTGTGACATCATTTAAACATTTCGACAGTTAAAGGATCATTCGTTTCTTTTTCTTATATTTTTGTGTTTTTATATTGTAGTTGTTCGCAATTCATTATATCAAAGTGCCCTAGTGCCTAGCAGCCCACCTAAATGTGCAAAGATAGTTTGTGCAAAAAAGTGCATATTTCTAAAGTGCCTAGTTATAATTGTGCAAAATTTAAGCCAACTAAGTTGTTGTCAACAGTAAAAAACTTCAATACAGTTAATACTATTTCGGAGGTTTAAAAACAAAAAGAAATTATATATATGTACTAAAATCATTGAATAGCAAAACAGGGGCAGCGATTAAAAAAACCTAAAATCATTGCTTCATGATAAAAGGTAGCTGCCAAGATATACACATATTGTCATTTCCTCTATTCATTTATTCTTACTGCCTTAATATCCTGGCTAATTCTTTTTATTGTTACAGGAAATTGTGCAAGTCTTCGGTATTGTTGAGTCCATTTGGTACTTTACTGTCTAACTCAAAAATCATCCGTGTCTCTAGCTGTCTTAATTGTCGTTCCCTATTCCCACCTCTGCGGAGTTTGGGAATGGCGTCAATCACATAGTACGTTAGACAGTTTACCTCATTGTTGTGTGTCGTTTTAAAATGTCGTGCTACCGGGTATGCAGGATCATTGTTGATGATCGCTCTGAGATGCTGCAGTATTCTGACATGCACCTGCAGCTTGGTACTCCCAATGTATTTTAGACCGCAGGTGCATGTCAGGACATAGACCGCATACTCGGTTCTGCAATTGAAGCTCCCTTTAATGGCAACTTCCTTCTTACTGAATGGAGTAACAAAATGCGTTGTGTTAACTCCAAATTTGCAGGCTCTGCACGAAGAACACTTAGTAAAGCCTTGTTTGGGTTTTAGCCAAGTACCAATAGGACCCAGTTCGGGGCTGTTCTTTACTAATTGAGATCTCATAGTCTTGGATTTTCTAAAAGTAATCGTGGGGACATTTGGAAGTCTAGTTCCAAGAACACTGTCCGTGAGCACTATTGGCCAGTTCTTCTTAATTATGGACCTTATTGTCCTTTCTTCGTTGCTATATGTGGTTATTAATCGAGGACCCTCATTTTTCTCAGGCAAATATGAGTTGATTTTTTGTATCTCTTTGCCCTCTGATCTTATGAGGAGACTTGCTCTAGGCCTCGCTTCAGCTTTGCTAATGGCCTCCTTTAAAATCTTCTCACTATATCCTCGCTGCCTGAGTCTGGCTATAGTATCCTCCACACAGTTGCTGAAATCCGCTTCTAAGCTACAAATACGTTTTAACCTCAGGATTTTCCCGTAGGGGATACTCCTAATGAGGTGCTTAGGGTGGGCACTGCTCGCATGTAGCGTAGCATTGCCCGCCGTTGGTTTTCTAAATAAGGTAGTCTCAAGTTTTTCATCTTTACCCTGAACTTTCACATCTAAGAATTCAATGTTGGTTTTGCTTACATGGGATGTGAAATTAAGATTCAAGGAGTTGCTATTTATTGCCTTGATGAATTGTCTAGCTTTCTCTTCGTCTCCCTTCCACACTATAAAAACATTGTCTATATATCTGAGCCAATACAGTACATGTTGATCAAATGTTTAACAATGTGTTCTTCTCAGAACCTGTTCCTCCCACCAGCCAACGTGTAAACACGCATAGCTGGGGGAGAAACAGGCTCCCATCGCTACTCCTCTTAGTTGTTTATAGATCTCTTTTCCAAACAAGAAATCATTATTATTGAGACACCAAGAAATAAGATCTAATATCATTTTGTTATGCTCATAGAATTCACAGGGTCTTGCATCTAGAAAATGTTTGACAGCTTTCAAGCCCGTTAAATGGTCAATGCTCGTATAGAGCGGCTCTATATCAAGTGTGATGAGTAACAGGGCATCTGCCCATACAATGTTCTCTATTTTGGTCAAAAAGTCTCCTGTGCCCTTTACATAACTAGGTAGTTCTTTCACCATGTCCTGTAGGAAATGGTCAACATATTGTCCAACTTGTTCCCCCATGCTGTTAATTGCCGAAATAATTGGTCTTCCAGGAATGGGTACAGTGTTTTTATGGACTTTTGGGATGAGATAAAGGACTGGGAGGACCGGGAATTCCTTTTAAATGAACTTGTATTCATCCGCTGAGATCAATGTCTCCCGTTTCCATTGTTGTAGATCTTTCTTTAACGTCCCCCTCGCTTTCTTGTAGTCCCTTGTTGTTGTTTTTTCATAACACTGTTCATTGTCTGGTTGTCTCTTTGCTTCCCGAATATAATCTTTCTTAGGCCATATCACGATGTTACCACCTTTGTCTGATTTTTTTATTATAATCTCCTGGTTTTCTCCTAATTTTTTCATCAGTTTGGCATATTGCAATTTTTCGTACTGTTTGCTCCTTTTCTTGTGTTTGACTTGATGATATACTATTTTGATGTCTTCAGTCACTCTTTCGTGGAAGATATCAACTGCGTCTTTTGGCATGAGAGGCAGAAAGGTTGATTTTGGCTTAAATGGACTATTTCCAGCACCTCTCTGAGATATATTTATTTTTTGCAGTCTTATCTGTGTTGGGTCCTCTTGCTCAAATTCTGAAAATGGAATTTCAGTTTCATTATTCAGTTCATGCAAGGTTAGCAGCGTTGGAATATCGGATGCCTTAAGTGAATGTGCATCATCTACCACTGTGTCATGTGCCGTTTTTGCCTGTTCCAAGCCAGTTTTTATGGTAAAGAAGTTTTTGAGCTTCAGTTTTCGAATGAAGCAGAATACATCAATTCTTGTGCCCGTGTAATTGAAACTACTCTCTGGGCAATAATTTAGTCCCAGTGCTAACAATTGTTCCTCAGCCTTTGTCAGAGATATCGGAGATAGATTAATTATGGTATTATCATTTCCTGTTACTTTCTGCACCATTGCGATTTTTTCTTTGATTTTACATTCCCGCCTTTTGCGTCTATCTCGCCTTCTTGCGTTTTTTCTTTTTCGGTTGGCCTCCTTTGATTTCTTGGCCTCAAGGTTTGTAATCGCTCTAGGATAAAAAATCCAGCTCTTCCACAAGGCTTAGTTTGGTTTTGGTCATTGCGATATTTGAACTTTCCACTTCTGAACCCGATTCACTAGTTAGCGATTCTGCATCGGTACTAGAAAGTTCTTCATTGTTGCTAGGTTTGTGTGTTTCTCTTATTGTGTTCCTTTTTGTTTTATCACTGTATTGTTGTCTTTTTACATTATCAAATTTGCGGGCGAAAGTAAATATTTGGCCGTTCTCGTAATCGGCTTGATCACGTGTAAACTTGTGAGCCTTGCGGACTTTAATTTTTTCTTCATGTTTTCTGAGCCTCTCTTTAATTTCATTTCTTGTTGTCTTGATGTAGTCTGTCATTTCTGATTTGCTTAGCTCTTCATTGATCTTATCAATTTCTTCTAGTAATGCTTTTCAGTCTATTTCGGCGTATTTAATTATAATGTTAACTAAATTCATGGAGGCTGCCAAATTGCTCTCTCCCCACTCTCTGAGCATGTCCGGATTTGGTTTGTCAAAACTCGGGGCAAGCAGGATCCTTAGCCCTCGTGGGACTCTTCCCACTTCCACATGTTTGCTCAAAGATTTGTGTTCCCACCATTTTGTGATCTCCATTCTCATATTTCTTTCTACATTCTTTAATGTTGTTTTTAAATCGTTATCTTTATCTGCCCCACTTTCATGCAAATCTTGTCGACTTGTGGACGCCTTTGGCAGATTGCCAAACAGTTTGTCTGCCACTGCCTCTCTCTCGCAGACCGCTTCCGCAGACATCGTGAGGTGTCGTTACTAACGTGAGTTCAGCCTGATATCACACGGCTTGCTTTATTTATGCCTTTTTATCGTACCTCCCCACCTACGACTTATGCCAAATTGACTCACCGCCTTGATTTCGATCGTCGATGGGTCCTCCAACCCAGTCGCTGTCGTCCTCTGGTCGATGACGATTTCCTTGGCTGCAGTAGGGGGCGGCCGCCAACGTTCTACCACGGATCCTTGTTTCTTTTTTGGTTGAGGGCGGCTGCCTGCTTATGGAGAGGGGGTCCGTTGACGGAAGCAACCCACTTCCGTATTTTGTATTCAAATCCTCCACACTCTCACAACCTCCACCCGACGAAGAGAGAGTAACGGACACCCAGGTGATAATTTTGGCAAGATGTTTATTTGCTCTCACTCCTCACATCGATGACGCGTTTCGGTCAACAAGTGCCCTTGTTCACATACGGAGTGCTTTCCGCCATTACTCTTTTATAATTGCTTTGTACACACCCTCCTTCCCGTGTCACATGTCAATAAACATAAAGAAAATACTATCAACATTTTGCTCATAAAAAACAGTCTCATGTATCCTTAATTCTTGTCATATTTTTAAGACATCCCAAAATTTAATAATCTTTGATTTGCATCACATTTCAATAAATAAATAAAATGTTTGAAAGTGCAAATGGCTCAATAAATATATAAATATATTAATATAAATATATGGATAAATCTGTAAGAAAAGACACGCATAAAAAACATGCAAATAAGCGTGTTTTGTTTACAACTACGCTACTATGTTTATTTGCCCTTCCCTTCCTAATTGATTGAGCCAATTCATGTGGTCTTTCTGCTCAAATGCTGTAATTGTTACCTCATCGGAGGTACAATGGCATCACTGAAAAAACAAAGGTTAAAGTGACGTTAAAGTTAGGTGAATATCTCAGTAACAGCATTAACATTTTGAACTAAATAAATCCCCGAAATTCATCAGTTATTGTTAGCAGAGCTAAGTATAATTGTGCCCTGCCATGCACTTCTTATGACCACACATATCACATTACTCATGACATGTTCTATGACATCACTAGTGAAACTTCAAATGACATCATTGATGAAGTCACTGATGACATCATTCAATGAGTGTGTTAGTTTGTTTTCTAGTTTACATAGTGACGGGTAACTATCATATTACATTTCTACCTAATTTTGTGCAGCCTTTGTTCAGCTAATGGGTGTAAGTGTATACAAAACACATGCTCATACTACACATGTTGTGATGAGGTATTAAACAAGTTATAAATCTTTGTATTCTGAAGTAAATATGTGTGTAGGTGACAGTTGATTTGTGTGTCCAGTATGTTCCACAAACGCTTGTTGGTTCTGTAGAAAAAGTTTCCAACAGGGCAAAGATTCTACATAGTAGATACTAAGAATTGTAAGCAGAACAGAGTTTTTAAACAAAATTGTCCCAGCATGACAATTTCTACTTAAGATAGAAGCCAGTGTGCACCATGTACTAACCTACAAACATGTGCTTGATTACCTTCAGAAGATGAGCTATCTCTACATTTTTCACCACAGTGTGAAGGCTACAAGTCGTATGACCTTTAGCACCTTCACACCTAGGGTATTGCTTAGTGAATAGTGTCTCTTTGGAGAGGTTTTGCATAGAGTAAACATGGTTCTTAGTAGATACTTTATAATACTATGTGGTGTAGTTCTCATATGAGTTTCACTGTCTGCAAACAGTGTGGTACAGAGTAAACTCTCTTAATAGCATAATCAATGCTTTCAGAACCCACTTTTCTACTCATGTCAGTGACATATCTCATGTGAGATTCACTAGCTGTGAAGGGTTTGATACATGCTAAAGACTGTCATTTGTAGGGCATTAGTTATATAACAGGACTTTTGTGTCTGGAGGGAAATGTTTTTTTTAGGCCTGGGCGTTGAACTCCGCTCCGTTCGTGGAGTTTGCGGAGTTTTCTGCACTCCGCGGAGCTCGCGGAGTGCAACAAAACCCCGCTACGCGTAGTGCGGCAGAGTTTTTCCCCCGCTCACGCTCGCGAACGGTAAGTTCGCGAGCGCGAGCTACTGCTCGGGTAGAATTTCTACCCGAGCTGCAGAAAGACCAGTGTGAACAGCAGTTTGCACTACACTCCGCCACTTGCGGAACTTCGCAGAGTTTTTTTGTAACTTCACGAAGTTCCACGTAGCAAAACTCTGTGAACTACGCCCAGGCTTAGTTTTTTTCTGAATAGTAGTGCACAGATTGAACACCGTATGCAATAAACGTTACCCATTTATGTGTGGTTGATTGTCATCATCAGCTCAAATTTACATGAAGGCTATGGTATAGAGTCATATCACAAAAGCTTGCTTCAGCTAAGAAGGGTTGTATGTGTAATAGCATTAATATGCTTCATATTATTCTGAGCTATTTTGTACTTACTTTCATACCTCTAATGCCATACTCATTTATAGAGTAATGTGTAAAAAAGAAGCTTGGATGATGTCACCAGTAATACAATCAAGGATGTCTTTTGAGATGTCATCAGTGATGTCATGAATGATGTCATAGAACATGTCACAAGTGATGTAATATGTGAGGTAACTGGTGAATTGCTGTGTTTTTGTTTTAGTTCAGTTTAACCTTTGTTTTTTTCAGTAAATTTCTAAAGTTTTTAAAAAAAAAACACATCTTTTTATTATACCTAATTATGACATTATATATGAATCAAGATGTACAATTTGTTTATATACATGGATTATATGGATTT
Source organism: Calotriton arnoldi (assembly GCA_963921515.1). Classification (NCBI taxonomy): domain Eukaryota; kingdom Metazoa; phylum Chordata; class Amphibia; order Caudata; family Salamandridae; genus Calotriton; species Calotriton arnoldi. The sequence continues at coordinate 392,705 of CAWUFW010006814.1, read as the reverse complement.
TTTTTTTAATTTTCAGCCCTGATGAAGTCCAAATGGATGAAACACATTGGCTGGGCTGACTAAATCATGTCCTTTATGAATGCTAATAAATCAAGAATTTGCAATTGGACCACGTGACTTCATGTGTTATAATTGTTACCCTTTGTGAGAAGGGATTGATCATAAGACACTGTTTGAAAGATAGAGCTTTGTAAATTTCCATATCAATAGGAATGATATATGATTGTGATATGATGTGCTCCTGGTTCATTTGTTTATGACTAACTAACTATGACATTACTTTAACCTTCGATTTTCTTCAGCAAATTTCTGTTTTTTTAACATAAGGTAATTTTTTATTACCACACTTAAAGCCGACCCCTACCATGCACAGACCCCCCTTAGGCAAGCAACCCCACACTGCACACAGCCTTCGGCCACGCACAGCAGGGGGTGTCAACAAGCACTGGCCTGTGGGCAGGCCTGTTGCCCACCCACCCGGAGGCTGCCAACCCCCCCCCCCACAAGCAGCCAACCACAGGCTGCACATGGCCTTTGGCCATGCGCAGCGGGGGTGGCCACAAGGCTTGGCCTGCCACCAGGCCCTGTGGCCAAATCCCCAGCAGTCTGCCAATCCCATGACGTGCACTACCTTTGGCATGCACAGCACAAGGTTGCCCATCAGGCTCCGGGAACCCCAACCGCTGGGGCCAAAACATATATATGAAGGGAAGGTGGGCATTCAACCCCTCTCCCTGAGCATTATTTGGCCCAAGGGGCCCCATCCCATGGGCCAGTTGCTTTAAAAAGGGGAGGGGGTCAAGGCCCTATTCCACAAGCCTTGAATGGCCTCAGGGACTCCATCCCCCAGTGCCAAATACAATTTAACATGGGCGGGTGGCAGGACCTCCCCAAGTATTCTTGGGCCCTCGGGACCCATCCCCGGGGCCAAAGTCTAAGTGGAGCGGGGCATACAGTTCCTTTCCCAGAGTCTTATTAGGTCTCCGGGATCCCATCCCCTGGTGCCAAATGCAATTAAAAATGTGAGGGGGCTGCGTGGATGCTGGCAGCCAATCAGAGCTCTTGCTCCCAGAGGAGTCTGACTCCTAGGGAAACAAATTAGCCCAAAGGAAAAAACTTTCCCTGAGCCAATCAGAATGCGCTACTTTTTAAAATTGGGTTTGAGGGACTCTTGCAACCGTCCACATATACAAATATTTGAAACCTTATTTTTACTAAAAACTACTGAAAAGATTTACACCAAATCACAAAAAGCACAATCTGCAGACTGAGGTCTAGTTTCCTGCCAAATTTGGTGTAATTCCGTTGAGCAGTTTTTGCGGTAAGTCTAGGGAAATTGCATGGGGAAATTTGTTTTTGCAACCCCTAATTTTTCTCTGCCCCTGCTTGATGGATCATCCTGAAACTTCCCAGGAAGGAGCTGAAGTGAATTTTCTTTTTTGTTGGAAAGTTTTGTACAGAATCATCAAACAGCGCCAAAGCTATTAGCAAACCAAAAAATGCCTTGTCTGTGGAAAAGAAATCTTAATTTTAACTACCAAGGGGTGAGCGCCACTGGGTAACTCACACACACACACACACACACACACACACACACACACACATACATACATACATATATATATATATATATATATATATATATATATGTATATATATATCCAGCTGGACTTCCACCAATGGGAGAACAATGGAACAGTTAGAGAGATGGTTGGTGCGAACTGCCGGTGTAAAAGGCATTTGATAAAGGCACACTCGCAGAAACGCATCGCCTTCACTGCGCCCCTTTTGCTTGTTTTGCGTTACGGATCCCAGGTACTTTGAGACTGAAAGTGTCGCATTTGAGATCTACAAGTTTATTTTTGCAACAACCCTTTTTAAAGACATTCTACTGAGTTTGGCATGTTGAATTTTTGTCGTTTTGGTCTTGTTTAAGTTTAGTAAAGATATTTTATTTTTCTAAACTGGTGTAGTGTCCATTTGTGGTGTTTTCACTGTGTTACTGTGAGTGTTGGTACAAATTCTTTACACATTGCCTTTGGGATAAGCCTGTCTGCTCATGCCAAGCTACCAAGGGGGTGAGCAGGGGTTATCTAAAGTGTGTATCCCCCCTTACCCTGACTAGAAGCAAGGGTCCCTATTTGGACAAAGGTACCTACCTCTGCCAACTAGAGACCCCCAGTTCTAACAGACACGGAGGGTAAATGGATACTAGAGATCTCAAAAGGAGATCTGATTGACTGCCACCACTTCAACCAAGAAGTGTTGGCAGTCATCTTGGGACTCGGACTCATCCGAGTCCCAAGAAAAAAACTTCAAAAAACATAAGCAGGCAGTGTAGGAATACCCTGACCCCTTAGACCTGGTGGTGTGGTCCCACAGGAACCAAGCCGGGTTTTTTTTTAACACTTTGCAGCAGATTCATGTAGGATCCACATATCTGCGGCAAAATAAAAAAAAAAGTGTGGTATCTCGCTCTTGCTTTTGTTTGCCCCTGGGTCAGTCAGGTACCAGGGGCATACCTTTTATAATAAGGGGAAAGGCCACCCCCGGGGCTCGGCCATGCATGCAAAAGAGAGAGGGGCTGCACTGAAGCAGACAGGGAAACAGATGAAAAATGTGTTCCTGCCCACAGGGAGCAGCCTTTTTTGCTGCTCGTTGCAGGTGGGAGAAATGCTGGCTGCCTCTGGAGGTGGGGAGCAGGCTGGGGTTATGGGGGCATTGCAGCTCCCCCCACGGCCTCCAACAAAAGGAAGTGGGTGCCCAGGATGGGCTCCCGGGCACCCAACTGCTGCTGGCCGCACCCCGGGATGGGTCCCCGGGGCTGAAATCGGCCTAGGGAGGTGGGCAGTTTGGTACCCTAGTCACATTTATAATTGGCCTAGTCCCAGGAGATGGCATCCCTGGGGCCAATATTGTACAGTGCAGGGAAGCTGCATACCCCTTACCCTTTAAATGTGCAGTGAGTGCCCTGGGTGTGCTCCATGGCACCCACCATTTACTGGCTGGACCTTGGGGAATAGGGTCCCTGGTGCCAATAGTGGCCCGGGGAGGGGACTGGGTGACCCCCTCTCCTTCAGAGAATGGCTGGCCCCCAGACGATGGTGCATCTGGAGCTGAAATTGCCCGAGGAGTGGGACTGTGTGCCTACCTCCCCCTTAGAAAGATGGCTGGGCCCCTGGAGATGGGGTACCCAGGGCCTGAAATCTGCTAGGAGTGAAGCTGCGTGCCCCCCTCCCCATTTACAATAAGACTGGGCCCAGGGAGATGGGGTCCCCAGAGCCAAAATATGGCCCAGGGACAGAGGCCAGACACTGCGCCCAACCCCCAGCCTCACACGGCCAAAGGCCGTGCATGGTGTAGGGTTGGCTGCATATGGGGTTGGTGATAGGGCCTGGCCCCAGGCCAGGCCCTCTGGCCAACCCCCCACTACATTAAAAAACATGGAAATTCACTGAAAAAAATGCCACTAGGATGTTATTGTTAGGAAATAGACTTTTAAAAACCTTAGAAATTTACAAAAAAAATAAAGGTTAAAGGGACGCTATAGTTAGGTTCAGAATTCACACACACAAAAACATAAAATGTTTTCTGGTTATACTGACATGCTCTACATGATCCGCACTTCATAAAACCCTTTCTGATGGTTGTCAGCCAATTACTTTCCCTAATGGGCTCCAAATGGCTCCTAATTAAACTGTCTCCCAAGGATTTGTTTTTTTAGATGTTATCTTAGGACTTTGATCCACCACATCTTTTAATAGATCATCTTTACCGTAAAATATGTCAATTCTTTTTAAGATTTTTTTTATAGCTAGTTGTGCTATGTTTACTCTAAAAAGGGAATCTTGGTCTTATCCTTGTTTTGTTGCTCATAAGTTGGGTAGAGTACTTGTTCTCTTGTTTTCCTTCTGGCTTTCTCTTTGGCATCGTTTAACATACTTGTGGGGTATTCTCGTTGGATGAACCGTTCTGTCATCTTACTTAATTTCCTTTCAAGTTGTTCCTTAGTTGAGCAGATCCTTTTAGCTCATAGCATCTGGCTGTACGGGATACTCCATTTCAGGGCCATGGGGTGCTCACTGTTAGTGTGTAATAAGGAATTAGTTGCAATCGCCTTCCATGGATGGTGGAGACCAACTCATTCCCCTCGGCATCCAAATTGATATCCAAGAATTCACAATGTGTTTTACTAGCCGATTCCAAGAACCGAATATTTACCTCATTATTATTTAATTTCTGGATAAAATCCTCTAGCATTGATATTTCTCCATCCCACAGGATGAATAAGTCATCTATGAATCGGCACCAGAGCATTACCTTCTCCATGTAGATGTTGTTGTCTTCAGTAATTCTGGGCATTGAACTCCGCTCGCGGAGTTTGGGGAGTTTTCCACACTGAGCGTTACGCGAAGCTCGTGGAGTTCCAAAAAACTCCACTTAGCGTTGCAGAGTTTTTATTCTCGCTCGCATTCGTCAACTTCAAGTTGGCGAGCACGAGCGAGGAAAATCCACCTCCCGGCGAGGTTTTTCCTCGTTTGCAATTGTCAACATCAAGTTGGCGAGCGCGAGCGTGGAAAATCAACCTCCTGGTGAGATTTCTCAACGCGGGCAGTCAGATTTCTCATTGCGAGTAGTCACGTATGCTCTTGACCGCTCGCGTTGAGAAACCATCTGTTCGCGTTGAGAAAGCTGCAGCTCGAGTAAAAATCACTCGAGCAGCAGAAAGGAAGCAGCGCCCGCTTGCTCTGTGCATGGTGCCGTTCTCGATGATTGCACAGTGCATACAAGCACCTGGCACTAAAAATCACTGCAAACGGCATTATCTAATCCACTCCGCTGCTTGCGGAGCTCTGCGGTGGTCCGCGTAGCGTGGTGGAGTTTTTTTTGCACTTCGCTGAGTTCTGCATACCAAGGCTTAGTCTTCAGCCCAGGCCACCTCCTTCTCCCATCACCCCATAAATAAATTTGCATAAGTGGGGGCGAAGGAGGTGCCCATGGCTGTGCCCTGTAGATGGACACATTGGGGCCGATTCCGATTCAGGCCAGAAATCACTCCGACCGAGCCGGACCCGGAGAGATTTCCGACCGAATCAGACCCTGGCAGTCCGACCGAACGAGTACGATGCGCACGCATGCAATCGGCCTCGAGTCGGACGGACTCCCATTGAAGTCAATGGGAGCCGGACGTACAACGTGTACGCGGGCTCCCATTGACTCAATGGGTGCGAGGCGAACAAGGGCGCCCCTACAGCGGGTACGCCTCGATGCGACTCGTGGCATACATGCACAGGTAGGGGGACCCATGGGTCCCCCTGTGTGCGACTCGCGCGGCTCACGCGTACAGGAGGTCCGACACGGACCCCCAAAGTCCGGCTCCTACTGCTCTTTCCAGCCGGACGGCGCGAGGCGGTCGGACTGCTCGCGGCGCGCATCGTACTTGCCCGGCCGGGGAACGTCTCCATTGCGCGGTGCGAGTCGTGTCCGTGCGAGTCGGTTGGAGCGGTTCGGACCCGCGTACGAGTCGGTTGGCGATTTCGCGTGCGCTCGCATCGTACTCGCTCGGCCGGATGCACGTACGAATCGGTCGGGAAAGAGGGCTCCGAATCGGATCCGGTTAAGCCGAATCCGATTCGGTGCCCTACCGGCCGAGATCGGAATCGCCCCCATTGTGTGTTAGACCATATTCCAACATCTCAATCACCATTTGGGTATGCTCCAGAAACTCAATTGGTCTATCTCTCAGGAAGTAGTCACATGCAGATATACCATCCTTGATTGTTTGAGGTATACAGTAAGATCACATCGAGGGTCAGCATGATGTATTTGGTTTTCCATGATACCCCATCCAATTTTTGTAAAAAGTCTGTTGAGTCCCTTAGGTAAGAAGGTAAACTTGTTACAAACGGTTGCAAGAACAGGTCAAGGAAACGTGAACAGTTCTCCAATAATATATATATATATATATATGTACCACCAATCCCATTCCCTGGATAACAGACGGGTCTGACACAGCGTGAGTTGGCTCAGGATGAGGTTTTTATTGCCACCAGCAAGCACATTGGAATAGGGTCCTCTGATTACAGCAACTGGCAGACGCGTTTCAGCGGATGCCTTCTTCTGTGCCAGTATTTATGCTTTGAAAGTTCAATTTAATTTTCGTGGGGTTTTTTACATGCTGCTCAGGGTACTCTCATTGGCTCGTTGGAATCAGCATAGAGAGAGGACTGGGAAAGTTCCGAAAGTAAGTACTTTCCTCTCTCTTAACGATCTCCAGTGTACAACAATGCACACAAGATCCTGCCATCACAAATCCAGGTAGCTCAACTCGCAAGCCTATTACAGTGACTGGCTCGCGCATCCGATAAGGCACTGACAAATGCCAGCCGTTGGGCTATCCTTCTTTTGCACATGCAGGGTCACTGGTGGTTTGCCTCACCGAAAGCCAGCTCAATCAGCAGTAATCTGCTTCTCTCTCTCCAGTGCCGCAACTGCTCATGGCCGGGGGGGCACCACGTTGTGCAGTCCATGCACCGTCACCACCATTTGCCAGCTAACCGCGGTGCGCCTGATCGAGAGGCGTGCCAGGATACAGAGCCGACCTCTGTCACACATGTACCACCAATCCCGTTCCCTGGATAACAGACGGGTCTGACACAGCGTGAGTTGGCTCAGGATGAGATCTTTATTGCCACCAGCAAGCACATTGGAATAGGGTCCTCTGATTACAGAAACTGGCAGACGCGTTTCGGCGGATGCCTTCTTCTGTGCCAGTATTCATGCTTTGAAAGTTCAATTTAATTTTCGCTGGGTTTTTTACGTGCTGCTCAGGGGACTCTAATTGGCTCGTTGGAATCAGCATAGAGAGAGGACTGGGAAAGTTCCAAAAGTAAGTACTTTCCTCTCTCTTAACGATCTCCGGTGTACAACAATGTGCACAAGATCCTGCCGTCACAAATCCAGGTAGCTCAACTCGCAAGCCTAGTACAGTGACTGGCTCATGCATCCGATAATGCACTGATAAATGCCAGCCGTTGTGCTATCCTTCTTTTGCACATGCAGGGTCACTGGTGGTTTGCCTCACCGAAAGCCAGCTCAATCAGCAGTAATCTGCTTCTCTCTCCCCAGTGCCGCAACTGCTCACGGCCGGGGGGGGGCACCACGTTGTGCAGTCCATGCACCGTCACCACCATTTGCTGGCTAACCGCGGTGCACCTGATCGAGAGGCATGCCAGGATACAGAGCCGACCTCTGTCAAACATGTACCACCAATCCCGTTCCCTGGATAACAGACGGGTCTGACACAGCGTGAGTTGGCTCAGGATGAGGTCTTTATTGCCACCAGCAAGCACATTGGAATAGGGTCCTCTGATTACAGCAACTGGCAGACGCATTTCGGCAGATGCCTTCTTCTGTGCCAGTATTCATGCTTTGAAAGTTCAATTTAATTTTCGCTGGGCTTTTTACGTGCTGCTCAGGGGACTCTCATGGGCTCGTTGGAATCAGCATAGAGAGAGAGAGGACTGGGAAAGTTCCGAAAGTAAGTACTTTCCTCTCTCTTAATGATCTCTGGTGTACAACAATGCACACAAGATCCTGCCATCACAAATCCAGGTAGCTCAACTCGCAAGCCTAGTACAGTGACTGGCTCGTGCATCTGATAATGCACTGACAAACGCCAGCCGTTGTGCTATCCTTCTTTTGCACATGCAGGGTCACTGGTGGTTTGCCTCACCGAAAGCCAGCTCAATCAGCAGTAATCTGTTTCTCTCTCCCCAGTGCCGCAACTGGTCACAGCCGGGGGGGCACCACATTGTGCAGTCCATGCACCGTCACCACCATTTGCCGGCTAACCGTGGTGCTCCTGATCGAGAGGCGTGCCAGGATACAGAGCCGACCTCTGTCACACATGTACCACCAATCCCGTTCCCTGGATAACAGACGGGTCTGACACAGCGTGAGTTGGCTCAGGATGAGGTCTTTATTGCCACCAGCAAGCACATTGGAATAGGGTCCTCTGATTACAGCAACTGGCAGGCGCGTTTCGGCGGATGCCTTCTTTTGTGCCAGTATTAATTCTTTGAAAGTTCAATTTAATTTTTGAGGGGTATTTTACGTGCTGCTCAGGGGACTATCATTGGCTCGATGGAATCAGCATAGAGAGAGGACTGGGAAAGTTCCGAAAGTAAGTACTTTCCTCTCTCTTAATGATCTCCGGTGTACAACAATGCGCACAAGATCCGGCCGTCACAAATCCAGGTAGCTCAACTCGCAAGCCTAGTACAGTGACTGGCTCGTGCATCCGATAATGCACTGACAAACGCCAGCCGTTGTGCTATCCTTCTTTTGCACATGCAGGGTCACTGGTGGTTTGCCTCACCAAAAGCCAGCTCAATCAGCAGTAATCTGCTTCTCTCTCCCCAAATATATATATCCAAAAACATGGACCGCCTACCAATCACCGCTCTCAGCAGCACGGGTGCAGCAGCTCGCGGAGGCGGCTCCGCGATATATTTCTTTCAGGAACCAATGTCAAAAGACAAACTAAGCTGCGCACTCGGGCTCATACGGAATATAAATGTTTGCAACGTTTATAAAGTAACTGGTTTAAAGCTACAATAAAACTTTATTGTCCACACATGCCAATTCTACGATGCAGCCCTAGTGGGCATCTCAACCTGCCTCGTTTATTTCTTATTTAAATAAACGAGGCAGGTTGAGATGCCCACTAGGGCCAGATTGTTGCGTGTCACAGGAGGTTTCAGTAGAGCCTGTAAACCATACTAATATGTAAAGGTTTTAACCCATAAAAGAATAAATTACCAATGAATTTATGATTTGCCCACAGGGGCATGATTCATTAAGCATTTGGCTTCGATTTTCATTTTCATTTTTATTTTTATGGTGACACAAGACGATCCATATTAACAAAAAAACAAAAACATATAGCCTCACGAAGGCGGGCCCATGTGAGAAATGAGGGCTGCATCGTAGAATTGGCATGTGTGGACAATAAAGTTTTATTGTAGCTTTGAACCAGTTACTTTATAAACGTTGCAAACGTTCATGTATCAACTGCAATATGTAACAATGCGATAAGAGAAATGCCAAACGCACAGAGATTGTTAGAGTAAGTTTTCTTTATTTTAAAATGTAACTGCGAGTGATGTAACTCGTTGAAGTCTTTTCACTATGTTTTGAATCACATGATTGTTTATTTAAACTAACAAACCAGAGACATTTCTACTCGTGATCAAGGGGTTCTCCCCGAAACGCGTTGAGTGTGTCAGAATCCTGAAATAAACAACCGCTTTGCAACTTATCTGGTCTACGGCGTGCTGTTTGAGAAGAAAGAATCAGCATTAGCATTGATATTCAGGGGCTCGCTGCCCGCCGTAGAACGCCGCCGCGAGAGGCAAGGGTAGGCGATTGCGTTGCTTTGCAACGCTCAGCTGTGGGATATATATATATATATATATATATATATATATATATATATATATACATATTACCTACTGGCAATCGCCAGTAGGTAGTTGTATTTAGGACTTCATTGTAAAAGTGCTTTCTGACTTGCTTATAACTCTGGCGCCGTTAGACAAATCCTCATGATATTTTCCCAAAAAAGTGACCTCCTTATTCAAGGTGTGCATGAAAAGATTCGGGGTGATGTGTCAAGTGGGGGCTGAGAAAAAGGGGGGATCAAAAAAGTGTGTTTCCCTTGTTAATTCCAATAAAGATTTTAGATATGACTGCAGACCAAACCGCTGAACGGAATTACACCAAATTTGGCAGAAAGTTAGAGCTTGGTCCATAAAGTCTGCTCTCTGTGATTTGGTGTAAATCAATGTAGTAGTTTTTGAGATATTGAAGGCAAAAATAATGTGTATATCTAGGGACGCGAATTCTTCGCAGATCCATCGCAGCGCTTCACAAATCCACACGACAACAGCACTGTCATGATTGGCTGGCTGCAACCTGAGTAGAAAGTTGCAGCCGCTATTTTATAAATCGAAGAACAGTCCCTGCCTGCAAAAATGAAAATTAAATGTAGTATAATGGGGCAGGGTAGAGGTACCCTGATCCCATGGGTGCAATATATGGGTCTATTAGGGACCCCTGATGGACAATAAAATGCGCAGAATTTTGTTCCACATGTGAGGATTCATGAACCAACCGCGATGCTCAGCGCAGTCCCAGTGCAACTTTGCGGCGGATTCATGAGACCTGCTGAATTTTCTTTTTTTAAACGTACTCACACACTCTGGCACTCACACACCCACTCACAGACTCAGACACTCATGCACCCATGCACAGCTCCACTGAGACACTCACACACCCACTCACAGACCCACTAAGACATTCACGCAGCCACTCACAGACCTACTCAGACACTCATGTACTTACTCATTGACCTGCTCAGACACTGACACACCCACTCACAGACCCACAAAGACACTAAGACACCCACTCTCACACCTACTCAGACACTCATACACCCACTAACAGACCCACTCAGACACTCACACACCCACTCACAGACCTATTCACACTCTCACACACCCATTCACACACCCACTCAGACAGTCATGCACTCATTCACAGAACCACTCAGACACTCTTGTACCCACTCACACACCCACTCAGATACTCATGCACCCACTCACAAACCCACTCACAGATCCACTCAGACACTTATGCGCCCACTCACAGACCCACTCAGATACTCACATACTGATTCACAGACCCATTCACACACTCATACACCCATTCACACACTCTCACACTCTCACACCCATTTAAGGACCCACTCAGAAACTCATGTGACCACTCACACACCCACGTAGACAGCCTAATTCTTGAATGGCAGCCAGGGTTTGCGAGGGTTGTGTACCTCTGCACTTCATAAATGGCAATATAATTGAAGGGTGCAGCAATGCAGATAATTAGAAACAACAACTTCCAAGCATGATGGAAAGTGTCCTCAAAGTAAATAGGAAATATATGTGCCGCCCAGCCCTACCTGGAATTGACTCCTTTTGAGGCATGAATGGGTGCGCGTTTTTCCTCTTAATTGTTTTTTAAAGGTACTTGTTTACAGTTTTGAAGATTGGGAGGACGCAGTGATATATTACAAGACAGTGGCAAAGCATTATGGACATTGTAGTCCAAATACAATCATGTCACTGGATTGAGGTACAGAAACTCGGATATTTCTTCTGAAAATAAGTGCATCAGCAATTGATACAACAAGAATACTATTTGGAAAAGTGTTTCCTCATCTAGACTAGACTATCATGTTGAAAACTAAAGTGATTGACATTGTTACAACTCTTGTCTGCACTTGTAGTCCTCCCTCACTGTTGATGACCACAATACTTTTTAAGCTTGTAGTGACTAATCCCTGCATTTGCATATGATTAAGACCCTGGGTGGGTCAAAAGGCGCAATGCTGCACTATCAGGACTGCCTGTTGTGAACAAATAAACCTGTTTTACCTGTTTACGACTGGATGGGCTTGTGCATCACTCGGTGGAGATGAAGTGATTCTTCTTATGGAATATAATAGGCGGTGATGTCGCCTGCAAGCCCCGACCCGTGAGGCTGGGCGTCCCTTTCATCAAAGTTCTTTTGGATGTATGGTTAAAAAAGGGATGCCCGCCGGCTGCACTTGATGTTACTGAAAGACTTGGTTGTGTGGCACCACTGCGATAATGGGAGGCTCAGCCACTGAATCTGCAGGAAGCCTGCGGACTGAACATTTCTTTAATACTTGAATGGCAGCCAGGGTTTGCGACGGTTGTGTATCTCTGCACTTCATAAATGGCATTATAATTGAAGGGGGCAGCAATGCAGATAATTATAAACAACAACTTCCAAGCATGATGGAACGTGCCCTCGAAGTAAATGGGGAATATATTTGCCGCTTAGCCCTACCTGGAATTGACTCCTTTTGAGGCATGAATGGGCTAACGTTTTCCTCTTGATTCTTTTTTAAAGGCACTTGTTTACAGTTTTGAAGATTGGGAGGATGCAGTGATATATTACAAGACAATGGCAAAGCATTATGGACAATGTAGTCCAATTACAATCATGTCACTGGATTGAGGTACATAAACTCAGACATTGCTTCTGAAAATAAGTGCATCAGCAATTGATACAACAAGAGTACTATTTGGAAAAGTGTTTCCTCATCTAGACTTGTAAAAAATCATGTTGAAAACTAAAGTGATTGACATTGTTACAACTCTTGTCTGCACTTGTAGTCCTCCCTCACTATTGATGACTACAATACTTTTTAAGCTCGGAGTGACTAATCCCTGCATTTGCATATGATTAAGACCCTGGGTTGGTCAAAACGCATAATGCTGCACTATCAGGACTGCCTGCTGTGAACAAATAAACCTGTTTTACCTGTTTACGACCGGATGGGCTTGTGCATCATTCAGTGGAGATGGAGTGATTCTGCTTATGGAATATATATATTCACACACCCACTAAGGCACTCAGGTTAGGAACACACTTACAGACCAATATACCCAGTTATACATCCACTCACCTATCTATGCACCCACTGAGATACCTATTTACAAAACTATACAGCCACTCATGCACCCAGTCAGACAGTGACATAGGCACTTACACATTCAGTGACATGCCCACAGAGCATGTATGTATCCAGAAGTAACAGCCAGTTGCAAACACAGTTACATACCCTACCACTCACTAACACAGCCAGTGAGCATACCATTGAGCCACTTAGATACTGTTATATAGACCCATTGAGATACTAACAGAGCCAGTCATATGCTGACATAGTTACTTACACATCCAGTGAAACACTCATACAGGGACTGAGACACCTATTTAGATATGTACTCAAGTATTGAGAGTCCTAGTTACCTATCCAGACAAGTTGCCCTTTAAACATGCCTCTGGTCTGCTTCTGCAGAGTCTGTGTGTGCACTTTTAATGCCAGGCTGACTTAGCATTTAAAACTCCTTGCAAGCTTTAACCTCCCCTTCTACTAGATATACATCACCCCTAAGGTAGGTCACAGGTAGCCCATTGGGCAGGGCGAAATGTGCTTAAAAGGTAAGACATTTACTTTTAAGTTTCAATGAGTTACTACACACTTACAGTTATAAATGCAGTCTCTCACCCATACTGCGAATTGCATACCTATTTTAGAGACATAGAGCCAGTAAAACACCCAGTCAGTCAGTGACAGAGGCACTTACATATTCACTCACACACCCACACAGCACTTATATATCCAGCAGTAACTGAGCCAGTTGCACACAGAGTTGCATACCCCAACACTCTCTAGCGCAGCCAGTAAGCAATCCATACAACCACCTACAAACACATTTGGAGATCAATAGAGTTACTAAGAGAACCACTCATATACTGATATATAGTTTGTTAGACATCCAGTGACACACACACAGATGAACTGATACACTCACTCAGATATGTAGCCAAGAACTGACTCAACCAAGTCACCCAACCAAGTCACCCATCCAGACAAGTAGGCCTTTAAACATGTCTCAGGCCTGCTACTGCAGAGCCAGTGTATGCAGTTTTACTGCCAGGTCAACTTAGCATTTAAAACTCCTTGCCAAGCCTTAAATTCATTTCAACTACATATAAGTCACCCCTAAGGTAGGCCGTATGTAGGCCATAGGACAGGGTGCTAAATGCTTAAAAGGTAAGAGATGTACACACCCATACACTCAGTTATACACTCAGTTATACATCCAACCTGCCTCCTATCCCGCAACGCACATACCTAATTACAAAACCTTAGAGCTACTTATACACCGAGGCAGACAGCAACAAAAGCACTGCCATTTTGTCTATACGGTGCAGCATTTTTAACTCTGCTCTGCTGCTATTTGTTTTGCACAATTGCTTGAAACCTTTTAGCTGTTTTTAAGAAACATTGATTTGTTCATGAATTGTACTGTTCCTAAATTGAATTTGAATTGAAACTTTGTCACTAGAATAGCTGTGGGTGGGAATTGAACCCTCAATCAGGAGAAGCCCCCTGACCGACACCGCCATTTTGTCTATACGGCGCGGTCTAGTTGTCAAATCTGGCGACTACAAAGCGGGACGCTGCGCGAGCGCGCTCGACCCCGTAAGCTTTGAAACTGACAGCATTTTTAACTCTGCTCTGCTGCTATTTGTTTTGCACAATTGCTTGAAACCTTTTAGCTGTTTTTAAGAAACATTGATTTATTCATGAATTGCACTGTTCCTAAATCGAATTTGAATTGAAACTTTGTCACTAGAGTGGCTGTGGGTGGGAATTGAACCCTCAATCAGGAGAAGCCCCCTGACCGACACCGCCATTTTGTCTATACGGTGCGGTCTAGTTGTCAAATCTGGCAACTACAAAATGGGACGCTGTGTGAGCGCGCCGCTGGCGCGCCTAAGGCAAGCCCGTCTGCGCCTGTCAGCGTCCCGGAGGTGGCCGGAGCCGGAAATGCTGCCGGTTATTCTCGTTCACACAATGATATTGTGTTTTACAGCAGGTCAGATCTCCTAGACATTGGGAAACGGGTGAGTTGCTGTTCTTTAAAAAGTATTAGGATGACTGAGAACGCACTCTCCTGTACCCTTTGTAACTGGGTAGCCGATCCTTATAACAGCAAACATAATGGAGGAAGTGTAATTAAGAATAGTAATGGTATAGCCTTGGACCGGGATTCACGGGATAACGGCCTTTTGAAGGCCCTACTCCTGAACACCCGCTCTATTAAAAAACATGAAGCTCAATTATATGACCTCCTACTTGAGTCCGACCCCGATTTAATGTTTGTGACTGAGACATGGTTTAATGAGGGCTCAAACCCCACGATTGCGGGTGCTAACCCGCCGCACTATCGGATTATAAGAAAGGACCGGGCAGTGGGTAGAGGGGGCGGAATTGGCATAATTTTAAAAAAAACATTCTCATGCTCTATTCTACCTGCGCAAGACATTGAGGGTGCTGAAAGCCTGAGTTTCCTGTTCACCGCTTCTGACCACCAGTCAATCGCTGGTGTCCTTATTTACAGGCCACCTGGTCCTGTAGGCAAGTTTGCCGAGTTACTCAGTCAAGCCATCTCTCCTATCTTCACCAAATATAGGCATTGCCTGTTGTTAGGAGATTTTAATATTCATATGGACGATTCATCTGATTCTGAGGCAATAAGGTTGTTGGAATCTTTAGAGATTTTCGATTTGTCCCCTTATATTCATCTCCCTACCCATGAAAAGGGACATATCTTAGATCAGATATTCTCCAACGTTAGAGTTGAAACAGATACCCCACTTCCATTGGTGTGGTTTGATCATTTTCTTCAGAGTTTTAAAATCCCTAAGACTCTACCTTATCCTCAATCTCGGGGTAAGCTGCGCCCTTACACTTTTAGACCCTTCAGCCAGATTTCACCTGACACTATGAGGGCAGCTTTGGGTCAGTACCCGATTCCCTTCAGCGGCGATCCTGAGATCGATGCTCTTAGTTTGGAGAATTGGCTCGGAGATCGTGCCTTTGAGTTGGCTCCCCTCACTACTCGTAAAGCTAAATCTGTCTGCCCCTCCGCACCATGGTTTACAGAAACCCTTAGGAAAAGCAGGAGTGCCTGCAAACGACTAGAGAGAGTGTGGCGGAATAAGTTTAACTCTGAGGACAAAGCCATCTATAAACAAGCTCTGAAAGCCTATTACAATAATGTGCGTACTGAAAAGAAAAATGTCTTCACCTCCAAAATCAAGGGTGCGGCCCACAAGAGAAAAGACATTTTTTAAATTGTCAAGGACTTTTCATCCCCTAGTGCAGTGAGCATGCCGTTCACTCCCACTTCTGTTTGGGTTCATCAGATGGCTAGCTGTTTCCATGATAAGATTTGTTTGATACAACAATCTTTTGTTTCTACGGACACACCTAAAATTGATGAGGCATGGGGTGCTGACCCCACGCCCTCTGGGGTTGGTTATTCGATCATCCAATTTCCCCCCATTTCCTTAAAAAGATCCCTTGAGATCATGGCAACACTGAAGACTGGCTCCCCTTCAGACCCATGTCCCGCAAAAATTCTGATGAATATTGCGGAGACGATAAATCCTGCAGTTAATTTAGTTTTGAATACCTCGCTCCAAAAGGGGACGGTACCTAGCTGTTGGAAAAAGGCAAAAATTATTCCTCTGTTAAAGAAATCAACGGCTGATCCTGCAGTCGCTTCCAACTGTAGGCCTATATCTCTGCTGCCTTTTTTCTCAAAAGTTCTTGAAAAGTATGTTAATTCAGTACTAGCGGAATATGTGGAAGTGAACCATGTTCTCCATGATAGTCAGTCGGGCTTCAGAGCCTCCCTCAGTACTGAAACAGCGCTACTGGAAGTCTCAGAAATTATCAAAACACAGTTGGATAAAGGGGGTAGCGCTGTGGTGATATTACTGGACTTGTCTGCGGCCTTTGATACCGTGCCCCATGACCGGCTCCTGCGAAGTTTGATGGAGTGTGGTATTGGGGGCACGGTATACAAATGGTTTTCCTCCTTTCTGAGCGAGCGGCAGCAGGAAATCTGGTCCCCTCCCCTGTCAGCCGCAATTCCTTCTATGAAGGTGGGTGTCCCGCAGGGGGCAATTTTGAGCCCAACGCTCTTAAACATTTATATGGCCCCCTTGCTCTTCTAGCAGAGTCACATGGCGCGAAGATTATTTCGTATGCCGATGATACGCAACTGATGTTTACGTGCGACAAAAGGACTAACTTCAGAGGGAGTGAGATTAACAGATGTTTGACGGAGGTCTTTTCTTGGATGCGATTCAACCAACTAAAGTGCAACCCGGAAAACTCGGAAATTATCTTTTTTGACTGCCCCCCATGTGAGGACTGGAGCCAATGGTGGCCCCGTGACATGTCTCCTCCCTCTGCTCCAGTTAGTACGGTAAAGAACTTGGGAGGTAAATTGGATGCAAATTTAGCGTTGAAGACTCAAATTCAAACCGTTGCTGGCACATGTTTCGGTTTGTTAAAAATGGTAAAAAACTTTCTTCCTCTGCTACCGGTTGAATACCGTAAAACCATAGTGCAAGCCCTAATTTCATCCAGATTGGACTATGTTAATGTCCTGTATCTGGGCTTACCGTAATATCTACTCAATCGGCTGCAGGTGGTTCGGAACGCCGCAGCCAGAGCTATTCTTATGGTGAATCCCAGAACGCATATGTCGCCCCACCTGAAGGCATTGCACTGGCTCCCGGTCAGAAAGAGGATCCAGTTTAAGGCTCTAGTGCTGGCCTATCGAGCATTCCATGGTACGGGTGCCGTTTATCTGAGAAGGAGGATCCAACACTACGAGCCCCAACGGGTTTTGAGGTCTTCAGGGCAGTCCCTCATGCTCATCCCCAAATTTGCCCGTTCTCGGGCAGGGGGCCGCTCCTTTCAGGTCTTAGCGGCCCATCTGTGGAATAATCTGCCTTTGCATCTGAGACAGGTCCAGGACTTGCTGCTCTTTAGGAGACAACTAAAAACTTGGTTGTTTCAGCAATAATACTCTGGTAGACAAGGTTGAGCTCATCTTGTTTGCGGTTTCTGGTGGTTTAGCGCCGGGACACTCTATGTGAGTAGCCGTGCGCTTTACAAATACCTATTTTCATTTCATTTCATTCATTTCATTCATTTCATTCATTTCATTCATTTCATTTTTCATTTCATTTCCAGATTCACTCACTCATCCACACAGCACTTATGTATCCAGCAGTAAGAGAGCCAGTTGCACACACAGTTACACACCTCAACACTCACTAGCACAGCCAGTAAGCAATCCATACAGCCACTTACATACACTTATGCAGACCCATAGAGGTACAAACAGAGCAAGTCATATGCTGGCATAGTTACTTAGCATGCAGTGGCACATCCACGGAGGCACTGATACACTCACTCAGATATAACAAAAATACTTTAAAAAAACTTCTTCTTTAAATTATGCATTGAAATATAAATTGAAATTTAATTCATTGTAGAGCTACTTCAACTGTGATCATAATAATGTTATCATCCTGTAAAGTTAGAGCTTGGAGTTACAAAATTACATTTAAAAAACTTTAAACTCTATTAAATAGCCGTAGTTTACACAGATGTTATAGTTATTGTATATCATTTAAAAAACCTTAGAAATTCACTGAAAAAAACACAGGTTACAGTGGTGTTATAGTTACAAAAAGTAAAATTATAATTAAACAGCCATAGAAGCCATAGAAATTCACTGAAAAAAACAAAAGTCACAGGGACATTTTGGTTAGGAAATGGAATTAAAAAAACACCTTAGAAATTAATTTAAAAAAACAAAGGTTACAGGGATGTTATAGTTAGGCTCAGATTATACATACACAAAACCATAGCATTTAGCAGTTATAGTTACCTGAGCTAACTACAACGTACGCCTCCGCAATGCACTGCTTATGACCTCACATATTACATTACTCATGATATGATCAGTGATATCACTGATAACATCTCAAATGACATCACTGATGACATCATCCAGTAAGTGTGTTTTCTAAATGCTTCTGAGACTTAAAGATATATACTAAGTTGATGCATAACTTACATTACTATTCTTTCTGTACTACTATTCAGTGATTCTATTTCTAACATATGCCATCTGAGTGGCTTTGTGACTGTCTGTATCAGTGTGTGAGTGGGTGTCTGAGTGGCTGTATGGGTGAGTGACTGTTTAGCTGTTTAGTTTACGCCACTGCACTATCCAGAATTTACGGTATGCTACTCCGCTTTACGAAGCTACTATATGCGCCACTACATCCCACGCTAATCCACTGTACATTACTCCACTCTATTCGACCCTACTGGACTTCACACCATTGCAATGTACACCACTATGCTCAACACTATTATACTGTTCACCACTGTATTATATTACACTTTCGTGTATGCCATTTTACTGGACGCCTTTAAACTGTAGTACTCGCAACTCAACGCTGTTCCACTGGAACCTACTCCAATTTATGGAATTTCACTACATGCCTTTCTACTATGGCCCACTTGATGGTACTCTACTGGAGTTTATGGTAGTCCAGTCTCCGTTACTACACTCTACTCTACTGCATTGTATTGAAATATACTATATGCCACTGCACTGTATCACAATCAACTGTATTCTATTTCGCTTTACAAGAGTACAATCTGTGCCACTCCTCTAAACCACACTTCACTGTATGTGACCACATTGTATGCTTGTATAATTAACCCGATTGAGTTGGACGGCACTATAATGTATGCTACTCTACTACATAGCAGTGATTGGCCAAAATATTGGATGAAAAATATTGTGGTACAGAAATATTGTGTCAAGAATATCGGGACTTCAAATCTATCGAAGGTTAAAATATTGTTTCTAGTGTTGTTTTTAATATGATTGACAAAAATATCGATGTAGTAAATATAATAGTGTATAATATCGTTTTTTGTGTTAATTAGTATGTAATATATTGTATTTTTTATGCTATGTATTTATATTTTTTTCATCTTTTTTATTTTTGATAATTATTTAATTATATACACTTTTAAAATGTGTTTTAAATTGTATCAATGATTTTAAATAATTATTGAATTATCTTTTAGTAGTAGGATGTTGGGTTATTAGGGGATAAGGTTGGGGAGATTTAAAAAATTATGTATTTAAATTTAACATTTTAAGTTAATTATTTCAAATATATGAAAATTAATTGTTTTAAATTTTCAAATGTTTTTACTACCCAGTCGGCGAGCGCAAGGTAAGTGGTTTTATTTATTTTTTTATTTCATTTTACCTATCTCGTCATCTGTCAACTACCTCAACTCCCTCAACCCCGCCCAACCATCCCACCGCTCCTACCTGTGCCGGCTGTGCCTGCAAGTATCTTTATAAAAATAATCCTTTAGGGGACTAAGGTTGTCTTCATTTTGTTGGTAGAAAGAGCTTTCTATTAGTAAGTTATAGCGGTTGACTACCTCTCTGACAGGAGCGTAGGCTAGTGCAATAATTTTTTTGATTTAGCATGTGAATTGGCTGTTTGTGGAGTATTCTACACTTAGGCCCGATTACAAGTTTGGCGGTATGACTGCCGGACTGCCGTTGCCCTGGTTAGGAGAACACCGCCAAACCGGCAGCCTCCCGACTGCCGTATTATGAGTACACCGCCAGGCTGGCAGTGTTGTGTCGGCAGTGCCAGGGCGCTGGCATGCTTCGGCTCATAGAAAGAGCCTGAAGCATATGCCAGCGTCATGGCAGTGCCACTTGCACATCGTGTAACTGTGTACCATAAACAGGTCGGAGGAAAGGCAGGTCGCGAACAGAAGGGCGGTATCAGTATCACCACCATTGATTGCTGCTTTCCCCCTGCCCCCCTCCCACCATCGGTATCCAGGATCCTGGCGGGTGCGGCAGTCTTGTGTTGGGCTTGTGGCGGTCAAACTGCCAACCTGGTAATCGGGCGGTCGTACCGACGAGGAGGCGGCAGTTGGACCTCCACTGCGGGTACGGCTGTCTTGGGACCGCCGCACTCATAATCGGAGCCCTTAGTGTAGATTCTTGGAGGTGTCACCATAACCTTTGATCAAAGGGATTGTAACAGCCTTGTATGGCTGTGCGGGGTTATGCTTTTAAAACAGTTTGAATCATGGGGTGTTGAAAGTCTATGATTAATTTTTGGAGGTAGAAGTTATTTGTTTGTTGTTTTATGTAAGTTAGGAGTTCATATTAGGTGCTGCTTTTTTGTTTGGTAGTAAAGCATATATGAAAGGGATATTGGTGTTTTGATATTCACCATGTTTGGTGTATAGCTGAGTGAATTATTTGGGACACATTTTGAAAGTCCCATCCATCATCCAGGTTGGGCATTGTATAAGTTTCATTAAGTTGTTTGCGGTAGAGAAAATTAGTATTAATTTTGCATTATTTCGATTGTCATGTAAAAGGAAGGTCTACTCATTATGTGTAATTTTAAATGTTTAGGTATGTGTATGTCTTGGTATGTTCTAGAGGCAGGTGAGGTATCTTTGCTGGTGGCTTTTTTAGTGTGTTCAATTAAGCATTTTAAAGTAGGGAGAGGTGGAAGTTGGCCTGTTATATGTATGGTGAAGTTGGGTAGTATGTCTTTAAGAATTTTGCTTCTAGGTTCCTGAGAGCTAGTGCTTGCATCTTTTATGCTTTGTAAAATTTCTCTACCTGCTATTTCTGTCAAGCAAATCAATCAATCAAAAAGTGCTTTATTTCGCAGCATTTCTGTGGTATAAAAGCACAGCAAGTGAGAAATACATTAAATAGAGAATATATGCATTAATAAAACATATCATATTACATCTTGTGCAGTCAAGAAGTTAAAATGTGTGTCAGAAGATCATAAACACAGTGCTCAAGGGCTAGCAGCAAAGATTATAAAGCATGAAAAAGCAGCATATCAAAGGATTGCACATCCAGAAAATTAAAAGCATATCATATTGCATCCAGGATGAACAAGAGTTAATAAAAAGCATAAACACAATACTCAAAATGAGATAGCAGCAATGGATAATAAAATCTGTAAAATCATTGTTTCAAGGAATTACACTTTTCCGTAGTTTAAATATCTGCCTGATAAACAAGGCCACTGCGTAACATACCCAAGGGCTATATAGGTTTTATATAAACAACTGTGCGGTCTACACTGTCTAAATTTGTACTTTCTAAGAATGCAAAATAAAAATAGTTTTTAAGGAGAATCATATAATGTTAAGAAAAACATGATATGCAAAGTGTATTGGATAGAAGCTCCTTCGCATGGGCACAAATTCAAATCTGCGAAAGAAAAACAGTTTGCAAAATAACCAGTCATAAAAGGTAAAAGGTTAAAATAGAATCTTGTCAGCACGTAGCGATGTTGTATGTTCTGGATTTGAGATAGATATATTCGGAGTCTCTCTTGAGAATGTAAAAGAAGCAACTACTGAGGATTTCACTTTATCCCTCTCAAGGCATTTTGACTGTGCCTTATTCAAAAATATATGCTTCAGAGATAACTTGATGACTTTTGAACAAGAATCTGGCTCACTATACAAATTGGGGCATCAAAGCTCCGCAAGTACTGATTTTAAAATGTGAGCCATGGAATGTCCTGGGCCGTGTGCAGTTGAAGACAATCCTTCAGAATCAGTTTAATTAAAGCTGTTTCCTCCCCTGCCATAGTAGCAAGGAGGCCATATTCATTTTATCCATTATATAAGGAGCCCGATGTTCATCACGAGTTATAGCATTTGAACAACTTAGCGGAAGAGCCAAAAGATTTTTCAGAAACCATTTTCTACAGACTGAATGCCTTGTACCTTCTGGATACCCCAAATACCAACCCCAGCTATTTCTGTCACATTTGGGGGTGGTTGTGCTCTTTTCATTAATTACTAAATTATATATTGTAGTTGCCCTCCCATTGCATGCATTTGAATAATATTTAGTACATTTCGAGCTTATAGTTTCTGTTTATGCACTTTCTTGGCTGTAGGTGTAGCCCATATGATTTGATAATTGTTTTCCTATCTGTAAAGTTATACATTTGGCTGCTTTCTTGAGCTTGTTTTAACATGAGCAGGTGATGACTTTCTGTTGAAAGAGAAAAGAAGTTATATTCATTTAATATGGTATTTTGTTGCAAGTTTGTTGAGGTTTAGTAACTTAGGGTTATTTTCAGTTGTTGTTTGCGAGAGTTTATGTTTTTTTTATACTTACTTTATTATATTCTTGTTGCGTTGTTAAAGTTGATATTTTATGGCAGTTAGTTTGTTTTCTTTTCTTTTAGGTAGTCTATGTAAAAAGATAAATGTTACAGAGTGTGTTACTATTAGTTTAATAACAGTTAATTTGTAGTTTGAATATAAATATTACTTACTTGAATATGCAGTTGTTGAGGTAAATTATTTCTTTTTAATAAACTGCTGGGAGAGTCTGGCAGAGTTTCCTTTTTTTGCAGCATTTATAGTTTTTTGAGTAATTAGTTGTTTTAATTAGTGTGCCTTTTATATTGTTGGTTTAATTGTTTGCTTGATTTTATTGGCTAACGTTGTTTATAGTGTTATTTTATTGGTTGGTTTAATATAGTTTGAATGTTTTTATCAGTTGAGTCATTGTTTGGAAAACGCTAATTTATGTTTTATTTTTGTAGTATAATATATAGTTTGTTTTATTTATATATATACAATTAAATTCATATATAAATTAAACAAACTATATATTATACTACAAATATATATATATATATATCCATACACAACCTGCTTCCCATCAAAAGAAGAGGGCACGCACACATGATCAACGGAATCCCTCCATGTCTTTATTCTGTTGGACCTCCCTCGACCCGTTTTGGCAGATCCACTGCCTTTGTCAATCGTAAAGTCGCCATGTTCCTGCTTCATTTAAATAGTAAAAACAATGAACATAGAGAATTCACTTTCTCCATGTTTGCAGTATTTCACAAGCTGCCGGTATGTATAACAACAAAAAATTGCCAGCCTTACTATAAGGATTAGATATATAGATAATGTTCCTTTCTTTGGCATGCTTGGTTGAAATATCAATATCTTCCCATTTCAGCTTTGCTCTATTAACACAAGGACTCGAATATTAGGAAAGCTGCAACAATTGAGTTTGTTTTCTATGTTCATACATATATATATACATTTATATTAATGTTTGTGTTTAGATAGATAGATAGATAGATAGATAGATAGATAGATTAGGACCGCAACACTCACACACTAGATACTCTTGACCTCATCCTTGATGTAATGTGACAGATGCATTTACAAATATTGCACATAAACTTGCAAGTGAGAATACATATTATAATACTCTTAGCACTATAAAAGAGATACCTATGAATTTTGTATTATTTATCGGTTTAAGTATATATTGTTATTTAATTACATTGTGTTTTTACGTATTGCTACTTATTGGGATAAATATTGTGAATCCATAAGCATTGCATTTGGATTGTGGATTCTAGTTTGCATTTCTGTTGTGCGAGTTATGGATTTAAGTCCTAACTGTATTTTGAACATTTCAGTGCTTTTCCATTTTAATTGACAATCATAACTCCACGTGTACTGTGCTTTATTTTTGCTGAATTTCTAAGATATTCTTTAAACAGATGTTAATGTCTTATTACTATAGCTAAACATAACTTCACTTTAGTCTTTGGTCATTTCAGTGATTTTCTTTTGTACTTTTACCACAAGCAACAATTCCCTGTACCCAACTATCCATGGGCAGTCAGCCCCCACTGCTCATGCATAGTCAGCCCTCACTTCCAGGACTGGACTGGCCATAGCCGGCACCTGGCATTTACCCGGTGGGCCGCCAATGTGGGGGCCAGTTTTGGACCCCTGGGAGGCCGTTTTTGTTACCGGGGGCCGGTTTTGCAGCATAGCTGCAATATCGGCCCACTGTAACAAAATCTGCAGCGGTGAGACAGGAGTGGTGCTGCCAACTAGCATCCCCCCTCGGGGGCCGGCCAAGCTGTTTGCCAGGACGGTTTTGGTTCCCAATCCGGCCATGCTCACTTCGTCTGGGCCCTGCACCTAACCCTCCATGGACAGTCAAACTTTGCTGTGCACAGCTTTTGCTGTGCATAGTGAGAGTAGGCTGCAATGATTGGTCTTTGGACAAACTTGACACTCACCTCTCCATAGAAGGTCAACTCCCTCTGCACATGGACTTCAACTGTGTGCAGCGGGTGCTGGCCGCAAGTGGCCAAGCCCAGCGCATAGCTCACAGCATATCACCAACCCCTGCTGCACAAGGAGTTCTGCATTTTATAGCAGGGGTTGGCTGCGGGAGCCATCTGGCAGTGGGCGGTAAACAAAGCTGCATACAGCCTTCAGTGAGGGTTGGCAACAGGGACCAGACCAGGCTCTGATCTCAACCCATTGTGTGCAGCCAGCACTCGAATGTGGCCATTGGTCAAGCACAGCTGTACAAGACTGAATACTTATCATGTCCTTTTTTTTCTCCTTATCCACAAATACTCTGCAGGATTCAGCAATACAGTGGACCCAAGAAAGTCCACAGGACCCAGGGAGCATCTGCAAATTCGTATAGGATTTATTTTATTGCAGTGGGTCCTTCTGGGGCACCCCACATAGGACAGGGGTCATAGTATCTCCACTATGCCCCCTTATACCGTTTTTCGTGATTTCTTTTTTTATGTTTAAAAGCTTTATTAAAGAATTATAAGAAATGCATAGATCAGCAATACAGAATAAACATACTGAAAGAAGAATATCAAAAAAGTGGCTAGATTAAGAACCAAAGGAGAAAGCTATTTTTGGTTTTACAAGGAATAAAGGAAAGGGAGGGGAGGGAGAAGGAGAGAGGTGGGGGAAGAGAATATTTTTGCAACTTGATAAAATTAAATAAAATAATGCATATTTACATAGGAATGTAAGTCGTATTACTAGTATACTTAATAAATACAATAAACCAAGAAAGGTAAGGAACAATAATCAGAGAAAATGTACGTTCAAGGAGGTTTAAAATTTTCAGAATGGGAACGAGAATTATCTGCTAAAACTAGATTATCTAAGTATTGAGTCAGGGGTAACCAAAAAGGTCTCTATTAACTTTTGGTCTGCAGGAGGAGGCGAAAGCAATATCAAGACGATGAAAGTGGCAGAGACTATTCCACCAGTGCTGAAGAGAAAGCTTTGTAAGGGTTTTCCAGTTAAGAGTGATGTGTTGAAAGGCTAGTGCAAGCATAAGGTCGAAAAGACCATGTGTGTAAGGGGGAAGATTTAAGGAGTCATATAGACTACCAGAGAAAAGAAGAGGGAGAGAATAAGGGGTGGTAATGGTGAAAATACGGGAAATATAGGTCCAGACTTTTTCCCAAAAAAGAGAGACCGAAGGGCAAAGATGGAGAAGATGTAAAAGATCAGCAGTAGAAGCACCACAGGTCCAGCAGTTAGTATCAGTGGAGTGGGAAAATTTAGCAATAGATATAGGGGTAAAATAGAGTCTGTGATATAGGAAAAACATAGATTGAGTGAGAGAAGCAGAGCGAGAGATTTTGAGAGAGCGGGACCAAAGTTTGTCCCAGAAGATGATAGACCATTCACATCCCAGGTCAGATTCCCACGAAAGTTCCAATTTAGTTTTAGTACGTTCTGGATTAGGAGCTGAATAATATTTATAAATGAGAGAAGCTTTAGGTAGGGATAGAAGGATCGTATGAAGAGAGTTTAAAGTAGAAGGAGGAGGGGAAGAGGGGAGAGAATAGAAAGTGTCAAGAATGACCGACATCAGAGTGGTGAATTTCTGTAGGAAGGAGCGAGGACAATGAAATGAAGCTTGAAATTGGGGAAAAGAGCACGGAGACGAGCCATCAAAAAGATGTTTAACCCAAATTATACCTTTTGATCTCCAAGATTTCCAAAAGATGGATCTGTTATTAATAGTAATAATGGAGTTGTGCCAAATTGGAGATTCTAAAAAGGATTCTCTTGAAATGCGATCCGGTTGTGTCAAAGGTCTTAGTAAGGTACAAGTATGTTTGAATAAAGGCATAAAAATATGAGGAGATTTAGCAGAGAAGGCCAAAACTTCCCTTAGGGTGAATGGTAATAATAGAGCACGCTCAATAGTAAGCCAAAGGGAGTGAAAGAAGAGGGGTTGGAAAGAAGCCATCTTGAGGCCTGACGGAGACAAAATGATTTATGGTAAAGGCGAAAGTCAGGAAAGTTCACACCTCCATTAGATTTTGTCTTACAAAGAAAGGATAAGGAGATCCTGGCTTTTTATTGTTCCAGAGAAATTTAGAAAGGCGAGAATCTATTCGTTTAAAATAGGAAACAGGAATATGGACGGGAAGCATGGAAAGAGAGTAAATTAAAATAGGGAGATCATCATCTTAATGGAATCCAATCGACCCCACCAAGAGAGAAACAAAGGATTCCAAGAGGAAAGTAAATTGTCAATCCGAGAGAAGACCGCCTTCATATTCAATTTAACAGTAGCGGTGATGGAGTTCGAGAACCATACACCTAAATATTTTATTTTAGAGCTGTTCCATGCAAATCCAGTGGTAGAAAAAGAATGAGGAAGACAAAATTTGGTAAGAGGGAGAATTTCAGTTTTATCTGAATTGATTTTATAACCAGAGACAAGAGAGAAGGAAGCAAATTCGTGTAATAGAGAAGGAATAGAGATTTCGGGAGTGGAGACAAAAAGTAGGATGTCATCTGCGTAAGCTGAGAGCTTTAGATGTTGGTCACCGTAAGGAAGCCAGATATAGAGTCATTATTGCGTATTGAGGATAAGAAGGGCTCAAGAGCTAAGATAAAGAGAAGAGGAGAAAGAGGACAACCTTGACGGACTCCGCGCTGGAGAGGAAAATAGGAAGAGATACAGCCATTAACCAATACAGAGGCTCTGGGGGCTGAGTATAATAAAGAAATAAGTGAAATAAATTGAGGGCCAAAACCATGCCATTTTAAGGATGCGAAAAGGAAGGACCAGTCAACTCTATCAAATGCTTTTTCCGCATCAACAGAAATGGCCGCCAGAGATGTAGAGAGAGAAGGGATTTTGTTTAAGACATTGAGAAAAAGTCGGGAGTTATCTGATGTCAATCTACCCTTGACGAAGCCACATTGTTCTTTACCCACTAGATGAGGCATAAGCGGATCTAAACGTAAGGCAAGAGTTTTGGCAAAAAGCTTATAATCTACATTGACCAAAGAAATTGGGCGGTAGTTTTTACAGAACATAGGGTCTCGGCCTTCTTTGTGTATCAGACAAATTGTGGCTTCTTGAAAAGTACCTTCCGTCTTGCCGGTAAGGTAGAATGAGTGAAAAAGGGTTAATAGTTTAGGAAGTAATAGGTTAGAAAAATGTAAGTAAAATTCGACTGAGAAGCCATCCGGACCAGGAGTTTTCCCTTTCTTTAAAGTGCATAAAGCAGTGGATAATTCATTAAGGGACAGATGGGCTTCAAGGTCAGAAAGGTTAAGATGAAGATTAGACGGTGTTGGAAGTTTGTCAAGATAAGACTGAATAAGAGAACTGGAAGGAGGAGATTCTGGGGTATAGAGGTCTTTATAGAAGATTTTAAATTCATTAAGAATGTCTTGATCTTTATGAACGAGAGAGCCATCTGAAGAATAAATGGAATCAATCGAAGTACGTTCTTTACGGGCCTTGAGGTAGTTTGCCAAAAGTTTTCCTGCTTTATTTCTACCCCCGTAATAACGAGCACTAGTACGCAGAAGAATTAAAGATGCATTGTCAGTCGTAGATTTATTAAAGGCCAGTTTAGCGCGTATCAGAGCTGGTAAGACCGAGTCAGCAGGTGAAGTATAGAACTTATGCTCTAGAGCTTTAATATGCGCCAGTGTGGTCTTACGTTGATGAAGAAAGCGCTTCTTCTTTTTAAACAAAATCTATAATAAAACCTCTTGCGGTTGCCTTAAAGGAGTCCCATAAAATATGAGGTGAAGAAGCGGAGTCTTTATTTAGGGCAAAGAATTCGTTGGTAAGGATAGTGAAAGCGGAGGAAAAGAGAGGGTCAAGAAGGAGGGAGTTATTAAAACGCCAGCGGGAAGACCTGGGATATGGAGGGAGTAAATCTAGGTCGGTTACAATTGGGGCATGATCAGAGATGACAATAGGTTCGATAGAAGAGGAAAGCAAGTTCTGAGATAAAGATTGAGAGAGAAAATATAGTCCAGACGGGAAAGAGAGTTATGAGGAGGAGAAAAAAGGAAAATCAAGAGTATCGGGATGGGAAAGTCTCCAAGAGTCCACGAGGTGTGTTTGGAAGATAGTGTCGAGAAAATGTTTATGAGTTTTATGAGGGTGAAGCGCACCTGGGATTGACGGTCAAGAAAAGGATCCATGACTTGATTGCAATCGCCTCCTAAGATAAAAAGATCATCTCTGAATTGAATACATTTCTGTGTAATTAAAGGCCAAAAGGAACAATCAGGATGGGTAGGGCCATAGATATTAAAAACAGTCAACGAAATATTATTAATTAACAATGGAGCCAACAACCATCTGCCTTCTGAATCCGTTTCCTGTGATATAACTTTACAGTTCAATTTCTTGTGGCATAAAATCACAACACCATTTTTCTTGTTAGAAGTAGGGAGACTAAAACTGAGCCCACCCAGCCCTTCTTCAATTTTAACGCCTCAGCTTCGGTAAGGTGGGTTTCTTGCAAAAGAACTAAGTCAGGGTTATAAGAGGCAAGATGGGATAGAATTCTCTGTCTTTTGATTGGATTAACAAAACCTTTCACATTCCAGGAAATAACTCTGAATGTAACAACATTTGAAGTATATAAAGAATAAAAATATGCAACGATAAACAAATGGAGTAAAGGACAAAAGAGAAGATAAAAAGAAAATAGAAAACCCAGTGGGTAAATAGAAAAGAGTAGTACGAAGAGTAGAAGTAAAAGGAGAAGTAAGAAGGCGGGAAAGAGGGAGGTGAACAAGAAAAGACAGTACATGTCAAAATAAATGACGACTGTAATACGTACCTTAAGGGGTAAAGAAGAAAACGAAAGGCGGCAAGGGACATTGGAGACAGCACACCCAACGGGGAGCAACACAACACACCAGGACATCAATGTGAGAAAGTACAAACAGGAGCGGGCATGTAGAGGAAGAATAAAATCTAACAAAATAAATTATATCTGCAAATGGAGACAAAGAAATATATGAGAAATAAGAGAACAAACAATTCCATACAATAATGTAATAGAGTTACATAATCAGGTATAGAATAAGAAGGGAAAAGAATAATAATATACAACAAGGAAGGAAGGCGAGGTAGAAACATGAGAGGCTGATACATAAATAGAGAAAGATGAACAAGGAGGAGAAGGAAGAAGGGAGGCATAGAATGAAACATAAAGCATAGTTATTATGGAAAAAATGAGAACGACATATATAGTCTGAAGAAATTACGATAACCTGTAAAAGAAAGGAGGTTAGAGCAATAACTTCAATGCATTAGGACCATAAAAGGAAAACAAAACTCAAGTTCCAGAGGAGGAAGGAGTAGTTTCCATCGACGTAGCAGAACATGACTGGATAAATCTGCGAAGGTCAGCAGGGTCTTCAAAGGTAGAAGTCTTATTGAGATAGGTAACCTTAAATAAGCATGGGTGGAATAGGCCATAACGTGCACCCAAGGAGCGAAGAGCAGGACGAAGATCCAAAAATTCCTTTCGGCGTTTGGCAGTCAATGTAGAGACATCTTGGGAGATAAATACTTTGGTACCTAGCCAGGAGAGGTTCTTTTGGCTTTGGCAGCATTAAGTACCAACAGAAGGTCAGTGAACTGCAAAAACAATATTATAACCCCACGAGGATTTGAAGGAGCAGATGTCGATGAGAGACGAGGGCCCAGTCTATGAGCACGCTGGATGTTCAATTTAGTCGTAGATGGAAGATCTAAAAACTGAGGTAGAAAAGATGCAAAGTACGTAACAGGATCGTCACCCTCAAGGCCTTCAGGAAGGCCATAAATGCGTAAGTTATTGCACCGATTTCTATTTTCCAAATCTTCAGTAACTCTCTTTAGTTGTGAAACTTCCTTCTCCAACAAGGAAATTTTGAAGATGAGGCCCGCACGTCGTCAAGATGTTGTTCCACCACATTGATACGGGACTCCATAGAAGACCACTTGTCATCCAATGATTGCAGCCTGGAGTTTGTTTCTTCAATAAATGGGCGAAGGGAGCGCAACTCCTCCCAGACCATGTCCAAAGAGACCGGAGAGGAAGACTTAGGTGGAGATGGAGAATCCTGCTTAGGTCTCTTATTGGTAGTTGAGGGTAACGACATTTTGGATGGCATGTTTACAGGATTTTCTGTGCGGGAGGAGCAGGTCTCCCGTGGCGAAAGATCCGATAAACAGGAGAATTTGTTGAAGGTCGGAACGTTTGCTCCACTGGTGGCAGGAGCAGAAAGACGCACCTCCACTGCTTTGTTAGAATGGAGTAGGTGTCTACTTCTACCCATGAAGCGTGGTAAAAATAATGAGGAGAAGATACGATGTTGCGTAGAAGAAAAATCACAGTATCTCAAAAGAGTTCCCCCTCAAAAGCAAGCGTCAGGGAAAGAAATGACTATACTGCGCAGTAAACATAAAAAAAAAGAAAAAACTGCCAAGAAAGTCAATATATATTGAAATGTGAGGAAAAAAGACCAGAGAGAAGGTCATACAAAATGGTGGCCATCCCTAATAGGAAAGAGTCACCTGTATAAAGTAAGCCCAGAAATTTTTCAGCCTCCGCGGAAAAAGCATATATTCTGAAAGCGCCCATCCTCCGATTTAGAAATCTGTCATCCTGTATTTGAAACGAGCAGTAGAACCGCTTTAAAATCGCGGTGAAGGTCCGGCGCGAAGCGGAGCTCTAGCGGCAAGCGGCCATCTTGGGTCGCGATGCGCGCGCCGTCCGTTTTTCGTGATTTCTTGTTCCCAACATTTTAGTCAGTGCACTGTGTCGGGTAACGGCATCTGCAATAGAAATCTGCAGCTAGATTCACAAATCCAAAAGGTACAAAATTAGAAATAGCTCCATTGTTCAATGGTGTGCCTTTATGTTTTTTAATTGAGTTTGAAGGGCAGTGGATTAACAGTCAAGATATCACTATAATTTTACCTATACAGTGATTAAAAACAGCAAAAAATTCTCACACTCCAATGTATTTCACACAATTAAATTAGTGCAGTATAACGTACAATTAGTCTTTTGCAGGGGGTATTGCAGTAAGCTTAATTTTGTTAATTACTGCTTTCGTTTAATTTCCCTTGTTTGAGTACAAATAGATGTATTTTAATTTCTATATATAGTGCTTTTTACCCATTCAGGTATTTTTAAGCTGCATAGTTTGTCATTTTAAAATGATCCTTTACATTTTGTGGACTTTTAGTCACATTATACCATATTTTATCAGCATGTCTTTCTTTTCATTTATGGGAAAGGTTACAGGTGTATAGGAGCACAATTTTGTTAAACAAATGTTGAAATCATGGTGACTCTTAAAATTACCTTTAGGAATCAATCTGAGAGTGCAGTACGGTCTCCCATTAGGCTACTTTCCAAATGAATTGAATCACTGGGAAAGTAGCATAATGAATTCATGTGGCTTCTGTAGAGACCTGTGAGCAGCCTGAAGGTCGCAGGCTTGATTCCTAGCAGCTACCCACCGTCATTCTTCTTTCTAAGGTCAATAAAATTGGTTGCAATTGATTTGTATAATAGTGTAATATGATACTGAAGCACACAAGTACCTGCATTTTTGAGAGCTTTATAATGTATGATCTACTAGCAGCTGCAGTTTGGATCCTAAAGCAGCCCTACCAAAATTCTTGATCAAGCTCCATATGCCACAGAGCAATCAAAGAAAGCAATCTCAAGACTTTCCACATTGCTTCGGGATTGTCTCACCAAAGAAAGCCCTGGAAAACGGAGGCCAAATGGTGAATTTTACAGCAGAACTTCCAGGTACTTCAGATCTGCTGCAAAACTCAAGAAAGCTAATTCTTAAAAGCATCAAGGTGTGCATGCTTTTAATGAGAAAATTGCGTGTGAGAATGTGTAACGTACATGTGTACAAGTGAAAACCCACTTTTGTAATTCACAAAAGTTTGTTTTGCACTTATAAAATGATTTAATCACACAGAGCTGTGGGTAGGCGTGAAGCAGCACCGCCTGCCCGCCATGGTTTACGGTTGTAATCCGGCAGGTGGGCGCTTGACCGGCTTGACAGTCCTCCTGTCGGCGAAGAGAAAGGACTGCCAAACTCATAATAAGGTAGCATTATTATGGGTTTGCCAGACCTCCTGTTGGCCCACCACTGCAGACAGGAGGACCGGCAAGCCCGTCAAGCGCCCAACCACCGGATTACAACTGTTAACCAGGGAGGGCAGACGGTGCTGCGGCAGTCTCACGGCAGGGGCTGTATAAGGCTCATAGGTGAGCCTTAACTGCAGACACCACTGTGACAGCACCTGCAGTACGTTACTGCACAGTGTGGCATGCACACCATGCAGGAACAGTGATGCAGTTCCAGGGAGCCACAACATGTGTCCCCCCTACATGCACTCCCAGACCCAGGAACAACAGTTGCCTCTCTGTTACCATTTTCATAGTGGGCTCTCCGCCATGAAAGGGGCGGTGGGCAGGCAACTCGTAATATGCGCTATGGTGCCGCAAAAGACACACAGATGATGGACGGAATTCAGAGCAAATCAAACATTCACCCCTAGCCAATAGATCTGGGTTAAATCCATCGTTTTTTTGCTCACCATGCCACCCCAGTTTAGACCCAGCCATATGCAAATCAGTCTTGACCCTGTGCCTCATGGGAACAGTCCAGCCCGAACTGCTAAGCCAGGTCCTCCCTGGACCGGAAACAAGCATCCTGGGACCGGTTTCTGGCTTACAGCCGTCATCAGCCAGGCTATCTTGAATCCAGTGGCAAAGTGAGCAAGGGACCCACGTCTGGGCATACCCTGCCAACTTAGGGCGAACATAGCAAAACCAAAGGGGATGATGGACGGAGTGTTGAACATTGCAAGCACTCACCCCCAGTCAACTGATCTGGGTTTAATTCATCATCATTCTTTAGCTCACTCCGCCACCCCAGTTCAGACATGGCCATATGCAAATCAGTCTGACCCTGTGCCTCATGGGAACAGTCCAGACAGAACTGCCAAGCCAGGTCCTCCCTGGACCAGAAACAAGCATCCTGGGACCGGTTTCAGGGCATTACCCCACATCAGCCAGGCTAGCTTGAATCCAGTGGCACAGTGAGCCTGGGACCCACGATTGGGCATACCCAGCGCACTTAGGGCGAGAAAGCAAAAGACACACAGATGATGGACGGAATGCACCGCCAGCATATCACTTCCCCCTTCTGCTGTGCGACTGCGTGAGATCCTGGATCCCTGGCAGATGAGGTGGCCCTGTGGCCGTCCAACTGCCACACTCTGAATACTGTGGGCAGGCCGCAATGGTGGCGGTGGTCAGACCACCACCACAAGTACGGTGGTCCTGTGGACCGCCGTACTCGTAATAAGGTCCTTAATCTCTTAAATTACAAATGAATTATCACTTAGTAGATTTAA
Organism: Calotriton arnoldi; assembly: GCA_963921515.1. Classification (NCBI taxonomy): domain Eukaryota; kingdom Metazoa; phylum Chordata; class Amphibia; order Caudata; family Salamandridae; genus Calotriton; species Calotriton arnoldi. Next base: position 358,533 of record CAWUFW010006814.1, on the reverse strand, counting down.
ATATTTTGAGGGCTACTATATGGCGAGACAGTTTCTGAAAAAACATATTTTGCAATAAAATTCAAGATCTTCACTTGGTATGAATATACCCACTTCCCCAAAATCTTGTAACGTAAGTTGTGTTTTATTTCCATTCCAAAATACCAGTTTCCTGTTTTAGATAATATGCATTTGTTCTCAAACATCATGGAGCTCCCATTCAACAAAGGAAATTTAGTAACCACAACTTCGACAGATAGACAGACCTTGAATATAAGGCATCTCACACCTGGCTCCCTCCAGTGTCATGTGGCATCTTTGCTGATATTGATTCTTCAAAGTGGAACTATTAGAGAAGTGAATCTTAGCAACTGCAACATGAAAGCCCAATTCTGCCAGAGAAAGAGGTTTGCAACTAACCCTATGAGGTTAACACTGGTCCAGTCTCCCATGCCATTACCCAGAATGGCAAAGCAGGCAACACAAACTGCTACTGACCTATAATTTTGTGATCTTAATTGTACAGGAATATAAAATGACAAAAGTATTCTGACATGACTATTAACTGGCTAGTTCTGATACCTGAATTAGCCTGTAATACAAGAATACAAGCTAGTTTGATGACTGAAACATTACCTCTGACATCACAATCCCTTCTGCAACCAGAGCAGTTGAGGCTACTGCCACTATGGAATGCCGGGGTGGCAGGGCAGCAGGAGTGTTGGACAGGGAGCAGAGGCTGGGGGTTGAATTACAATTTTCTTTTAAAACGTTCCTGCGGCCACCTCGCGCTTTGGTGCTCCTCCGTTTTGCTTCTCCCAGCAATCCCTGGGACAACAGACTCCCCATCCAATCCAGATGCTGCTCTCATACTATGTGAGCAGCATGGGGATTGGCCTGAGGGGACAGGTGTTACGCTCCGCTCAGGCAGAGGGAGTCTGTGCCTTTCTCTAACCCTGCTGTAGAATACAGCCAGGTTACAGAAACCTAAGTGCGCATGTCTGTTTTGCCAGCCTAGGATGGCCAGCCTAACAGACATGCGCACCTAGTAGTGCACAACACTCCTCCTCCCCCTTCCCATGGCCCGGCCCCATCTCTACCTACATGCACTGGCTCAGAGCTAGCAGATAAAAATTAAAATTATAGTACAATATTGGGTTTTTTTCAGCTTTCGGCTCAGAGCCAGTAGCGCGATGCTGCTACGTCTTTGCGGAGCAGATGCTGCTGAACCAGAATGCCAACTGAGAAGGATAACCTTATGAACAGTAGCACTTTCTACCTAAACATGGAGTAAAAGAGGAAGTTCCTTTCTTAGTTTCCTTTCATGTGAACCTCCTGCATCCATTAGCTAAAAAGGAAGCATTTAGGGTCTTATTTACAAAGAATATATTCAGAAAAATGGTCACAATTTGGCACCAGCTTTTATAGAATGCATTGGTATTTTGCAAATCAACCAATGTACTAATAGATCTATTTGCAAAATATTGAGTCATAGTAGGTCACAATTCGACATTTCTCTTGAATATTAATGATATAGGTCCCAAATTGCCACCCACTACGATTCACTGCCATCATAGGGACGGTGACCTGCTGGTGTCTGCAGACCACCATGTCTTTGATTGCTTTTAAATAATGCAACCATTTTATTTAAAATGCAGCTTGTTTTCCCTAAAGGAAAATAGGATGCATTTGGAAAAAAAAAAAGTTTTACAAACTTCTTTAAGGAGTAAACAGTGGTTCAATGTACCACTGCTTACTCCTAAAAAATGTTTTTGCCAACATTTACATAAGAGAAGGGGTCCCCTAAGGACTCCTTACCATTCACAAATGGATTACCACCTCCTTTGAGGTAATATGTACTTTGAAATCCATTTTCCAAATTGACAATGTGTTACTGAACCATAATATGGTATTTGTATGTAGCCAAAAGCTATTTTGAGGTTGCAAGGTTTCTAATTTTATGATTTGGCGCCTTTGTGGCAGTAAAACAGCTTTGTACATGAGCCCTAAATTATGATTTGCCCTGTATTTGTAGTGTACTGCTGGGGTTCAGGATTGGAGACATGTGATCAGCACTTTCTCACACATTTACCTTATCTTCCTGGCTTTAAAAATCACCTATATCACAATGCTTCAACCTTTAATTGTGACCAAATAAATATTGCATATTATTTAGTTTGGTTTTAACCACAGTACCGAATTCACATTAATTATACATAAATGCACCCTGAAAATATCTTGGATCAGGCTGAGACGCACAATAGGGTCAGAAGGAGTGCCTGCAGAGTTAAGGCGATCATGTTGAATTTTTCAAATGCCTACATCTTTAGGGAATTTTGCAAAATCCCAGCCTAAAGATAGCGCTCAACTACACACAAAGAGAAGTAGGAGTAAATTATAACTCGCTCCTAGAGACTTTTGGCAAAGTTAATATGTTTGAAAAACTGCCCTCACCCACAAAATTGTGGCATTGGGCTGCTAAACAACACCCCTGCGCAGACCAATGCATGGGGTGGAGCTAATGGAAGGGGAAAACAATACAAACATAAAGAAGAGTAGGGCTCAAGCAGATAATATGTGCAGAAAATAGACTCTAAAACTAGCTCTGGGATATCCACTTCCCTATTTTATTCCCGGATTCCCTGGCCAGGATTAAAACTTCAAATAGAGGATGGTGGCAATAGGGTTGGTTATAAACCATTCACCCCTCCTCTCTGCATGTAAGTCGACATGTTTCTGCCGGTTATTGTGCCTTTTCCGGCTTTCATCAGGACCGCAAGATCCCCTTTATAATACCCTCCTTTCCTACCTTTATTTCAGTAAATCGAGGACAGACCCTGTTTTTTCATACAGGATGTGTATTTACACTTCAAACAAGATCTTTGGATCGGAAATATAATCAAGTGAAAAAATGTGCAAAAAAGAGAGACATATATGTGTATATATAAAGAAACATATAACCGTGCCGCTCTGGAATATGTTAGCGAGTTTGCAGCTTAACCTATTGAAACAAAATTTTCGTTTACTAGGAGAAAACCACCACATAAAACACGCCCAAGAAGAAGGGTGTATCGTCATAAAATTGGACCAGTGTCACCTTACCGAGTTTCACAGTTGTTGAAGCTCGAAAAGGCGAGGGAGCGAGGGTACCTTCCTGTAGTCACACACTGGTTATAAAAGGGAGGTAATGCATAGAGAGTTAGAATGAGACATCCTTTCAACCTGTGTTTTACCATTATGCACATGCTCTAACCATGAGCTACACTCCACCGGTAAATGGTGGATACCAACGGATTTAACCGTGTCTGAGTGTTATATCGATATCGAGTGTTCCAAATAAAGTCCCGTGTGACTATGGAATTCCACACTCCTTTTATCCATATATTGGGATATTTCTCTCCGCACTAATCTGAGTGCTGCACCCCCACCAAACCCCTCCTACTTCATCAAGGTGAGGCCGCCGCTTAGACACTGTCTCTCTGTATGCCACAAAGGTTCCGGGCAAATGCCCCGATCTCCTTTAATGGCGTAGCCGCTTCCCGTCACGTGACCTAAGGAAGTGACTAGAGCATGTGCACTCTAGAATCTCGTCCCATAATGCTTTGCTGGGCATTTGGTTGGCATTTTATTTTTGCCCATAACTTTGCTTGGGGTGGGCCTAGGAGGATGGGACCACCACCGAATCGTTCAGCATGATATGCTCTTTGTGTTCAAGGCATCTGCTTGGTCCCCCCCTTAGGTTAGGGGGGACCCCAAAATCATCCCCTCTCTCATTGCCTGATATTTTTCAAAGTTCACTTTTGTGAATTGGTTATATGCTTTTTAGCATGTAAAGGTAAAGTTGTTTTATCAAAGGGTTGTGGCGGCAGTAGCTAACTCCGCTACGTGGCGGAGTCGGAGTTTTTGCATGAATTCCGTGTTTTCAATGTAATGTGTAGTTAGCAAATCTCCGCGACCTCCACTAGTGGAGTTCATTGCCCACGATTGATCTCATCATTGAGACCATTTTCATGCCTACGGATTTTATTGATAGCGCTCAGCGCTCACAGTTTTTTGCTTTCCTCTATGATTAAGATGATAAACCAGCCTCCTCAAGGCAATTTCCTGCTCCAAGATGGCTGACACATTCTGGAGCAACACATTGTAATTTTGAATAGTGTAACACTCTTGTATAGTAGTTGACAACAGTGTAGTGTCTGGCCCACTCATGGAGTGAAGGGAATGGGCCATTGTTAGAGGGGAGTTTTCCAGTTGTCACACATGGTCCTGAACATGTTGTGTGGTGCAGATGTGATGTGTTGCGACTAAGAATTAAATGGCCAGCAGAATGCCAGGGTGGGGTTAATTACCTGAATCAGATGACTATGTGCTTCCTTACAGTGGCCACACTCAGGACCTTGCCCCGTTCCACCACATTGGTGATGAGGGAGATCCCCAGCCCTAGACCCTGCCAGCCCCCATCTGCCCCTGGAATGCTGACTCTACAGTGTTAACGATCTGCTGGCACCCACAAAGCTGTGCTGCACAGCTACAGCATGCATGGAGCCCTGGGCATTTCCCAGGCCCTGCTGCACTATGAGGCCCGGGACCCACACAGCTCCAACTCTCCCACAACGACAGATAGAGAGCTGCAAAAGTCCAATTAAGGGCACACATTTCAGACACTCAGACCTGACTCCACCATGCCTGCTCCAGGACACTGTGTCCACGAGGTGGACAAAATTGCACAGGAAGCTGCCTGACCCAAAGGATGTGGTGCCCACAGAATGTAGGCTTCACTGCAGCAGATCGTCACCTTGTGCAGGTCCTGAAGTGCCCCCTCTCACAAAGCCTGGACAATATCCCATCCATTGTGGGGCCAACCATTTTTGCACCTTAACTAGCCCTTGGTGCTCCAGCAGTCAGTTGCAACTTAGGCTCTACCCCACATCCAGAATCTATGGCAGGCATAATACAAGCTAAAATAATCAAGGGGTTGAGCGCCCTCCAAGCTATGGGAGCACATCCTCCAAGTGCACCTCAATGATAACCGTATGTTGTGTCGGTCCAAAGTATTTTCAAGAGTGAAGGTGTCCCATATAGAAGTGGCCCGTCAGTAATCCATAATAGCCAAACCCTTGAACCAGGTCACAACCACCTAGTCGCCCATGAGGGGAAAGCCCAAACCACATCAATTGGGTCTTTGTGGATACTGTGGTTGCCCCATCAATTGCTCAATAGAGTGCCAGGCATATGGCAAGACGTGCTCAGCCTGCAAGAAATTGAATCACTTTGCAAAAGTCTGTCCATCCCGTTGGTGCCCTGAGTTCGCCCCACGGAAAATGGTGAACAGCATTGCCTTCCCTCTGGGTGACACCGAGTCAGACACCCCCCTAAATATGGATGATGATGAGCTAAGCAAGGTTGTCCACACAGTGCTGGTAATGGGATACATGCGCGCTGCGTACTGATCCATTTTGATGTGCAAAATCGTAGTGGGAATGATTCCATTAGCTGCAATCATCATCACAGCTTGCCTCCATCAACATCATGGCAAAAGAAACGTATGAGAGGTTAGTACCCAGGCCACCGCTCAGTCCCATGATAGTGAAGGTCTACGCATATTGGCAGACATCCCAACTGTCTTTGAAATGGAAATTCATGACACCACCATGACAATCAGGTAACAGATGCCACTGTATATGTCAATGAAGCAGGTACCGGGATGCTCTTAAGCTGCCAGATGGTAGAAGACCTCAAACTAGTAGACTTTATACTGCATGAGCACACCAGTCAGCCGGATGACCTCTGGAAGAATTTCAAGATCTCTTCAATGACACAGAGTGCCTGAAGAACCGGATGGTGGCCCTACACATAGACAAATCAGTTCAACCAGTGGCCGTGTGACACCTTTGTGTAGCCTTCCACCTGAGGCCCAAAAAGGAAGTGGAGTTGAAAAAGTTAGAGGAGGCTGACATTATAGGGAGGGTTGAGGGGCCCATGTCCCCATGGTTATCAACAGGAATTCAAAGTAGCCAGAATAGGTGAGGATATGTGTGGACATGAGGCTACTGAATGTAGTCATCAAGAGAGAGCAACACATCACCACAACAGTCAACCATATTGTCTGAGAATTGAGGAGAGTGGGTGGCTTTATTAGATGGACATCTGGTCCAGCTACCACCAGAGCTTCCTACACCTGGCATTGAGATGCATCACAACATTTTCGATACACATGTGCCTCTGGCAATACAAAAACTCAATTTTGGAATATCCAGTGCTGCTGAGGTGTTTCAAAATGTGGTGCAGGAAGTGCTAGCTGGCATGCCTGTTTGAGACATGATCTTCAAAGGCTTTGAGACAGTGAACTGACACCGCATTAAGGCAAATGTGAATTTCTGAAAAACCACAACCTTAATAGTTTTTGGGCCCTGAGGACCCCATCCCCCAGGGCCTGAGCCATTTTAATTTTTTTTTTTAAACGGGAAGGGGGCCGCACGGCCCCCCTCCCGAGGACGATTTCGGCCCGGGGGACCCCATTTCCCGGCACATGGCCACTTCTATTTTTTTCTTTACTATAGCTACATTTAAAGGAGGGGGCCATGCGGCCCCCCCTCCCGAGGCCGATTTCGGCCCCGGGGACCCCATTTCCTGGCGCATGGCCACTTCTATTTTTTTTTAAATATAGCTACATTTACATTTACATCCCCCGGTGTTGTGCCTCTTTTTTTTTAAATAAATGTTTTATTTTATGGGAGGGGGGGTCGCATGGCCCTCCTTTCCTGGGCCACTTTTGGCCCCAGGGACCCCATCCCCCGGGGCTTGGCCATTTAAAAAAAAAATCTTTTCCAAAGGAGGGGGGCCGCGCGGCCCCCCTCACCAGGCTGATTTTGGCCCCGGGGAGCTCATCCCCTGGGGCCCAGTTGTTTAAAAAAAAAATTAAGTAAAGGGTGGGGGGCCCCCTCCCGGGCCATTTTTGGCCCTGGGGACCCTATCCCCCGGTGCATGGCCTCTTTGTTGGGGACCACGGGAGAGTCCCAATGCCCCCGTGGTGCCTGCCGGCTCACCGCCTCCTGCGGGAGCCGGCATCGCTTTTGGACAAGGGGAGCTACTAACATGCAGCTCCCTTTGCCCAAAAGCAAATCTGCTTTGCTTCATGGAAGCAAGAGCAGTTTTCCTGCTCTCGCTTCCATGGAGCAAAGCAGTGTTTGCTATGGCAGGGCGGGAGCAGTGCCATAGCAAACTGCAATGTACCGGGGGTGGGCACCCTGGGACATTGCTGGAGCCGGCCCTGGGGGGTGGCAGTCCCCAGGGCCCCCCTCACAACAACATTAAAACCCCAGGGAGGTGGGGGTCCCTGGGGGGCCGCTATGGGCCCCAGCATTTTATTAGCTCAATGCCCCGGGGAGGTGGTGGTCCCTGGGGCGGTGGGGGGCAGGAGCCCCCACAGGGACCCCCAGGGCCAAAAGAAGCATTTTTTTTAAAAAAAACATTTTGGCGGGATTCGCGAATCCTGCCAGAAAAAAAAAACGAAGCGCGGCCTCCCACGCTTTGTTTTAATGAGCCACCGGGTGGGCCAGGTTGCGGGGGCAATGCCCATAATATATGACCGCCACCTCCCCGGGGCTTTATTTAATTATGTGCTGGGGGGCCCCGTGGGCCCCCCAAATCCAGGGGACTGCCACCTCCACGGGGCATCATTTTAAATTAAGAAGTGTGGGGGGGCTCCTGCCCCCCCACTGCCCCAGGGTCTGTTGCGGACCCCCGGCCCTAGGGACCACCACATCCCCGGGGCTATGCCCCCTTTTAACACCACTCTGCAAACATGCCTCCTGGCTCACTGCTGCTTGGGGGATGAAGTCCACTTTAGTCCTGAGGTCCTCAGGACACAAGAGGACCTCATTGCGCCACCAGCAGTGCACCAGGAGGCGCGTTTGCAGAGTGGTGTACAAAGGGGGCATAGCCCCGGGGAGGTGGTGGTCCCTAGGGCCGGGGGTCCGCAACAGACCGTGGGGCAGTGGGGGGCACTTTCTGCATTTCTGTTGCTTCTTTCTGCAACTTTCTTTCTTTTTCTTTTTCTTTTTCTTTTCTTTTCTTTCTTTTTCTTCACTTCTCTTGCCTCTTTCTGCAAATCTCTTCTACTTTCTGCACCTCTTTTGCCTCTTTCTGCACCTCTGTTGCCTCTTCCTGCACCTCACTTGCTTCTTTGTGCACCCCTCTTGCCTCTTTCTGCACCTCTCTTGCCTCTTTCTGCACCCCTCTTCCCTCTTTCTGCACCCCTCCTGCCTCTTTCTGCACCTCTATTCCTTCTTTTTGTTCTTCTTTTGTTTCTTTCTGCACCTATCTTGCTCCTTTCTGCACCCCTCTTGCTACTTTCTTCACCCCTGTTCCCCCTTTTTGCATCTCTGTTGCTTCTTTCTGCACTTCTTTTGCCTCTTTCTCCACCCCTCATCCCTCTTTCTGCACCTCTGTTTGTTTCTTTCTGCACTTCTCTTGCTTCTTTCTGCACCTCTGTCCCTTCTTTCTGCAACCCTTGTGCCTCTTTCTGCACCCCTCTTCCCTCTTTCTAAACCCCTCTTGCCTCTTTCTGCACCTCAGTTCCTTCTTTCTGTACTTCTTTTGTTTCTTTCTGCATCTCTCTTGCTTCTTTTGCACCCCTCTTGCTTCTTTCTGTACCCCTTGTGCCTCTTTCACACCTCTTCCCTCTTTCTGCACCACTCATGCCTCTTTCTCCACCCCTCTTCCCTCTTTCTGTACTCCTCTTGCCTCTTTCTGGACCTCTGTTGCTTCTTTCTGCACTTAATTTGTTTCTTTCTGCACCCCTCTTGCCTCTTTCTGCACCTCTGTTCCTTCTTTCTGCACTTCTTTTGTTTCTTTCTGCAGCTCTCTTGCATATTTCTGCAATCCCTTGCCTCTTTCCACACCCCTCTTCCTTCTTTCTGCACTCCTCTTGCCTCACTCTTCACCTCTGTTGCTTCTTTCTGCACTTCTTTTGTTTCGTTCTGCACCCCTCTTGCCTCTTTATGCACCTGTTCCTTCTTTCTGCACTTCTTTTCTTTCTTTCTGCACCTCTCCCTTCTTTCTGCACCCCTTTTGCCTCTTTCTGCACCCCTCTTGCCTCTTTCTGCACCTCTGTTCCTTCTTTCTGCTCTTCTATTGTTTATTTCTGTAGCTCACATGCTTCTTTCTGTACCCCCTTTGCTCTTTTTCCACCCCTCTTCCCTCTTTGTTCACCCCTGTTGCCTCTTTCTGCACCTCTGTTCCTTCTTTCTGCACTTCTTTTGTTTCTTGCTGCACAACTCTTGCTTCTTTCTGCACCCCTCGTTCCTCTTTCTGCACCCCTCGTCCCTCTTTTTCACTTCTCAAGCCTCTTTCTGCACCTCTGTTGCTTCTTTCTGCACTACTCTTGCTTCTTTCTGCACCTCTTTGCTTCTTTCTGCACCACTCGTGCTTCTTTCTGCACCCCTCTTCACTCTTTTTGCACCCCTCTTGCCTCTTTCTGCACCTTTGTTGCTTCTTTCTGTACTACTCGTGCTTCTTTCTGTACTTCTGTTGCTTCTTTCTGTATCTCTGTCCCTTCTTTCTGAAACCCTTGTGCCTCTTTCTGCTCCCCTCTTGCCTCTTTCTGCACCTCTGTTACTTTTTCTGCACTTCTCTTGCTTCTTTCTGCACCTCTCTTGCTTCTTTCTGCACCCCTTGTGCCTCTTTCTGCACCCCTCTTCCCTCTTTCTGCACTCCTCCTGCCTCTTTCTGCAACTCTGTTGCTTCGCTCTGTACTTCTTTTGTTTCTTTCTGCACCTCTTTGCACCCCTCTTGCCTCTTTCTCCACTCCGCCCCTCATCTGTCTTTCTGCACCTCTGTTTCTTCTTTCTGTACTTCTATTGCTTATTTCTGCACCACTCTTGCTTCTTTCTGCACCCCGTCAGCCTCTTTCTACACCCCTTTTCCCTCTTTCTGTACCCCTCTTTCTGCATCTCTGTTCCTTCTTTCTGTGCTTCTTTTGTTTCTTTCTGCACGTCTCTTGCTTCTTTCTGTACCCCTCTTGCTTTTTTCTGCACATCTGTTGCTTCTTTCTGCACTCCTCTTGCTTCTTTCTACACCTCTCTTGCTTCTTTCTGCCCCACTCGTGCTTCTTTCTGCACCCCTCTTCCCTCTTGCTGCACCCCTCTTGCCTCTTTCTGCACCTCTGTTCCTTCTTCCTGCACTTCTTTTGTTTCTTTCTGCACCTCTCTTGCTTCTTTCTGCACCCCTCTTGCCACTTTCTCCAACCCTATTCCCCTTTTTGCATCTCTGTTGCTTCTTTCTGCACTTTGTTTGCTTCTTTCTGCACCCCTATTGCCTCTTTCTGCACCTCTGTTCCTTCTTTCTGCATTTCTTTTGTTTCTTTCTGCAGCTCTCTTGCTTCTTTCTGCACTCCCTTGCCTCTTTCTACATCCCTCTTCCCTCTTTCTTCACCCATGTTGCCTCTTTTTGTACCTCTGTTTCTTCTTTCTGCACCTCTCTTGCTTCATTCTACACCCCTCATCCCTCTTTCTGCACCTCTGTTTGTTTCTTTCTGCACTTCTCTTGCTTCTTTCTGCACCTCTGTCCCTTCTTTCTGCAACCCTTGTGCCTCTTTCTGCACCCCTCTTCCCTCTTTCTAAACCCCTCTTGCCTCTTTCTGCACCTCAGTTCCTTCTTTCTGTACTTCTTTTGTTTCTTTCTGCATTTCTCTTGCTTCTTTTGCACCCCTCTTGCTTCTTTCTGCACCCCTTGTGCCTCTTTCACACCTCTTCCCTCTTTCTGCACCACTCATGCCTCTTTCTCCACCCCTCTTCCCTCTTTCTGTACTCCTCTTGCCTCTTTCTGGACCTCTGTTGCTTCTTTCTGCACTTAATTTGTTTCTTTCTGCACCCCTCTTGCCTCTTTCTGCACCTCTGTTCCTTCTTTCTGCACTTCTTTTGTTTCTTTCTGCAGCTCTCTTGCATATTTCTGCACTCCCTTGCCTCTTTCCACACCCCTCTTCCTTCTTTCTGCACTCCTCTTGCCTCACTCTTCACCTCTGTTGCTTCTTTCTGCACTTCTTTTGTTTCTTTCTGCACCCCTCTTGCCTCTTTATGCACCTCTGTTCCTTCTTTCTGCACTTCTTTTCTTTCTTTCTGCACCTCTCCCTTCTTTCTGCACCCCTTTTGCCTCTTTCTGCACCCCTCTTGCCTCTTTCTGCACCTCTGTTCCTTCTTTCTGCTCTTCTATTGTTTCTTTCTGCAGCTCTCATGCTTCTTTCTGTACCCCCTTTGCTCTTTTTCACCCCTCTTCCCTCTTTGTTCACCCCTGTTGCCTCTTTCTGCACCTCTGTTTCTTCTTTCTGCACTTCTTTTGTTTCTTGCTGCACAACTCTTGCTTCTTTCTGCACCCCTAGTTCCTCTTTCTGCACCCCTCGTCCCTCTTTTTCACTTCTCAAGCCTCTTTCTGCACCTCTGTTTCTTCTTTCTGCACCTCTCTTGCTTCATTCTGCACCCCTAATCCCTCTATCTGCACCTCTATTTCTTCTTTCTGCACTTCTCTTGCTTCTTTCTGCACCTCTTTCCCTTCTTTCTGCAACCCTTGTGCCTCTTTCTGCACCCCTCTTCCCTCTTTCTGCACCCCTCTTGCCACTTTCTGCACCCCTGTTCCTTCTTTCTGCACTTCTTTTGTTTCTTTCTGTACCTCTCTTGCTTCTTTCTGCACCCCTCTTGCTTCTTTCTGCACCCCTTGTGCCCCTTTCACACCCCTCTTCCCTCTTTCTGCACCCCTCTTGCCTCTTTCTGCATCTCTGTTCCTTCTTTCTACACTTCCTTTGTTTCTTTCAGCGCCTCTCTTGTTTCTTTCTGTATCCCTCTTGCCTCTTTCTCCACCCCACTTGACACTTTCTGCATCTCTGTTGCTTCTTTATCTACTTCTCTTGCTTCTTTCTGCACCTCTCTTGCTTCCTTGTGCACCCCTCCAGCCTCTTTCTGGGCTCCTTTTCCCTCTTTATGCTCCCCTCTTGCCTCTTTCTGCACCTCTGTTCCTTCTTTCTGCACTTCTTTTGTTTCTTTCTGCAGCTCTCTTGCTTCTTTCTGCACCCCCTTGCCTCTTTCTCCACCCCTCTTCCCTCTTTCTTCACCCCTGTTGCCTCTTTCTGCAGCTCTGTTCCTTCTTTCTGCACTTCTTTTGTTTCTTTCTGCACATCTCTTGCTTCTTTCTGCACCCCTCGTGCCTCTTTCTGCACCCCTTTTCCCTCTTTTTGCACCCCTCTTCCCTCTTTCTGAACCTCTGTTGCCTCTTTCTGCACCTCTGTTCCTTCTTTCTGCTCTTCTTTTGTTTCTTTCTGCACCTCTCTTGATTCTTTCTGCACCCCTCTTTCAACTTTCTCCACCTCTGTTCCTCCTCTTTGCATCTCTGTTGCTTCTTTCTGCACTTCTCTTGCCTCTTTCTCCACCACTCATCACTCTTTCTGCACCTCTGTTGTTTCTTTCTGCACTTCTCTTGCTTCTTTCTGCACCTCTGTCCTTTCTTTCTGCAACCCTTGTGCCTCTTTCTGCACCCCTCTTCCCTCTTTCTGCACCCCTGTTCCTTCTTTCTGCACCCCTCGTGCCTCTTTCACACCCCTCTTCCCTCGTTCTGCACCCCTCTTGCCTCTTTCTGCACCTCTGTTCCTTCTTTCTGTACTTCTTGTGTTTCTTTCTGCACCCCTCGTGCCTCTTTCCCACCCATCTTCCCTCGTTCTGCACCCCTTTTGCCTCTTTCTGCACCTCTGTTCCTTCTTTCTGCACTTCTTTTGTTTCTTTCTGCACCTCTCTTGTTTCTTTCTCTATCCCTCTTGCATCTTTCTCCACCCCACTTCCCCCTTTCTGCATCTCTGTTGCTTCTTTCTGCACTTCTCTTGCTTATTTCTGCACCTCTCTTGCTTCTTTCTGCACCCCTCTTCCCTGTTTCTGCACCCCTCTTGCCTCTTTCTGCACCTCTGTTGCTTCTTTCTGCACTTCTCTTGCTTCTTTCTGCACCTCTCTTGCTTCTTTCTGCACCCCTCGTGCCTCTTTCTGCACCCCTCTTCCCTCTTTCTGCACTCTGCTTGCCTCTTTCTGCACCTGTTCCTTCTTTCTGCACTTCTTTTGTTTCTTTCTGTAGCTCTCTTGCTTCTTTCTGCAGCCTCTTGCCTCTTTCTCCACCCCTCTTCCCTCTTTCTGCACCCCTGTTCCTTCTTTCTGCACTTCTTTTTTTTCTTTCTGCACATCTCTTGCTTCTTTCTGTACTTCTCTCGCCTCTTTCTGTACTCAAATGGGAAGTGCAATCTGTCAAGTTTAAAGGTCTGCGTTCTCTTGTGACTGAGGTATATGTCTACTCGTATATGTATTCTCACATGTGTTATGCATCTGAAGATGGGAGCTTAAAAAGTGAGTAGCTTCTTCTATAGGTGGTTAAATGTTCTCAGTTCTGCTCTGTCATTCAGTTGCACAGGCAGACATGTCTTATGTATACAGGTGTTATAGAGCCCCTCAAATATACTATTGAATAGCCATGTGCCCTGTATTATGAGCAGAAAGAAGCACATACACCTTTTTGTACACATATTTACAGAGTATTCTGTTTGAAACACAGGTATTCAAGTATTTCTATGTTTATTTTTATGTAACATGTCACTCGGTAAAAACAGAGACACGCATGCATACCTTCACAAACTTGGTCAGACTTACAACAGTGATATGCTTAGGATTGCTGTTTTATATTTGGTTGGTAGGCCAAACATTCTGAGCAGTCGATTAATAGTGAACCTTCAAGAGAAAAGTGAGGTTTAAGACATCTTGAGAGAAGGATTAGTGATTAGGCTACTTTGTATGAGTCTGTTGACAGATACAGTCAAAGTAGGCCTCTTTCCGCACCTCTGTTGGTTCTTTCTGCATTTCTCTTGCTTCTTTCTGCACCTTTCTTCCTCTTTCTGAACTTCTGTTGCCTCTTTCTGCACTTCTCTTGCTTCTTTCTCACCTTTCTTCATCTTTCTGCACATGTCCTACCTATGTAGGCATATTTAGCAAATTAGCATTTAAAAAACCTTGGAAACTCACTGAAAAAACTAGAGGTTTCACAAAATTTATAGTTAGGAATTAGCAGTTAAAAAACCTTTGAAATTCACTGAAAAAACCATTGGTTTCAGGGACGTTATAGTTAGAAATTAGCATATAAAAAACCTTCGAAATTCACTGAAAAAACCACAGGTTTCAGGGACGTTATAGTTAGTTGCACATTTCACTCGTACAAAACCAGAGAAATTCAGCCGTTATAGTTAGTTGAGCTAACTGTAACTAGCGCCCCCACAATGCACTGCTGATGACGTCACATATTACATCACTCATGACATGGTCAGTGACATCACTGATGACATCACTGATGACATCTCAAATGACATCACTGATGACATTAGTGATGACATCATCCACGTGATAATCTGATGCACCTCCTCACAACCTAATATAACCTTTGATACACCCACTCTAAAATACAGACTACCATTTTCGAAACCATAGACACACCAATGCCAGTACTACATACCCACTCACTGATTCCTAGGTCTACACACACATCCACTCATTCACCCATACAGTCACTCATACACGCAGTCACTCATCAATACAACACTATCATATGCACTCATACACCTATACAGACACTCACACACCGCCACTCATCCAGAGTTACTCACACACCTAGTCAGTCATGTAAAGAATCAATCACACTCCCATTTACTCACCTATACAGTTATACACCACCTCACTTATTCATACAGATACTAACACATACTTACTCTCTTATGCAATCACTGATACAAGCACACACTCATCCATACAGCCACTCTCACAATCACTCACTCTCACATATAGTCATTTATATACTCCAACACTCACATATACTGCCTTTCACATAGGTAGTTACTCACACATGTACCACTGAGACATCCATTCACTCACCATCACACCCATACACACACTCACCCACCCATACAGCCCTTCACAGATACACTCTTGAACCCATACACCCAGTGTATCACCCACTCACACATCTATGCATAGGGTCACACACCCCCCACCCACCCACACAGACATTCAGGCACCCATACAGATACTCAGACAACCAATCAATAACACATATAGACACTCATGTAGCTACCTACCAACCCATGCAGGTGCTTACACACCAACTGACAGACTGATACAGACATTCACACCGTTTAGTCACTAACCCATGCATTCAGTAAGACATGTTTAATCACTCACTTATACAGTCAGTCACGCACCTACTAAATCATCCATTCAGACACTTATACACCCACTCATTGTTCAATACACCTTGGCATATATATATATATATATATATATAAAACATATTTAAACTTTACAAAAATACAAGTCACTGGATGATGTCATCAGTGATGTCATTTGAGATGTCATCAGTGATGTCACTGACCATGTCATGAATGATGTAATATGTGACGTCATCAGTAGTGAATTGCGGGGGCGTGAGTTATAGTTAGCTCAACTAACTATAACGGCTGAATTTCTCTGGTTTTGTACGAGTGAAATGTCCAACTAACTATAACGTCCCTGAAACCTATGGTTTTTTCAGTGAATTTCAAAGGTTTTTTAAATGCTAATTTCTAACTATAACTATAGATATATTCACTGAAAAAAACAGAGGTTACTGGGATGTTATAGCCAGGCTCAGATTTCACTCATACACAACCAGTGAAATTCAGAAGTTACAGTTACCTGAGCTAACTATAACTCACGGCCCGCAATTCACCACCTATGACCTCACATATTACATCACTCATGACATGGTCAGTAACATCACTCATGAAATCACAGATGACATCTTCCAGTGATTGTGAGTGTTTTCTCAACGTTTATGAGTGTTCAACATATATACTAATCTACTGTGTATGGGAGGTTGTATTGGGGTGTGTGTTGGTGTGCGAGTTGTTCTGTGGATGATGTCATCAGTGATGTCATTTGATATGTCATGAGTGACATCACTCATGAAATATCTTCGTCATAAGCTCAGTTTTTAAATTAAGTATACATAAAAAACAACAATATATAAACTACACAAAAATCATAATGTGATCACGCATGACATATCAAATGACATCACTGATGACATCGCGGTGGCGGTCGCATCATAATTAGGGGTGCGGGACCGCTGCATCACAGGTGGGTGGTCCCGTTACCGCTAGGATGGCGGGCGGACTCAAGTCCGCCCGCCATCCTTATGACCCCCTAAGTGTACATGTAGACTACGGGCCCGATTCTGATGCGGGTTGGAAAAGCTTCCCGACCGAATCGGTTGGGAAATGGTTTCCGACCCACTCGGATCGGGAAAGTCCAACCGGCAGAGTAGGATGCATCCGGATGTTTCCAGATACGATTTGGTTGAACTCCCATTGACTTCAATGGGAACATTTGTTCCTAACCGCATCAGAATTGGGCCCTCGGTCGGGAAGACACGTTCCCGATCCGATTTGGAAGGAGCAAATGCCGTTAGGAGGCCTTCCTAACCGCATCAGAATCAGGCCATCAATCGGGAAGCTTTTCCAACCCGCATCAGAATCGGGCCATATGTAGGAAACAGCAGTTTGCATTTAAAATTAAAAAGTTAATAGCTCTTGCACATATATATTTCTAACAGATAGCTAACCACTACAACATGCTAATAGAATCTCAATTTTATCAAAGAAATTAACAAAAACAACGTCCACTAATGGACTACTTCAAAGAGACTTGTGTTGGCAGGCTGCACCGCTCTGGACACAGAGGCAAACCCAATTCCCAAATATTATGGTGGAATGTCTACAACAGTATTATGGCTCAACAAGCCAATATCAAAAAATGCAGGGTAAGGATGGCACAATGCATTGCAAGCCACACTAGGAAGAACACAAGCAACAATTTACAAATTATTAGAAGCCCTCCATAAAGAACCAAGCTATGAGCAACTAAGGATAGAATAGTCAGTAAACCAAATCACACTTAAAATAACTGAGAAACAAACAAAATCCTAAGTCTGACCCTCTCTAAATATCAAAAGAGTTCACTGCTGAGAAGTAATAGCTAAATCACTATCACCACTATAGCATAAAAATTTGAATAATTATTTTTATAACTCACTTTAAAGCAAAAATATGTTATTACAGTAAAAAATCAGACAGCTAAATAAAAATTATTATTATAATAATTAGTTAAAAATATTTATGGGAAAACCAAAAACATGCAATATAAAAATTATACAAATTATCCCACAAATTAATATACACGCATACAAAATGAAACTTTTCAGTTGCACTTGAAGCAAAATACATATTCATATTAAAGTATAACTGGTAAAACAAACATTGTACTTAGAGTTGTATAGCCGATGCTTTCGATGCACACCCACTTCTCAAAAATACAATCCACAAAAAGTCAAAAAGAAAAAAAAAAAACTCAAAAAAATGCAAATGTCTAAATGAATCCACTGAAGTATTCCACAGCCATTGGAAACCACAAAAAACAACAAAAAATGTAAGTAAAAAGCATTCCAGGAAATCTGGATAATGAAATGAAATTAAAAGATAATGTTGGTAAATTAAACCAAATTATTTTCCTTTTTTTTTTACAAAAACTTTAAAAATTGCTGCAGACGTTCCACTACGACTTCTTTACCAGTCAATAAACATAACATATACACCCTCACAATACATATATCCCAAATACAATACAAAAATAACTAAACAGCTCTACAAACAAATTGCAACACATAACTATGTACAAAAATATATTACTGCTACCAGAGTATAGTTAGACCGTCTACATTATACCGTATAACAATGCAACACAAACTACTACGCAATCAATCAAACCGTATTTGTAAAGTGCAACACTGTCACCCCTAGGGGTATCTGGCTGCTGTGTCTCTGTCGAAGAGTCAGGTCTTCAGTTTCTTTCTGAAGTCTGCCAGCAAGGGGGCTGTACAGACCTGGAGGGGAAGGTCGTTTCAGGTTTTGACAGTGATGTATGAGAAGGAGCGGCCGCCGCTACAGCTGTGACAGATGCGGGGTGTGTGTGTGACGGCGAATGAAGAGGAGTGTAGGTGTCTGGAGGGTTGGTGGAAGTTCAGTCGATGGTTGAGGTAGGTCAGTCCTACGCCATTGAGGGCTTTGTAGGCGTACGTGAGGATCTTGATCTGGCATCCCTTCTGGATGGGGAGCCAGTGGAGGTCTCCCAGGTGGGGGAGATGTGGGTTCATTTGGGGAGGTCCAGGATGACTCTGGCTGCCGTGCTCTGTATAGTCTGGAGTCTTCTGAGGAGCTCGGTGGAGATGCTGGCGTAGAGGGTTTTGCTGTAGTTGAGGCGACTTGTCACAAGAGCCTGAATGACAGTCTTTCTGGTGTTGGTTGGGATCTATCTGAAGATTCTGCAGAGCATCCAATGTATGTGGAAGCAGGAGGAGGTGACAGCGTTGACTTGTTGTTTCATGGTCAGTTGGCTGGAGAAGATGATGCCGAAGTTGCGTGTATGGTTTGTCGGTGTGGGTGTGGATTCGAGTTCTGCGGGCCACCAGATAACCAAAGAAAACTAACACCATAACCCACAGGCATACCCGCACCCCATTGCCATAAAGCCCTAAATGAAAGCTTGTAAAACGCCTTATTTTGTCTGTTGAACAGAAACTACGAACTACAACCCTCTACGAATGAACTCCGCCTCAAAATGACATTAATAAGGTACTAAATACAGGAATCAGTCAAATAAATTTACACTCAATAAAATAAATAAAATACATAAATTAAAAATACGTAAAACTATTGACATATATTGGCTATTATTGTAAAAAAAAAACTACACATTTTACTGACATAAAAACATAAGGCCTGACTCCATTTTAAGAAGGTCTAGGTTTCATTTTCTGTATTTTTTGCAGAATCATCAAAATGTCTGCCTTTGATGCAGATGTTGTCTTTCCTTATCTTCCCAAGACCCTGTAAAAGTTTCAAGTCATTTAGATATAGACGTCAACATGACACGACACCTGATGTTCCATCAATCTGGAACAAGTGCCTTATTATCTCAATTTCATGGTAAAACAAGAACAATAGCCAAAACAGTTTAGTGGGAATGGTCGTATTTTACATCTTGAAGCTTATTAGTTATATAAAACATTCCTAAGGTGATGTTGGAAATTCCATCTTAGATAAGGTATAGTATGAAAGGACTGTTACTTGACCACCTGTTAAGAGAGGTCCTTAACCTCAGATTATCATGAGTGAGATACTGCCAGAGTAGATCCTGCCTGCCAGAGATGCTGCCTTATTGCACTTTCTACTGAAAGCTCATAACAATTTCGGGTCTGGAAGGAGATGATGCTGATGCAACGCATTTTCCTTTCGTAGGGAACATGGCCTCCTTTACTCCTGATAATTACAGCATTTCACTGTAAACAGGTATGCAGTGCACTCATTCTCCCTAAGAAAATCTAGATGCAAGTTATGCTACTCCAAGGTTTTCTAGTATAGTGCACAGAAGTAGGTTTTATGGCGATAGTCTGTTTAGATGACATTTTAACCATGGTAGAAATGTTCATTTTATTTTCGTTGTTCTCACCATGCATTGTGCTGTTTTAATCATATGCTAAGTGGTCATTTTAGGTGTGCTGAGCAACAGGGTTCACTTATTGAAATAAACACGCTTTTTAATTAAAGTGTTTTTTCTTAGTGCAGGTTGTATGATTGATATTGAAGAGATCAAAAAAGGTTTGTTTCTAATCACCACTGTGTCCCTGTTCAGGAACAGTTAGTTATCCAAAAGCATTGACGCCACTAGAACTATGTACTGGGTGGGGTTTTCAAATTAAAGCTTGGTGCATTGAACTACGTTCACTTGTATCACCCGTGGGTGTGAAAACAAACCTTGTAGAGCTGAGCCAGAAACTCAGGCTATGCAACAATACAAAAGTACAAACTACAAAACATTTTGGGAAGATGTTGGACACTAAAAGCGTAACATTCACTATTTCCACTCCAATCTAAACTATTTTGTAAATGGTGTTGGACACTAAGGGATTAACACTTACTATCCCCACTCAAATCTAAACCATTTTGGGGAAAGTGTTGGACACTAAAGAGGTTAGATTTACTATCCCCGCTCCAAACTAAAGCCTTTTGGAGAAGAGGCTAGACACTAAAAAGGTTAGATTTACCATTTCCACTCCATTCTAAACCATTTTGAGGAAGGTGTTAGATATAAAATGAGTTACAATTGGTATTGCCACTCCACTCTAAAGTATTTAGGGAAAGTATTGGACACTACTGGGATAACATTTAATATTCCTTCAAGACAATATATGATATTTTTCAAATCATAAATAGTAAAAAAAAAAAATGAATATAACTTACAATACATATTTGCAATTTACATCAATGCTACAACAAATAAACACAAAACAATATCAAATAAAACATAACAAAAACCTTTAAAAACAAACTAAAACAAACATTTAAAAATTATATAATTATATTTAAAAATAATAAATAATATATGTGAAATATTTCTAAGCTACAGCAGTATTCTACAACACCTTTAATAACAATATAAATGTAATACAAAATCAAAAAAATAATAACATAAACTTAATTTTTAATAATTGTTTATATTTAAAACATATATGCATCTTTAAAAAGCTTAGGGGCATATTATCAAGCACATGCGATAATTATCGCAAATCACGCATAGCGCGATTTTCATTATCGCCGTCTATCGCTGGATTTCAGCGCCGGGTTAGCGATGTATTATTAGCGCTTTTCACCCAGGCGATGTGAAATCCAGCGATAGAGGGTGATAACATGCATTAGCGTGAGAAAAGCAGCAAAAAATGACCTGCGATAATGTAAACCTTGATAATAGGCAGGTGTGGACTTAGCCCTGAGATCCACCTCCCATGTTACAGATGGCTAAGTCGGATTAATAGCAGGTGTTAAAATCCTGGGATAAAGGGGCCTTAGCGCGACTTTGATCATCGATTCGCGGGTCTGGGGCATCCTTGTAAATATCGCGATGCAGTTGTAGCGATGTTTACCCATGTTGTTCTGTGAGGAACGCCCACTTTGCATGTAATTAGCGATAATAATCGCTGACATGAAAAGTGGAGAAAAGACGGCTGCTAACTCAAGGAAACACGCGTTAGCGTGTCCTTGATGATAGAGCGATATTTAAATTGCCGCTTTTCGGCGGTAAACGGCCGCTAAAGCGGCGAAATTGGGCTTGATAATATGCCCCTTACTCTTTTAAAATAACATACGTTAATTACAAATTAACTCCTTGTAAACATACAATAACTACACATATACACAAAAAGCAGGGTGGATCCTGGAGGGTCAAGGTGACCAGACACATTCATGCTCTTCAGTTGTGCACAGAGACAGTACCTTCCGAACCAGGTATTAAATGTGTCAAATAAACATGAATATGCTAATGATGATTGCTACAATGTTTTTATCAACTGCCTTATTAGATTTTCAGTTGGTGGGTGTTTCCATAACATATGTTTTATTTTATATGTGTAGTTTATGTAGTAAGTGCAATATAAATAAAATTTCTATTCATTACAATTTCAATATTTTAAATACATTAAAAAAAATTAAATGAACAAAAAAAATGTCATAATTAATGTAACATAATTATAATTTTAACAATTTCAGAAGGTACATTTCGTTATCAAAAAATAACATTTACAATACTTAATAATTAAAACATTAAATACAGTATAAATTGAATAAAAATACTTCAAAACTTTGACCACCCAATTCCCCTACAAACCCAACATCCTGCTAATAAAAATATTATTAATAATGTTAATTAAATAAAACTGAAAATTAATATAGTTCATACATTATCAAAAACAACAAAAGCATTTTTATGTATTTTAAATTCAGCTATCTCCTTATAGGGCATCAGAAGATCCTGCCACTGTAGTTGAGACAAGTCATTCCGTTGTAGGCATTGATACCTTTGAGCGACAATCTCAGCTGCAGCTGCTGGCACATGCTATATCGGAACCCCCGCAAGACTTTCTTCTCATTATCAGACTCAGGGAGTCTGTTGGACTCTGATTTGGAAAACCATGAGTCGAGGTGATCGCCGCGATGGGCAGTATTAAGGACTGCCTGACAGTCAGAGCCAAGGTCACAGGAGGACACCCGACTATGAGCAGTAATGGTCAGAAGGATGGCTCCATCATAGCCACTCAAATAGAAGACCTGGTAACACAAGTCTTTATGCAGTGGTCCCTCAATCCCACGTTATCTGTGTTGCCAACAGAAGATGAGCTAATGTGGGACCCCAATAATATGGAGTTTACCCTGACAAATCCTTCTCCCCGATCTTGTAGACAGATACTGCTCCATCACAGGCTGGTGGTAGTGGAGCTCCAGCCTCTTCCATCATCTCCATCACCCCCACCACTGAGTCGGGCTCCCCCTATTTGTCTGCTATTTATGAGCTCTTACAACAACGCCCGGAAGAGAACTCGCTTACACTTAAAACTGCTCACCTAAAGACGCAAGTTATCTTGAGGATGTTATCTAGGAAAAGTTGGGGAAGTTGAGAAAACTCAGGCGGCTCTTCAGACAGTCATAGGGGAAGTCAAAACACAATCCTTGCAGCACGAGTCTCAGCTGGTTACACTTTTATCAAGGGTCGAGGGCCTGGAGAACAGATCCCACCCGAACAATTGTAGGATACTTTGCATTCCAGAAGGTGCTTAAGGGGACGACCCCCAAGGATATATAGTCTGCCTTTTCAGGGAGTGCTATCCTGTGTTGAACGACTGGGACATGGGCAGAATGATTCAGGGAGCTCATCGTTTTCCATTTTGGTTAACCAGGGAGGGTCCAGCGCCTCACTATCCATGGGTAATACTGATTTATGTTGGCACTTTTCTGCTAAGGCAAAAGATCTTCTGGGCATCCCGTCCAAGGTCACCAATCAAGGCTCCTGGAGTCGAGTTCTTTGTTAGGTTGGATTTTTGCAATGAGACAGTGGTCAGGTTGTGGAAACTCAGGGAACATATTACTGCGCTTCAAAAACTCAAGGCTACTGTCTCGCTAATGGAAACACCTACCCTGCGCTTCAAGCATGAAGGTCAAGTGCATTTTTATTTTGATGCTCTGAAGGTTATAGAGTTGTTGCAGAAATGGCAGCAAGTGAACTGATAGGCTAAGAACACTGTTGGAATGGAAGCCAGCTTAAGGGCAACCGATAGGCTTCTCACTACATGCTGGCCACCAATTCCTTTTTCAGTTCTTCCCTCCAGAGCTCTCTGTAGAAATGGAACCCAGCTCAAGGACAGATGGATAGACTCGTCATCACAAGCTCACTATTGATCTTCTTCCTGTGGGCTCCCCCTTTTTCAGCATTTCTTTAATGTCTCCCTCTTTTTCTCTTAGGGTCTCTGGGTCTCTGACTTGTCTTTTTATGATCTCCATATCTTGGTCTATGGGCACCTTGGAGAGAGCTTTGCTTCCATGGTTTTTTGCAGGGCTGAATATCTTTTTCAGGTGGGGGTGGGGGATGGCCCGTGTATCAAGCACTGGTTGGCGGGTGGGGCTCACAGCAGGGTGTTTTTGCATGAGGGGTGGATCACAAAGAGGGTCTGGGTTTCTTCATTAAAATGAGGAGCAAATGTTGGGTAGGGGCTGAAGGGGAAAAAAGCAAAAAAACTGAGGAAAGAAAGAGTTGTATGCCTAATAATGAGAGCAGTTCACAGAGCTGAAAGGTGTCTCTTTGTCTTTCTGCAGGGTGTATCGGATAGAATATGATAATAGCTAATTGTGCCAATAGTCATGGCCAGCAAATACATATCCTCTCTTGGAACATAAATGTCATCAAAGTGCTGCATAAACATAAATTAATAAGAGAAGAACTATATTATCTATGCCCACATTTATGCTCTGATTATGATCTTGACAGAATCGGTCCCGCCTTCGCTTTTTCAGCGGTCTTTCCTCCCGCCGACTTGGCAGTCCACTCGGCCTATTTAGATGTTTGCGTTTGCATAGACGAAAGACCACCGCAGTCCCACCGTCACGAAATCTCGACCGCGTTTACGGTGGGAGAGGCAAAAGCAGCTGTCGGAGGGAGGACCGTCAGTTTCTCCGCCGACCCAATCACGATGAGTCTTCCCGCCAACTCAACTGTAGCGGGGAAATTGCCACACCTGAGTTGGCGGAATAGAAGGATTTATAAGGCACAAACTCACCTTTACTCACCTTCCCACTTCCTGTTCCGCCATGGACCTGATCATAAATAAACTGCCTCTGTTGCTGCTTGATGATCATGATGCAAATCAACACAGTCATCGCCGGAACCGAAGGTTATGTCCTCCATTACCTTTTACCTATATTACCTTGGCTGTTCAGATATGCTCAGGACTTGTGCATTATGAAATTACTCACTAAAGCTATAGCATACCAATGTGCAGTGCATATGTCTCTAATGTTGACATTTAAGGAATTTAAAGGAACACACGTCACTAACTACATTGTGTTCATATATCAGGTACCAGCTGCCTTACAAAAAAGGGACACTTGAACAAAAAAGATGTCAAATCAAATATCAGAAACTTAACATAAAGGTGTGTGGAAATAAATTACAAAAAATGTCACATGAAAACATTTGCATCACAAATCATTGGGATAAGTGCAATGTAACCTTGTGTAGAAATTGCACTAGCAAAGCTGTAACCCTCACCGAATAGATTACCTGGAAAATCAATGGCAGTCCCAAATCTGGAACACTCTACATATTTATCCATGTAACATTTCCCCTTGTCTAGTACAAGTCCTGTATTCTATACAATTTCATTGTGCACATCATATTACAGGGTGAAATGCATATGTGTACATCCGTATCAGTAATCAAGGTGAAACTAACACAAATGTAGTAAAATATCCTTACATAATGTCTCATCATCTATTTGAAGGTGCAAGTGTTCACTACTATGTTGAATAGCTGCACCTAATTTCAAATCACGATTACATATCATGTGAACCACTGTATGCACTTTACAAAGTGGACAATTAAAAAGTATGTAGTAGTTCCTGCTATCATGCTAAAGAAAAATAGGTACTACACATTTTACACTTAAACATTGCTAGGAATCTAATATTTGCAAAGCAAAAATAATGTCAGGACAAATCACTGTGAGATAAGTCTCTCAAATAGTTTGTAGCAAGGCAAATGCAGTCCGGATGGTGTCCTGTGCACAGGTGGGCCTCAACTTGCCTCCAATTCCACTGCCAGGGAAATCTCCCGGGGAGGGGCAACTAGTGCGCAGAGCAGACACCTCAAAGATGTTACTTGGAAGGAGGGTAGTTGGGTTTGGGTTTGGGAGGGGTGTCCTTGGGTTTGGGAGGGGGTGCTTTTGGGAGGGGTGGTCTTGGGGTTGGGAGGGGGGTTGGTTTTTGCAGGGGTGGTCTTGGGTTTGGGAGGGGGCAGTGTGGTTTTGGCAGGGGAGAGGTTGCTTTTGGGATGGGTTTCTTTCCCTTTTTAGGGGTAGCTTGGGGGTAGTAGGGGTGGGTACAGTCTTTTAAGGAGTGGTTTGGGATGTGGAAGGGATGGTTTAAGGGGTGGTTGGGGTAGGTGTGGGTTTGGGAGGTATGGGTGTGGCAGGGGTCAGGGCAAGGGCAAACATAAGACTTTTACTTGAAAAATTGAATTCTGTGGAGTTATCCTAAAACTCTGTTAGATTTCACGGAGTTCCACCAGCAGCGGAGTGTCTCACGGCACCTAGTCCTATAAAGGTTTCTTTGCCTTCTATAACTTTCGCCTTTTGTTTTAAATGCTCGTGTTGCTGCTCACGAGGGCACAAAGACCCCTTGAGTTAAATAGAAAATGGACTTAGTTAAATGTGCCCATGAAATCCCTCCCAGCTGCCCGGCAGGTGTCCTGACATACATAGACTGTTTCCGGAGTGTTTGCCACTGAAACTCTTCAGAATGATCACACACGTTTAAATCACTCTGTGCCTGATGAACCCACGATACACATCCCTGCACTGTCTGCTCGGAGTGTTCAATATCTGCATTAAGAACTTTTAGAGAGCTTAATTAAACATCACAATAGGCTCAATCCAACTTGCTGCTTGTTATTGAATGGCCGTCTAGGGCGCCAGGTTCATCGCACAACTTCCTGCATTGGCGCTTTGAGGCGCTCCACTGACGTCCATTCTCAGCTGCTATTGGGGACCGCAACAAATGAACATGTAAATGATACATGGCCAGTCATTAATCACCCCTCTGTGAGGGACACGACTTCTGCATCATCCTTGTCCATTTCAATTATTGCACCGACTAGAGGAACAAGGAGTACCGCCAGAACCAATCCTCATCCGAAGTCACAACTCTCAAGCTGTCAGCTGACTGTGGCCCGAGCATGAACTTCATCGAATAGAAATAGAAAACGAAAGAAGACATTTGTGGGAATGAACAAAGAAAGTTGAAAAATAAGTAGCTGACACTGAAGTCCTTCTCCTTTGTGGACTATCGGCATGGGTTTTGTTGCATTTCCAAAGACCCATCAAAAATATCACCAAATTCCCCAGAAAAATGATCCTGTATTCAGATTTATTGCACCATTCATGACACAATGAACTAAGGGCAGCGTGGCACGCATACACTCAGACAGTGGAGCACCTTCCCCTTCTTGGGTCCTTAAAGATTTCATGATATGGAAAGAGGGCTGCACCATTCCAAAATGGCTGTAAGGTTCTATTCTTAACATAATGACAGTTTGAGCCATCCGAAGATGGACTCCAAAATCGCCCCACGTCTAGAACAGCATGGCACAGTCTATCTCAACCCAAGATGACCACTAATTGTCTCCGATCCCAAAGAGGTCAGAATTCGTCCCCTTTCAAATGTATTATTCTCACCAAGGACGGGCTGGTCAAAAGTGCAGCTGCATATAATATCTGCTATAAGGTATGTGTTCAAAGTCTATTGTAACCTTTGCAGCTACAGTTGAAAACCGTTTTGTTTGGACATTTCACGATGGTAACTCTCACTTCAAGTCAGTAAAGGATATGTCAAGTGTCAAAATTCATACATGAATTCTGTACTGATGTAGCTTAGCAATGTTTCACATACTTAACACATACCTATGCTGTTGAAGACAGTCTGAAACGAATATTTGTGGGGATTGACAAATGACTACTACAACATAATGAAATACAGAGCCCTTGAAATAGTTCTAATACACTTCAGTACAGAGCAAAAGCATTTTCAAATGTGACGCCTAATATCTATAGTTATTTGAACCTTGTTGTATCTTTGTGAAATGGTTTCACGAATTATTCTGGCTTTCACTGTGGTCAAAGCATTGTAGAACATCACCTCACACTAATCATTACATACTATGATACATATATGAAACTTACTTCAAAGACTGAAATGTGAATCACAATACGCAATATAGTACACCTTCATGCATTTCAACATTTGATTTGACTAATGAGCCATGAGTTTGGCCTGAATCTCACATTTCACTCCCCACATTGTGATAAAGTGCTGCCAAAATTCGACTTTGATGCTAGGAGCACTGGGGAGGGAGGATCTGCAATATTTCTACAGATTCAGAACCCCTACAATCTCCCCTAAGTGATTCATGGGGTGGGGGCCCTGTAGATATAGGCGAAGTACTTATAAAATATGTTTTTGTAAGTCCTGGTGCTGGAAAAATGGCCCAAGTCATTTTTTCCCATTGAAAATCCCATGCCACATAGGTTAACATGGCAAGAAGTTATTAACTAATAACTCCTGATAGGATAATGATAGAACTTCCATTGAAAAACTTCCCAGAATGGTAGCGATAAATCCAACAATAAGATATTGTTGAATTTCTCCTAAAATGTACAGAGAAGAAGTTATAAGACTTTCTTGTTTGTAGGTCCAGATTCAGCCTTCCATGGGTCTGTCCTGATTGGTCAGAGTTAAGTGGATTAGCCAGGCTGCTTTGAAGAGGTGATAAAGAGCCCTGGGGTTACCCAGCTCTTCTGGGAGGGCAGTGTGCTGTTCCACAGGAATGCCAGGGCAGGGGGAGGAGTCGTAAACCATGGTCTTCAAAGGGGAGGGAAGAAACCAGTATCATTTACAACTCTAAACGTTTGACCCCAAGCCAGATGCTAGGTTAAGGTAGGAATGAGCAGATGCAAGGGGGAGAGACTATGGAAATAGCCATCCTAGGGGTGTGTTTAGCCAGCTCTTAACTCTCTGCTGGAAAATCAGCCATTATGAATTTGCAAGATTTGATGCACTCTGGGACAAAATAATGCCACACTCTGCAGGATGTGGTCATATCTTTGGGGAGTTACCCTGCCCCCATTGGTCAGGAGTGACCTCCTGCTTGACCCAGAGAACTTGGAATAAGTATCTGAGAAGGGAAGAGCCCCTCAGATCTGCTGCTTGAACCTTAAGAAAGCAAGACGTTGTGCCATGCTGAGAAGTTTGTTGTGCAATTGCTAAGGCCTGCCCTCTGAGGACTGCACCATCTGGAACTACAGTCCTGTGGACTACCTTGCTGTGAAAAAGAGTAAAGAGTGGACTCCCTGCAAGCTACAGGTTAACAGAGCTCACCTGGATCATCACCACCAAGAATCCCCAACCTGGAAAACTACCAGTGGATTTGTAAGGGTTTTGTCCTAGTGGATTGTGGGAACTGAAGTCCTCAACTTTCAAGGACCATCTTGGAGCTTCCAGACCCTTGGAGTGAGTTTGAGACACTTTGGTACCCTTTGGGGAACTTCAGGAAGAAGTTCCAGGAGTTTGGAGAACTTTGGAGCAACTTTGGAAAAAAGCTCTATAGGGGGACCGACTCAACCTGGTCAGCCAAGCCGCCTACCTTCAACCGCGAGCCGGCCAAGCCATCCAGGTTTGTCCCGCTGAAAGCTCCGTAGGTCCGACTTCCAGAGTTTGACTGGGAGTAGAAGAAATCCGAGGCCGGCGAACCCTCACCGAATCCGGCCTGGTGAAGAGCATCGAGGGACCCCACGAGAAAAAGCTCCAGAAAAGTTTCTAAGTCCGAAGGTAAAAACTGTGACCTGGACCTACCGCGAGGGGTAGCCATTCAGGGCTCCATTGCGGTCGGCCTGAAACTTTGACTTTGGGCCGGTCTATCGCGACCAGATGTCCGAATATGGTGCTATAGGTTTCTAAGTGCTATAAAGTGATAAATCTTTAAAAATTCATATCTCCGGTTCCCTACATTGGATTTTTGTAGTTTTGGTGTCATTTTAAAGATAAAAATAGTTCCTATTTTTATAAATTGGTGTTGGATTTTTATTGTGCATTGTGTCTTAATTATTTACTAAATTGGTGTTTTTAATTGCTTTACATACCTGTCTTTGAAGTTAAGCCTGCCTGCTCGCAGCCAAGCTACCAAGGGTTGAGCATGGGAATAATTTTCTAAGACCTATGCTGAGTCCTATCATGTGTTAGTGGCCTAATTGTCAGTGGCAGATATTCATTTGCCCCTACTAATAATCCACTTTTCAACATTTGGTGGCAGCGGTGGGATGAGGACTTGTGTTTAAAAAGTACACCTTTCAGTAAAGTGAATTAAGATTATAAAAATCCTCTAAATTGCCTTAGAACAAAACTTTTGAGGTTGATTTTGGGAATTTGGACTAAACTGTTTTTAATCCATTGTTTTGATTTTTCCAAATTGTTCTAAGACTGTTGTGCCCAGTTGCTGTGACCTAAAACTAGGGAACCATGGAGCTGGACCTGGCTAAACTGTCCCAGTTCCAGATGGCTGATCTTAGGGAACAGTGTAGGCTTAGGGGGCTGCCTGCTTCCAAGAAGCTTAGGAAGGCAGGGTTGCTTGAATCCCTAAAGGCCTGGGCTGGGCTAGCTGAGGAGAGTCCAGGGGGGATAGAGGGTCCCCCCCCAACCTCATCCAAGAGGAGGGTGAGGATGATGCCTCTTCCATTTTATCTAGTGTTAGCCATATGATTCCAGATGGTGGGAGTGGGGAAGGGTCCCTTACTCAGGAACCACCACTGTCCCTTGCAGAGAGACAGCTTGTGGCTCAATTAGCTTTGATTGCCTTGGAGAAGGAGAAATTGGAATTGGCTAAGAAGAAATGGGAGAGGGAGGAGGCGTTCAAAATAAATGGTGGCAGTGAAAATGATGAAGATTTTGAGATGTCCAGGGGTGGTGGATTTGATCCCAAACTTCCCAAGGGTATAGTGCCCAAGTACACAGAGGGGGATGACAATGACAAGTGGCTAGCAGCTTTTGAGAGGGCCCTTAGAATGAGTAGGGTCCACTCTAAGTATTGGGTTGCACTCCTGTGGGCGTTGATTCTAGTAGCTGGGAGGGATAGGCTCCTGACCCTGAAGGGAGAGGATGCAGAATCATACCAGCAGATGAAGGCATGCTTAGTCAAGAGATTTGGTCTGACTCCAGAGCAAAACAGGGTGAAGTTTAGAGGCACCCAGAAATTGAATTCAAAGTCTTGGGTAGACTTTGTGGACGTTTCATTGAAGGCACTGGAAGGCTGGATTGTTGGTAACAAAGTTGACACATATGAGGGATTGTATAATTTGTTTTTGAAAGAACATATTTTGACTCATTGTGCAGAAGAGAAGTTACGCCAGTATCTAGTAGACTCTAAGCTGACAGACCCTAGAGAGCTGGGGTAAGCAGCTGATGAGTGGGTGAGAACCCGGGTTTCCATTCAACACCAGGGGAGTGGCCAGAAGAAAGGAGGACAGGTCCCTCCCCAAGGGAAAGCCCAAGGGAAAGCAGGTCAAAACCAGAAGGAGTCCTCCAAAGACCCACAAAAACCTGAACAAGGAGGGGGGGCCCCGAGCCAACCCAAATTCAAAGGGAGGGGGTATCATGGAAAGAATGGTAGGTTCTTTGATCCCTCAAAGGTGGGTAAGTGCTTTGACTGTAACCAGCCAGGGCACAAACAGGGAGATGCTGTCTGTGCCACGAAACTCCCCCCTAAGGGGACAGCCACAGGGATTGCCAGTGTAAGTGTAGGGGTGGAGAGTGGTGCCCCAGAGAAGGGTAGTCAGGTGGTGGAAGCAACCTTAGTGTCCCTAGGTGGGGTGAATATTGCAACCCTTGCTGCCTTACCTCCAAACATGGACAAGTACAGGCAGAGGCCTAAAGTGAATGGGACTGAGGTTGAGGCTATCAGAGACACTTGGGCTAGTGTAACTATGGTCCTAGATGAGCTGGTGCCTCCAGAGAGGTTGTTACCTGGTGACTTTCACCAGGTGACTTATGCAGACAGCACTACCAAACTCCATCCTATGGCTGTGGTGGATTTGGAATGGGGAGGTGTGACAGGCCCTATGAAGGTAGCTGTATCAAAGGTGCTCCCAGTCCAGTGTTTACTGGGCAATGATCTTGAAGCCTCTGTGTGGTCAGAGGTGGAGAGATGACTCTATATGAAAATATTGGAGCTCCCTGCGTGGGTATGTGCTTTGACTAGGTCACAGACTAGCCAGAAGGGAGGGGCTGGACACTTGGACCCTGGAACAAAGGGCCAAGCATCCAAGGACAAGGGTACTGGGCCTGGTGAGCCAGCCCAGGGAACTCCAGAGGTGCAGGAAGAATCTAACCCTGATGGGGAGGACCTAGCCTCTGAGGGAAGGACTCCATCCCTGCCAGAGCTGTCATATTAAGCAGAACTGACAGGAGCAGGTGGACCCTCCAGAGAGGAGTTCAGTAAGGGACAGAGAGGCTGTCCCACCCTTGAGAGCTTGAGGCGGATTGCATCTAAGCAAGAGGAGGGGGATGACAGTGGGTTTCACAAACTCTACTGGGAAGATGGACTGCTTTATACTGAGGCCAGAAACCTCAAGGAGGGGGGCACCAGGAGGTTAGTGGTGCCCCAGAAGTACAGAGAGTTCATCCTGACTTTGGGTCATGATATCCCCTTGGCAGGACATTTGGGACAGACAAAGACATGGAACTGGTTGGTGAACCATTTCTACTGGCCCCATATGTCTGAAAAGGTAAAGGAGTTTTGCAGCTCCTGTGTCACCTGTCAGGCCAGTGGCAATGCAGGGGGCAAGACAAAGGATCCCCTAATACCACTGCCAGTGGTTGGGGTTCCTTTTGAAAGGGTGGGGATGGACATTGTTGGTCCCCTGGACCCACCTACTGCATCAGGGAATAGGTATATCTTAGTGGTAGTGGACCATGCCACTAGGTACCCTGAAGCAATCCCTCTTAGAACCATTGATGTTCCTGCAGTGGCTAGAGCACTGCTTGGTGTGTTCACCAGAGTGGGTTTTCCAAAAAAGGTGGTATCAGATAGGGGCACGAACTTCCTGTCCAGCTATCTGACTGCTATGTGGGATGAGTGTGGTGTCAACTATAAGTTTACCACCCCCTATCACCCACAAGCCAATGGTCTTGTTGAGAGATTCAACAAAACCCTGAAGGGCATGATAAATGGGTTGTCAGAGAAACTCAAGAGGAGATGAGATGTTCAGTGCATCATTACTGTTTGCCTACAGGGAGGTGCCACAGAAAGGGGTTGGTTTCAGTCCCTTTGAGTTGTTGTTTGGACACCCTGTGAGGGGGCCATTGAGCCTGCTGAGAGAGTCTTTAGAGAAGCCTCTTAAAGAAGCAAAGGACAATGTGCTTGACTATGTGCTAGGCCTGAGATCTAGAATGGCAGAGTACATGTACAAGGCAAATAGAAAACTGGAGGCCAGCCAGGAGCTCACGAAGCACTGGTATGATCAGAAGGCTACTATGCTCGAGTATACTCCAGGACAATTGGTGTGGGTGTTGGAGCCTGTGGCTCCCAGGGCCCTCCATGACAAGTGGAGTGGGCCCTATCCAATCTTAGAAAAGAAGGGTGAGGTTACCTATTTGGTTGACCTTGGCACCCCCAGGAACCCTCATAGGGTCCTGCATGTGAATAGATTGAAACCCCACCATGACAGGGCAGACATGACCATGTTACTGGTCACTGATGAGAGTGTGGAGGAGGAAACTGAGCCTGTGCCCGACCTCCTCTCCACTAATGTGCAAGATGGGTCTCTCCCAGGTTGACAGACCAACAGCGCAGAGACTGGCCTGTTTTCTTTGACCCCAGGCATCACTGAGTGGTGTGTGCACCAAAATTGACACTGGTGACAGCCTACCTGTCAAAAATAAACTGTACAGGTTGTCTGACCATGTCAGAGCCAGCATTAAAGCCGAGGTTGCTAAGATGCTGGAATCAGGGGTAATTGAACCGTCTGAGAGTCCATGGGCCAGTCCAGTGGTGCTGGTACCTAAACCTAATCCTCAGAGGGGACCCAAGGAGTTAAGGTTCTGTGTGGACTACAGAGGATTGAATGCAGTCACAAAGACTGACGCTCACCCTATACCTAGAGCTGATGAGCTCATTGACAGGTTAGGGGCTGCTAAGTACCTGAGTACATTTGATTTGACTTCAGGGTACTGGCAGATTGCCCTCACTGATGGAGCAAAGGAGAGATCAGCATTTTCCACACCAGAGGGACATTATCAGTTCAAGGTAATGCCCTTTGGCTTAAAGAATGCACCTGCCACCTTCCAAAGATTGGTGAACAGGGTCTTGTCTGGGTTGGAACAGTTCACTGCAACTTACCTGGATGATATAGCTGTATACAGTTCTACCTGGGGGGATCACTTAAGCCACCTAAGGGAAGTGCTTCAGGCCATGCAGCAGGCAGGCCTGACTATTAAGGCAGGTAAGTGCCAAATGGGGCAGAGTTCTGTGGTGTACCTGGGCCACCTGGTAGGTGGGGGCCATGTACAGCCTCTCCAAGCTAAAATCCAAACTATTTTGGATTGGACAGCTCCTATTACCCAGACTCAGGTCAGGGCATTCCTTGGACTGACAGGGTATTATAGAAGGTTTGTTCAAAATTATGGGACCATTGTGGGGCCCTTAACATAACTCACTTCTAAGACGAGGCCTAAAAAGGTGGATTGGACCCCAGAGTGTCAGAAGGCTTTTGACACTCTGAAAGCTGCTATGTGTTCAGCACCAGTGCTGCTGGCCCATGATTACACCCAAAAAATTGTGGTTCAGACAGATGCTTCAGAGCAAGGGATTGGGGCAGTGTTGTCACAGCTAAATGAAGAGGGCCTTGATCAGCCAGTTGCCTTTATTAGCAGGAGACTTCTTCCCAGAGAGCAGAGGTGGAGTGCCATTGAGAGAGAGGCTTTTGCTGTGGTTTGGTCCGTGAAAAAGTTGAGACCATATTTGTTTGGGACTCACTTTCGTGTTCAAACTGACCACAGGCCTCTCAGATGGCTCATGCAGATGAGAGGGGAGAATCCCAAGCTGTTAAGCTGGTCCATTTCCCTACAGGGAATGGACTTTACAGTGGAACACAGAGCCGGTCTATCGCGACCAGATGTCCCAATATGGTGCTATAGGTTTCTAAGTGCTATAAAGTGATAAATCTTTAAAATGACACCAAAATGACAAAAATCCAATGTAGGGAACCGGAGATATGAATTTTTAAAGATTTATCACTTTATAGCACTTAGAAACCTATAGCACCATATTGGGACATCTAGTTGCGATAGACTGGCTCAAAGTCAAAGTTTCAGGCCGACTGCGATGGAGCCCTGAGCGGCTACCCCTCGCGGTAGGTCCCAGTCACAGTATTTACCTTCGGACTTAGAAACTTTTCTGGAGCTTTTTCTCGTGGGGTCCCTCGATGCTCTTCACCAGGCCGGATTCGGTGAGGGTTCGCTGGCCTTGGATTTCTTCTACTCCCGGTCAAACTCTGGAAGTCAGACCTACGGAGCTTTCAGCGGGACAAACCTGGATGGCTTGGCCGGCTCGCGGTTGAAGGTAGGCGGCTTGGCTGACCAGGTTGAGTCGGTCCCCCTATGGAGCTTTTTTCCAAAGTTGCTCCAAAGTTCTCCAAACTCCTGGAACTTCTTCCTGAAGTTCCCCAAAGCGTCCAAAAGTGTCTCAAACTCACTCCAAGGGTCTGGAAGCTCCAAGATGGTCCTTGAAAGTTGAGGACTTCAGTTCCCACAATCCACTTGGACAAAACCCTTACACATCCACTGGTAGTTTTCCAGGTTGCGGATTCTTGGTGGTGAAGATTCAGGTGAGCTCTGTTAACCTGTAGCTTGCAGGGAGTCCACTCTTTACTCTTTTTCACAGCAAGGTAGTCCACAGGGCTGTAGTTCCAGATGGTGCAGTCCTCAGAGGGCAGGCCTTAGCAATTGCACATCCAACTTCTCAGCATGGCACAACGTCTTGCTTTCTTAAGTTTCAAGCAGCAGATCTGAGGGGCTCTGCCCTTCTCAGATACTTATTCCAAGTTCTCTGGGTCAAGCAGGAGGTCACTCCTGACCAATGGGGGCAGGGTAACTCCCCAAAGATATGACCACATCCTGTAGAGTGTGGCATTATTTTGTCCCAGAGTGCATCAAATCTTCCAAATTCATAATGGCTGATTTTCCAGCAGAGAGTTAAGAGCTGGCTAAACACACCCCTAGGATGGCTATTTCCATAGTCTCTCCCCCTTGCATCTGCTCATTTCTTCCTTAACCTAGCATCTGGTTTGGGGTCAAAAGTTTAGAGTTGTAAATGACACTGGTTTCTTCCCTCCTCTTTGAAGACCATGGTTTACGACTCCTACCCCTGCCCTGGCATTCCTGTGGAACAGCACACTGCCCTCCCAGAAGAGCTGGGTAACCCCAGGGCTCTTTATCACCTATTCAAAGCAGCCTGGCTAATCCACTTAACTCTGACCAATCAGGACAGACCCCTGGAAGGCTGAATCTGGACCTACAAACAAGAAAGTCTTATAACTTCTTGTCTGTACATTTTAGGAGAAATTCAACAATATCATATTGTTGGATTTATCACTACCATTCTGGGAAGTCTTTGAATGGAAGTTCTATCATTCTCATATCAGGAGTTATTAGTTAATAACTTCTTGTCATGTTAACCTATGTGGCATGGGATTTGCAATGGGAAAAAATGACTTGGGCCATTTTTCCAGCACCAGGACTTACAAAAACATATTTTATAAGTACTTTGCTTATATCTCCAGGACCCCCACCCCATGGATCACTTAGGGGAGATTTTAGGGGTTCGGAATCTGTAGAAATATTGCAGATCCTCCCTCCCCAGTGCTCCTAGCATCAAAGTCGAATTTGGGCAGCACTTTATCACAATGTGGGGAGTGAAATGTGAAATTTCACTTAACCCAGGGCATATAAAACTCATTTTATAAGGGTTCACCTTATAAATACCTGACCCCCCACCCCTGGGACACCTAGGGGAGACCCTGGGGGTTCCTAATATCCCAAAACATTATAGGTTATCCATTTTTGAGTGCCCCAAACACCAAAGTCGAGTTTGGGCACAATTTACTTTTTAAAAGCAGTCATGGAACCCAGGGCTGTTTTTAAACTGACCTCAGGCTTCAGCAGTGCACACATGCAAGTGCAAAAAAGACTGCTGGCCTGTAAACTGCCATGCCCTACTATATACTAGGGACTGATAGGTAGTTTCAATCCCCCTGCCCTATTATGTACTAGGGTCTTATAGGGTAGGCCATGCCAATCACAGGGGTACCCCAACCCATAGTATACCCTAGTGTATGTAGGTGTGTTCACTGTATTCTAAATGTGTCTCTTTCAGCATAGCACTGGCCCTGGGCCTGGTTAGGCAGAGCCCAGGGTCAGTCAGAGTCAGTTACCACCAGTACCAGTCAGCAAAAAGTTGGGGGGTGCCCAGGACACAGGATGACTTTGCAACAATGATACACCTAAAACAAAACTTACACCTTCATTAACTCTTCTTGAGTGTAGGACATGGGTCACCCTGAATGTTGATGGCAAAAATCCTGGCTGTAACAAAAAAATGAGTCATGTAACATGTTTAACTCCTATATGAGCTTACCCCCTTTTGCTTCTGTTGTGCCCTCAACTACCCATCAAGCTCTGGATAGGCCACCACAAGAATGTGGGCCATTAGGGGGGGTCAGTATGCAACGTGCACCCCTTACACATTGGGAGGACTTCCAGAGCTGGACTTCTGCGATCATATGGAACCAGCACCACATGTCCTCCCACCTCTTGCAGCAATGGACACTAGGCCGTCTGTAGACCCCCAGGGTCTGCACCTTCCTGACAATGGCCTTCCATGTGTTGCGCTTCTAATGGGCATTGCCCTGTATGGATACATGAAAGGAAAGAACAAGCAATTGCATTGTGACTTTTTGTTTCTCTGTTTTGATGTCACAAAAATTGTCTATAGCTTTCAATAGCTTAACTCATAACTTACCATACAACATGTGTATTGTCACATGCTGACCTAAACCAATATCCTCATACACACTTTAATAGTGATCTGTTGCCTATCCTCAACCCATGTCATGGTATAAACACACAAGCCCAAGCCTGTGACATCATCTAGCCCAGGGGCCCCTACATAATATCTGATGTGACCTACTTCTGATCAGTGCTAAAGATTGTGAACTACTGAAGGCTAAACATTAGGGATTATGGAACAGTGAATAGTGGCCACTGTGAATGAGGGGACTGAAGTTTGGACATGACATTCTTTGAAATGTTAGTCCATTAAAAAGAAGCGTTATCTCAAGAAGTCAGGGAACTCTCCCTTCCAAATACTGTCCATTTAAAAGCAGTCAGGGGCATATTTTAAGCACAGCTCAAATTTTGACCTTCAAAGGATATATGTTCAGTGCATCAGTTGTATGACCCTGTGACTAAGGCCCAGCCTGACCATGATTCTGAATGAGCACAGCTCAATGACAGGCCTTGCTATCTGCAGCCTAGTGATCATGATGTCCCATGAACACCGCCTTTCCTCAACTTTAACATCACAAAGGTCACCTTGTGCCCATCCAATAAGTGACCGCAAGGCTGTGTTCTACTCTGAAGGGGTCTGAGAGCTACTGGTAGCTCCCAAACTACATTTTGGAGAGCCCTGATCCTGGCTGAGGGATTTGTGGGACTATACCTATATACTACACCTTCTGAATCTAAATAACTGACTAACCTATCCACCACTCAAATTACTTTCATATTTCACCATACTAATTTAACACTAATCCTTTATGGGTTCTGGAGTAGCGTGCTACTTGCTGTAAAAGTGCTTCAACTACGATGTTGAACGCGGCCGGCCCAAGATGGGTTGTAGGCGACATGCTGTGTTAACTATCTATTTAGTTGTCTCATGAATCATAAGCTTAGTTTCTTGTCCTTTGCTTGTGTGGTCGCCAGCCCAGTGGGTTGTAGGCAATGACGCACTGTATTTTCTCGTCATGAGTTCTGCCAATAAAAATCGATTTAATTCTAAAAAGTGCTTCAACGCCTCGTCAGGGGTAGTAAGCACTATTTAAATGCAATTGCAATACAATACAATACATATAGCTAACATCTTTTTCAGTTTTTTTTTACACAGTACATACATATCCCCAGGTGTAAAGAGTATATGATGTATTTACCATTTACCATGATGTTATTTGGCAACTTATCACAAGTACATCAAAAATATACATGCATAGATCTCTACATACACACCAATTTGAATTTAGGGCTTTAAACACACAACACGTATTGATGGTGTTGTATATTTGACATTGGAGAGTGCATACAAATCCCTAACATCATTGTCCTATGTAAGGACCACGTTATGAGACACTTAACATCAACCACTACACTTCGCTCTGGAACTCAAAGGGACATTGTAGCCTGTGTAAATGGAAAAGGGCCAGTTAGACAGAATCACATATGTATGCTAGACATGTACCTGTTCCTGTGGTGAGCCATACAGGGAAAGGACTACCTTTGCCAGCAACTCCAGCTCCTCTGGCATGAAGGCAGGGGCCCTCTCAGCTGTTGAACCTGGCATGGTTGCTCCCAGAGGTGAGAAACAGCAGCAAAAGTGGAGGAGGTCTTAAAAGCAGCAGTGTTAGGAGGCAAGGGAGCTTTGTTTTCCAACCACCACCTACATGTACGGAAAATATGCGATCATCAGCAGAGACCGACACAGCCATTGGCCTTCAACCGTTACATTCACCAACGTTAGCCTATGGCTGTGTCCGTCGTGGAGTTTACCGCTCACTGCGCGATTGACTTCCGCTGCAACCGTCTGATTCCAAATGTCCTATTGGCGAGGTCAGGCACCGGCCATTTTTGGTACTTCAAACTAATGTGTAAATGACTGTGAAGTGCATCACTACCACTACAAATGGGGGCTAGTTTGTTCAAATAATCACACTCCGATGGTCACTTATTTTTTTTAAATAAACATTTATGTGTAGTGCGTTACTGTGCTGAAATGGAATATTAGCGCGGTGCTGTGTCCACCTACATTGACGGTATTTTTGAAGGACGAAACTTAAAAAATAAAGCAAAATTTCTAAAAAATATATTTGAAATGGATTATTTACATATTTATTTTTCAGATTCATGTCAAGGCCATAAATGTAATTTGTGATGGTTAAAGGACAAGAAGCAAATGTTGCCTGAAAATGTGTATTAACCCATATACATTTTATCAAAATACATGACTTTTGGGCTAATCATCAAACATGTTGCTCCAATGCAGACATATGGACCCTGGCAGAGTGAGGAGACAACAGCCTACCGCTCATTTCCAGGCCTTGCCATCATGGAAGAAAGGGATATAGTCTTAAAGTTTAGGTGGAATAGGCAAACTATACTGCATTTATGTCATCACCTGAAGCCAGATCTACAGCCTCACAACAGAAATCCCACATCTATTACACCAATTGTCAAAA
The DNA here is from genome assembly GCA_963921515.1 of Calotriton arnoldi. Lineage (NCBI taxonomy): Eukaryota > Metazoa > Chordata > Amphibia > Caudata > Salamandridae > Calotriton > Calotriton arnoldi. The sequence goes on along the minus strand of CAWUFW010006814.1, from coordinate 318,747 downwards.
TCATGTCTGTACTTCATTTTCTGGCCACAGGATCCTTCCAATACACTGTGTCAGTATCTGGTGGTATGTCACAACCAACTTTCAGTGGTGTGCTCACAGAACTTCTACGGTTTGGGTCGCCTACCACATGTGGTTGGTGCAATTGATGGCACACATATTGTCTTAGTGCCACTACACGCCAGAGAACAGGTCTACCGGAATCAAAAGAACATCCATTCAATCAACTCGCAAGTTGTCTGCTTACCGGATTTGTATATCACAAGCATCTGTGCTCGTTTCCCCGGCTCTGCCCATGATTCCTTTGTACTTCGGCACAGTCCCATACAGGAAACAACCATTACATCGTGGTCATTTCAACGCATGCCATTACAGCGCGAGTATCACAACACAGATACCATAACAACGCATTACCATTACAACGCAAACTTTTACCACGCATATTCATTTACAACACATGCCTTTACAACAAATTTTGTTGTAAATGCATGAATGGTAAAGGCATATGCATTTTAAATGTAAGTATTAGGTAAGTATGGGATTTTAGGGTTTAGGGTGGGTATGAGTTTTTGGGTAGCAAGGGTATTTTTTAGGGTTTAGGGTCGGTAAGGGTTTTTGGGTGTCAAGGGTATTTTTAGGGTTTAGGGTGGGTATGGGGTTTTGGGTGGCAAGGGTATTTTTAGGGTTTAGGGTGGGTATGGGTTTTTGGGTGGCAAGGGTATTTTTAGGGCTTAGGGTGGGTATGGATTTTTGGATGGCAAGGGTATTTTTAGGGCTTAGGATGGTTATGGTTTTTGGGTGGCAAGGGTAATTTTAGGGGTTAGGATGGGGATGGGTTTTTGTGTAGCAAGGGTATTTAATGGTATATATATATATATATATATATATATATATATATATATATATATATATATCCAGTTACACTCCAATGTGCAATGCACGCACAAAAACGGGAACGGACAACTTCTTTGCTGGTGCCAGTATCAAACTTTTATTGCGTATTTCAGATAGGTGCAAAGTTCATGACGCGTTTCGGGCCTCCTGGCCCTTGATCACATAATATATATATATGAGAATTTTTCAACTATATAAAATATATATATATACACACACACAATATTAATAATCAATGTGTGTGAAAATATATTAACAACCTATTTATAAATAAACACATTTATGTATATATATATACATACAGGAAAACTTTATTGACAAACAGATTTCCAACAATCAGTGCAATCTCGTTTTCACTAGACACCTTGTCATACTCGAACACTTGGTCTAACGTAGTCTAGCGAATCCAAATCTATAATTTTAGATGTAGAAACCCATTGAAAACAATGTGGTTCACCTCACATAGAATACGATACACAAGCTGCAAAGTATGCATGGTAGTACATAGAACCGTGTCAAGGGTGCCTGCCTTCGCTATTTAGAGCATTGAGTAAACCTTTTAGTACAGTATCAACATTAATATGGCACATCCAATAACTTTCCAGAAAGAGTTATCACTGTCGAAAATGCTATAATACACAGAGGGTCAATGCTTTAGTAAGAACAACACACTAAGGGGCCGATTCCGATTCGGGCCGGAAATCTCTCTGACCGAGCCGGACCCGGAGAGATTTTCGACCGAATCGGACCCGTGCAGCCCGACCGAACGAGTACGATGCGCACGTATGCCATCGAACTCGAGTCGGTCGGACTCCCATTGACTCAATGGGTGCGAGGTGGACAAGGGCGCCCCCTACAGCGTGTACGTGGTGAAGCGACTCGCGCCGTACACGCACAGGCAGGGGGACCCATGGGTCCCCCCTGTGTGCGACTCACGTGGCTATGCGTACAGGGGGTCCGACACGGACCCCCAAAGTACAGCTCCGACTGCTCTTTCGAGCCGAGTGCGCGGCTCGGTCGGACTGCTCGCGGCGCGCATCGTACTTACCCGGCCGGGGAACGTCTCCATTGCGCGGTGCGAGTCGTGTCCGAGCGAGTCGGTCGGTGCGGTTAGACCCGGGAATGAGTCGGTCGGAGCGGTCGGGACGCCCGGACGAGTCGGTCGGCGATTTCGTATCGTACTCGCTCGCCCGGACGCGCATACGAATCGGTCGGGAAATAGGGCTCCGAATCGGATCCGGTTAATCCGAATCCGATTCGGAGCCCTACCGGCCGAGATCGGAATCGGCCCCTGTGATGTAATGTATTATTTACCATTACAAAATGGATGCCACTTTAACACTGTTTTAAGTGCATTATATGTATTGTCCTCTGTCTATGTCCATGAACATGTGTGTAAAACAGGCGCTGACTCAACACGCCAGTGTGTGATCAAGACTGCCGTGACAGTTGAAACGCGTAACTGGCAATAAAATCTATGGTATTGCAGATATCCTGAGTGTGCGCCTACTTGGTCTTTTGAAAAATTAATTCGCCGGTGGGCTCCGCTGGCGAAGCGCACCACCTATCAACGGGTTGCCTAGGGGCAGGAAGGAGCAAATCGAGCGATCAAATATTTGGATTTAACTGGATGCCCCCACAAAGCAGCCGGCTGCTGGGAGCGTAGTAACCAGACAACGAAGAAGTACGAGGAAGAAGAAAATTCTGACTCCGGATGCCGAGAAGCTTCATGACTGTAGCCCAGAGGTGAGTGGACCGAGTCCTGTGTACAGGGAGTTAAGGGGGGATTGGGACGGGTCGGAGGACAAGTACAGTCCTCCTGGATACCCGATTCACCTGACAGAGTCCATTCACGGCTCTGGAAGGCGGGGGGAAACTAATGACCGCATCGCGGTTGCAACGGGAGTGTTAAATGAGACTTAGGTTGGGCTAAACAACAATTCTTGATACTTGGGACGGAACCATACTTGTATCCTGAAACTAGTCCAGTTGCACGAACCAACCGGGGAATAAATCACCAATATAACACCTACCACTAAGATAACACGAACCCACGTACTTAAGAACTTTTTCTGCGAATTTCTGGTACACGATGGTCATTGAGCGAATACATTGTCACCCAGAAGCGGCAATAGAAACTCCCTATGAGAGGGAGGGAACCCTGCATACCTATCCAGCCACCATACTAATCACATTGGGTTCTCCATGTACTTCCACCGCACGTGGAAGTAAGATACAGGTTGTAGAGCTTACGCAAGCAGTGTTGAAATGGATGAAGAATCAGAGAGACGGGTGGCTGCCCAGAGTCTCTTTGCGAGAGCACCTAACAGAAATCAAACTTATAAAGAGACTACTACTAAAGACACTACCCTACATGACAGCCTAAAGAAGTTTGAGAAACTGAAACGATCCGAAATCTCTAAATGGTGGGAGGGCATATCCCTACAGGACTACATCGAGAAGAGAATGGTTCCCAGAGGTCTGCGTATCTACACAACTCCATCATATGAGTCCCCCAATCCCAAGATGATAGAAGAATGGGCCCAAAGTTCAAAGAACATGCTCACCATTTTAGTTAAGTATTCTTGGGAAGACAGGGAACAAATCCTTCAAAACATTAAGTCCTTGGAAGAGGATCTGAAAATACACAAAGAGCAAGAGACAATAAAGAAATTTCACACAGATCTCACAGCGAGACTAAAACTGTATGAAGATGACATCAAGGCATGGAAACTGAGAAAACTGCACCATGACTGCACGGACTATGAAAGTGGCATAATTCTAACATATTGCCACAAATATGACCACCTGTACGAGAAACTACAAGCCGGAGAAGAAATAGAAGAGACTACAATCAATTCAATTTAGTCTTTATTTCGATCATTCAGATCATAAAAGACACATAAAAGTATACAATACCACAATAAAAAATCTTAGATGAGGACATAATCACTAAGATAATAAAACATAGTGCATCAGAATAAATAGCAGCACATAAGTATAATAACATGGTAAAAACAATCAATTAAAAAACACATAGATCATTATAAGAGTCAAATCTTCATAGGATATTATACTAACACCAGGAATAGTTTAACTTTATGCATTTCATTCGTACATCGTACTCAAAAGTAGCCCACCAACAATAGCAGCAACAGTAAGTTAAAACTGGTCTATAGCAGCAGTTGCTTTTAAAAGATTAAACCGTATTCTCCACGTCCAGCTCAAGAATTTCGCTAGGGCTATTACAAAGGACTCTTGAGCACTGGTCTTCAGTAATCTTAGAGCAGTTGCACATGACCTAGTGCCCATGTTAAGACAAATTGATTTTAACCACTTACTTCGTGGCGAATTATAGGCTGGGCATACAAATAAAATGTGTGGTATCGTTTCATCCTGGTCCTGACAGAATACACATTTACTATCTGGGATCTTTTTCCATTTGGCAGTAAAAGATTTAAGTGGTAAAATGCCTACTCGGAATTGATAAAAAAGTTTCCTATCACCAGGCCTGGTGATAAAATCCCAAAAATTTTCAAACATGGGCTCCGGCTTATGTCCAAAAAAGGTGCTGGTCAGTATTTGGTTGCTAGTGGATCGCATGTTATTTTCTTTAACCATAGACCAATAGACCTCTTTAAAAACTTTTTTAGAGGGAAACATATTGCCACCCGGATCTTCCCATAAATGGGACATGCCCATATTCACAAGGGAACATTTTATCTTTTGCAGCCAAATGATCTTATGTGATGTATCTGCATCTCTGACATCTTTGAGCGCATTTGTATAGTGCATCAGCTCCGGGGTTGACCATAATCTTCGCCAAAAAGCAAGAGGTCTAAATCTTACCACCTCTACCAGCGTGTTATATCCCAAATCGTAATATAGGGGTTTAAGGGGTGTATTCTGGGAAAGGCCATTTAGACTCCTAACAAATTTATTCTGAGCTAAAGTGAGTGGTGAGACGTTCTCAAAGCCCCAAAGTTCTGCACCATAAAGGGTAGAGGCCAAGACCTTTGTATTGTAAATCTTTAGAACAGGGCCTATCGGCTTGGTGTAGGAACGCCTATGCTCACTTAATAGTACTCCTGTCATTTGTGAGTGCTTAAGTGCCAGTAAGTCTATCTGGGGCTTCCAATCTAGCTTTCTGCCCAATGTGATCCCCAGGTAGGTGAATACATCTGTCTGTTCCAATGGGACCTCATTCATAAAAACCCTACCCTTAACCGCCTTGTGCTTATGCAGAACCATGAACTTGGTTTTATCCACATTTACCTTCAACTCATGGTCTCTGCAGAAATCCTCAAAGCGACAAAGCGCTTGCTGCAACCCCATTTGAGTTTTTGATATTATTAGGGTATCATCGGCAAACATGAGTATTGGGACCTTTGAGCCAGCTAATGACGGAGCATCAGTGGGATGTGCTAAAAAATAATTAACAACCCCATTAATAAACAAAGAAAATAAAGTGGGGGCCAAAACACACCCTTGTCGTACCACTTTTAAAATTGAAAATCTGGGAGTGGTATTGCCCTGGGCGCCCCATCGTACCTGTGCAAAATTAGCTTCGTGCAATATGGCTGTAAGTGATAAAAGTTCCAGGGGCATGCCTAAGTCTTTCAAAACTGACCAGAGCTTATTACGTGGGACCGTGTCGAATGCTGATTTTAAATCAACGAAGGCGGCATAAATAGTGCCGCCAGCTAAGATTACGACACGCCAATAAATTAAAATAAAATAAAAGACCTGGTCAATGGTACTTACATGAGCCCTAAATCCTGCCTGAAAGGGAGATAATATGTTGTTTTCATCGATCCATGACTGGATTCTGTTTAGCAGTAGCCTGGCCATGATTTTTGTGTAGAATCGATTAAGCTGATAGGCCTATAATTACTGGGGCTAGAGCGATCCCCCTATTTATAAATTGGTAAAATTTCAGCTCCACGCCAGGAATCAGGTATGTTTGCTCCACTAGCAATCGCATTCACGAGCAGCTGGATATACTGTAACCAATTATCTTTGTCATGAGTGAACAAGTCCACCGGGATGCCGTCGGGGCCGGGGGCCCTCCCCCTTAGTGCTGCATTCAAGGCAATTTCCACCTCACTCTTCGTAAAAAACAATACTGAATCTGGCTGTGGTAGTTGGTACAATTCGTCACCAGCGTCACTAACCCCAACAGCAAATTGCTCCTTGAAGAAGGAAACCCACTTATCTGGGGCAACATGGTTTTGGGGTGCATGACCCATTCCCTCTCTGCCCCACTTAACTAACTGCCACAATTTTTGCATATTTTTCTCTTTACTGGCTTCCAGAAGTTCCAAACATCTTAGCTCATCCCAGGACCTTTTTGCTACCATTTGAGTGTGTTTATACAGCTTCCGTTTTATTATGATGTTTCCCAGATCTTTGGATCTAATAGTTTGAGTCAGTTGCTTATACGCATCTCTACATGACTTATTATACCAATGATCATGCTTTGGGTGGGCCTGTTACTAGTTTTATAGGGTTTAATAAAAAAGCTCTTGATCTTACCAAACATGTCCTCATGGGCTTGGGTGATACTAGCATTCAGTTCAGCCTGCGTAGAGAACCTTTGAAGATCGACTAAAGTGCTCTCTACTACATACATCATCTGGGCGAGTGAATTTTCATTTCCGACAACCCTTGTCCATTTAACCCTCCTCATATCATTACACATGATAACATCAGCAGTCGTCGTTTCAGGATTTTGAGGTTGTGCAATTGCATAACCTGAAACTGTCATCGTTAGCAGGAGTGGATTGTGGTCGCTTTCGTTTCTAGTAAATACCTCCATATCAATTAGAGAAGACCAGTTGTCAAGGTTTATAAAGATATAATCTATACGACTACTTCTCAGACCATTACAGTATGTTTGTGAGCCCTGGGGATCTGAGGATGTTCTCCCATTCACAGCCCTTATGCCCTTCTCCAAGCTCAGCGCTTTAAGCTGAAGAGCGGCCTCTGTCCATTTCCTAATTGCAGGCAACTCCAGTGGAGGAATACCCCACTGCTCATCTTCTTCGACACTGAGGCTACTATCCTTATGGTCAAGGGGCTCAAACATGGTATTAAAGTCACCTACTATGACCAAGTTGTTTGTGCCTCTGTTTTTTTCTATAAAGCTATCAAGTGTGGAGATTGTCGTGGACATTCTACCTCCCACATTGCCTCTCGCATACACATTAATCACCATTAGGTGGGGGGGATGTTTAGAGTTTAGGAGGACCACCAAAATATCGGATGATCAATCGGGATCTCCTCGATTTTAGAACAAATACATTGTCTAGCCCAGATGGTAAGCCCACCTGAGGGCCTGCCTTTGCGCCCAACAGATGCCGGTTTTGAAAAGTTAAGATAACCATGATGGTAAACAGGGTTGAGCGCCCAGGTTTCCTGAAAAGCCAGTATATCCTGGGCCTCTATGAAGGCTATCCAATCTTGTGATGAAATCTTGGATGGCAAGCCCGCTATATTCCATGAAGCTAATGCTAGATGTGTGAAATCCTGATTAATGGTTGTGCAACAGGGATCAATCTGAGTGCAATTTCCCTTAGCCTGGGGTAACTGCGCATGCTTATAATTTTCTAAGGAGCACAAGGGATCAACCTGTAAAAACAGTTTGGACCCTAAAGGCCCATCAGCCACATCAGGCCCTCTGATTCTACTAATGACCGGCAGAGTAAAACTGCTCCTATCTACCACCCCAATAGATGCTGGTTCAACTAATTCCTCTGTTCGGGGTGGTAGGAAGGAATTCCTTTGGCATCAATCTATGCTTTGTAAGGTGGAGGCCTCAGTACAGGTTGTGATTAAATTACTAGTCATTTGGGTGACAGGGCTAACAGGGGGATTAAGTTTCATCCTAATGTTTGTTGAGATCATATGTGATGTCCTCAAGTCAAACGCCACTAGGTTCTCTACCATATCCGCGGATACGAGTGTGAGGCAAACATAGTCAGTGTTATGACCCAAGGGTGTGAACCTTCTAGCAGAAGATATATCTTCTCTAATTATAGCTCGGCACTTTCGTATGTGTCTTAACCATTGCGTACATTTGTTAATTAGAGATTGTTCGTCTTCTCTGGTTGAGCTGGAGTTGATTTTAGGGACGTTGGTCAAATTTTTTTTCCGTATTACCTGACAAGTCATGGATCTCTCGTGGCTAGCCAATATATCGTTTGCAAGAGCTCCGAAAGGTTGGCCAGGTTGAGGAATAATGCGTTGTTCCCTTCTAGGTCCCGTATTGTGCGTGCAGTGACCTCTGTATGCAACAGGAGTATTAATGGTGGAAGACTGTAGATTTGACGGGCCAAAGTGTGTTCTCTTCTCACATAGAGTATGTTGCCCTATAGTGTCACTATCACTACTTGTTGTACCTGTGCCAACCTTAGTCTGAACGCTGGGGTTGGGGTGAGAGTCCTTAGACTGTATAATACTATGTATGTTTGAATGACTAGTGTAAAACTTCAGTGAGGTAGAGAGCACATCAATCATACCCTTGAGCGTACTCACTTCGTCTGAGAGGGTTCTAATCTGTGCTTTCAATCCCACTAACTCACCAATGAACTGGTCAGTACACAAAGTCTTACACGGGCAGATAAGAGTGGCACTTTTGACAACACCTCCTATTTCTTCAATATCCTTAGAGGCGCATGGTTCCCCATTCAGTTCCACTAGCGGGAGAAATCTATTAGTGCTTTCAATTACATAATCTGCTTGGCTTTTGTCAACTGTGTTAGGACATAACATCTTAGGATCAACAATCGAAGTACCTAGTTGTGGTGTAACTATGAGCCCTTTTGGTAAGGATCTTTTAAACATATCTGGAATTGATAAAGCTCCGCTAGGAGGAGTGGGGAGGAGAGGGTAACTCTCAGCATGAGAGCAGCTATCAGGGCCCACAGAAGCAGTTAGTATCTCATGACAGTCACTCACCAGGCTGTCGATGCGACTCATAACGCTATTCTTGCTTTTTAGGATTGGCTGTTTGGACAACTTTTTGGCCTTCTTACTTCTTACCCTTTCCCAAGGTGCCCCCTCCCAAGCAGTCTGCAGCTTTCCTTTTCCCCATGAGACTTAATACAAAATACCAAGAAGCAAACACAAGAGGTAACGAAAGAGCAAAGGTAAGAAAATGTACAAGCTGAACAGTATGGCGTAACCGGGTGCCTATAACTGGCGAACTTAACACTCCTCAGGCTTTGATAGTGACTGATCAGCGCAGAATGACTCCCAATATAAATGTATTGTCTCAATGTCCATACCAAAGAGGTAAAAAAACAAAGTACCTTGAAGGCTGCAGGGCTCTGCTAGAGGCCAAAGTGACAAGGGGGTAGCCCTGGCCTGGCTCCTCCTGGCGCTGACGGGCGCAGACGGGCCCTCCCTTGGCCTGGGCTTTGCCCGGGCACGGCCCGGGCTGCGGGAGCCCGTGGCTGCCTTTGAAGTGCCTACTGGCGCTTGGTGGTGACGTTGGCGGCCGAGCGCCGCAAAAACAAGCAGGCTGGTCGTTGTGGTCCCCCAGGACCAAAAAGCAACAGGCAAGGAGCGGGCAGCATGAATGAGCGGGACCCGCGCTGCGGGAGCCCGCGGCCTCCTTTGAAGCACCTCCTGGCACTTTGTGGTGACGTTGGCGGCCGAGCGCCGCAAAAACAAGCAGGCTGGTCGTTGTGGTCCCCCAGGACCAAAAAGCAACAGGCAAGGAGCGGGCAGCATGAATGAGCGGGACCCGCGCTGCGGGAGCCCGCGGCCGCCTTTGAAGCGCCTCCTGGTGCTTGGTGGTGACGTTGGCGGCTGAGCGCCGCGAAAACAAGCAGGCTGGTCGTTGTGGTCCCCCAGGACCAAAAAGCAACAGTCAAGGAGCGGGCAGCATGAATGAGCGGGACCCGTGCTGCGGGAGCCCGCGGCCACCTTTGAAGCGCCTCCTGGTGCTTGGTGGTGATGTTGGCGGCCGAGCACCGCGAGAACAAGCAGGCTGGTCGTTGTGGTCCCCCAGGACCAAAAAGCAACAGGGAAGGAGCGGGCAGCAGGAATGAGCGGGACAAGTGGAACAGAATCTGTAACCAGCAGCGACAATGAGACCATTTCTACTGCAGGAGCAGTTCAACAAGCTTCAGGAGACGGTGCAATAAAGGGTCCTACGACTTTTTTAGATGAATACCGCCTCCTAAGAACGGGGTGGCAAACACAGAGGACGACACCAGCACCAAAGACAAGAGGCAGAGGACGGGGACAGAGAGGAAGAGGCCAAGGAAGAGGCCAGGACGAAACAAGCGGAGAAGAAAGCGAGACAAACACTACCAGAAGAGGCAGAGGACGTGGAAGCGGACCAGTGGGAAAAAGGTCGAGGGGAAAGAAATAACATTAATGGATGACGAAACGGTACAAAAAACCATTGTTAAGCTCTCAAACAGACCACTCACTATTCTAGAAAAAAGAACACTATGTTTGGGGCTCTCTTTCTGCCCCTCAGGCTGTTTTAGTTACCCCGAAACCAGGATAAACATTTTTTAATTTATCAGAAAATTAAAGTTAAAAAAATGGCATATCTTAAAAAATTCTAGATCCACTGAGTGAAACGAGACAATAGATGATCCTGGAGAGGAAACTGGGAACACTGAACTTAGGGTCAAAGACCTTCCAGCACTGCTAGCTTTACAGGAACTATTAGTAGAAACCGGACTAGAGGAGAACACCTCGCTAAACGCCATTGATGTTAACCTTGACTATCCGGCTGCCACTAACTTTAAACCCAAATCCACTTTCATGCCCAACACCAATCATGACAACATAGACACCTTTCATGATACAGTGATAGACAACCTGATCCGAGCTAGGCAACACAGAACGAAAAATACTACACGCAATAACTTAACCTATGCCCAACGACAAATTATAAAATCACTTTCAGAAGATGAAACATTAGTCATACGCCCTGCAGACAAGGGCAGGAACATTGTTCTGTGGGACAAAGGAATGTATAGAAAGGAAGCCCTACGACAACTGGAAGACACAAGATTCTATACCAAGATAGATATTCATGAATACAATGAAAGTATTCTCAGTCTATGGAACAGCTTAGAACAATGGAAAGATAAAAGTATTCTACTTTGGGAAGAATACTGCTATCTCAAACAAGACTACCCCAAACTGCCCATCTTCTACCTCCTTCCTAAGATCCACAAAGATGAGAATACACCGCCCGGGAGACCTATCGTATCATCCATTGGCTGTGTATCGGAGAAGATCTGCAAATATGTGGATCATTTCTTGCGACAATATGTCTTGTCTTTACCATCACACATTAAGGATACCAAAGATGTTTTGTGTAAATTGGACAAAATTGTATGGGAGGATAACTTCCTCCTTATCACTATGGATGTAAATTCACTATACACAGTGATCAACCACAACTCAGGCATTAGTGCCTGCAGGCATTTCCTGGAGAACAGACCCATGAGATACCTCGAACATACTAATGTACTTGTGGAGATGATGAGATTCTGCCTCCACAATAACATTTTTATGTTCGACGGTACATTGTATAATTATACACTAGGGACAGCCATGGGTACTTGTTTCGCTCCCAGTTTCGCCAACTTGTTCCTGGGAGCATGGGTAGAGGAAATCAGGAAAGACCAGACACTCACACCCATGTTTGAAAAAGTAACAGTATGGCTACGTTACATAGACAACCTTTTCGTCATCTGGAAGGGTAGTGAGGAAAGTGCAAAACAGTTTGTAAACAAACTGAACAACAACATGTGCAACCTCATACTCACATGCAACATGAGTAGAACATCAATTGAGTTCTTGGATGTGATGGTCATAATGGACAAAGAAGGCAGTAAGTTACAAACTAAGCTACATCGCAAAATTACAGCTGGCAACAGTTTACTCCATGCCCTCAGTAGTCACCCTGATACTCTCAAATGGTGCATCCCCTTTGGGGAATTACTGAGGGCAAAGAGAAACTGTAGCACAGATGACCTGTATGAGGAAGAACAGAGATGCATGATTGAAAGATTCAGAGAAAGAGGCTATCCGATGTGGGTCTTAAACAAAGCCACTAGGAGAGTCAAAACCATTCAGAGGGAAGAAACACTACTAGAGAGTGACAGTACCACTGTACCAGCCGAGGAAGAGAACACCATGAGGGTGATCCTCACTTATAACTCTGATTCTAATAAAATACAGAAGATACTTGCCAAAAATTTGAATATCCTGACATGCGATCCCATTATAGGACGTAGCCTACCGTCACGTCCTATGGTGACCTACAAGAGAGGGAGCAACTTGAAGGACCTCCTTGTTAAAGGGGACATAACCAATAAACCACAGGGAATACAACATACATTGCAAGGCTTCTTCCCATGTGGACACTGCAAAGCTTGCAGCAACAGTCACATGAGGAAAACATATGAAACCCTTAGTGGCGAGAAAAACATAAAACAATTCCTTACATGCAGCACCAACTATGTGGTTTATGCTCTCGAGTGCCCATGCAATCTGAGATACGTAGGTAATACCACCTTTGCAGCCAAAAAAAGAGTGCTCGAACATATGAGAGCTATAAACCACAAAGATTCACATTATCCAGTTGCCAGGCATTTTGAGGAATACCATCTCTCTAACAGCTCCCTCCTCAAATACTTCATATTAGAGCAGATTAAACCTAATAGTAGAGGAGGAAACAGAACTTTGCAACTCAGGCAACGAGAATCTTGGTACATACTAGACCTACAAACCAAGAGTCCTATGGGTCATAATCAAGATGAAGAGTTGGGGGTCCACCTTCGGGAGAACTAGGACAGACTATCCCTCTCTCTCTCTTGCTCAGTATTATCTCTAACTCATTACCATCTCACTATCGTCTCTGAGCCACGACTAGTATTACTTCTAATACTACTTTATCTTGGATTCCACAACACACAGCTGAGTGAGAGTCTAGCTTGTTACAAGAACATATGTACAACATCTAACCAACATGTAACCTGTATCTGTGTATATGCTTGTTTTTAATCCTGCAATGAATTTTAAAACTCTATTCGTTTTTTCTCGTTTAGTGGGGAAAGGAAGGGACCTAATCCAGGATGAGAAAGAGGATTCTGGTTCCCTATCCTTTTCTTCGTGGCATCACATCATCGTGATTGGATTACAGCATAAGATAAGACTGCTGATTTTCTTTGTTTGATATGATTTCTTTGTTTGATATGATGGTATTACTGTATATTAGTAGAGTAAAGAGTGTACACTTTAGGAATTGGATTAGAGAGGCACATAGGTTGGGAGAACACAAGGTGGTAAATTGGTTACTTTCGGCGCAGTATTACAGACAATTAGAACATGGACAAATTTGCTTTCTTTGGGAGAGTATGGGAGGTTATGATGAACACATTGAAAAACTAAGCCACTTGGCGAGTAGCAAAGTAACAAAATAAACGGTGTTATACAACCTAGACACGCATATCACATGTATAGACGCAGCGCGTATTTAGCCACTAAGGCGCAATATCCCACATACAGAAAACTTTATTGACAGATTTCCAACAATCAGTACAATCTCGTTTTCACTAGACACCTTGTCATACTCAAACACTTGGTCTAACGTAGTCTAGCGAATCCAAATCTATAATTTTTGAGGTAGAAAGTCATTGAAACCTATGCGGTTCGCCTCACATAGAATACGATACACAAGCTGCAAAGTATGCATGGTAGTACATAGAACCGTGTCAAGGGTGCCTGCCTTCGCTATTTAGAGCATTGAGTAAACCTTTTAATACAGTATCAACATTAATATGGCATATCCAATAACCTCCCAGAAAAGTTATCACTGTCGAAAATGCTATAATACACAGAGGGTCAATGCTTTAGTAAGAACAGCACACTAAGATGTAATGTATTATTTACCATTACAAAATGGAGGCCACTTTAACATTGTTTTAAGTGCATTATATGTATTGTCCTCTGTCTATGTCCATGATCATGTGTGTAAAACAGGCGCTGACTCAACACGCCAGTGTGTGATCAAGACTGCAGTGACAGTCGAAACGCGTAACTGGCAATAAAATCTATGGTATTGCAGATATCCTGAGTGTACGCCTACTTGGTCTTTTGAAAAATGTATTAGCCGGTGGGCTCCGCTGGCGAAGCGCACCACCTATCAATGGGTTGCATAGGGGCAGGAAGGAGCAAATTGAGCGATCGAATATTTGGAGATATATATATAGGGCGGGACATGTTATAAATGCTGCTGGGGGAGGAGAAATAGCACCTACCTTCTTGAGCCTCTGAGGAAGAAATGTTTGAAACGCGTCAGGCTAAAAGAAAGGCTGCCAATCATGTACCAGCTCCTGAACTTGTCAATATCTTTTTATTTTAGGTTGGTGACCTTGCACGTTTCCCGAGTGCTTCTCGAGTGAGTCACCGTGTGTTTGCCATTGATAAGCGGCAGCTCAGCCGCTGAGGATGCACCACCCCAGTATCCAGAGGGGGCCGCGTGGAGTGATTCACCTTCCGCATATGCGGGGAAACGTTGCAGAATTATGACTTCGATTGTAGTGTAGCTCCTATTTCCCTTATAGGCTCTGCGCATTGGAATAATATATCTTATAGGTTTGACATAGGACTAAGGTCGGTATGTCCCTATCGAGTATATTAAACTTAATTACTTGTGCCAGCTAGCTCAGAGGCCACTAGAAACTTCTTGACGACAAGAAGGGATTCGTTTCTGGCAGCCGCAAAACATGACCACTGTGTTTCCCTTACAGAATCAGGACTTGTCCCAGAGTCGTAGAAACAATAGATAATTATTTCACTCAGCTCAGTCGTGCATGGTTTAGTTATTCTCAGAGTTACACAGAAATAACAGACGGGCGTTTCAATAAAAAGGTTTATTGAACAGTCTTGTTTCTGTTGTAAGTTAGATGTGCTGTTACGATCACAAGACAGTATGCGAGATAAATGATGTACAAGGTGAGCAGTAAGAATAAATAATACTGCGTTAGCATTATCTTTTCAGCATAGATGCATTTACATAAAATGACACAGCCTAAAAATGCGAGTACTCATACGATGCGTTTCTATCCTAGTTCTACCCAGTGTGCCTAACCTTTCCTAGGTGTAGGGAAAAGTAGAAGTAGGTGCTGTATTCCTGACTAGAGTATACTAAGAGTAAGTTACGCCTAGTATGCCAAGAGTCTAGTATGCCAAGAGTCTAGTATGCCAAGAGTCCCTCTAGGTTCTAGTCTGCTCCATACCTGAAGAATGAGAGAGGTAGGAATCTCTTTTCCGGACTCGAACTCCAACACCCCGCAAGGGAAGTTAGATCACTGGAAGCTGGACTCTCTGCGTGCAGGAATGACAGTGTCTTCTCAGTGCGTCTGGCCGGGAATCGGGCTCCTCTGAAGTCGAGGTCTCCTCTGATTTACAGGGGTTTGGGAAGGTATATTTATACCTGAAAATGTTAGCATTGACGTGAGTTGGGTAGCGAAAGACGTCATGAATGAATCCCTTAAGGATTAGAGGTTCATGCATAATGTATGAGTCCTTGAAGAAATCAATAGTCCTGGGCAAGGGAAACTCCCGCAGCCTGAGGGTCTGTTTTTTCATGGACTCGTTGAGACGCTAGGGTGGACGGATGTCGGAAGCAATGCCTGTATTTGGTATGCATGGTTTATGCCTAAATAAGGTCTGGGATTTTATGCCTATATAAGGGCAGGTTGGATTGTGCCTATATATGGTCATGATTCTAGAAAGCCCGTTTATGGACACCCTATAAAGTATACAACACCCACTCCTCTTTTGTGTATACAACAATACTAAAATGCTAAACATTCAAAATGCTAAACATTAAAATGGAGTACCGCATATTAAAACATATCCTAATTTTTTTTTTTAAAAGACATATTAAAAATGCAAAGGTTGCTGTACATCATTTAAGCAATGCCTCATATTTCCAGCATAAAGTATGAAATAAATGCAGACAGTAATATAAAAGCAATATTTACATATGACTAAATTGACCGATAAGTTTGTTCAAAATCAAAAGTCAATTCCTATCATGAAACTTAAATTAACTGATTTAGACACACAAGATGACTAAGTGTCCCTGGAAGTACTGCCAAGTCTGTATTATAAGGCTAGTTCTACTTTAAGCAGATTGAAGTGCCATTTTTCGATCAAAAAATGGGAAAAAAGTTCAAATTTGGTAAAGTTCCAAGGTTTTGAAAAATGAAGGCCAAATTGTTGCTGTCGCACTGGAACACAGTATGCAGAATCAGAGTCAGTTCACGGGTCTGGTGTAAACATTAGATCATCTATTTCAATAGACAAAACATCTTCCACTGTTGTTGGTGTAAGCTGGAACACCTCGTGTAAAAGATTGACCGCACAAAGATGGGAAACATCGCTCTCAGCAATGTTCGCGTTCGTTGTTACCTGTGAGCCTGGAGTTGTTTCTCGTACCTCAGCAGCAGCAGGAGGCGACTCTGAGATCTCAATGAATGCTGACATCAGTATTGGAAGCCTCTGGGGACAACACAGAGCATGGGCCGTTATCGGGTCCAGCAAAGCATCGACATCCTTTGGCGCAGCTGATGGATATGTTAGACAAGCGTCCAACACGCATTCTTCACCGCATAGCAGGCATTGTAGAACAGGTAAGATGCAATCTTGCCAGATTGGTCGGAATGACAGGAACCACGTCGTATTAAGGTCCCGTAGACGAGTCATGCCTAGTAGCTGTACTATTCGCTCACGGCACTTTCTTTCAAGGAGAGCTTTCTCCATTTCGCTCGGAGTGATTTCGGCGAAGAGGCTGGCCATAGCGCAATAGCGGACAGATGAATAAAATTCCCGCAACAAGTGCTAGAATTAATGGTATGCCACCAAACACCGAATGTGCAAAGTTCGGAATGATTCCAAGTATTGCCTGGAACGGTGCTAAGAGACCGGTGCAAATGCTCTTAAATACATGTACAATTCCTGTTGTATCTGACATTTTAAAGATACGTGATATCATTTCTACGAAATGTATAGGGCAGTTTGTACGTATTAAAGTCTGTATCTCAGCCGAAGTCCTTGCAACTTGTAGATCATAGGTTTCTTTGGCCGAGGTCAAAGGCACTGTTTGCTGTAAAAGCATGGCTTTCATTCTGCTTAAAGTATCAAATCTTATAAAAGAGACGCTCAGTGAAGGCCATAAAGGCGACTCCCTGACTGTGTCTATTGGGGAAACAATACTTGCATACAGCAAGTGACCCTGGAGTTGACCGTTACTAGATATGGGATGCCTGGCAACATTCCACAGCAGCTCTGATCATTCAACATGAGGTAACTCCCATTCGAAAGTTGTCCAAACGTTGGATTAATCACAGCAGCTGGTGAACCGTGCTGATGGCAAGACAAGTTTGCCACAGAACCATTACAAGCTCCGTGTAAAATAATGTCCTGACATATGAGTGAACCGGTCAGTGCATGTTTACAGTTAGTACCGCTAAGAAACACTTCACGATCCCCACTCCAACATCTATGTGTGTATGGTAACTTCCAAGATATCTTAATGTATTCCTTACCCAACCTTTCATATTTGCCTGCTTGCATCTGTCTGAGGCAATACTGAAACTGAAAAGTTGTCACAGGCAACGTTATTTTGCCATGAATAACCCATTATGTAGCTGGTTTTTCTGCCACTGTAAATGGTAATTTCTCCATTTTTTCAATGCTCAGCACTGTATACCTTGCTCCTCTTTGTGCCAATTCGATCTGTTTATCAGTTAGATTGTATTCTGCAAACAGAGACGACGTGTTGATGAAACGCCAAGGCACATAGCCCGCTCGCAAAGATTGCAGCGTCCATGTCAATAACACTATAGAACGTAATTGAGATTGACCTTGTTGTAACATAGCCAAATCTTGTTCTAGAATGTCGATAGCAGAGGATACAATGCCATCCAATGAATAAATTCTGGAGGACAAAGTTGTTAACCCATTGTCGACTACAGAGAGTGTTTTCTCTAAATTAATACGATCAAGTTCACGTATTCGTTCTGCAGCCTCTATCTGTGTCACTTTCCATGCTTCATTATAAGCAGCATAGATGCCGGCATATATGAAACGTTTTTGACGCGGTTTTCTTGGTCCAAGCAAGAATTCCCTAAGATCTGCGTCGTGTGCAAGTAAGGTTAAGTGTTGCTTCACATCCTGTAAAGTAGATTTATGCAACCAATCGAGGCATAATTTTCCTACACTGTATGTTGTTACTACCCCCGGATGTTGTCTTTGGACATATCTTGGGTCTGGCCTATGAATAGTAAAGCCCTGAGTTTTGTTCAAGAACCTTTCCTGACAGTTGTTTGTGTCTGTGGGCCAGATCAACCATTTCTTCCAATTCGGATGAGTTGTAGTATATTGTCAACTGTCACCACTGCCTTTGTATTATTATCACTGGCAGGTGTTGGCACAGAAGGTGTTTTCATCTCTTTTATCTTGGCTAATCCAAGACAAGATGTCTGTTGGACGGTGTCATTCAAAAACAGTATTTGTTCAGGGATAATACAGGCTCTAAATAAAGCTTCTATACCTTGTACTTGCCAATCTTTACTACCCCAGACAGTTTTTGTCTCAATTGTGTCCTTCCATAAGTCGAAACCCTGTGTAGACAGTTGGGCAATAAATGCTTCAGAGTAAATCTGTTTGGTATTTGTTAACATAATTTTCAGACCTGTTTTGTTTACATTTTTATAGTAAAACGTTTCTGGATCAGATGTATTATAACCTGAAAAATATGGAAATTTACTAGCAAAAGTTTTCGAACTACCTTGTGGTGGTGTAGGACAGTGTTCCCATTGATTAAACATAAACACATTTCTTGGATATGCAGTTTTGTGCAAATAATGATGACCATAGTGGTTATAACAATACAGTTTTTCATAATCGGATGAACCCTCTAAAAATTCAATTTTAGAAAATGCAGCAGATTTTTCTAGATCAAACATTATATCTTGAACTGTCTCTAAGTCCCAATCATCTGAATAGGTACTGGACGTTATTAAATCACTTAGTGAAATTTTAAATAAATGTGGACTGTTCAATTGTTCACTTGGACCGAAGATTTCATAATCTGTTTTGTCCCACACTATACCATCCTGTATAGGAACAGCTGTGATGTTCACTGATGGCAAGTCTCTTGCTTCACGATGGGAAGATTTATGTGGTTTCAAAAGTACATTCACGTCTTTTCCTTCAATGTTCACATGGATGTATCTTCCACCTATAAGCATGCTTACTGTTGTTACCAAAGCTAGCCAGAGCAGGAAAACAAAAAGTCCAGATGTAATCCAGAGTTCAATCCATGGAGAAACCAGATAAGTCTTTTTCAGAAAGTGAATAAAGTCTTGTACTTGCTGCTTGAATTTTGATGATGCTGGCGTCGTTTCAGGTTCACTTGGATCTTCTGAGAACGTATCAAAGTCAATGAAATAGCCAGAAGCAGTTCTGTCAATTGTTGGAATTGCATCAGGATTTGTTGAAATCACAGGAACCAGTTCTTCACGAGTCACGTTGGTGTAGACAGGTGTATTTGGACGAACTGTTATTTGGTTGTCAAGAGGGATGAGTTCCATAGCCTGGTTGCTTAGTCCTTCATTTGTTACAGCTGAATTCTCGATCGTGATCAGTCTTTCAGTCTGAACCTCTTGAATAGTAGCGAGAGGAGTGCGTCTGCTACTAGGTCGGAGTCCACGAGGCCTACTGCTTAGTATTGGCCACATACTGTGGTTTGATCAGGTCGATTGACACAAATCTTTTCTCCTTTCTTCCAGCAAGGGGCGGCAGAATTACTGTCCTTGTTCCTTGAATAGCTAGAACAGGTACCGGTTGTCTGTAAGAAGGTCCAAATTCCTTCTTGTCCGCTATTTTTTCTCTCACTAGATCCCCAACTTTTGGAATCCAGACAGGCCTTGCTGGGACCGCCGATGTTTCCCCAGTGGTGGTTGGCTGCAGGGATATGTTGCTTTGTTTCGTTCTTAATTTGTTAAGATCCTGTAAAACAGCCAAACGATCTTTGATATCAAATGGTTTCATGTCCACCACTGTGCCTACGTGTTCTAAGTCTGGAACCCACATTCTTGTCCCAAATAGGACCTCATATGGAGTGACCCCCCTAGAGAACTTCTTGGCAAATTATTGAGAGCGCGCTGAACGCTAATGAGGTGTTTGACCCACCCATCACCCGAGCCTAATACCCTAGCTGTTATAGACTGCTTTATGTCCCGGTTTTTCCTTTCCACAACAGAATTTCCCTCAGGATGGAATGGAGAGGAGTACCGCAATGCAACGCCCAGACTGGCCATGGCCTCCTTGTAAGCCCTAGAGCTAAACGCAGGACCCTGGTCAGAATGAAACGTGTCTATTGCGTATGTGCCGATATAGACTCGCAAATCTTTTATAACAGTTCGAGCGTCAGCCGAGCGCTGAGGCCATAACCATAGGAACCTAGAGCATGAATCCACTGCAACCATGATGTATTTATAATTACCGTCCCTTTGCAAGGGACCGCAGTGGTCCAGGTAAACACAAGCTAATGGTTTATCCGAAATTAACAACGGTGTCTGCGCAGGACGTTTCACTGTTGAGACTTTCATCTGTTGACAAATATCACATTCTAAAACATAGTTCTTAGTTTGTTTCCGAATGCCAGGCCACCAATATCTTTGCTTGAGTAAAGATACTGTCGCAGAAACACCTGCATGGGCAGAAGCCATCCCCTCGTGTGCTGCTAGGATTAGTCCTAATCTGCGTTCCTTGTTTGGAATTACCCTATCCCCCACTCCAGGGATTCGAGCAAAAGGAACGTTATTCGCATCAATTACATAAGAGTACTTGAGTGGAAACTTTTTTGGTAACGCTGCACTGCTGCCTTTGCTTGAAGCATTGACAGCTAACATTATCTCACCGTCTATTTTTGTTTTCGAACGAGTGATCGCAGCTACGGAAGCCGTCTGAACAGGCCCCTTTGCGGCTTCGTCAGCCAATGAATTCCCTGCAACGTGAACGCCATCACGCTGATGACTCAGTGTGTGAATCACGTGAGCCTTTGGTAGTTCGTTTTTCAACTGAACTACTTGTTCCCAAAGCAATTTGTGCTTAATTGTGCCACCTTTCGCATCTTTAAAACCATTTTCAAGCCAGGTTCGTATATAATCATTATACGACTGAACACAGTAATAGGAATCGCACACTATCAGTGTGAGGAATTCTCGATCCGTACTCTCAAGTGCCAGTTTGAATGCCTGTAGTTCAGCTCGCTGAGCTGTACAATCACCTAGTGACTGAGTTTTTGTGACCATAGGTCTGAAGATGCCATTTCGCATGCGACCTTTAACAATAGCACACGCTGCACTGTAAGCTTGCTTACTCCCTGTTGCGGGCTGTGCGGATCCGTCAGTGTAAATTACGAATTCATACTGATCGAGAGGCAGAATCTCAGTGGGCAGAGGACATTCTTGTTCATATTGGAGAAATGCCTGTGTTTTTAAATCTGGATCAAAAACATATTCAACATCAGTTGCAGCAAGAGAATTAACCCACTGTATCCATCTCGGATGTAAAGCTTTAGCATTTGGAATGCTCGCTTTTGTGACCGCTTCTAAAGCCGGTACTGGGGTTACGACAATTATGCGTTTCCCTTGGGCTAAGGCTCTTTCTTTTGCTACAGCTGTTTGAACTGCTGTTAGAATTTTTTCAGTTGAACTGAAGCGCATTTCCGCTTGTGTGTACAAATGGGATTTGTATGCGATTGGTACTTTCTCACCCTCATTAAAGGTTAAGTAAGTGAATCCACATTGACCCGAAATTATTCGAATCACCAAATTTCTTTGACTTACGCGTGTTTGTAAGTGATTTGTCGCTAACATGTTAGCCTGGAGTGAACGCAAAATTTCTGTGTGTTCCTGTGTCCAATTTTTATTTGAAAAATCAGGTTTGATTAATGCGTAGAGAGGTTTAACCCTTTCTGCGTAGTTTAGAATGTATGTTCTTCCAAAATTTAGGAATCCCAGGATTGATTATAAGTTTTTTTGCGTTTTTGGAGGTTGGAGCAGCGCACATTTCTCTAGAAAGTTAGCTGCCAAGCTCTTGCCTTCACTTGAAAGCTCATATCCCAAAAATAGGACATTGAGATGGGCAATTCGAGACTTTTTAAAGTTGAACTTGTAGCCCTCAGAGGCGAATCCCAATATAATGGTGCTCACCCTGTTCAAGTGTTTTTCCAAGTCATCATCCGTCAGATAGATGTCATCGACATAGGACAATGCCTCGTTGTCATAAATTTGTAGTAACTCCGTTACTCTCGCTGAGAATAAACCTGGGCTATTCTTGAACCCTTGTGGGAGTCGACAAAAGTGATGCTGGGTCCCCATTATGGAGAATGCCGTTAAGTACCTACTTTCAGGTGCTATGTTTTGACAAAAGAAACCGTTTGAGATGTCTAATGTTGTTTTGTATTTTTTACGCACAATGTTATTCATTAATGCTGTGCTGTGTGCATTTTGCACTGCAAAAGTTTCAGAACAAGTGTTTAAATGTCTGTAGTCCAAAACTAGACGATATGTATTGTCTGGTTTGGAGACAGGAAACAAAGGATTGTTCATTGAGGAGGTGCATGTTTCAATCACCCCTTGGTATTCAAGTTGATTTAAAATCTCCCTGACCTGTTTTTTAGCTTCTTGCTTAATAGGATAATGCCTCTGTGCAGTAGGTTCATGTTTCAGATTTATTTTATGGTGAGGTGAGTCCTCATCCCATCCTACATGATTTTTATATAATGCTGCAGCCTGGGCCACTGCCCATTTTCTGGCATATGTATATTTTAAGTGAATTGGTATGTGATTGGAGAAGGCAGGCATAATGATGTCCTCGCCGTGTGGTCACTCTCTGACAAATTGTGGTGGCCAGTCTTTTTCTGCTAGAAGTATGTCATAACCCTTTGATAGTTTTTCCCAAAAAAGTGCTTTAACCTGTCTAGGTTTGTCTCCCTCCATCCGGAGTGTTATGTCATATAACTTTTGTGGAGTACTAACCCTGGTGTCTACAGTCTCTACTGTAATGTACTCATTCAAGTCCACTATCTCCAGAAGTTCCATCAGGTTCTGGCGAGCTATTGTGGCTTCTGCTGCACTGTCCAGCATTGTCTGAGCCCATTCTCCGTTTTTGAGTTGCGATCTCAGTATTCTCGGCATGTCTTATTATTAGACCTGCTACTTTCTTTTTGGAGAATTGAGGTTTAACTTTAATTTTTGGAGCGTGTTTGTCGTCTTTCGATTTTACGCGTTCTTCTCTATGTTCTGTTCGTCCTCTTCTTTCCGAAGTCTGTGATGAGACCTGAAAGGGACGAGAGGAACGTGTATCATTATCTTGATACCGATCAGGTTTTCTCAAATTATCCCTATTCCTGAGGTTGTACCTCCTTTCAGAGGGCTCCTTATGAGGAGACCTACCTCGGGATTGAGATCTTTTCTCATTTGAATTTTGTTTAGTAGACTCCCACTTCTTTTTAGAAGATGTAGGAGTTTGTTTAATTGAGTCCTTCTCAGGACTTTCAGATATTTTTGGTTTAACTGGTCTCCCACCCAAACTATCTCTGCCTAATTCTGCATAAGATTGTTCTATAATTCTGGGTAGCTCTGTTTGATGTTCTGTAACATCAAATTCCCTTAATTTTTGTCGGATCGCCACTGCTGCTGCTTCCCCTTTAATATTTGATAATATTATTGTTGAGACCTGGTCGAAATTTTTCAGTAATTTCATACCTAAATTTAAAGCAGGCTCTGCCCCGTATTCGTTTTGAATTTGTTTGAGGACATCAGGTATTACCGCAATTGACGGAATGCCGTGTGTTTTAGTGTAGATGGCAGCAAAGACTGAGCCCCAAGTGGTGCAGTCTTCCAGTTGTGGAGTGATCCCCATTGGTAAACTAATGGTTAGGATTCTGTGTTTCTCATGTGGGCTAGTATTTGGAAATACTGCTTCAATTTGAGTAATTTTTTGAGCTATCCAGAATGGAATTTGCTCCCGCTTAGTGGGCATTTTACCCATGACTGCGTATAGAGTCTGTGGTGTAATTTTTAATGTACTCCCCTGTGGAGGAGTATGATTTGGAATTGTTAATGGTGGTTGGACTGTGAAAGTCCGCATGACATATTGAACCAATTGTCTGTAGATTTTTATTAACTCTGTGAGTTGATTAAGTATTTCCTCGTCTGACATTATTTCGATGTCTGGATGAGGTGTGTAGCCGGCTAGAATCGGCCATGTTGCTCCTGGTCTACCTAGTGGACCGAGCCTGGTTATATTTTTGTTATGTTTTAGGGCGCCTTTAAACCAGAGCTGATGCTCCTGGTATGTTAATGGAATCTCGATATCCTCGAAAGGAATGTATTCCTCTGGTGGTTCATCTTCTTTGTAGAAGTGAAACAAGTGTGTTACTGGATTAGATTCAGGAAGAATTACCCATGAATAGAATACCTCTGTCTGAAAGGATTCATGTGCCTCAATCACGAAAACTGCTCTACCTCCTCTCGGTGGTAGGCCATGTTTTATAAGTTTTAGAGTAATGGCTCTTCTTAAGTTTGGAGCGATGTCAATGACACCCTCCTCGGTTTCATTTAAACCGGTGTTGTTAAAAAATGCTGGTTGGGCTGGATCAGCCGCAGCTACACCGTTTCCGGCGGGATTGTCCCCGTTTAAGGACATTTTGTTTTATGAAAAATGTAGAACAAGTTTCAAGGAAACAAAGATAAGGTGCACAATATTGTGGAACACTGTATCCTTCAACGTTGAGTAAACCAAACAGCTAGTATATAAGGTACTGCCCTATGTAGCCGTGGCGGATACTATCCCTGCCCACTCCAGACGTCTTTTGGAGTATATGGGTAGGGGTCTCTGAGAGAGAAAAGAAGAAGCACGGCTGAGTTACTCAGTATCTAACGTTGAATTACTGCATTACCAAACGTTGGGCGCCATGTAGTGTAGCTCCTATTTCCCTTATAGGCTCTGCGCATTGGAATAATATATCCTATAGGTTTGACATAGGACTAAGGTCGGTATGTCCCTATCGAGTATATTAAACTTAATTACTTGTGCCAGCTAGCTCAGAGGCCACTAGAAACTTCTTGACGACAAGAAGGGATTAGTTTCTGGCAGCCGCAAAACATGACCACTGTGTTTCCCTTACAGAATCAGGACGTGTCCCAGAGTCGTAGAAACAATAGATAATTATTTCACTCAGCTCAGTCGTGCATGGTTTAGTTATTCTCAGAGTTACACAGAAATAACAGACGGGCGTTTCAATAAAAGGTTTATTGAACAGTCTTGTTTCTGTTGTAAGTTAGATGTGC
This sequence comes from Calotriton arnoldi, assembly GCA_963921515.1. Classification (NCBI taxonomy): domain Eukaryota; kingdom Metazoa; phylum Chordata; class Amphibia; order Caudata; family Salamandridae; genus Calotriton; species Calotriton arnoldi. The sequence continues at coordinate 293,440 of CAWUFW010006814.1, read as the reverse complement.
TGTTACGATCACAAGACAGTATGCGAGATAAATGATGTACAAGGTGAGCAGTAAGAATAAATAATACTGCGTTAGCATTATCTTTTCAGCATAGATGCATTTACATAAAATGACACAGCCTAAAAATGCGAGTACTCATACGATGCGTTTCTATCCTAGTTCTACCCAGTGTGCCTAACCTTTCCTAGGTGTAGGGAAAAGTAGAAGTAGGTGCTGTATTCCTGACTAGAGTATACTAAGAGTAAGTTACGCCTAGTATGCCAAGAGTCTAGTATGCCAAGAGTCTAGTATGCCAAGAGTCCCTCTAGGTTCTAGTCTGCTCCATACCTGAAGAATGAGAGAGGTAGGAATCTCTTTTCCGGACTCGAACTCCAACACCCCGCAAGGGAAGTTAGATCACTGGAAGCTGGACTCTCTGCGTGCAGGAATGACAGTGTCTTCTCAGTGCGTCTGGCCGGGAATCGGGCTCCTCTGAAGTCGAGGTCTCCTCTGATTTACAGGGGTTTGGGAAGGTATATTTATACCTGAAAATGGTAGCATTGACGTGAGTTGGGTAGCGAAATACGTCATGAATGAATCCCTTAAGGAATAGAGGTTCATGCATAATGTATGAGTCCTTGAAGAAATCAATAGTCCTGGGCAAGGGAAACTCCCGCAGCCTGAGGGTCTGTTTTTTCATGGACTCGTTGAGACGCTAGGGTGGACGGATGTCGGAAGCAATGCCTGTATTTGGTATGCATGGTTTATGCCTAAATAAGGTCTGGGATTTTATGCCTATATAAGGGCAGGTTGGATTGTGCCTATATATGGTCATGATTCTAGAAAGCCCGTTTATGGACACCCTATAAAGTATACAACACGATCAGCGGCTGGGGCCCAATCTGGGCTTTATCGCAAGCAGTAATTGTGCACAACAACATTGAAAGATTTAGTATTCCAACTCCCAGAATGCCAAAGAACGACGATGGCCCTATTCAAGGGCGGGACATGTTATAAATGCTGCTGGGGGAGGAGAAATAGCACCTACCTTCTTGAGCCTCTGAGGAAGAAATTTTTGAAACGCGTCAGGCTAAAAGAAAGGCTGCCAATCAAGTACCAGCTCCTGAACTTGTCAATATCTTTTTATTTTAGGTTGGTGACCTTGCACGTTTCCCGAGTGCTTCTCGAGTGAGTCACCGTGTGTTTGCCATTGATAAGCGGCAGCTCAGCCGCTGAGGATGCACCACCCCAGTATCCAGAGGGGGCCGCGTGGAGTGATTCACCCTCCGCATATGCGGGGAAACGTTGCAGAATTATGACTTCGATCAGCGGCTGGGGCCCAATCTGGGCTTTATCGCAAGCAGTAATTGTGCACAACAACATTGAAAGATTTAGTACTCCAACTCCCAGAATGCCAAAGAACGACGATGGCCCTATTCAAGGGCGGGACATGTTATAAATGCTGCTGGGGGAGGAGAAATAGCACCTACCTTCTTGAGCCTCTGAGGAAGAAATTTTTGTAACATGTCAGGCTAAAAGAAAGGCTGCCAATCATGTACCAGCTCCTGAACTTGTCAATATCTTTTTATTTTAGGTTGGTGACCTTGCACGTTTCCCGAGTGCTTCTCGAGTGAGTCACCGTGTGTTTGCCATTGATAAGCGGCAGCTCAGCCGCTGAGGATGCACCACCCCAGTATCCAGAGGGAGCCGGGTGGAGTGATTCACCCTCCGCATATGCAGGGAAACGTTGCAGAATTATGACTTCGATCAGCGGCTGGGGCCCAATCTGGGCTTTATCGCAAGCAGTAATTGTGCACAACAACATTGAAAGATTTAGTACTCCAACTCCCAAAATGACAAAGAACGACGATGGCCCTATTCAAGGGGGGGACATGTTATAAATGCTGCTGGGGGAGGAGAAATAGCACCTACCTTCTTGAGCCTCTGAGGAAGAAATTTTTGAAACGCGTCAGGCTAAAAGAAAGGCTGCCAATCATGTACCAGCTCCTGAACTTGTCAATATCTTTTTATTTTAGGTTGGTGACCTTGCACGTTTCCCGAGTGCTTCTCGAGTGAGTCACCGTGTGTTTGCCATTGATAAGCGGCAGCTCAGCCACTGAGGATTCACCACCCCAGTATCCAGAGGGGGCCGCGTGGAGTGATTCACCCTCCGCATATGCGGGAAAACGTTGCAGAATTATGACTTCGATCAGTGGCTGGGGCCCAATCTGGGCTTTATCGCAAGCAGTAATTGTGCACAACAACATTGAAAGATTTAGTACTCCAACTTCCAGAATGCCAAAGAACGACGATGGCCCTATTCAAGGGCGGGACATGTTATAAATGCTGCTGGGGGAGGAGAAATAGCACCTACCTTCTTGAGCCTCTGAGGAAGAAATTTTTGAAACGCGTCAGGCTAAAAGAAAGGCTGCCAATCATGTACCAGCTCCTGAACTTGTCAATATCTTTTTATTTTAGGTTGGTGACCTTGCACGTTTCCCGTGTGCTTCTCGAGTGAGTCACCGTGTGTTTGCCATTGATAAGCGGCAGCTCAGCCGCTGAGGATGCACCACCCCAGAATACAGAGGGGGCCGTGTGGAGTGATTCACCATCTGCATATGCGGGGAAGCGTTGCAGAATTATGATTTCGATCAGCGGCTGGGGCCCAATCTGGGCTTTATCGCAAGCAGTAATTGTGCACAACAACATTGAAAGATTTAGTACTCCAACTCCCAGAATGCCAAAGAATGACGATGGCCCTATTCAAGGGCGGGACATGTTATAAATGCTGCTGGGGGAGGAGAAATAGCACCTACCTTCTTGAGCCTCTGAGGAAGAAATTTTTGAAACCCGTCAGGCTAAAAGAAAGGCTGCCAATCATGTACCAGCTCCTGAACTTGTCAATATCTTTTTATTTTAGGTTGGTGACCTTGCACATTTCCCGAGTGCTTCTCGAGTGAGTCACTGTGTGTTTGCCATATATATATATATATATATATATATATATATATATAAATATATATATATATACACACACACACATATATATGTGTAAATATATATAAAAAAGGTGAGTTTACTTATCTGTAATTTTAAAAGAAGTCATATGCCTTTATCATGTATGCCTTAACCACGAATATGCAAGTATTGTGTGGGTAAATATAAATCTATTATATATACATACCTAGAATTTGGGGCACAAAATAAGTTTGCATCAGGAATGTTAATTCCCATGTGAACCTTTAGCAACCTCTACAGCCCGTACCGCTGTATGGACTTACGCCAAATTTGGTAGGGAGGTAGATGTCGGCTCAAGGAAGTGCCTTTTGCTTATTTGGTGTAAATCCATTCAGTATTTTTTGAGAAATTTAGGTTCAAAATTATAGTCATATCTCTGGCCGTGGATATTTCACGAAGATTTTGCGATGAATCGCAAATGCATGCACTAACGAGAATGCTCTGATTGGCCTGATGCAACCTGAATAGAAAATTGCAGCTACCATTTTATCTATTAGGAACGGTTCCCAGGGCTGAAAATCTGTGTGAAAGCCCACATAAGGGGTCAGGGTGGAGATACTCTGACCCATGGTTGAGAAATGAAGGTGTTAGTGACAGAAGTTACATATCCCAAAATTTTGTTTTTAAATAGCTCGCGATATTCGCGACAATGCCGTGACTGCCAGCACGGCCCCTGTGTACCATCGTAGGGACATCGCAACTATCAAAATCATTGCGAATATTGGTGAAAATATAAAAAATATATAAAGGAATCATTAGTATGCATTGTTATAGAGATATTGATAAATGTTTTTATAGAGTTATTCACATAGTGAGTTATCTACTGTGATGGTTAGAGTTAATTATATAGTTATAATTTTTTATGTGGTGGTGGCTATTGAATTCCTGCTTTTGCTTTCTGCATTCGCGACGTAACCACAGTTATCGTGATGACCAACATCATCGCGATCTCTGGTCTCACTGCGAAAATGGAAAATAGGTTTTAGAGATGCTTCTTCTAGAAATGCACTAGAAAACATGAGTTTGAAGTGTACAGTAATAAACCTCTAGTGTGTAAAATACTGTAATGTGTGTGAATATATGTCTTTTCACTTTATGGCAAAGGCACGAATGTTGCAGTTAACGATGTCATCGCGACATCCCAAATAACCGCAAAAACAGAAAATATGTCTGAAAGATAGTTTTTAAAGAAACTTAGTACAAGAATATGAGTTTAAACATGCTTTGAAAGAAGTATGTATGTAGTAATATGTGTAGTGCAATGTTCAGAATGGATTTTTTTACATATTATTTTTGGATGTGTTGGTGGTCATTGAATGTCTGCTTTTGGTTTCCGTTTTCGCAACATAACCGTGGGGATCGTGACGTTGTCGCGAAGATCGTCAAAACCTTTAGAAAAAACTTCACAACATTTCAGGTACTAGGGAGGCTCTGACAAGAGCTGTTGCGTTGGTTGTGTGTATATGGCTGCTACACATAAGACCGGATGCAAAGTTTCAGGTTACTTAGAAACACCCTGTTGCCTTCATCTATAAAGTGCATTCCATCATTTCTATAAATTTTTGCATGTCAAAACGCAGATTGTTGTTATAGATACAGCCCATGCGATAGTCTCTGAAGAATGCAGAAACAGCTTTATTAACATGTTTCCTGGCTTTGTCAATCTGTGGACAGAATTGATTTGACCACTTTCATTTCCGTCTTTGGCATATATTAGAGTACACCAAGACATTGTGAGGGAAAAGCGACATCAGTTTTTCAAAGGTTTCTTTCATTAGGTGGCTTTCTTCTAAATTGATCATAGAAAGAAAAGTTAAGCAATATTCTACTAAATATTTAGAGTTAAACTTTATTTAAAAAATAAGTGTATTTTTCAGTATGTTAAATACATTTACTGATGACAGAATCTCCACTGTAAATGCAACAATGTTGTGCCGACTTACAAATTGTTAAAAATAAAACCAGTTATTAATGTATTTTCTAATAAACACATATGAAATTAAAAAATGATTATATTCAATTATAGAAAGAAAGTACAAAAATCTTAGAGGTTCACTTACAAAAAAATGGACATTACAATTAAGAAATAGAATTTTAAAAAACTTAAAAGTTGAAAAAAACAAAGGATACAGGAACGTCATAGTTAATAATTAGCATTTAAAAAACCTTAGAAATTCACTGAAAAAATCGAAGGTTACAGGAACATTATAGTTAGGAAATAGAATTTAAAAAAACACCTTAGAAATTCACTGGAAAAAAAGGTTACTGGGATGTTATAGTTAGGCTGACATTTCACTTGTATAAAACCAAAGAAATTCAGCAGTTATAGTTAGCTGAGCTAACTATAACTCGCGCCCCGCAATGCACTGCTTATCACCTCACATATTACATCACTCATGACATGGTCAGTGACATAACTGATGACATCATTGAGGACATCTCAAATGACATCACTGATGATACCATCTACAGAATCTCTGATGCACCACTCACACCTTTCATACACCCACTCCAACTTTGACTCTACCATTCTCAAAATCATTGAGACTTACATACCAACTTACTGATTCATAGGTCTACACACACATTCACTCACTCACCCATACAGCCACTCATATACCCACTCACTCACTAATACAGTCACTAACATATCCATTCATATACCAATACAGGCACTCACACACTGTCATACACTCATACAGCTACTCACACACCTACTCACTCACCCTTAGAGTCAATCACACAGTCATTTTCTCACCTACACAGTTATACACACACAAACTCACTTATTCATACAGATACTAACACATAGTTGGTCACCTATACAGTCACTGACAAAAGTATACACATACAGTCACTCTCACAATCCCTCACTCACACATACAGTCACTTATATACTCCAACACTCACCTATACTGCCTTTCACATATGCAGTTACTCACACATATACCACTGACACATCCATTCACTAATCAACACAACCATACGGACACTCACTCACCCAAACAGCCCCTCTCAGGTGCACTCATGAACCCTTACACCCAGGATTAACCCACTCACTTATCCATGCAGGGAGTCACACACACCCTCACCCACCTACACAGACACTCATACAACTATACAGGTACTCAGAAAACCAATCAATAACCCATACAACCACTCATGTACTTACTCACCAACCCATGCAGCCACTTACATACCAACTGACAGACTGATACAGACATTCACACAGATTAATCACTCACCCATACATTCACTGAGACACGTATAATCCCTCACTTATACAGTCAGCCACACACCCACAAAATCATAGATACAGGCAGTCATACACCCACTGATTCATCAATACACCTTGGTGTATATATATTTTCCACTCATAAACTTTTTAGAAACACTGTAAGTCACCAGATGATGTCATCAGTGATGTCATTTGAGATGTCATCAGTGATGTCATGAGTTATGTCACTGACCATGTCATAAGTAATGCAATATGTGAGGTCATAAGCAGTGCATTGCGGGGACGCGAGTTATAGTTAGCTCAGCTTACTTTAACTGCTGAATTTCTCTGGTATGAGTGAAATGTCAGCCTAACTATAACCTTTGTTTTTCAGTGAATATATATATATATATATATATATATATATATATATATATATATATATATATATATATATATACATATATATATATATATATATATATATACACACACACACACACACTCAAAGGGGGATATTCTCAAGAACGTGTGATAATTATCGCAAAATTAGCTTAACGCAACTTTGCACATCGCAGTCTATCGCGTGAAAATACCGCTGTGTTAACGTTGTATTCTCAACACGGCGGTACCATGCGATAGTTTCACGCTAACGCATCAAATGACCGCGATAAAATTACTGTGACGGCAAAAAAACGCGAAACACGAACGGGAAAAAAGTTGCGAGGTAACATGGTTGCGTCCACTGTCCACTACACTCCAACCACCAGCAGTGTATGTCGACATGGAAATGTCTGTGGTCTGCATACTCAAGTCTGTCCAGCACATCCACGCCACACTTGGCATTGTGTACATTCTCATTCATGGGTCACTTGCCTCCTTCGCACATGCCTGGTTCCCACCTCTCCCCACATTCTGCTATTGTGTGGCTGTGGTGCCATGCCGCTGTTGGCTTGTGTGCATGGCTAGCCCAGGTTACCACAGTAAGTTGTGTTGTCGTGTCTGGTATGTGGGCATGTTGTTTGTCATGTTGTATGTGATTTTGTAACGTGTGCATTCCCAGAGTTGTGAGTTGTATGTTGGTGGAGTTGAGGTGTGTGGTGTGTTCAGTTGGTACTTACCGACGAGCATTGCATTTGCATAGATGCCAGCCTCAAAGCGGTGGTTGATGATGGACTGTTGGAAGATGAAGGAATCATGCACACTGCCTGGGTAGTTGGCGACGGCATTGGTGAAGAGTCCCCGGTGGTCCACTATTGCCTGCACATTGATGGAATGCGTGTGCTTCCTGTTTAGGTAATTGTGTGCAGTGGTGGCAGGGGGCACGAGGAGTACATGTGTGCAGTCGATTGCCCCCAACACGTGCGGGAAGCCAGCTATGGTGTAGTACCCTTGCTTGGTCCCCAGCTGTTCCTGCGCAGTGTGTGGGACGTAAAGGTGCTGGTCTACCAAGCTGATGATGGCATCCAAGACAGGAGTGCGGTACTTGGATAGGGCTGGCTGTGAGACTCCTCCGACTCTGGCAGTTGTTGGTTGAAAGGTCCCAGAGGCCAACAGGTGCAGCACAGCCAGCAGCTTTGTCTGCGGAGGGATGTTGGTTGCCCGCTGTGTTGGTACCGTCAGCCTGTGGGCAATGTGGGTGAGGATGCGGAGGATGGTTGTCCTTTTGGGCCTGTAGTGGGCAATGACATCCTCTGGTGTTAAGTCTGTGAGGCTGGTACGTTTTCTGAAGGTCTGCTGTCTTTGTCTGCGCAGCCTCTGTGGTAGTCCGGGGGGGGGGCGGGGGGAGTCCAGAGGGGTGGCGGGCGTGGGGGTGGTGGCGGTGGGTGTTGTGGCCCTCTTGGGGCTCCGAGCTGCATGATCAGTAGCTCCATGGCATCTGTTGTTCTTCAGGTGTGGCTCTGGGCTGGGCTCCCTTTCATGGTGCAGGTTGTCGTCCGACTTAACACCAGGTAAGAGCAGGTGTTAAATCCCTGCTGCTAACGCACCTTATCGCCTGTTTTGGGATCTTATTGCCGATCTGGCTGGTCGTTGGGAATATTGCGAAGTGGTGTTATTGTGGCTTTTTGCACGGACATAAGAGACAGGGCGTACCCCTATGTTCTAAATTGGCCATATATTTGAAACTTGTGACTAACCCGACTTATTATTACGGGTCGGAGACGAAGCCACAATTTAGAACATAGGGGTACGCCCTGTCTCTTATGTTTTTACGGCTTGAATAGGTTCATATTAAAATGATAGAAGGTGCTATGTCATATAATATAATGACACATAACTCTAACATAAGCTGTAATTATCTGCATAGGCACCCATAAATACGTTAAATATATGAGCATTGTGCACATATATACATATATATTTTTCAGGTACAGGCACTGAACAACAGTGAACTCGCCCTGGATACAGGAGGGAGAAGTTCAATCTTGGGAGATATTCCTGAACAAGACAACGTTGTCTTGGTTCCCCACCGAAATAGGAGATCATACTGTGATACAAAGGTATGTCGCATTGTCGACATTTTGTCTATAGGACACCAACTCTATCACAAAGGTTGTTATTTTGTCTCTGGAATCACACCAGAAACTATCCATGCTTGTATGGTGATCTGGTCTTTTCCCACATTATATATATCTTTTCTGTTCACTTTGGCCCTTTCCCACATTATATATTCTTTTCTGTACACTTTGGATCTTTTATGCTTTGTTACACGACTTACTTTTCCCTCAATTACATAAGTATGCTACCTTTTTGACTTGGGATGACCCTCTGAGAATTAAATATATATTATATTTGTCCCTGTTTTCTATCTGCGATCTGTTTTAGTCTGAGATTTTAGTTTTATGTGTGTCCATATGTATTTGGATTAACTAATCCTGAATACTTTTATATAAATGTTGTTTGTATTTTGTGTAGTGATCTGTGGTATTCACAATAAGTGGTGTCTATGTATTGTCATCTATTGGTTATGTCATTGTGATGTATTATACACTATATATTTTATATGTCCTACAGCCCTGATGAAGTCCACAGTAGATGGACAAAACGCGTTGGCTGCTTTTAATACAAATGAAGAATAAAGAAATTTAACAGTAGCCAACTTTGGATGGACTCAATCACTTTGATCTGGAATTGGTGGTGCAATCCACATTTGGAAATAAACTTGATATTGGTCTATGAAGACTGCTCTTTGGGAACAGCAAGAGCGGTGGAGGTGCACTCCATAAGAGTAAAATACTCGGAAGACTGGACTCATTGCTGTGGGGGATATCTTTTCTTGAGGGGCGGTGCGTTACGTGTGCACGGAAGTGTAGACGGCAGGGTTGTTGTTTCAGTTTTGTATAGTTATGTCTAGATGTCATTGACAACTTATTTTCATTAGTGTAAGTATATGTTTACAGGTCATGTCTTTCACCATTACACCAACTATTGATGTGGTGATGAGAGAGGTATGTGGTGGTAGTTTGTTGGGAAGGGCAAGCTCAGTGAAATCAGGCTAAAGGTGTTTCTAGATCAAAGTGTGGACACATTGACTACTGTGTTCCGTTACATTAGTTATTCCTGATTGTTTTGTGAAACTGTTTCCTCCAAAAGTTTAGTTTGTAATATGGCCATCATGTTCTGTGTGACTGGTAATTTTTTAAAATATGTTTTAGGTTCCTTCACCTTGTAATCTTCATTTGGACATTTCAGAGTTGTGACATTTGCAGGTATATGATGCCGTTTTCAAGGGGACCTGGGTTGATCCTGGGAAAGCCAGACACAGACTTTGGATGTACAAGTCTTGTACCAAGGCAACCTTCACTGTGATTGAATGGGAGATTTGAAGATTAGATTGCTATGTTGTTATGTTATTGACATTTATAACGAGCACAGCTACTCCAAGGAGTGTCCCGACGCGTGCCTAAGAGGTAGACTGACATCATCTGCTAAGAATTATCTAAAGAGGAATGTCTTCAGTTGCTTCCTGAAAACACTCGGGGAGCGGACAGCACGAAGCTCCACCGCAAGCTGATTCCAGGTCTTAGCCCCTAGATGGCCCAGAGAGGAGCCACCAAATGTCTGTTTACGGGCCTTAGGGACAATCGCCACAAGTTTGTTAGAAGAGCAAAGCAGCCTGGCAGGGGAATAGAAGCCAAATCTGGATTGAAGGTAGGCCGGGCCATGACCATATAACGCAGAGTGCACTGTGACAAGTGCCTTGAACTTCACCCTCATACCCACTGGGAGCCAGTACAGAGCGTGAAGATGGGAACTGACACTTGCTTGCTTGGGAAGGTTGAGCAAACGTCTGGCTGCGGCATTCTGGATCACCTGCAGTTTCTTAAGCAGGTGGGCGGGCAGGCCGACATAGACAGCTTTGGCATAATCTATGCGGGAGGTTATCAGAGCTTGGATAACCGTTTTTCTAGCAGAGATGGGGACCATTGGGAGGAACTTTTTGAGAGATTTCAGAATACTGAAACAAGAGCCCGATAACCTTTTGATCTGTGGACCAAACGAGAGTTGATCATCAAACCAGACGCCCAGGTTTTTTACCGGACCATTGTGGGGGATGGTAGAGGGAACTCATCTGGCCAGAAGGAGCGCCAGAGCTGCGGGGAGCAGTTCCCAAAGAGGAGAATCTCGGTTTTGTCTGCGTTGCATTTCAGTTGTGCACCAGCCAACCAATGGAGCACAGCAGAGAGGCAGGTTTTTGCCTGAGAGCAGTTGGCCCAGCTGTGCTTGTCCCAAGAGAATAAGAACTGGGTATTGTCAGCGTACGAAATAACTTTTGCCCCAAGATCTTCGGCCAACTGTATAAGGGGAAACATATAGATGTTAAATTAGAGAGAGCTCAATATGGACCCCTGAGGAACCCCCATATTGAAGGCTTGGGGAGAGGCTGCAAAAGGAGGGATCCAGACTTGCTGGGATCTATCCACCAGATATGATTCAAACCACCTCCAGGCTAGCCCCTCAACTCCGAGAGTCCGGAGACGGGCCAATAGCAGAGCATGGGGGATCATATTGAATGCCACAGAGGGGTCCAGCAGCACCAGAGCAGCTCTGCCACCTGTGTCAAGGGACTCCCGAATGGCTTCTGATATTTCGGCCAGCGCATATTCCGTGCTGTGCCAGACGTGGAAGCCAGATTGAGCAGGGTGGAGAAGATTAAATCTCTCAACAAAGCCAGCTAGCTGTATATTGACCTGTTTTTCAAGAAGTTTGGGCACTGCTGGAAGAAGCAAGATAGGACGATTGTTGGTGGGTAGAGAGGGGTCCAGAGACTGTTTCTTGAGAAGAGAAATGCTTCCAGCTCACAGGAACCTTGCCAGAGGAAAGGGACAAATTAAGAAGCATATTAATGGCAGGGTTAACGATCTCAGCTGTTTCAACCAGCAGCTTGGGTGGGCAAGGGTCCTTCGGAGAGCCTGATTTAAGAGACTTAAGTGCCATTAGAGAATCCTGTGATGAAATGGCCTCAAAGGTCTCGAATTTATGATGCAGGATCGGGACATTGAACTTGTTCTCTGTCATATATTGGCACTAAAGCAATATGTGTGCCATCATTTGCTCAAAACACATGTGGTAGTGGTGCCAAATCAAGATACTCTCCCTTCACATTGGTCAAATCCTCATTGTGTGTAAAGTGCATGTGGGTGTTCATGTGTCATATCATCGTGGGACATACTTCTTGTGGCACACCACTGAAATTTGGTTGTGACATCCCACCAGATATTGGAACAGTGGTTTGTAATGATCCTGTATCTACAAAATGTAGTTCTGCCATGGTTTTGTCTCTTGGTGTTATTGATGTGGGATTCCTTATGTGAGCTAGAAGATCTGGCTACAGCTGATGGCATAAATCAAGGATAATGTGCCTATGCTATCTTATTGTTTTGAACATATCCCCTTCTTCCATGTTGGCACAGTCTTGAACTGGAAATGTGCAAACAGGCACTGAGTATTAGTGTAATGTATGGATTTTTATGTTAGTGCAAACGTTGACAGACAACTATTGGTCACATGGGATAAATATAGTATTTCATGATTAAATGGTATGACATATTTTGGGAGTCATGTTTGGAAACCTGAAATAAACAATACCTAGTTGCAAATCATCTATATTGGCACAGTCATTTGATGTTTAGTCATTGTCAAGTTATGATGGAATAAAAGAAATGCATTGATAGAGTTGAGATATACAACACCAGTCTATGACTTTTTGACTTGTAAATTTATTGTACCAAACATGATGAAATTAACGAGCGTGAACATAACAAAAGAAAAGCACAAAGTGAAGAAGTCTGTAATGGTGAATGAAACCATGGTTGGAGAGCCAAAATTGTTTGAAGTCCAATGTCCAAAAAACCACTGGCATCAGAAAGGCATATGTGTCCATAAATAGTCCACAGAGTGAATGGTAGGCACACACTGGAGGAAATTAGCATAGAGGTTTTTTTACTGGAGGTGGCAGAGGCCTTGCCATCCTCACCTCCAAGTGATCTGTGTGGACGTCCCCTGCCGCGGGGGACAGGGATCCTCAGCTACAGAGGCCAGGGAGGGCTGCAGGTGGTTTTTCTGTTAGCAAGGCCACCCTTCCTGTGTCTGTGGCCAATGCAGATGGCTCAGATATTGTTAGACCACAGAAAGGGGTAGATGGCGCTGGGAAAGCCCTGCACATGTAACTTGGCCCATCATGTTTTGGGACTGATGGTGGGCTCCCAAGACTTAGTCGATGGGGTCTGAGTGTCAGTGACCTAGTGGACTCTGTATGCTGGCCACAATCATGGCCCCTAACCCCACTACACTGTGCCATTGGCCCAGTGTGCCCCATCCAACAGGGTCCTGTGTGAGCAGGAGGTGGTGTGGTCTCATCATCACGCGGGACTGAGGGGCACACGATCGGTATCACAGGAAGTGGGGTCTTCAGGTTGCTGAGGTGTCACAGCTGGGGTGGGAGGTGTCAGTGTGGGCACAGGGAGTGTCACTGGAGCCGTCTGCCCAGACTGACCAGATGTACCAGGCTGCTCAAGCTCCTCCATATCACCAAGAGTGCTGTCCTCACTGTTATGTTAGCTTGAATTTATATAGCGCATAATCACCGGCAGGTCTCTTAGCGCTTTGAGAAAGTGGCCAAACCCACCAGCAATTACAGACACAACACTTGGAGGAGTTTATGCTGTGTCCAGAGCCTCCCTAAACAGAAGAGTCTTGAGTTGTTTCCTGAAAGGGAGGAGTGCGGGTTCCTTGTGGAGATTTTCGGGCAGACGGTTCCATAGTTGGGGAATTAAAACAGAAAAGGCTCTACCGCCTTTAGATGTGGTTTTGAACCGGGGATGGACCAGGAGGCCTGCCTCGGATGACCGAAGTGTACGTCCTGGCACGTAGTGCCCTAGGCGCTCCTTGATGTAAGCTGGGGCCTGGCCGTGAACAGCTTTGTGGGCGATGCAGAGGCCTTTGAACTTTGCTCTCTGTTTAATGGGGAGCCAGTGCAGCTGTTGCAGCAGGGGGGTAGCGCGAGCTCGTCTGGGAAGCCTGATGATCAGCCTAGCTGCATCATTCATGGTCACCTGCAGCTTTTTGATAAGTTCTCTGGGAGACCAATATATACGGCATTGCCATAATCCAGTCTGGACACGATCATAGCCGACACGACCATCTGTAGTGTGGCTGGTGAGAGGAGCGGGGCAAGTCTCCGCAGCTGTCTCAATAAGCCCACACATGTTCCGACCACGGTAGAGACTTGATTAGCCATAGAGAGGTTGGCATCAATCTTTATGCCTAGGCTTTTTACAACCGGAACTGGCGTGGGGGTGGTGCCCAGCTCTTGTGGCCAGAAAAGGTCATTCCAAGGATTGTTTTTAGAGGTAATGACGAGGACCTCAGTTTTATCAGGGTTAATTTTTAGCGAGTTGGCTGTCATCCAATTGACCGTGTGTCTGAATATGTTTTGCACATGGGCGTGGGCTTGAGGGGAGTTATCGATCTGCATAGTCAAATACTTGGCAATCCATGCGCATCCGTGCGGCCACAAGTTGCTGGAGGTAGGTGTTGAACAGGAGAGGCGACAGTGCTGAGCCCTGGGGGACACCACAGGTGAGTGCGCCAATGTTCGACACCTGCTCACCCAGTTGGACCCTTTCAGAGCGACCTGATAGGAAAGACTCGAGCCATTGGGTTGCCAGCCCACGGATGCCCAAATCGGAGAGTCATGCCAGAAGCTGTGGGTTACCTACCATGTCGAACGCCGCTGACAGATCCAATAGGACCATGGCGATCGGCTTTCTATTATCGGCCATGAGCCTAAGTTCGTCCAGAACTGACAGCATCACCAGTTCTGTGCTGTGATGGGCCCTAAAGCCAGCCTGCCGTACCTGCAGTAGCTGTTGTTGCTCAATAAACAACAAGAATGTTTTGAGGACATGTTGTTCCACATCTTTCGCCAGGAAAGGGAGCTGGGAGATGGGCCTGTAGTTCTTCAAATTAGCTACATCTGCGCCTGTTTTTTTTAGTAGGGGGATGACCCTGGCTTCCTTCAAGCTGTCGGGCATACAGCCTGTCACCAGGGAGCGATTGAGCAGATCAAGGATCTCCCTCTCTATCCCAGGAAGGGCCATTCGAAATACCTTTGGAGGACAGGGGTCAGCCGGAGAGCCTGATTTAACACGGTTCATCAGGAGTGACAGGGAGGCTAGGTCTTAGCTGGGAAGAGAGGTGAGTTGCTTGCCGGGGATGCGGGGGGCTAAATCCCATTCCAGGGGGCACGGTGGTTTCGAGTGTTGCCAATATCTTGTAGAAGGTCCTTGACTTTTTGAAGGAAGAAGGCCTGAAACTTGTTACAGTCTGCCGACTTGGGTATGGATTTCTGCTCTGATTTCTGGCTGAGTTCTTTCAGGATTCTGAAAGTTTCTCTCTGTTTGTTTGTGGCATCTGTAATTTTAGCCTCATAGTATTCAGCCTTGCTGGTCATAGCAGCTTTTTTGTAAGTGGCTAGCATAGTTTTGTAGCTTGTGAGCGCAGCTGGGTCATAAGATTTGCGCCAGAGCCTCTCAGATTGATGAAGGGTGTGCTTCCTTCCCCTCAAGTCCTCGTTAAACCAGGGGGCCCCTATGCCCTTGTTCCTGACTCTTTCCCTCCGAGCAGGTGCCACCTGATCTATGGCCTCTCTTAAGATGTCAGTGAGGGCCTCGCTATCCTGGTCGAGATTGCCTTTTATGTAATTTTTAGGAGGGATACTGAGCAGGGTACCCACTAGATTGCCTGCCTCGATTTTATTCCAGCCGCGCACCACTCTCCACTCTGGGCGTGGTTGCGTCGGTTGGCTGGCCAGCGGATCCCAGCAGCTGATAAGTGAGTGGTCTGACCAGGCGCAGGGGCTGATCTCTATTCGTTTGGCCAATGGCTGGGTGGTCCAAATGAGGTCAAGGATGTGTCCTTTGATATGGGTAGGGGAGTCGACCAGCTGATGGAACCCCATCAAGCTCATGGATTCCTCAAATTGACTGGCAAGCAATTCTCTCTGTGCTTTATCCCAGTGGTAATTGAAGTCCCCCACAACCAGGAGTCGTTGGTACCACGAGCAGGAATCACTGATGATTTCCGTGAATAGCTCAATGAACATGGGGGTTGATCTAGGGGGGCGGTACGCCACTAGGAGTGTCAAGCAGGAGGATTTGGAGCCAGTTTTTACCCCTAAAATGTCCACGCTATCAAGGCTCTCTGCCGCTATCTTATCTACAGCTAGTCGATTGTTATAGAATATCGCTTCACCCCCTCCTCTAGTCGTTCCTTGTCTGTTGTGCCATAGAGCATCGAAATCCCCGGGGAGGGCTGCCACGACATCCAGGATTGAGGTGTCCTCAAGCCAGGTTTCAGTAACCGCCAGGATGTCCATAGCCCCATCCTGGAGGAGCGAGAAGATTTCCAGGCTATGTTTCTGCAATGAACGTGTATTTAAAACTGCCACCTTAAGTCCTAGCAGGTTACCAAACTCTGTATTTTTGTGGGGAGAAAGTCGTGGGGCATGCACCCGCCACCCCCTTTATTTCCCAGTATATTTTCTGACCTCTGAGTGTCTTCTAGCCTTTTGTCCAAGACATAGTTCCCAAAGGCTAATGCCTGTAAGTCTTCTGCTGAGTAGGTCAGCGATTGACCAGGGGTCCTGGCCCCTGGACCCGGTCGGGCGCGGATGGGCGCAGATGGGCTTGCCTTTGGCACGCCTTCGGTGCCCCGCCAGCACGCCCACTGCGCGCGTCCGCTGCGCGTCGGCGCCATCAGCCGATTTTGTAGCTGGAGCTGACCAAATGACTAGAATGTCTCTCCTCCAATATGGCGGAGTTGGCGTGGCACACCAGAAGTGAGTGTTCCGGTGGAAAAGACCTCCTGTTAGGGACCTCCCTCCACTCAATCAGCAGTTAGCTGCTGCGGTGGACCGGGGAGGAGAAAACAGCATGATGCGTGCAGCAAGGGTAAGTGTTGCTTAGTTAAAAAAGCCCCAGATCAATGTTACCCCTGATTTAAAAGTAGATAAATATGCAAAGACGCGACGATTGAATTAAAAACACAATACAGTTTAAAACAGTAATACAAAGTGCAACAGTGCAAGTTTAAGGGAGGAGTAAAGCAGCAGTTCATGCCAGAGACTACCTTGATGATCCTAATCTGTCGGAAGGCTTGATCCTGGGCTGGAGTGGAGGTTCCTTCAGTGGCTGGAACCTGCCCACTTGTTCGGCCAAGTTGACCTATTGAGAAATGGAGAACATTCTTATTAGTGAAAGTGTGTATTGCACATTCAAATCTTTTGAGGCAAACACTGTAGATACCTAGAAAACAAAGGGGCCGATTCACAGAACTAATCTGAGATAAAATCCTAAACATACTACTTTTGGTATTCACAGAAGGCATTTAGTAGTAATAAAGTTAGGAGTCCTAACTTTACTACTACTAAATGCCTTCTGTGAATACCAAAAGTAGTAAGTTTAGGATGTTATCTCAGTTTAGTAGTAGTAAAGTTAGGAGTCCTAACTTTACTACTACTAAATGCCTTCTGTGAATACCAAAAGTAGTAAGTTTAGGATTTTATCTCAGATTAGTTCTGTGAATCGGCCCCTATATTGGTAGAGATTATTGTGATGATAGCTTCTAGTGGTATTGAACATATTATCCTAATTTTTATCAATTTCAAACAGTACAACTTCAAATTAGCAGGTAATAAGATATTGTTCATGAAGTGATTAGGGAGTATACCTGACATCTCCCAGCCATTCCACCCAACACAGTGGAGAGGTGAAATGTGTAATTTACAATTCCAAGGCCTAGCTGACTGCAAAACAGACATTTCCGCTACTTGGATGGATGTTTGGCATTAGTCATCATGTGAACAGTGCAGTGTGTCAATTTTTGCAAGTATCACTTATATTCCGCATAGTCATTTGCATACCTGACAAATTCTGTGTCAACACGTTTGATTAGTGAAACTCATGTCATCAATACAATTGGTTGAGTGGAACAGGACAACATTCAGAAAACAACATAAGCCATTTTCAGAAGGGAACATTGAATAGGGATTGATCACTACATGACACTTTGCCATGTGTTGAAATAAGTTAGGAAAGAGAGAATGTGCAACATGACATAGCAATATTCTTTAGAGAAACAGAAACAGGGCATCATGGTAGTTGTAGTCATTTCAAAGACAACTTCCCAACACTTGCAAAATGGTTGGTGGAACATACCTGTGGAAAATATGCAATGGAAATGGGCCAGACACATTTTGGCACACATATGGGTAATGGGTCATTTGATGTTGTAACACATACAGGCACCATACCATCATGTCACATGTAATGGAGATGTACACCTGTAATCTTAGATGCAACACTATACATTCACACAAACAATTATCTGATACTGATTCTTTGAGGTTTGTATGTTAGGAAAATATGTGCAGGACACATTGGCAACAGCTGAGTTGAGAACAGACAGGACATTGATGTTTATGGGGACTTTGCAAAGTGTAACTTACCAGACTCCCCTCCACCAAGTATTCCTGTGAAGCTTTCAGTATGTACGATCTGCAAGACCTTCTCCAACCAGGGCATATATGGTAACGGGAGCCTGGGAGAACCACCACCAGTCCTTTTGGCCTCCATGTGATGCTCAGAGGCCAGGGAGTGCACCCTCCCCCACAGGTCATTCCACCTCTTCCTAATATCCTCCTGTGTGAATAGGTTGCTTGCTGCAGCATTCACTCTGTTGAATATTCTGGCCCACATTTGTCTTTTCTTGGATATGGGTGTATTTTGGACTTGGGTTCCAAACAATTGTGGCTCTACTCTTAGGATTTCATCCACCATGACTAGCAATCCTCCCTCAGTAAAACATGGATTTTTGGGGCCTGGCATTGTGCAAAAAATAAGATTAATTTAAATAAATGACCACAATGTGCTAAAAGAAAGGGGATAAAGGGACAGGAAACAGGGAGAATAAAAAACAAAAAACCTCACATTACTGACAAAGCCTCTGGTATCAAAAGTCGTGGTGGAGCTGGTATGGTAAAGGATCATGGTCTGGAATGAGGTGTGTTTTATGGTGTGGTATGCAGTTGTATCCATTTGGCCAATGGACATCAGGTGTGTTCCGCTAGCATCCATCCAATGGCCACAGGGATGGTTCATTGTTGAGCACGTACCACAATAGCCTCACTCCATCTCGGAACCGCCACTAGTAGACCGCCAGCGCAACTGTGAAATCTAAATCGGCATGGCACGAACCCGCCGTCCTGATGGCGACAGAGTAGTATTCGCCAGTATTGGAGTCCACTGCGTCGGCGGCGGTGTACCGCAAAAACGGTGGGAAATACTGTCGGCATGGACGGCGAGGCAGCCTGCGTGCATCTAAACAAGGCGGGTAAAAGACTGTTTACTCAGCGGAGTACAAGGGACTGTCGCCGCAGCAGGATGATGGTTAGACCGCAAGATCAAAATCAGGCCCATAGTCTTCTTGCAGGACACCCACCTATCCAATACCAGATTGCTTTGTTAGATGATCTTTGTTATCATGCCCCTAGTGCTACATGCTTCATCTCCATCCAGAGGGGAATAGCCTTATTAGTGCGGGATAAGAGCTGGGCTTTGGCCGGACACAGCTTGTCCAAACATCTGGTGGACCTCAGTCCCCCAAACTAATAAACCACTTTGTCACAGCTTTACCCCTCAGCCCAGTGAAAGGTCAGTAGCCACACACTTTGTGTGTCCATCCTGGCCTCAAAACCACACTTTGGGAGTCAAAGGGCCAGATGTACGACCGTTTTTTACGGTCCCAAACAGGAGATCGGCCTGTTTGCGACCGCAAAAAAGGTTCCTGGCATGTACAAACGCAATTTTGCAAGTCACTGACTCGCAAAATAGCGTTTGCGACTCTCGCTATTAGGAAGGGGCGTCCCTTCCTAATAGGGAGTCTCAATGCAATGTACTATTGTTTTGCGACTGCATTTGCGGCCACAAAATGCTGGCAGTTTACCACCTACTTCATGTAGGTGGTAAACCACTCGCAAACGTGAAGGGGCGTCCCTTCCTAATAGGGAGTCTCAATGCAATGTACTTTTGTTTTGCGACTGCATTTGCGGCCACAAAATGCTGGCAGTTTACCACCTACTTCAAGTAGGTGGTAAACCACTCGCAAACGGGAAGGGGTCCCCTGGGGACCCCTTCCCCTTTGTGAGTGTGTACGAAAATATTTTTTAAGAGCAGGCACTGCCTCCCCTTAAAAAATGAAACTGAAAAGTTTCATTTTTCTTTTTTAAATGCATCCTGTTTTCCCTTAAGAAAAATGGGCTGCATTTAAAAAAAAAAATACTTTATCAAAAAAGCAGTCACAGACATGGTGGTCTGCTGATCCCAGCAGGCCACCATCCCTGGGAGTGCTAGTCATTCCCAATGGGGTCGCAAATTGTGCTTGCCTCATGAATATTAATGCGGCATGCAATTTGAGACCCCATTGGGAATCGCAAACAGTGTCTGAGACACTGTTGTACATTCACTTTTGCGAGTCGCAATTCAACGCAATTTGCGACTCGCAAAAGTGAATGGTCGTACATTTGGCCCTCAATCAATAAATAAGGGATCCACAGTGAACATGTGTTATCATTCTGTTCACTGGGGAGAGAATCAAAAACCTACACCGATATATTGTGACTTTCCTAGGATTATAACAAAGAGCAGTGGCAGATGATCTCAAGAGTCATGGAGGAGACACGTTACCCCAACAGAGGTCATTTTTTTAAAGAACGTATGAAAGTATGCTACTGGAACAAGGGAACAAGGAATGAACAAGGTGTTTCGGCCACAATACATTTTAATTTGAGTGACATTCAAGACACGTTGGTAAGTGTCTGCGGTTTTTGTGCTTAAATCAGAAAACTTCCCATTCGTGTATGCAGACAGTACATTTCTGTTAGAGCAGTCTAAGCTAGATCTTGAGTAGCAGCTACACTACTTTGTGATCTACTGTCAATCAACCTTTACAGCTAAACAAATGTCAGGTGTTCAGCTCCAATTTATTTCTGAAGGATTGGCCTAAACAGGCAGCAGAATCTATCAAAGGACAACATAAACACCTACCTTGGTTTGAAGAACAGGTATTGTAAATATGATTGTGAGGACTAGGGGATTGCATTCTAATATGCAATGCATTTTACAGAAGATTGTCAGTTAGGGCCTAATTATGACTTTGGCGGTCTTGGAGCGGGCTGCCATGCCAGTGGCCCGCACCAAGACTGCCAAAGTCGACTGTCACCCACCGGCCAGATTACGAGTTATTTTGTGGTCTGGTGGGCGGGCGCATTGTGGCCCAGCAGTGGTGCAGTACAAAGGCTCATATGTAAGCCTTAGAACTGCACCACCGCATGACCACAAATGCACATTACTGCACGGCGTGGACTGTGCAGTCCATGCCGTGCAGGAACAGGAACAATGCTTCAAAGTAGCTTAAATCGCCTTGAAGCTCGGATGATTGAAAGGTACCATACTGCCACAGAAGGTCTTAATGACCGGGATGAAATTTGGGCATTAATCTGACTTCACACCTGGATGGAATGAGCGTTCTGCAGTGACAATGGTTTTCTATTTGAGAAAAACTATGTATATATTTATGTACTTCTTCTCTCTGTTCTTAATTATCTGTCGCGATCTACCACAGTGTACTGTATTGCATGTATATATGTAAATATTGAATGTTTTTTTCTTTAGAATGTAAGCCTCTTTTGTATGAAGCATGCAAAACACCCAGATGTCGAATAATTCATATTCCCTGTTTGAATGCACTACATTTTGATGCACTACATTTTGTGTTTAGACTGGTCTCTCTCGTCATTTAGTAGAATACCTGTGAATATAGTTGGGGTTTCGGTTTGGCATTATTTTTAAATACACACTGTACCTCATTTGTGAGGTTTGAGTCATGCGTTCTGGCACAATTGTTCCTCCTTGGGAGGTATGACAAATCCTGAGTAATTATTGGGGGCAGGTGTACTGGTGCACGCCTGTTGGTTAGAACCTTTTTTTTTTTTTTTTTTAATACGTTGAGCGTTTGTGCCTGTTTCTCCCCACACAATTAGAGGAGTTCGCTCTTTGGGCAAGTATTGGCATATGGTCTATCCAGAGTCCCTTCTCAATTTTTTAGTCTGGTTCCATCTACGGAAGTAGTGGAGCCCGTCTCCAATGAAGACAATAGTATAAAAAACCATCCAGAGTCCTTTTTCTATTTTTAGCTCGGTTCCACCTACGGAAGTAGTGGAGCATGCTTCTAAAGAACTCCATATTATAGAAAACTACTCAGAGTCCCTTTTTTATTCTTTTTTCAGCCCACATCCAAGAGAGTCCGTCCTTGATATTAATTTCCGGGACGTGACGTGCAGGCTCACGCCATGAGTCGGTTTTGTTATTTAAATAGGGGAAGCATATCGTGCAAGTCTGGCACACGCGGAAGAATTTGAAAAGAACCGTAATTGATGACCGGCTTGAATCTTTAAAGCTGACCGGTAAGCATATATCTTTAGATCCGTAGTTTTGACTAGAGGATTGCTTTTTGTGGGTCGTCAGTCAGGTTAAACACGAGTCTAAGCCAGTGTTGTTTCGTTCGTTTTCCTTATAGGGAGGCGGTTGTACTCTGGGTGATTAGTTCTGCCATGAGAGAATAAGCACTACGTGTGAGATAAGTAAGTACCATACGAACCTTATGTGGAGGGCAGGTTGACTGACTTTTTTTGAAATAGAGAGATCAAATTTATAGATTGTTGTATTTTTTATTTTTTCAGGGGAATTTATTTTTTATCTCAGTGTCCATCAGGCGCCATCGAGGTGCAGTTTGAGGTTTTTAATTACATAACCTCATAAAGAACCAGGCGATGTTAGTCTTAAGGTTTTCCTTGAGTTTTTTACTGGTGATGGTTTGGAGTTAGGTTTCCTCTGCACTATTAGCATAATGCTACACTTCTATAATTGATAGATTGCAGTTGGAGAATGGTCTAGGTGCTTGATACGAAAGTTGATACTCCTTTGAACCTATACATCACAGATCAGTGTCTTTGCCTTGTCACGCCCTTACATGTTGGTTTTAGGTGGGCCTAGACACTGGGTGATTCACGAGCATGCTTTGTACAAATAAGTGACAAGATATGAATATGTATGAAATTATTAATAGATATATATTTATATGGTTTGATTTAGTATTGTTCCTTTGCCCTCGTCCTGAGGAGGCCGATTAAATTTCAGAGGCTGAAACGCGTCCGCGTCGACGATACTACTGTGGAGGAGTCCTTATTGAATATTTTATAAAATATGTTTTGTGACAGAAGAGAGCTACAAAGATAAGGGTTATTTTGCCTCTGTGGACACACCATTTGGCCACCTCCAAGTGGACTGCCTTAAATAAATGGGCAGACACTAATGTTATAAACATATTTTTAGGGTATTGGTAACATTATGTTGTCTATATCAGTGTTCATGTTATGTATATATTTTTCTTCATGTACATTTGTATGTGTGTGTAAATTTAATGTTATTTTTATTTTGAAGACCGGTTCCATCATGTATGTGTGCCCTATATCAAATTAGGTGATACATATCTATAGGATTGAAGGACTAAGGTGAGGGTAATTGATTGTTCCCGACACTTTAATAAAAGTAACATATTAATTCCTCCGTATCATTGTTCGCTTATATGATTGTGCAGGAACAGGAGTGCATGTATGGAGGGGGCCACAACCTGTGCCCCCCTTCCATGCACCTCTATGGACAGGTGCAAGAGAGTGCCTTGTAGGGCCCCCTTTGTTTCCTCACCACCAGCAGTTTCTTAGCGTGAGAACTGCCATGAGACTGCTGGCGGTGAGGAAACTCGTAATCTATTTGGCAGTGTCGCAGCCGCACCACCAAGCATACTGCGGCCTCAAGACTACCGTCCCAATGGCATGGATCGCAGATCCGAGGCTGTTGCGGCGGTCCCATGGAGGTCCGACCACTGCACTCGTAATACAGCAGTCGGATTACTGGTGTGGTGGTCCCCGACTGCCACTGCACCTCCACCGCGAGTTTGGCAGTCCTTTGGACCGCCAAACTCGTAATTAGGCTCTAAGTCATCTAGGGACATCATACAGTGAGAAAATGGTATAAATGGTCCTTTTTGGTGCCACAAGGCAACAGTTGGAAGATTCAAATACTAGAACTCTTTAAAGAGTGCTGCTTAAAGTCTGCTTAAAATCTCTGGATTCCATCTCCAAAAACCCAGACGAAGCACTAATGGTGGAGTTGGGTTAGGCCCTTCAGAAATGAAGTCTTGAAAATAAAATTTGATGAGTAAGTGGCAGTGGTCATGCGTTTGGTAAGTGACAGTGTCAATGCTCATGTGTTTGGACACAACTGTAAAATACTTATGTTGGAGGAAATGGAGAAATCATAGGCATTTTGCAGCCACACGGTGAAAGCAAAGAAAATTATTCTGGCAAAGAAAATGAATTTAATGGCTAGTTAAATGTCAGTCTTGCTAACTTAATCTGAAGGTAAACGGTTTCAACATCACCTTTATACAATAAATAGCAAAGTCAAAAGGTTTGGCTTTGGGAAGCCTGCAATGTTTTTATTGTTTAATATTTATTTTTGCATGCATGTGCAATAGAAATCAAATGTTTTAAAGCTAAAAAAGTAAGAATACTGTTGGGTATAATTTTGTAAAGAAAAATAAGTTGCAAATGAACCACTGGATTGTGAAATAGTGACCACGCAGTCAGTGGCGGCGGCCGCATGTCTAGAGTGGGGGGCAGGGGGAAGGAGGGGTAGAGTTGCGTAGTAAAATAACATTTTAAAAAAGACTTACCTGACGCTCAGCTCCTGCTGATGCTCCCGGCCACCTTGTTTCTCCTCTCGTCTGGCCCGGATGTGGATGGGCCTCAAGGCACAGGCTCCCCATCCAATCCAGACGCAGCTCTCATAGCATGAGAGCACCACCAGGATTGGTCTGAGCGGCTTTGTTTGCCACTTAAACAGTGCCTTGGAGCCTGTGGCTTTTCTCCAACCCAGCTGTGTAACACAGTTGGGTAGGAGAAACATAAGTGCGCGTGTCTGTTTGCCGGCCTAAGACGGCCAGCCAAATAGACATCTGCTCTTATAAGTGCACACTACTCCACCTCCCTGCCATGCCTGGCCTCGCCCTATACTTATTGCACGGCTCAGGCAGCAATAAATAAAATGATAATAACATTGTGTATTATCATTTGATTTATCATTTGCTGGCTCTGGGCAGGGATGCGACGCTCCTCTGCCATTACGGAGGAGCCACCCTTGCATGACGCAGGATGCAGTTTACTAGAGGTAGCACACCAGCTTATTGGAGAGAGGGAGAGAGCTGCTGTGAAATGAGCTTCCGGGTCCACAAAAAATTAAGACCAACCAGAAAACATTTTCAAAAATGTAATAAAAATAAAGGATCGGCCCACAAGCCCAAGCACACCAGCCTTGGCACTGAAGTGTACTCAAGTGTACTAACGCACTGAAACGTGCTCAGGCAGTTGTGCATACGTTATTAGACAAAAATACCATGACTCACACTACAAGACTGTCAATGGATAAAGTGGGCTGAGACGTTGCCCCATGCTACATGCTATAGAAGGCTAAAACAAAATGTCAGTGACAGCTGGGTTGGCCAATGACGGTTGAGGACTGATACAAATCCTTCTATGTGCGGATAAATGTATGTATTTTTATAACGCTTATCTTTAAAATAAGGCTGGTGTAGCAGCTAACTCTCTCTCTAGACTGGACATATAAAATAACCTGTCACTGATGTCTCAACTGAAAATGACTTTCGGGCTTGTCTGAACCACGTTCCAATCAAAACTTGAGAATGTTTATAGAATAGGAAGCAAACAATGACAATAATAGTGTATTTGTAATTCGACACATTTGAAACCATTCTCCACCAGATTCTGAGTACCTAGGGGCCTATTAGGATGGCGGTTGGATGTCCACCGCCGGGCCGGCGGTGGCGCCCGCCGTACCGGCGGTGCACATCCGCCCGCCATCGCAACCAGGAAAACCGCCGGTCACATTAGGATGGCGGTGGTGACTGTGGCGGTGGGAAAATCCGACCGTCGCTTTTCCGCTGGTTTCCATCCGCACTCCTGCCTGGCGGACGGATTAGGACCGGGATAATGGTGGCGGTGCCGAGCAGGCTCCGCCGGCATGATTATGATGCCGGCGGTAGCCAGCCTTTCTGCAGCGGTCAGACCGCAATTGAAAGGCATGCGGTGATTGTCTTCCGGGGGCCCGTTGTAGGCCCCCAATGTGTTGGGGGGGGTGGGTGTACTGGGGGGGTACCCATGGTCCCCCCCTACATTTCCCTGTACCAAGTGGCAGGCACTGTGCAGTGCCTGCCACGCAGTGCAGGGAAATGCAGGATATGCTCCAACCGCCGCAATGTTAATGCCCGCGATCCGACCGCAGCGGTCGGATTTTGACAGCGGGCCATCGTAATTCGACCGGCGGTGATGTCGCGGTACATGCGGGCGGTCTTTTCCCGCTACCACGGCGGTCGGGGAGGTTTCCCGACCGCCATCATAATAGGCCCCCTAGTTTGAGGAACAATTTACATAAGGCCATGTTCGTGTTGAAACGAGTGGTCAGTCTTCGAAAACGCCCTGGACCTGTTTTGAATGAAAGGTAACACTGATATTTCTATCCCATTTGAGGTGACTATCAGAGCAAAATGCGTAAGTGCCCTGCAGGTGAGAAATATAGGAAAACTGATGCAATAACTTATCCTGACCCCGTGGCCGAATAATCTACTTCAAATAAGTTAGAAAGAATTTTTAAATATTCAAGCGTGAATTCACTATAACCTCAAAGTGTAATTCCTTCAGGTTCCTAGTGAAACTATGCACTTAAACACGAAAAGATGTTTGTTTTGTTTTGTCTTCATGTGCTTGCTTGTATGAGATTCCTTTTAAGAGACTGCCTTTGTTAGCCTAAAATGTATTAGCTTTGAGGAAAGCAGCTGGAGATGAGGAGTGCTTTATGACAGATGTATCTCCAGCTGCTCAGCGTGGGGCCAATAAAAAGCTTTCTTCTTGCATTGTATTTAAGTTGCATTTATTTAGCGATTCGGCATTTGCTAACGGTTAGAACATTACTCGTGGGAGTGATATGGATGAAAGAGTGTGTGTCTGTTATGCACTTATGCGAGTAGTGCTCTGTTCTCGTTTCTTAGTTTTTTGCTACAGCGCATTATTATGTAGCAAAGTGAAAGACGAGAGAGGAAGGAGGCTTATCATATAAGCTACTTTTGGATAAAAATGAATGAACGCAGAGTAGCCTATGCTTGAAGAGTTTTGGTGCTGTGCATGCATTCGCAGCTGGCAGGGGCGGGCGCGGGGGTGGGTCACATGGGGGGGGAATACATTTTTTTTTAAACTTACCTTGAGGGCGGGCCCGCGTCTCTGGTCCTGCTCCTGCTCCCCTGCTTCCGACTCCAGGAACAGGAAGAAAGCATTCAGGCTCCCTTCCCTAAGCCAATCACAACGCTGCAATTCAGCATTGTGATTGGTCTGAGCGCCGTGACATGGTGCTCAGCCAGGGGCTGTAGGGTTGGGCATGTTCTCCATGCAGGCTGTAATGCAGCCTGCATGGGAAACCGGGAAAGTGTGCATGATGGTTTGGGCGGCCCGAGAGTCAATGCGCACTTAGGAGTGGGCAAACCACTAGCTTCCCCGCTCCGAGAAAAGAGCAGCTCCGCCCACCTCCTCTCCTGCAAAGCAATTATCATTTTATGTTTCTACTTTGGCACTGTTTAAAATCAGTGGGGCGACGCTCCTCCGCCATAGTGGAGAAGCCGCCACTGGGTGCATGCATGGGAGAACGCTGCTCATATGATGTAAATGCAGTCATGCAGCTACACTGCTGCATAGAGTGGATAAAGATAGTGACGCTGTCTGTGCGAGTGGTTGTGCCTATTATAGTGTTAGGGAAATGTCTTTCACTTTCAGGTAGCTGAAATCTAGCCAACTCTCCTTGTAAAGGCAATTAACTCGGATATAATCTTGAGTTCATTTGTGCTGAATAGTGCCTTTCAACGTAGGAAAGCTATTGGTCATCAGAGAGTGTGAACACTGCATTCAGGCTGTGTATGCATTGGGTATGTTCGGCTTGGCCAAGCACCATCAATAAACAACGTTTCTCAATGGGTCATAGCATTGGTGACTGCTGAATTCTGAAAGTGGTGGGGCGCACATACCTTCTCTGATTTTGACTGAGCAAGCAGGTGATAAGAGCAAGCCTACACTCCTTCATGAATACTTGGGAGGGTTCCTCTGTGGTCTGCCTACCCTATTTAGTCAACAGAAAGCTTCCCCTGATTACCCAATGGTGTAGAGGACCATCAAAGGAAGAGCGTTACACTGCCCATCCTACCTAGGATGGACAGTGTGATGTCCTCTCTTTTCTGTCCCTCACCGAGAGTAGAAAAAACAAATAATAAAACCCACATTTGGGGAAAAAACTCCCTGCATAAGGGGGTCATTAGTTTTATGTCATTCAATAACAAACTTCCTTTTTGGGAGTTTTTTTGAAGAACAAAATCTTTGTGAAAGTTTGGTCGATGGCCATCAAAACAGACAATGAATGTCCACCAAACATGTACATTAACAGAAACTGCCATGATGTTATCTGGCAGCCTGTTTTATACTTTACGTTTTTCAATTTATTTTCATATTCCTGTTGCAAGCTGGGACCTTGTAGCACTATAAGTACATGTCACTATTCCCCACTGTGCCAACAAGTATTACATTATTTGATTCTCTACTTACACACAAACACATCTGCAGTGAATCTGATCTATATAATGTAAAAGAGTGCATTTATTTTTCATTCAAGGTGTGTGTGTTATATACAGTTGACTGAAGTTGACAGGGTAACAAATACATACAGAATATGTTTTTCTTTTTAGCCACATCCCTGAACCTGTTCCAACATTCACTGACCCCCACCCATATTACACACCAGAGTTCCCATACTTTTTTTATCCACTTCAACCACTGCTTGTTAACCGCTGATATTTTTTCTGCTCTTGAGTAAGTTCTAAAAAACCCTTCTAATTCGATTCTGGCCAATTGTCCTTTTTAGTAGCCTGAGAGGAAAAGGTGTTAACAACAATTTAGATCTTAAAGTACAGTGTGATCATGAGGACCACAAAATAAAAGTCTGAATCAGTAAATTGAAGTTCAACGGTTTAGTACAAACTCAAAGCCAGACTGATATATTTCAATCTCAAAAACATTGTATAAAAGTAAAAAATAACCAAAGGGAGACCAAAGCGTCTTACAATATTGGTCCTCAACCGCAAAGAACATATCAGGATCTTAGTAGCAGTGAAGCAGAAAATAAGGAAAAGGATTTGATGACTAGACAAATGGTTTTGATCTTTCTCCCCATACATGGAAAAGACTTGCACCATCTACTAAACCCTACTCTAACCTAAGTATAGGGGAAACGCTATTGAATCAAGAAAGCAAAAAACATGTCAACATTGAACCTTTGTAGAAGTTCTATAAGTAAAGAGTCATGTATAGCATGGAGTCACACAATCAGAAATACCAAGAGAGGTCTGTACCTCTCCAAGTCTAAAAGGGAATCTAACTAGCCCAAAGTGGGTTCGCTAATTAAAATGCAAAAAGAACATTTGAGAAATATGACCTCATACACATCAAAGTACTTTTCCAGTTCCCAAGAAAGAACTTGGCACCTTGAACTACTCCCATATTCCAGTCTCCGCTTCCAAAGCATTCTTAGATTCCTCCCTTCAGTTGATAGTATCAACTGGTAACACTTCCTTTGTTCTTCATTAAAATTATTCAACCTTGCCAGTTCTTCTTTGCCTCATTATCGTCGAAATACAATGCGCTTTTCACTAACTAATGAATGCCTTTGGTCTGCACCTGCAAAGGAGACAAACATGCAGAAAAACAACTTTCACATTAGTATTAAATGTCTTGACTGTAAGCTTAAGGTCCACAATCATGCTAACTTAACAATTTCCTTTAAATGCATTTTAATTCTACAACCTACATATAAATGATACTGTACTCATATATGGCGCAATAAACTATTTCATGTATTGTAAAACAGAAAGGACAACTGGTCATAATTCATAAAGAAAGCATTACACACACATATGATTTAATCTCACTAATCCTTGGCGAATGAACTGCATAAAATACATTTTAGCACACCACCTTACAATCTAAACCTATAGAAAATTAATATCAGCAATCCAGATTTCTCTGAAAAGGAAAACAAATTAATATGGAGACAGATGTATATCAAAAAACACAATAGATGCACTTTCTATACTTTTAGTGCTCCTTATCTCTTTAGTATTATTGCATCACATGAGTACATAAGGCCAATATATATGTGGCCTAGCCAAACGTAAAAGGATGGAGCCAAAATTATGCTACTCCATTTGTAAAAAGCAGAAGAGAGGAACTCCTATTTATGGCAAACTCCGTTTTAATGAAAAATTGGGTGAATGGGTTTGGGTTAAGGAAAGGTTTGTGTACAATGATCATTTAATTTATTTACGTGTAATATTGTAAACGTTTTGGCAGAGGGCTTCAAATGAATCTTAACATTGGAACTAGAAATGGATAAAAGTAACAGATGGTTGCAGGAGCTAGTGTTTGAGAAGGAAGGGTCCTAAGTTTGCAGCTGTTGGAAGAAGCGCAAAGTGAAAGTGTGAAATAATGGACTTCGCTTTTTGTTATTAAAGGGCGTAGGTAATGCTCTCAGCATAAAGATGAATTGTTGTGCCTATCATGAGCAATACTCTCTCAGCACACTCACCACAAAGTTTCTTAGGACAGTGTGAATACCAGCCTTGAAGGGGAGATGGGCAAATTGGCGTAAGTCGGGGGTACATGCGGGCAGATGGTGTACACCTGCTATTTTCACAGCCGTCCACCCTGCCAAGACATTGGGCCCCACTAAAATATGATGAATTAGTTCCGGTGTAGGTACCAGACAGCAGGACATTTTCAGCAATGTCTGCACATTGTCTGCTTTCGTTACGAGCAGCAATGTGTAGACAAGGAGGGTGTTTCTTATTTTAAATTCCAGCTGTCCCAAAACAAAGGCCGAAGTTAAGAGGTCATCAGGCCTCCTTTTGTTCGAGTAGCCTCTCTGGGAGCTATCAGGAGTCTCACACCTAAATGCAATGCAGGGTAAACAAAGGCACACAGCTTATCACTCTAAGGGTACTTAAAAGAGGCATGCTTTTGAGTTTGTTCAGTCCTGTATATAAGAGCTATGCATGCACTATAAGAATGTCAGATGTGTTTGTCTGTCCCAGTATTGTCACAAATAACAACAATTTTGTTTTATTTCTTTTATAGTTACATAACACAGTGAAGGTTACAAGGCGTAGGAGTCACATCTCCTTCGGATCACTGACATAATATCGACTGACACAATTTCGACCTACCAAAATATCGGGACAAAAATATCGATAACACTAATATCGACATCCTATACTTAACTAAGAAAATACACAAATATCGACTACAAAATATCGCAAAACATTAACATCGTTTTCAACATTATCGAAGTCAAAAATATCGTTATAAATAATATCAGACACATAAACATACAAAAAGACAAAAATATCGATCACAAAAATATAGACAACAAAATTATCGTTTAAAAAAATATATCGACATGTTAAATATTTTATATTAACTCAAAACATACCCCCAAAATATAAAAATAGCAATAACACACACAACATACATAATAAATCACTTAACATATATATTATAAAAATAACAAAACAATATCATAAACATTTATAACTCCACAAATATTATATACTACTCCAAACATAATATATAAAATAAAATGTAACACTTTCACATTTAAAACGGTATAAATATCAAATAATGTAGTGCACCATTTTTTTCTCTTTTAAAAAAAAAACTGAAACTTAGGGGCCGATTATGATGGCGGGCGGACTTTGTCCGGCCGCCATCGCCCCGGTAAATGGGACCGCCCGCTATGTGTGCGGCGGTCCCGCACATGTGATTAGGATGCCACCGCCACGGTGGCGGTGGCATCCCCCATTTCCAGCATTGTGGCGGGCGGTGCTCACAACACCGCCCGCCACAGTGCTGGAAATGCATGTTGTGCATCTGTATGCACAACGTGACAGGCACCGCGCGGTGCCTGCCATGTTGTAAATGCAAATGCGGTACCCCCCATGTGCACCCCCCACCCCCCAAAATACCTGGGGGCCCGCTACGGGCCCCCAATGTCAGGGACCGCGAGCCTTTCCGTGGCGGCGACGCCGCCATGGAAAGGCTCATCACCGCCGGCATCATAATGTGGATGGCAGTGTCTTGCAGACACCGCCACCATATTAATCCCTTTTCCGCCCGGTCGACTGATCGGCCGGGCGGAAAACATGCGGACGGTCTTTCCGTCCGCCGGGGTCCCCTCCGCCATGGTAATATGGTGGGGGGGAATTTGGTGGTGGATGGACGAAAATGGCGGGCGGATCGCCACCGCCATGCGGGCGGTGGCGATCCGCCCGACATCGTAATCGACCCCTAAATTAGCATTTTCCACAAATAGAAAACAACTGCTAAATTTATTAAAACAATCAGTAACAACCAATGAAATACACATACAATTGAAATAAACCAATTAGATTGGAAAAGTAATTAATAACACACTATATAAACACACACAAATTAAACATTATTTTACCTAGCAAACAAAAAAGCAACAATAAGGAGAAACTCTGCCGGATTGCTGAAACAACACAGAACTGCATTACAGCAAACTCTGATTACATCTCCACAAAGTAAGTAAAATAGCATTTTAAAACTACTGCTACTAAAAATGCTCTCAAAATAATCTTCTATAAATAAAATAATTAATATGTATTTTTTAAATTATATCTCCTCTACAGATAATTCTGAAAAAGTCAAGGAACTGCAGAACAGTGCGAAAAGTCAATTTACAAATAAGGCAAGTATGACTCAAAATAACTAAATCTATTTTTTAAAATAGCAAACAGGAGTACTAGCTAACAACAATCCCCCCCGCTACAATTGCAATTAAACAGAATAAATAATATCACTATTTTTTCACAGAAATCTCTACAAAAAAACGAAAACCAAACAGCAAAGAAAACGAATCAACATTTAACAAAGTCTGCAAATTCAACATTGTAAGTATAAAATTGACAATGTTCATTTTTAGAAAATACAACATAACATGTATTTTTTAATTAATTTTTATATACATCTCTCTTTGCATTTGAAGATTCACCATGACTGAAGAGGCCCAATTTACTACTTCCCAGAAAGGAAAATTATTATTATCTTATATGGGGTATGTGTACACCCAAGAAAAGCAAACAGGGGACAAAGTCAACTGGAAATGTAGCAAATATTATTCGAACAAATGTTATGGTAGGGCTGCTACAAAGGAAACAACTGTATTATATGTTAGAGAGCATAACTACCCCCTAACTTAGCTGAAATTGAAGTTAGAAATGCCAACAACAGAAATCCTTAAAAACATAGGGGCCGATCACGATGGTGGGTGGATCGCCCCCGCCGGGCCGGCGGTGGTCACTGCCGGCCCGGCGGGGGCGATCCGCCCACCATCCCGACAGCAAAGACCCCCTGCCATATCATGATGGCTGGGGGGTCCGCGGCGGACGGAAAGACCGTCCGCCGCTTTTCCGCCGGTCGACTCGTCGACCGGCGGAAAACGTGCTGAATATGGTGGCGGTGTCTGGAAGACTCCGCCACCAATATTACGATGCAGGCTTCGAGCAGCCTTTCCATGGCTGCTTTGCCGCCATGGAAAGGCTGGTGGTTCCTGCTGTTGGGGGCCTGTTGCAGGCCCCCAGGGTGTTGGGGGTGGGGGGGCACATGGGGGGTACCTATGGTACCCCCCTGCATTTGCATGTACAATGTGGCAGGCACCGCGTGGTGCCTGTCACGTTGTGCATGTAAATGCACAACATGTATTTTTACATTGCGGCGGGTGCTGCTTGCAGCACCGCCGCCGCAATGTAAAATATACGGGATGCGCCCGCCATTGTGGCGGGCGCATCCTAATGTGTATTGCGGACCGCCGCACCTATGGTGGGCGGTCCCTTTCGCAAATGCGATGGCGGGCGGACTTTGTCCGCCCGCCATCGTAATGACCCCCTCAGTCCCCTACTTGACTACTTTGAGGATACCTGGGTCGGAAGACTACACAGCTCTGGACACAGAAGACAGCCTAAATATCACATTCCATGGTGGAATGTATATAACAGTACCCTAAATAAAGAGGCTAAAATTAACAATACTGTGGAAGGATGGCATAACGCCTTCCAAGCCACAACAGGCAGAACTATACCAACTCTACAAAAACTATTGCAATCTATCCAAAAAGAGCAAAGCTACCAACAACTTAGGGGCCGATTCCGATCTGGGTCGGAAATCTCTGCAACCGAGCCGGATCCGGAGAGATTTCCGACCGAGCCGGACTCCCCCAGTCCGACCGAGCGAGTACGATGCGGCCATATGCTGCCCGACTCGATTCGGTCGGACTCCCATTGAAGTCAATGGGAGCCGGTCGTACAACGCATACACGGGCTCCCATTGACTGAATGGGCACGTTGCGAAACAGGGGCGCCCCCTACAGTGGGTACACGTCGGTGCGACTCGCACCATACATGCATGTGTAGGGGGGACCCTTGGGTCCCTTGGGTCCCCCCTGTGTTCGACTCATGTGGCTACGCATGCAGGGGGGTCCGACACGGACCCCCCAAGTCCGGCTCCGGGTGCTTTTGCGAGCCGGATGCTCCGACTCGATCCGGCCGGCCGACGCGTGCATCGTACTCGCTCGGTCGGGAAACGTCTCCATTGCGTGGTGCGAGCCGTGTCCGTACGAGTCAGCCGGAGCGGTTCGGACCCGGGAACGAGTCGGTCGGCGATTTCGCCTGCACTCGCATCGTACTTGCTCGCTGGGATGACTGTACGAATCGGTCGGAAAAAAGGCCTCCGAATCGGATCCGGTAAAGCCGAATCCGATTCGGAGCCCTACCGGCCGAGATCGGAATCGGCCCCTTAGAATGGAACAATCTATAACTCAACTAGGCCCAAAACTAACCAT
This sequence comes from Calotriton arnoldi, assembly GCA_963921515.1. Lineage (NCBI taxonomy): Eukaryota > Metazoa > Chordata > Amphibia > Caudata > Salamandridae > Calotriton > Calotriton arnoldi. Next base: position 258,526 of record CAWUFW010006814.1, on the reverse strand, counting down.
ACAAACTAAACAAATGTTTGAGTACTTACAATTCAAAGTAAGACTCTACCCAACAACTAAAGGATTAGAGTACCTAGAAACAATAGCTAAAAGCCTACTTTAAATAAATATAACTTTAACCTACCTAAAAATGTAATTTAAAAACAAACCGTCAAATAAATCTTTTTTTCCTAATGCAAAAATATAATTATTTTGTCAATTATTTTATTGGACATGCTAAAAATAAATTGACATAATAATTATATTTTATACAATACAAATAACTCAAACAATAACATTATAAACATTTTCCTCCCACGATAAATAATAAAAATGTACTTACAGTTTTAGTTGCTGAAGAAGAGTAATCCAAAGTCCCATATAAAAATCTAGAGTTATTTCAAAAATTAGTATTTCCAAAAATTAACCCCCAAAAAAATGGAAAAATTCAACTGTAGCAAAAGTAATCCATCAGCAATAAGTCCACCAACGATAAACCATAAAAAAAAAACGAAAAATAGTTTATAAAAAAAAAAACCCTCCAGGAAAACTCGAAAAATTAAGGATGTGTAAAATAATAATTAGTTTAATAAAACTAATACACACTCCCTTAAAAAAAAAAACGCATTCTTCTCCTGACGATAACTTCCAATGGATAAAAACCTATTAGGAAATAAAATCCCTCCCGCACAAAAACACATAACCACTATATATAATTACAAATAAATACAATATTAACAACAGACTTTAAACATAATTAGACATATCTATTAAACTCTAACACAGACCGTTTAACAAACCAACGACATTTCGCACACTACTAATTTAAACATACAACTCACCTAAACTTCCAAAACCTAACACTACATACACTATATACAACTGCACTACCTTCAAATTACACTTATATTAAAGTTTTAATATTGAAAATTAAACTTACCTTAACCGATGCGACGCTGCTTCGGACCGCGAGCTTCTCCCCTCAGAAATGACCTAAAATAAAACCGATAGCTTACAAAATACAACTTTTGTGTAAAAATGCCTGCCTTAAATAATAAATATTTCTATTTTCCATTATTACAATTATTATATATTACAAATACATAAATGTAAATATTTCTAAAAATACTACAAAATATATATTATTTTTCAAAAAATATTTGAGATATTATGTTTAATGTAAAATTATAATAATAAATATTATAACTAAAGAAATATTTATTAATATAATAAAAAATATATACATGTAATGTGCAATGTATATTTAAAAATTGTAATATGTTTTAGTAATATGAAAATATTGTAATAATGTTATAAAAAATGTTTGCAAAATGACTTATGTTCTTAATAATATTATTTATATTAAAAATCTAAATAATATTTCCAAAAATAAAACATATGTTAAAAACTACAAACAATTATAAATATGCGTTCAAGTATTTTTGTTAAAGTACATATGTTATTATTGAAATGAACTATATGTATGAATGTAAAAAATTTGTGCAATTAAAAAAAAAATTATCTACTGTTACCAAAAACATTATGGGGCCTATTAGGATGGCCACCCTAGCGGTGCTGGGACCGGCCGCCAGTGGTGCGGCGGTCCCACACAGGGGATTAGGATGCCACCGCGGCGGTGGCATCCTCCATTCCCAGCATTGTGGCGGGCGGTGCGCACAGCACCGCCCGCCACAATGCTGGGAATGCACTGTTACGATTGCCGGCCGGGTGGACTGGGGGCCTACTATGGTGGTGGTGCCTAGCAGGCACCGCCATCCATATTAGGATGTGTGGCATTCAGAGCCTTTCCATGGCGGCGATGCCGCCATGGAAAGGCAGGCGGGAATCGCTTTGGGGGCCCGTTGCAGGCCCCTGGGGGGGTGGGGGGCTGCACTTGGGGGGTACCCATGGTACCCCCCTACAGTGCCATGCACAAGGTGGCAGGCACAACATGCCATTTTGGCATTGCGGCGGGTGCTGCTGTAGGCAGCACCAGCCGCAATGTCAAAGATGCAGGATGCGACCGCCAGGGTGGCGGTCGCATCCTAATCAGTGGTGCGGGACTGCCGCACGTCTGGCGGCCGGTCCCAGCACCGCTAGGGTGGCGGGCAGACGAAAGTCCGCCCGCCATTGTAATGAGGCCCTAAGTTAGAATTAACAATAAGTCAGGGAAGGTGCTGGACACTAAACATATATAATTTAATATTCCCACTCCAATTAACAATAAGTCAGGGAAGGTGCCGGACACTAAACATATATAATTTACTATTCCCACTCCAATTAATAATAATAAGGGAAGGCGCTGGACACAAAACATATATAATTTACTATTCCCACTGCAAACTACATTAAATCAGGGAAGGTGCCGGACACAAGACATATCTAATTAACTATTCCCACTCCAAATTACATTAAGTTTGAAAAGGTGCTGGACACTAAACATATATAATTTACTATTCCCACTCCAATTAATAATAAGTCAGGGAAGGTGCTGGACACAAAACATATATTATGTACTATTCCCACTCCAAACTACATTAGGGGCCGATTACGATGGCGGACGGACTGGAGTCCGTCCGCCATCGTGGTGGTAACCGGGAACGCCGGCAATACATGCGGCGGTTCCGCACACCAAATTATGATGCAACCGCCACCGTGGCGGACGCATCTTGCATTTTAACATTACGGTGGTTGCTGCTGACAGCAGCACCCGCCGCAATGTTGAAAATGCGTGTTGTGCATTTCACTGCACTACGTGGCAGGCACCACACGGTGCCTGCCACTTAGTGCACTGAAATGCAGGGGGGTACCATGAGTACCCCCCCAGTGCACATACACCTCCTCCCAACACAAGGGGGGCCCGCAACCAATCCCCGTCAGCCTTTCAATGGCGGTTTACCCGCCACGGAAAGGCTGGCTTCCGCCAGCATCTTAATTCGGCGGACGGAGCCTGCTAGGCTGCGCCACCATTTTAAGCATGCTGACTGCTCCGCCTGGCAATCATAACGATTGCCTGTGGTGGTTCCGTGGTGGACGGTCTTTGCGACCGCTGTGGTCCTAAAGCGATTCCCACCGCCATCGTAATTTCGGCAGTGGGAAAATTGCTGTCAATTGACGGAAGGATCGCCACTGCTGGGCTGGCGGTGACGATCCTTCTGCCATCGTAATCGGCCCCTATGTTAGAAAAGGTGCTGGACACTAAACATATATAATTTAATACTCCCACTCCAATTAACAATAAGTCAGGGAAGGTGCTGGACACTAAGGGGCCGATTCCGATTCAGGCCGGAAATCACTCCGACCGAGCCGGAGCCGGAGAGATTTCCGACCGAATCGGACTCTAGCAGCCCGACCGAACGAGTACGATGCGTACGCATGCAATCGGTCTCGATTCGGTCGGACTCCCATTGAAGTCAATGGGAGCCGGTCGTACAACGCGTACGCGGGCTCCCATTGACTCAATGGGTGCGAGGCGAACAAGGGCGCCCCCTACAGCGGGTACGTGTCAATGCGAATCGCGCCGTACATGCACAGGTAGGGGGACCCATGGGTCCCCCCTGTGTGTGACTCGCACGGCTACGCGTACAGGGGGGTCCGACACGGACCCCCAAAGTCCGGCTCCGACTGCCCTTTGGAACCGGACGGCACGAGTCGGACGGACTGCTCGAGGCGCGCATCATACTTGCCCGGCCGGGGAACGTCTCCATTGCGCGGTGCGAGTCTTGTCCGTGCGAGTCGGTCGGAGCGGTTCGGACCCGCGAACGAGTCGGTCGGCGATTTTGCGTGCGCTCGCATCGTACTCGCTCGCCCGGATGCACGTTCGAATCGGTCGGGAAAGAGGGCTCCGAATCGGATCCGGTTAAGCCGAATCCGATTCGGTGCCCTACCGGCCGAGATCGGAATCGGCCCCTAAACATATATAATTTACTATTCCCACTCCAATTTATAATAAGTCAGGGAAGGCGTTGGACACAAAACATATATAATTTACTATTCCCACACCAAACTACATTAAATCAGAGAAGGTGCTGGACACAAAACATATATTATTTACTATTCCCACTCCAAACTACATTAAGTTAGAAAAGGTGCTGGACACAAAACATATAGAATTTTATATTCCCACTCCAATTAACAATAAGTCAGGGAAGGTGCTGGACACTAAACATATATAATTTTATATTCCCACTCCAATTAACAATAAGTCAGGGAAGGTGGTGGATAATAAAAATATATTTATTTTACTATTCCCACTTCAAACTACATTAAATCATGGAAGGTGCTGGACTTACAACATATATAATTTACTATTCCCACTGCAAACTACATAAAATAAGTAAAGGTGCTGGACACAAAACATATTTAATTTACTACTCCCACTACAAAATATATAAAGTCATGGTAGGTACTGCACACTAAACATATATAATATACTATTCCTAATATCAACATATATAATTTATTATAACTAAATTTAAATTTTATTTAAAAATTAATATTTATTTTTAACATATATGTAAACATATATAATAAATACAAATATTAACATTAAAAAAAAGTACAAACAAATTCAAATAAATGTTAATAATTGTTACCAAATACAAAATTATAAATAACTAAATACAAACTAATTACTCTCACTAATAAATTTTAACATTTTAAAATAAATTATCAAAATTAATTTGTAAATGTTTTATAAACTTAAAACATACTCCATTGTACCCACTATAAAAACAACATCCCAGTACTCCAATAATTAAATTTTAAATTAAAATGTACATTTTTTTAAAAATGTTATCACTAAATTTCTAAAGCCCTAAACACCCTTATACACAATAAATTTAAATTAATTTTAATTTGAAAGTTCACTTTTTTTTTAATTTTGAGAACTTTGTAAAAAAATTAAAACACCATTATCCCCTATTAACACAAAATCACTCTCATAAAAAAATTGTAAATTTATATTAAATTTTAGCAAAACAATTTGAATCTTCCCCCAAAATTTCAAAAACACTCCCCACCCTTATCCCCTATAAACCCAACACCCCGCACCTAAATATTATTTATAATTTCATTTATAAAAATTAAGGTGTCCATTACGATGACGGACGGTAAAAAATCCGCCAACTACCACAGTGGCAAAAATCCGCCCGCCTACACCGTCTGAATACCGACCGAGCAATTACGATGCCGCGAACCGAAAACCGCCGGAGGCGGAAAATAAACAGAAAATACCGCCCGCCCATCTCCGAGTCTAAGTCCATCCGCCCGCAACGGACGGAAAGACGCAGGACAAGCCAAAACCGCCCGCCCTGACGACCGAGACACCGCCCGTGAAATTAGGATCGTACCGACATGAGCGCGGAAAATCCACAAATACACCGCCCGCCAGCGCAAACAACAGTGACGAAAATGGACACGGCGGAAGCCCTGGCGGCCACGTCCATGCACAGAAACCATCCGCTGATGAAAACAAACACACACAACATGGCCAACAAGTCCACACAGCAACCCACGCACAAATACCCAAACACAGTACACATCCCGGAAACACACCCCCCTGGACAAAAAATCAACAACAAATCCCAGAACACCAGCCACAACACACCTGAAAACAACAGACCATCATGACACACCCACATAGGTAAGTACAAAACCAGCCCCTTCACAGACCACAACCCCCTGCAACATTACAAACTGAGGATGAAAGCACACAACACAGCGAGACAGAAAGGACAGCAGCACACCACAGACACGCACCTATCACACCCATCACCACCACCACCAAACACCTGACCCACAAACCCCCTGCACATCACACACCACACACCGCACCAGCACCACAAACACCAAAACACACACCATGGCATCACACAGAATGCCCAAGTTCACTTCCACCGAGCTGACGGTCATGGTCGACGAGATCGTCAAGGTGCACCCACAAATTTATGGCAACCAGGTCCAACAGACACCACTATCCACCAGAAACCGGTTGTGGAGCAGGATCGTAGACCAGGTAAATGCAGTCGGGAACGTTCCACGCAACAGAGGAGAAATAAACAAAAGGTGGAACGACCTCAAAAGCGTGGTCAAGAAGAAGGAGAGCAAAAACCGAGAGCTGGCTGCCAGGACTGGCGGAGGGAATCCTGCGCTATTTAAGACCTTCAAGGCATGGGAGGAGAAGGTGCGAGTCATCATACATCCGGAGATCCTCACCGGATTACTAGGGGGAGTGGAGGCTGGTAAGTACAAACAAACGTATACCAGCACACCGCTATGTAATCACATGCACTACCACCATGCCATAGCTCCTAGGGACAAACACCCCCATGTCCAGTACACAATACACAAGACATCACCCACACATGCAACAGACACTCACACACTCAGCCCAAAGCCACCAACTAACAAAACCATGGGGGCATGTGTACAGTCAGCCAGCACCGCAACTTCCACCAGGTCCCCTTGTACTCCAGATGCGCCAGAATGAGCACTCCCCACACCCACATCCATGTGTCCGCCATAGCTGCACTGACCAACAAGTAACAGGTAAGTAGCCGGAACACAAAGACAGTGGGTCGGAGGGGGGACAGCTGAAGTAAAACACCCACCAGGCCCCCACTACCACAGACCAGCAAGGTGGAGCACACCCCACATCCATGTGTCCGCCATAGCTGCACTGACCGACAAGTAACAGGTAAGTAGCCGGAACACAAAGACAGTGGGTCGGAGGGGGGACAGCTGAAGTAAAACACCCACCAGGCGCCCACTCCCACAGACCAGCAAGGTGGAGCACCCCTCCCTCCCAGTACCATGTGGCATCCATTGCATTGCGCACTCAGAAACAACCTGTAGGTGGGAAAATGTACAGGGCGGGGCGACTGTAGGCATGAGGACTGTACTACGACTGACACATGGGACATGTCACGTAGCAGAGGAACACGCAGCACTGCTCCCAGTCACAATCATGAGACCAATGTGCACACGGACATGTTCAACAGAGTCAAACCCCACATGACCTATCACAGATACAGCAACACCTAAGGAGCCACGTCTGCATGCACAAGTCCCACTGGAGCACAGACCCACACGGCAGGCACTGTGCCACCCATCACACACATCAGCAACACCATCGAAGTCCTGTCCATGTAGTCCTCACAGCCTGTCACCCACACATCGTACAACAACGCCCACGTAAGACAGACCGTACTAGAAGTAACAGCTTGGAACCACAATATTGCACACAAAGACAACTGGACCCATGAAACACACAGGCACACAATGCACATTCAACATATCATCCATCTCATCTCTCAGCCACAGTGTCATGAAAGGTATGTCATCCGAACAGCTGGCCCTCATACAGTAGTCATGCAAAGATACCTGCCCATGACAAATCAAGTGCCTGCAGTGACTCAAGCGCACATCACACTGCGAGTAACAACACACATAATATAGTCAACACCCCAAGAGCACAGCACTGATGCACATGTACCAGGGCAGCACGCACACAAAGGATTTGGCCCATCTGCAATACGTCGTGTGGCACACAACAAGCACGAACTCACAACAATGCTACCAATGTGATGTCCATGAATGATAACAGTCAGCAGATATTCCGGGCATGTGAGACAGACACACACCTTTGTCTATGCACTGTCATGTTGCCAGAACACATGTCACGTTCTGCACCCATTACCCACAGTATGTACCCCAAAAGCATATTTCAACCCAAGAGCGTTTAGGGGGCTGTACCCCCTTTGGCATCAGCGTACCTAAGCGTTCCATCCTTCCCCCTAAACCATCGTGCAACCCAACATCGTCTATGGTCCTGGAGCACGCATACACCTGAGCCACAAAATGTAGGAGCATAGCAACACACACCCATCGGCATTGCTAATCCGTCCCATGCCACATGTCCACATCACACAGTCCCATTGCCTAGCCCACGCATACACACATCGTACATCCACACATACGCCACTAGGAAACCTGTGCACGACAGTGCACGAACTGTGAATGTCAGACAACCAATACATACTTTGCTAGGTGCAACACAATGACCCATCTCATTCTCCCCACAGGTGCCGAACTGCTGGATGCTGGAGAGGGTGACAGCAGCCAGCACGGCCAGTCCGCAAGCCCCCGACCCGGACTCACGGATGTAGAGGAGCTGGACACCTCTCCGGACACGGACCACCCAGCAGGCCCATCTGGAGTGGCAGGGCACAACCGCTCCCCAGGGCCCCTCCTGCCCACCAACCCATCACCCAGGGCTGCTGACCAGTCACAGACCCCTGCTGCCACAGTCGATGCGGCCACCACCACCGCCGCAACCACCACCACCGCCGCAACCACCACCACCACACCATCCCTGGCCACAGCCCCTGCGCAAGTGGTGGCACGGCCGTCGGGCTCCACCCTGGGAGCCAGAGCGAGGACCGTGGTGAGCAATGTGGCTAGTGGGCAGGTCGGTGGCAGCAGTACTGGTAGGAGGAGCAGGGCCAGGCCAACGCCATCTGAGCCTGGGAGCCAAGCCCTACCGCAAATCGCCAGAGTCCTTGGGGCCTATGAAGAGGCCCAAGGACAATGGGCCAGGTCGGCTACCGACACGCGGGAGGTCCTTGGGGTGTTGAGGTCCATGGACGCCCATATGGGACAATTCGTGACCCGTATGGACCAACTTGTGGACCTAATGGGCCAGCTGGTGGTGGTGGTGAGGGCACAAGCAAGGCCAGCAACACCACCTCTGCCACCACCTGCTGTGGCGCAGGGTCGTGCAGCATCGCGTTCCCCTGCGTCCACAGCGAGTGAGCACTCCTCAGCCACCACCAGCGGCACATCAACACACCCCCTACCAAACGTGGAAGGGGCCGTCCGAAGAGGAAACAGGTGTCCAGAGAGGACTTCGCACGCACCAAACGCCAGTGAGTCAGCCAGCCACCTTGACCACCTACTGCATTGACTTGTACTACGATCCTACCCCACACTGCCATGTGAATGGCATGTGTCTGTTGGACTGTGGACATGGAACTTCATGGGTACACCCTGACCATCACGCAGCCATGACCGTCAACTCATTGTCACAGCATGCACCACGTTTGTCATCACCTTGCACACAATCACATGTCACCGCTGTAAATAAATACACCTTGAACACAATCTGCTTCATGTGTCCTGGGTTTATTCAACGATGTGCAATCGCCACCATGAGCAGAAATGCATCTGCTGTGTGGTATGTCGATGGGACAGGAGAGGCTGTAGGGACCTAGGGGTGAAAAACAGAACAAGAGTACATTCAATGAGTGTGTCACACACTCATCACACAGTACTTGTCACCAACTACAAGCAATGTACACACATCACACAGAGCAACAGGGCACACTGCTACAGCCGCTGCCAGTGGCATACCAACCTGGACATGGACCATTGACACACAGCACTCAGTGAACAAAAGGCCCCCGTGACAGAGCACACATACACCTGCACAACTACAGCTACATCAGCCGTCGTACATGGACACTAACCGTCAAGTGAAGTAGCGGGCGATGAGCTGCTGACGCACATTCACAGCTTCCTCCTCTCCACTGTCCTCTTCACTCGAGCTGTCCTGGTCTGCAGGCTGGGGCCCTGGCTGATCTCCGTCATCCACAATTAGGGGGATCTGCTTGCGAATAGCCAGATTGTGCAGCATGCAGCAAGCCACTATTATCTGGCACACCTTCTGTGGGGAGTACGCCAGTGCACCTCCGGTGCGGTCCAGGCATCTGAACCTGGACTTGAGGAGGCCAAAGGTACGCTCAACCACACGTCTGGTCCTCCCATGTGCCTCATTGTAGCGGACATCAGCTGGGCCCCCAGGACGTCGCAATGGGCTGAGCAGCCAGGGCCCATTCGGGTAAGCAGAGTCACCTGGGTGTGAGGGACACAGAGAACCGTTGCAATTCCAACTGGACACAAGACAGCATCGCACAGCCAGCACGCTACACTACTCCACATACTCACCGACAATCCAGCCACGGTTCGGTTGCAGATTGGCCATCAGTCGTGGTAGGATGCTGTTGCGCATGATGTGCGCATCATGTGCCGATCCTGGGAACTTGGCACACACGTGGGAAATCACCATGTCAGCAAGGCACACCACTTGCACATTCAGGGAGTGCGTGTGCTTCCGGTTGCGGTAGAGCTGCTCAGTGGCCTGTGGTGGAACAAGGCCAACATGGGTGCAATCTATAGCACCAACGACGTGGGGGATCTGTCCAAGGGCATAGAAAGCACCCTTCACTGCCGCCAATTCACGAGCCCTGGGGAATCGGACGTATCTGTTCCTGTACAGCATCATAGCTGACAGTACATCCCTCAGCACCATGCTGAACATGGGCTGGGACATCCCACCTCCACTGCCCACTGTGTGTTGGAATGACCCAGTGGCGAAGAAATGCAGTGCAGCCAGCACCTTAGCCGTGGGGGTGAATGCTGTTGGATACACCCTGCGAGGACGGAGGTGGGGTTCCAACATGGCACATAGACGATGCAGGGTGGGTCGGTCCAGACGATATTTACAGATGACCTCTACATCCTCCATGTCTGACAGCAATTGGTAGGGGCGATGAATGTTTGGTCTCCGCCTAGGAAGGATGGAAGTGGACACATGTCAAAGCAAGACGCCACATGGCATATTCACATACACAAAACAAAAATGACTGAACAAGCACTTGAATCACAGAACAGCTGACAAGTAGGGACAGCACAGCCACAATACACTTACACAGGTCCCCTACCAATAGCAATGGGCAGTGACACACACCATTGCTATGGGCATGCACATGGGGATCTAGGCCTCAATGACTTGTAAGGCATGCTGATGGTAACAGACTGCATATTCGGCAAGCGGCAACACCGCGGCAACATGACTTGCTGCTGTGCATCACACTGCTTCTGAGGCTGGGTGAGTATGGCACACACCAACAACGCTATGGACACAGGCTGAGCGGCCAAAACAAGTGGGACCTGTGGCACGAGGGGATATGAGACAGTCATTGGTGTCACCACTGCACCCTATGTACAGCACTGTACGGATCACACCTCCAGAAACATTGACAGGTGTACACATTGACAGCCCCATGCCAACACGGCTGTGTGCTTGCAAATACACATCACAAGTGACACGTAACATTGCACGTGCCAAGTGGCAGATGTACATAGTGAAAGATGGCATGTGTGTGCATATGCATATCCCATGCACCCATGCCAATGTGTACATGATGATGTGCCAACAGACATGTGGAGGCTGGCCACTGGCCGTTCCTGCCTATGCACACAGCATGTTGTGGCCCCGTCCATTGTGCACCTGCACCCACACACAAATCATGGCCACACCTGCAGATGCAGTGCGCACATCATACTGTGTGGTGCACATGGCATCAGCGGACTGTACCCGCCATGGTCCAGGCCCTTACGGCCAACTCCAATGTCCCTCGCGGTTGTACCCTGCGTGTTCCACTATGGAGGGAAGCGTCCCGGGCCAGCTGGGAGCAGGCCTACATCTGCAATTGAAGCTGCCAGACATGGTACACGGATTGCAGCAGCTTGGTCCCACTGTAACTGACCCAGGGGGTTATATGTGTGTGTGAGTGGGACAGGCATTACCACATCTACCTGGAACTGCAGCCTGGCACCCCTCGAGAACACATGCTGCTGCCACCTCTCCACCTACACGTCGATGACGCTGAGGACATGTCCAGGTCCACTCACCAGCGAGGAGCTGGAGATCCTGGATTCCGAGCTCCACGCACACTGCACATGGCTATTCCTTGCGAAATATGTGTGTGGGAGACAGCTGCAGTGTGTGTGTTGTTGCATGTGGGTGACACACATGTCGTTGATCCGCAGCACTATGAGTCAGAGCCTGTGGTGTTCACACATCCACTGCTCACCATGCTGACTGCAGGTGGCATGGGTATGTGTGCTCTCGGGCGCTTTGACCTGTCTGTCCCTCCCGAGTGGTGGTACATGGCAACTTCATGTCAGACATCCAGTGACCCAGCCAATTGGCAATGCAGGTCTCAGTGCACTTGTTGGTCGTGTGCATGTCAGGCTGGGGCCATGCTGCCCTTCTCAGTCCCAGCAGGCCTGGCCTGCACATTGACTGCACAATGCCAGTAGGTGACAACACAGACTGCCTAGTGGGTTACATGTGTCTCCTGTTCAGGACCCTCCGGATGGGCGCTCACTCAGTCCTGTCTATTGGACACACCATGCCTCGTGACAGGGATGTGTGTGTGAGATAGTGGCACTGAATGTGACCTCCGTTGCGGGGTGGGCCATGCACAGGGCGGGTACGTTGATTGTTGCGCAGTGTTGGTCGCAGTGGGTACACCCACACAGATGTGTTGTCTTGTGATCTTTTGCTAGGTCCGCCTGACAATGGACTGTAGATGTGGGCAGACTACACATTGGACGATGTGCTGTCTATATGCATGTGCCTTCACAACAGGCACAGCTGCCCCTGCACATGTGACCCCTGCTGCCCTCAGTGCTGGGTCTGTTGAGCTGATGCACCATCTGTGCGTGGGGCAGACAGCTCTGCTCACTACCGTCATTGTCCTTGACATCACTTTGCCGCAGGTGACATGGATCATGGAGGGCCCACATGTACGCGTGGGTGGACTACACAAGACTGTCCAATGGTTGTCACCCCTAGTCAGTGCTTCGAATGGGAAGAATGTGGTGCTGGTACTCATTTTGATGTGTCGAGTGTGCGGGGCTAGGTGCGGGGCTACATGCAAGACATGGGAAGGTCATCGGCTTATCTACTAGTTGCAATACACACGAGACACGTCTTTTTCTGACCACATCAGGGGCATTCCTTAAACTAACTGAAAGTCAAACAGTTATCTGGTTACACTGTCCTCATGGCCTCCCCTCGCTCACACCAATATGCATTTGCACATGAGAAGCTAGCGCATGCACAAGCAGCTCCAAGCTCGCCCCAGAGAGGCCAAGGAGTGTATGTGTGGGTCCAGTTGAACAAGTGGTCTGTCTCACGGTATGATATGTGGCGGGACGCCGTCCACCTGCGTGGTGCCCCGACTCGAGACCCGGGCAACATTGACAATGCATGACAGGCTCCGCAGTCCGGATACACCACCTGCAACACACAGTGGCTGTAGCTGCCCTAGCGGCCCAGGCCGCGTCCAACTGGAGCTCATGGACCCACACATTCACTCTTTGGCCTCTCTGGGGCGAGCTCGGAGCTGCTTGTGCACGCGCTGGCTTCTCTGTTGCAATGGCATGTAACGTGTGTGGAGATCTAGGCAATGGGTGGGATGGTGCGAGCCACCTTCCGTGACGTCACTACTGCTCGTGATGTGTGCGTCCCCCCACTACTTCCATATGACTTGTGCCATACTACACATTGGGGATGTGTTGCCTGCGTGATGTGACCAGGAGGAGCGCGCCATGACCTCTCACTCACCATGCTCCACTGCCATCCCGTGTCCTGGATTGCCTGTGCAGGTGGACTATGTTGTGGATACACCTGGTCGACAGGGGATGTGAGTGCCTTGGCAAGAGCCTTGCGGACGCACAGCAGTATCCAGCATGTCCAAGGAGGGTGGGCTGACGTCTACACTTGATGCAGCATTGATCGTGTGCCCGCCTGTTGTGCACACACGAGTTCACATTCATCCCCAGACAGGTGGTCTTTACAAATTCCCAGGAGAGCGCCAATGTACTGTTCCTGTATCCTCCCAACACAGCGTGTTTCAACATTGCATGTGCGCACCTACCCGTCACACCCACCCACCTGAGCCATGCGTGACTCCCGCTTCACATGACACATGTGTGTCTTCCACAATTGTGCTACTCATTTGCGTTGACATCCAATGACAGTGGACTACATGGTCATCTCACAACTGCCGTGTACTTCTCACACTCTCATCCTCTCTCATTCGTACTTGTGAAATGAATCAGCAGAGACACATTTTTGCTTCTAGACATGTATTGGTACTTATGTCCTCTGTGATGCAGTATAGTGGACACTACTGGCAGCAAAATGCATGTGGAGGATATACTCAGCATGATTACACATGGCATAGGGTGTAGGGGTAGATGTGATTAGTTGTTGACTGTGGGATGTGGGCTTCAGTGTTACGACTGCTTAGCCGTTGCTGTGCTAATGTACATTTGCTACTTACTGAGGTGCTGCTGACTTTGACACAGACAGTATACATTTAGCCTACCAGTCCGCTTGTCATCATGGGCACAGTGCATCTCAGTTCCATGTTACAGGTTTGCTGTGATAGTTACTCATACACACGTGCGTGGAGGTGACATCAGGGCATGGACTTATGTGCATGCAACGGCGTCCCACTTGTTGTTGCGATGTGGTGGCTACTGGACATGTCACAGTCGCTGGGGTCATGTTGTTGGTGGATGCACTTGTTGTCCATGCAAAGGTCCTGGCACGGAAGTTCAGGGGGAGGTGAGGTGATAGCTCTCACATACTACGGCCGGACGATTACTATCCACTGACCGGTGCATATGTTCATGGGCGCAGGATGCATATTATGGCATGGTTGTACGTGCAGTTCTGTCCATGTGGTTGCCATTCACAAATCCCATGCCTCTGCCTCCCCCTGTTCATGCAGAGTTACTGGATGTGATGAGGAACAGAGTGCATGTCCTGAATATATCCAATGTCATTGCAGTGTAGTTGATGGTGTGGTGTCAGTTGCAGGTTGTATGGTATAGTTGTTGTACTGGTAACTGCCCAGTCCGTGCGGAGGCCATGCATGGGTATGGTGTGGGACATCATTGCTCAATTGGGGGTATGGCGGCGGGGCCCGACGAATTGACAGGTTGTCAGGTATGCAATACCTTCCAGCAGGGCTTCCATGGCATTGGTGGTGGACATGGATGCCATCCAATGTAGTGGATGGTGGCTGTCAAGGTGTTGGTCGTGAGTTGTCCCTTGTAGGAGCATGATGGGACATGTTGGATGACATTCGATGTAACTGTGATCCATTATCCGTCGTGTGGAGGCACAGTGGTCCCATTGCAGTGTGGGTCCGATAGTAGCCACATACGCCTTGCCCCCATAGGCTGAACAGACCCTGTCGTGGACGCCCAGGGGGTTGAATAGTTGTAGCAGGTCCGCCCTTGGACATGCCGGGTTGGAGAGACATAAATCCACAGGATAGTAGAAGGGACACCTCCGACAGTAGAAGACGGGGATGACGCAGCTGAACAATGCGATGCGGTAAGTTAGTCGGTAACTTACGTTCAGCAAGGCCAGATTGTCACATCCCAATATCTGTATCAGGTTATGTTTGTACAGCTTAATCTGTCCGGCGTAGTTGGGTAGGTGTGGTGCAAGTGCCATTTTGCTGCAGGGCGCTGTGGTGGCGTGCTCCGGCTGTCTGTGCAGTCTGCAGGGTGCAACCTCCGACGTTGCTGGGAATTCTGTAATGGTCGTAGGGAGGCAGGACTTGTGTTATGTTGGCTTGTGCGGAGGACACGGGCCCTCATCCCACATGCTTCTCTGAATGGTCAAGGTCAGTGGTGTCTGACTCCTTCCAGAAAACTTGCATGTGAACCACATGGGGGAGTGTTATCATTTCTTTTTCCGTTGTGAATGTTCTTTGGTGTTATGCGCTATCTGCCCTGTGGCCGCTTCCCTCTGCATGCCTGTGTTGGGCTTTTTTGGTGCAATGACTGTTGTCTCCGGCTTGTTTAGTCGGGATGTGGTTTCAGAGTGGGAATGGAAGGTCATTCAGTGCTGTCTCCTCTCCCGTGTGTGGGCGGCAAGCTGCGTTTCCGCTATACGTTGGGCCTTGTGTTATAATTGGTACCACCTGTTGTCTGTCCCCGGTATCTTTGATGTTACGTATTGCATGTCTTGTTATTGGGTGCAGGGTGGCATCGGTGTTTCTGTGTGGTACTGGCGTACCTTTTTCCGACGGGGTCCATATTCTGCTGGGTGATGTTGCCGCCGCTGTGTGCTTCACCGTGTTTTGCACACAGGGGTGTGTCCTAATTTGGCGTGACGTCACTGACATGTTCGGGTCACTTGTGTGACGTCAGGTTGGCAACAGTGAATTGCCGGTTGGGGACATGACTATGGCAGGGCTGTCACGTGACATGTGCGTTCTGGGTGGTGCTGGTGTGTGTGGTGTTTGGTTGTGACCCTGTGTTGTTTGTGTGCGGCGCATGCATTGTGCTGCCGTTGGCCTCTGCGTTGTGCGCATGTGTGGGTGCAGTGCTGGATGTGTCGTGTCCACGCAGGGGTGTCGGGGGGGGCCATATACAGTTTTCCCGCCCTTGCACTGTGTGCGCTGTTTGCGTGCCCCTGTTGTGTGTCTGCCTACCTGCGTCGCCGCGGTGCGTTGACTCCTGGGTGCTGCATCAGGTAGAGCTTGGGGAGGGCCTGCAGTGCTGTATTCATGCTCGGGGGGTCCGCCTCTTTGCTATCCGTACTGTGCGTTCGGTTTTCCGCCTTGCTTTCACGTGCGGTGTCTCTTAGCCGGGGGAACTGTTTGGTTCTGGCATCGTAATTTGTACGCCGGGCGGTACGTGATTTCGTCGGGCGGTGTGTCTCCATTAGGCCGCGCCGCTCCGTGAACGGGCGCACTTTGATGGCGGAGGGCGTAGCTGGCTTACGGGCGGTGTTTGGCTGATTTTTCACATCCTAATTGGGCGGGCGTGTGTGCTGTGGCGGGCGGACGGTAACTGGTGCTTTTTGCATCCGCCAGCACGGCGGTGGTGTTTCCGCCCGCCATCCTAATGGGCCCCTAAATTTTTTAATAATTAAAAATTCAATATTTTAAAACACTACCCACCCTTATCCCCTATAAACACACCATCCCGCTCCTAAAACAATATTACAAATAATTTATCTAAATTTACAAATGTAATAAAATTTAAATTTCAAATTTTTAAAACATTCCCCACCCTTATCCCCTATTAACCCAACATCCCGCTCCTAAAAACAAATTACAAATTAACTATCAAAAATTTTAATTTTAATAAATTTAAATTAAAAAAATGTTAAAGCACGCCCCACCCTTACCCACTATTAACCCAACATCCCGCCCCTAATAAAATATTATACATTCATTTTAAAAATTAAAATAATTTTCACAATTTTAACAAATTTTTTAAAACACAATTTTTTTTTATTTATTTCACAATTATTATATAATGTATAAACATTTAACACAATGAAAAAAAAATAGTAAAACGATATATTTTACTGACGATATTTTAACAATCGATATTTTTTACAACGATATTTTTTACAACACAAAAAAACGATATTTTATACATCGATATTTTTGACTGATATTTTTTACTTACAATATTTTTACTCGATATTATGTCAAAATGATATTTTATACTCGATATTATGACTACTTACCATTTCCTTCATAACTCACTGTGCTATATTAGAAGGATTACAATTTATGAACTGCAAGTAACAAAAGGATGTTTGTGTTAAAAGCAGTAACCCACTTACCTAGCTACATAAAATAAAAAGATGTCATCTGCATGTTACAGGATGTGGTTTGCTGGAGACATATTAATCCTCTATGCAACTTTGGGGCCGATTCCGAACTGGGTCGGAAAGCACTCCGACCGATCCGGATTGTTTTCCGACCGAGCCGGACTCCTGCAGTCCGACCGAGCGAGTACGATGCGGCCGCATGCTGCCGGACTCGGTTCGGTCAGACTCCCATTGCAGTCAATGGGAGCCGGTCGTACGACACGTACATGGGCTCCCATTGACTCAATGGGTACGTTGCGCAAAAGGGTGCCCCCTGTAGTGGGTACGCGTTGGTGCCATCCGCACCGTACATGCATGTATAGGGGGGACCCTTGGGTCCCCCCTGTGTCTGTCACGTAAGGCTACGGGTGAAGGGGGGTCCGGCACGGACCCCCGAAGTCCGCTTCCCAGAGCTTTTACGTGTCGGAGGCTCCGACTCGATCTGGCTGTCCGGATCGTGCATCGTACTGGCTCGGTCGTAAAACGTCTCCATTGCGCAGTACGAATCGAGGGCGAACGAGTCGTACGGAGCGGTTCGGACCTGGAAATGATTCGGTCGGCGATTTCGCGTTCATTCGCATCGTACTTGGGCGTCCGGACCTCTGTACGACTCGGTCGGAAACAAAGCCTCCGACTCGGATCCGGTAAAGCCGAATCCGATTCGGAGGCCTTCCGACCGAGATCGGAATCGACCCCTAAGATTCTAAACTGGGATGAGACAAAATACATATCACTCCAGCAAATGCGTTAACATCCAGAGTTATATTACCATTATTATTATTCTCTGAGATTTAGTGAATACACGAAGATCTCTGCAGCAGATGCCTTAACACCATAAAATATTTTAAAATGCAGACCTTGCCACCAATGATGCACAACAGATTTACTGGCACATTTGCCCTTGCTGCCAATTTCTTTGCGGCAGAGTTTTTCTTTAAAATAAGGGGTATATTTATCAAACTTCCATTCAGCGCAGCAAGCCACCTTGCTGCGCTGCGCTGTGTTGAGCTGTGTGAAAGTGCAGGAATTCACCTTATTTAATATTATATGCCCATTTCTGTCCTTTACTTGAGCTGTCGCACTTTTAACTACCTAGTGCCAACGCAGGCACCCTTGCGCTATGGTGCAAGTGTGCCTGCATTGTAGGCAGGATTGTTTTTGTGCAGGAAGGAGCACCTTCCTGCACAAAACAGGCATTTATCATTTTCTAAGTGTGCTGAGAAATGCAGTAAACATAGAAAGAGGAAGCAATGAGGAGAAATAAACATATTTCTCCTCATTGGTCCTCCCCTGGGGAGGTGTAGCATTTTGACTCATTCCCAGTTTTGCCAGTGTTGGTAAATCTAGGAATGTGCCAAAATTCCTGGGTGGATGCGTGGGAACGCCCATCAAATGCAGAGATTTTCACTGTGTTGCGTTACTCCAGATTTATCAAGCAATGCAGGTCCAAGCAAGGTGGCCTTGTGTGGCTTGATAAATCTTACTTTAGTGTTTCATCGTCCTTGCGTCATCCTTGCATGGTGCAAGGGTGACGCAACACATTGATAAATATGGCCCTCAATGTATAAGTTGAGGCCTATATTTTGTGTAGGGGTTGTGTCTCTTTTTTGGCACAACCCTAACACAAAATCTCACTTGATAAATCTTGTAATGCATTCAAATATACTCATGATAGAACTGCTAAATGTACATCTGAGGTGCTAAATCTGATGTCACTACTTGTGATGTCACTTTCTGTGAAGTGATTGGTTGTGATGCCACTTCCTGTGATGTCACTTCCTGTGATGCCACATGTGATGTTACATGCTGTGATGTCCTGTGCCATGATGCCATTTGTATACTGTCTAACTTGGCTAGTTCCTCCATTTCTTTTTTTAGGGCTTGTGCCCTGCACATGGAGGACCCTGGGCAGGAGAGGGGTAATATGCTGGGTGCCCGTGAAGTTTGAAAGAAAGGAGGAGGAGGAGCCACGAGATGATGTGGGCGGCCATAGGGCCGCCAAACTGGGTTGGGAGCGCGGGGAAGCACTTTCCCCCATGCACTTGTGGTGCAAGGATGTCAGGACCTCAGCCAGAATTTGAAATTGAGCATGTGGTCACGGTCCTGTGTGTTGCAGGCTGCTTGCCACCAATGCTCTCCAGCTTGTCCCATTTTGTTAAGCCGAGTGGGGGCATGAGAAGGGTTGCGTCAGCTGAGGTTGACGCTGCAATTCTTTGCTTGTAGCCCCCACCGCCACAGGTCGGGGAGGAGCGCAGGGGGATACAAAGGGAGAGATCTCCCGCTCTGTGAAGAGGCAGGAAAATGGTCCTTTAAGTTGAATGGGGCACTGCAAGCAGTGCATAGATCATGGATGAGGCGAAGTGTGGAAAAAGGCTGCACAGTGTCCGAAAAGTGAGATTTCTGCACATTAATGTGCTGGCTGGGGCCAAAAATAGGACTTAGACTGCTTGCTTGCGATTTGCCCTCTGTGTGTTCTTGCACCTTCAACCCATCTAATCAGTGATGTAACACAATCTCCCCACCCCATTCTCCACACCAAAAAGTAGCTGTTCATCCAATATCACTGCTGCAGAGTTATGTTGCCAATGATGGATACAACCCATCACTAAATATGTGACTCGAAGAAACGGATTCCAGTAGTGAGAGACTTTTTTTTAAACAAACTTTATTATTTTTTTTCCATCTGTAAAGGACAATCACATTAACAGGCAGTGAATCGTGGCACCTATCCGAGAAGTTGCAAGGAATATTGAACATCATACAAAGCCATAGTACCTATGACGAAATAGATGTAGCTGTCAATGGAATGATAATATACATACAACTACAGGGCTGGATATTTTCTATTCACCCAAGTCGTTAACTGTAAATGAGTCCCACGAAGTAGTAGAGGCTATTACAGGAATAAAGGGGGGGATGGGGAAACCAATAGAAAAGGAATTAACTTAAAGCCCAACATAATGTAGGAAGGACCACCAATACACTGGGAATGGCCAATTAGCACTAGTACTATGACAGGAGAGTAGCGGTGGGGGGGGGTAATGCAATGGCAGGGCAAATAGGCAGGTGCGGTGAGTCCATAGCATGTTCAGCCTTGGTCAGTGTGTGGTGTGCATGCGGCACAAGAACTTATTGGTGGGGGGTAGTGGTGCTGGTTTCATCTGATGAGTCTTCACCTGGGATGAAAAGCAGGTGCCATCGGGAGTTATCAATGGACAGTCATGTATGATCTAATCCCATTCATGGGTGTGTTCAGGATTGCACCACCCTTTCGCCACCTCAAGCGTCATGAGGGCACACTCACAATCTGCCTATGTAGCCAGCTCTCGCCTCCATCCTAATAGTGGGGGACCTGTAAGAGCTTTCCCGAGCATGACGATATGTCAGCGGGCCAAAATTAAAGAAAGGTCAGTGAATATGGAGGTGGTGGCCTAAGTGTGGGGTATGGGAAACAACCCTAGTAGACAGACCGCTGGGGTCTTGTCGAGGTTGCGGCCAGTGGGATAACACTGTGTCTTAAAATGGAGTGAGAGATGGGAATATCCACACCATGTGAGAGGAATCCTCCTCATCCAGATGACATCTTTGACAGGCAACATGAACCCGCGGAAATATTTTGTTGATACACTTATGAGCAGGTATACTCTGTGAAGTTAGTAATATAGTATCAACTTAAAGTGAGCATTACAAGAGGTGCGAGTGGTATGGCTAAGAACAGTAGACCAACTTTTATCCGTCAAATCTCGCCCCATGTCCGTAGCCCATCAGTCCTGGAGGGGACTGAGATAATACTTAGTTTTGGAAAGCAATGATCAATAATGAAGTGTGATGGTCGTCTCTGGCCAGTCGTGGTACATATAGTCTTAAGACAATTATGTTCAGCAGGTTCCACCCCCTCTCTGGTCTACATTTCGAGTATAGTGGTCATCACTGTGCCACAGAGAAGGAAATGGTGAGGAGGGATATCAAACTTGATCATCAAGTCTTGAAAGTCATGCAGTTGGCCACTGGAAAACCAGTCCCCAATAGCCATCATACTCCTTTGCTCCCAATCCCGTAGCCCAGTCCAGTCCCCTGTATAAGGAAGGCATAGAAGCATTGGCAGGGGGAGAACTTTAGCGCAGGGTTGTTTTGTGTTGATGCGTTGCAGCACCATTGGATCATGCAAACTGGTGAGAGGATAGCGAAGGGCTCTCGAGTTATGCATGGGATTGAGGATGTGGTGCGAGGAGCAAAGGAATAAGAGAGCTCCATGTGGGGGTAACGGATTGTCTGATGGAATCCCTACCCAATGGAGGTTTTGCCGATGAGGCGCCAATTTCAATTGTGCGGCTAAAAAAATAGAACTCCATTTGTGGTATTGCTGGCCGTCCTTTGTCAGCTGGGAGGCATAATTTGCCCAGTGCTATGTGGCAGCCCTCAGTTCCCCAAATAGGTTGAGTTAGTAAGCCGTCCATTTAATTAAAAAGATATCTAGGGTGTAGGATCGGTAGTGTGGTGAAGTTGAACAAGGAGCCAAGAAAGGAATATCATCTTCAATAAATGTATCCTTCCCATCACAGAGAGAGAGAGGGAGAGCCAAAAACATATAGAGACAAGAAGGAAGGCGAAGGTCACCCTAATATTTCCCTCTATCAGCTCTGATTTGGTGTGATATACCTTCACTCTACATATTGAAACATAACCGGCTCCCAACTCAGAGTAGTGCCCACCTAGGCAGGGTAGCCCACATGAGTGGGATAAAAAATGAGAATCATTTGAATTTGTCCCAGTTAGCCCATAGACCAGAATGGCAGCCAAATTCCACCAATGTGGAGATGGCCCCCTCCACATCAGTACGTTCCCCTCAAGTGTAGAGGAGGAGGTCGTCGGCATAGAGGGAAGCGTAAAGTGGTTAACTCCTAGCTTGCAACCCTTGATAGTGATGTCAAATACGAAGCGTGCAAGCAAGTGACTCCATAACCAGGGTAAATGATAAAGGTGAGCGAGGACAGCCTTGCCGAATGTCCCTCTCGATTATGTGTGGTGAAGAGATAATGGAGCGAGTCTTCACACGAGCCACTGGGTGTATGTGAAAAAGGCGTGTTCAGCTAAGAAATCCATCGCCCACCCCCATATTAGACACTATTGGCATACAAATGGTCCCAGCACAGAGAGTCAAAAGCTTTCTCAATATTAACAGCCATGACCTGTGCTTTTAGGTGGCCACTAGGTGCAGAGTACATAACCTGTATCAATTGACGAACATTGCTCACAGTGTTCCGGCCTGGAGTAAATCTGACTGATCCTCATGGACCAGGCTCTCTACATGGGGGAGCAGTCTGTTCACCAGGATTGTGCTCAATAGCTTATCATCAACATTAAGAATAGACAGGGGTCTATTAGAACCAACAAACTCCTCTGGCTTATCCTTCTTCAGAAGGGGAACCAACAGGGCCTTGCTCAGTGTCAGAGGGAGGGAGTCAGTGTCCCTGGCTGCGTTGAACAGTTTAGTCAACCCTGGAGCCAGGGTGTATATATATTTCAAATAAAATTCTATGGGTAGGCCGTCTGTGCTGGGCACTTTGCTTCATGCCTGTGCCTTGATGGACCACCTCAACTCCTGGACCAGTATTTCTTCCCCCAGGGCCATTGCTACCATGACAGGGAGTATGTGTGTCTCTGTGGCTAAGGTATAATCATGCATAGGTTGGGTAGAAGCCCCCTCATGCCCACAATAGAGCTGTGCATTATATCTTGCAAAAACCTCATTAATTTCAGTTTGAGTATACACTACCCTATCTGAGGGTTTGCTAACTGCAGGATCTGAGAGGCTTGGGGATCAAGGCTAGCCAACCAAGCCAACAACTGTCCAGTCTGTCTCATCACATTCATCATGCATTAATATAGGCCTTGTAACCATAAGCCCGGAGACGCTCAATTAACGTCAGTAGTTTCTCTTATTTCAGCCGTAGTGTGACCGTAGGGATAGGGTAATCCACTGGAGGGTACTCCATGTCTGTGAAGAGATCCCCCTTTTGCTTGATTTCCCTGTGCAACTGAGCTCGGATCCCAATGATATTGGATATATAATGCCCGGATTAACCACTTTAAATGCTTCCCACTCAGCAAGTGGGAAAGAGGATGTGCCCTCATTTTCCACAAAGTAGTCAAGGATCATAGACCCCAGTCCTGCCAGGAAAGCCAGGCCATCAAGTGTAGGAACGTTTAATCTCCAGGACAGTATGGGACGGTTTGGCATGGCCCCAAGCTCTAGTCAGTGCTAGAGAGTTATGATCTGCATGAGCTTTAGCAAGATAGTCAGTCTGAGCGACCCTGCTATGTAGCGAGGCAGAGCACAGGAATATCTCTAAATAGGCAAACAGATTCTGTAAGCCAGAGTAGTAGGAATAGGAGAAGCCGTGAGGGTTGTGCAACCTCCAAGTATCAACTAGACCTCAGTCTGCCACCCAAGCATGAAAGAGTCGCGCGGATTGGGGAAGTAGGAAGAGGGGGGGTGGGATCTATCATGCAGTACATCTGCTATACAATTAAAGTCACCTCCCACTAGGAGCGGGAATTGTAGCACCTTAGTGAGATGTGGGGCAAGGGAGGCCAAAAATGTGGGTTGAGCTCTGTTTGGTGCATACACATTAATGAAAGCAATATCCTTACCATCCAGTTTGCCCCCCATCACCACATAACTTCCCTCTGGATCAATCATCTCCACTTGGGTAAGGAAGGGAGTTCCAGGAAGTACTCATATCAACACTCCCCTAGCAAAGGAGAAGTAAATGGTGGCATAGATCTTCACCCTCCAGCGTTTCTGTAGCACCAAGCTCTCAGTTTTCGTAAGATGGGTGCCTTAGAGGAATGCCACCTGAACCCTACATCTCTTGATATACATCTGAGCCCTGTACCGCTTAAATGGAGAACTGAGGCCCCTGGCATTCCAACCAAGCACTTTAATAGCAGAAGTCATGCTAGGCATTGGGAAGGGCACTCCATTAGAATCAAAAAGAACTACCTACCCCAGCCCCCCACCCGCATCCATCTTTTAAAAAGGCTGTGCTCTTCCCAGTGATAATGAACAAAGACTCTGATGTGGACAGCAAAACAACTAAAACACCCCCAACCAGTCCACCAAGGACAGTTGCATTGCAACGCACCATCCAAACTATGTGGAACCATATCAAGAGCTCACCGCCGGTGGAAATATTGAAACTAACCACACCAGTTTGGTGAGGGTGGAGAACAGAACTTAATAATAGCATCCAGCTTCTACGGGGGGTGGGGGAGGACATTCAACCAGTAACACTGTCAGGAATACTGGCATCTGTCTGGACCAATAATAGCAGTATCAGAGACCAGTAGCAGCTTGAACAAACAATGCGCCCAAACAGAAACCAGTGGTAGGCTAAGTAAGTCTTAGATAATGTCACATGAAGTGACACGAGTAATTTGAGTAAGAGAAATACTAGAAACTGATCTAGGGCCATTGTCAGAGTCGGAGCTGGAACTTTCTGCCATGGAGCCTCCAGTGGTTCCCCCTTCCGTGGTGCACCCCATCAAGGTTGCTGCAGTAAGAGCCTGATCCCTACCATTTCATGGCTGATGAGGAGTGGGGCGAGTCTGTCTGCACTTACGCGAACATGGGCATTTGTCCACCGTCGCCCCTGGGGTAGGGGGTCACCTGGCTCATTGGAAGGGAGGGCCCATCATGGGCATTGAGCCAGGTACAGGCCTCCTCTGGAGTATCGAAGAATCTGGTTTGGCCATCCAACTGGATCGGTAGCCTAGCAGGGAACAATAGGGAATAAGGGATAGAGTATTCTTGAAGCTGCTTCTTTACAGCCAGGAAATATGCCTTCTGTCGCTGCACAGCTATGGTATAGTCGATGAATATGGAGGATTTTGCATTTTCCACCTGAAAGTAGCCCGCATGCAAGCATGTCTGAGTAGATAAGTCTCTATCCCTGACATGCAGGAGGCGGGCCACCACTGGTCATGGAGGGACACCTGGGGGTAGAGGTTAAGCAGGCACTTTGTGTGTTCTTTCAAGTGCATAGAGTTTCCAAAGGTGCTCCGGGGCAACCACGTCTTGTAGCCAGTCCTCAAGAAAATTAATCATCAATACCCCCTCAGTGCGTTTGGTGAAGCCCAATCATCCAAATGTTGTCTCATCAGGCTCTCATTCCCTGGTCTTCAATCCTGGCTTTAAGTGTGATCACTTTCTGTGCCATTTATATGAGTTGGGAGGCATGACCCCTCATGGTCGGTGTTAGCTCTGCGACCGAGATTTCAACAGTATGGACCCAGTCAGCCATTTGCGAGTATCATCCCTCAGCAGGTTAAGGTTAGCTACCAGTGAGTTTAATTTGGTTTCCAGAGTTTCTCTAGTGGAGATAATGGGCACCAGAATAGCATCTAGTTTGTCTCCAGTAGCAGGGTTTGTCTGCGGGTGTGGGTGAACAGTATGTCCCTTGGCCCCAGCGCTGCCGGGGAACCCTCACTTACCCAAAGTGTGCACCCCATAATTCTAAGCACAATGAGGAGGCATCAGTTACCAGGGGTAAGAAGCAGTTCAGAATAAAGGGGAACACCCCAAATTGAGGCAACCTGTGCACCTATGTGAGAGTGATGGAGGCAATAGTGTAAAATAGTGGCTAAGCAGTAGAAATGCAGTTCTCACATGGCTCCACAGGCATGAAGCCCGTAGGCATAGCTCCTCAGGTGCTCCCCCAGCAGGATAGATTAGGCATCTCAAAGGTCGTCTGCCAGATGGAAGAGCGGCAATCAGGTAACTACAAAGGCAGTGCTCCTCAAGGGGCCACACGTCCCCCACAGTCCCGCACCTTTGTGAGATTCCTGCACTTTGGCTAGCAAGATAAAGAGACTGACTGGTCATCAACACTACTAAAACCAAGTTGATGATGTTGAACCCCCGTAAAACTTTTTAACGAAACTTGGTCTTGGATAATGCTCCATTGGAGAGGGTTAGCTCTTTTGAGTACCTGGGTATAAAGCTGTCTGATAGTATGAATTGGAATAAGCATCTAGACAAGGCATCCTTGAAATTTTCACAGCTAACTGGGGCCTTGCGGCGAGAGATTTGTCTATCATACACTAAGCCTGTAGCCCCAACTCTCAAACTCTATAGCTCTAAGGTAGTGAGCAGTGTGCTCTATGGGACAGAATTGTGGGGCATAGCAGACTCAAGCAAGTTAACATCTGTGGAAAATAAGTTCCTTAGAAGCTTGATAGCTCTCCCCCAAAGCACCCCCCTCCTCCCCTTGAAATTGGATTTGGGAGTTAGGTCAATTAATGACCAAGTGAGTTTGCGCCCATTGCTTTTCTGGTACAGACTGGTCTCTACCCCTGATTTGGCCCTATATGCAGCCGCTTTTAATGAAGTCTCTGCGTTAGACAGAAACAAAAAAGACAGGTGGATTAAACATGTGAATACCATCCGGGCAGCTATTGGTCTACCAAATGAGCTTGCTGGGCCCCTGCTCCCACAGTTAAAGGACCAAATTAAACTTCAATATTGGTCATGGGTAGAGCAGACTAATTATTTGAAAATTCGTCATGGTAGCTTAGCCGATGCTTTTTTAGATATTAAATCTGTTAAATGCTTCGAGAGCTACTTTGATATTATCAAGGAGCCTGGGGACAGGAAACTGTATACCCAGATTAGATACGGCTGTCTACCTATTAATGCTTTCACCAACTCTTGGCAAAATAATAGCAGCCAGGCTAAGGGCTGTTCCTCTTGTTCTAACCTAAACGAAACAGTTGGTCATGTATTCTTTGCATGCCCTGCGTATGCTAGACCAAGAAGGAACTGGTTGGCTCCAGTATGTAGACAGTTGGGGACCCATAATCACCATGAAGCCCTACGCATCTTAAAATAAGATACGAGATCACTCTTTATATGTGCAGTTGCGAAATTTCTTGGTCAGTTTTGGGCAATTAGGCGGAGGTTATTGATTTGTCCCACAAGTGTCTTGACCCAAGTGTAGGGAAATCACGATCCGAGTGTTTACCAACTTTAAGATAATGTTAATAAAATTTGACTGTAAAGCATTTTAATGTGCTATATTATTCTTATTATTAATGGATAGGTGCTAAAGCCCCGCAATGAATAATATTGAGTCAGGGGGCCTTACTGATTAATAACTGTGAAAACTGTTAGCTAAACAAATGCATTTGCACTTTACCAATTATTCCATCTAATTTTAATAGAGATATTGAATTATGAGTTATGCTTCTTGTTGATCCCTTTCTCACTTATAAAATTGTAATTTGGATATCTGACTTTTAGAATTGGGTACATTGAATATTTTTATTAATTTTATCACGAGCACTATTGATAAGGAAGTTTATGCTTGTATCTTTTATGGTATTTTAACCGAAATAAAGATTTTATGAATGAATGAGATTGACAGTTTGGGGGAGAAGAGCATGGGTCATTGGGCAGTGTGATATGGTAGGGGGAAAACATGCCCCCCCAAACTCTGCAAAATAAAATAAAAACATGGGAATCTGTAGACCTTGATTTGCAGGGTCAGTCTAGGACTTCAGAGCCTGACAGTCATCAAAAGACTTGGTCCACTGGGAAGAATTAGAGGCAATCGCTGTGTGCCCCCTGGTTAGGGCTGCAGCCATGTCCATAGTGTAAAAAGGGGGACCTCCTGCCACCACTCACCACACATGGCGCAACAGTGGTTCTGAAGCAGTAGGGGGGCAGGGTGCACTCGGGTCATGAAGCTGTGTCTCTAAAGCTATCAGGGTAGGGGTAGTTCCTCCTTAGCCAAGATGGCCAATGAAAGTTGATCCACCTGGCTGAATGTCCTGTCGGAGGAAGACCTATAGGTCAGATCTTAGTGCCCTCACACACCTGTTAGGATGTCATGCTTCATCATTGCGAGCTCCTTGTCAAGACGGCGCTGCAATGCCTGACGGGCCTGGGGGCTCTTTGTCGGAGATCTTTTGATCCAAAACTGCTGTGTAGATGAATGCTTGTGAGTGGCTAATTAACAGTGTAACTAGTGATGTATGTGAGTGATGAATACAGTAGGCTCATATATACTATAAACAAAATTTTATAGAGGAAGGATACTCGGTCTAGATAAAAGCAGTGGTGCTATCATGTGGTCTTGAGGTACCAGGATAGCTTTGAGTGCAGAGTGGTCAACATGTTTCGTGCCTCAACAGCCCGAATATCGGGCGGCACTTCTTCAGGACCAAAAAATCAAAAGAGTGTGCCTCAAACTGAGGCTTAAGGTCTCCCTTCTAATAGGGGATGACCTATCAATGTTTGCCGGCCCACCCCTGAGTGTATTCCGCCTGTGGTTCCACCTCAAGAGAGGCAGATTCGAGCTCCTTAGGAGAAACGGAGGAGAAATGGAGGGTCCCGATCAGATTGAGGGACACTTGGTGGTGGTTAGGACCCTGTTGTCTCACCTACCCGCCTCCATTGTCCATTGATTCCAACTGATGTTTGTTTCCGGTCCAGGGAACACATGGCTTGGCAGTTCGGGCTGGACTGTTCCCATGAGGCACAGGGTCAAGACCGATTTGCATATAGCTGTGTCTGAACTGGGGTGGCGAAGTGAGCTAAAGAATGATGATGAATTCAACCCAGATCTGTGACTGGGGGTGAGTGTCTGAAAAGTTTCAGCGCTCTGTACATTATCTCCTTGTGGTTGCTTTGTTTGCCCTAAGTTGGCAGGGTATGCCCAGATGTGGGTCCCTTGCTTACTTTGCCACTGGATTCAAGCTAGCCTGGCTGATGAGGGGTGTTACCCTGAAACCGGTCCCAGGATGCTTGTTTCTGGTCCAGGGAAGACATGGCTTGGCAGTTCGGGCTGGACTGTTCCCAAGAGGCACAGTGTCAAGACTGATTTGCATATAGCTGTGTCTGAACTGGGGTGGCGAAGTGAGCTAAAGCATGATGATGGATTCAACCCAGATGTGTGTCTGAAAGGTTTCAGCGCTCCGTCCATCATCTCCTTGTGTTTGCTATATTTACAAATTAACCTTGAAATATTGTTTGCACACTTGTTTGAATTCTAAGACTAGGGTTGTATGTTCTGTCAAAATTTACTGTGATGGAACACAAGACACACTTTAAGAGGTATTTATGTAATGTTAATGAACGTAGTGCATAAGAAGTTTGTTCTCTAGTCTCTGTATATATTGCTAGTTATAGCTAATCACAGGATGTTAATGAAATTCCAAATTTTCTAGTTCTACAGAAGTGTGGTAGAAACTACACTCAATTACCACAAAGGAGTGGATAGTGGCAGAGCGTGAGGTAGCTATTCTAAACATAGTGTGAATGTGTAAGCGTATGTTTATATTTAGCAAGATATTTATGTTTCTTGAGAGTTGGTTGCACAAATATATTACTAATGTACATCACGTCACAAATACAAGTTATGTTCTTTGTTTCAATGTGGAGTTACTAAAGGCATCTCTTTATCTTGTAGAAATCCACTACAGCCTGCAGACATCCTTGAGCTCAGAAGTGCCAAGGTGGAGTGCAGACTCTCTATTTTCGCTATTATTTCATTCCGCTTTCCCTACTTCTTTCAAAGGCAGTCACATGTTAGTTAGTATATGTCGTAATTTGTGGGGATGGTGAGAGATGGAAAATAACCTCACTTTCATTTATATAACAAATTCAGACATTTTCAGTATTTTGTGCTGGCTGAAGTTGTCTTGTTATTTTTAGAAAGTACAACTAAGTGTTAGATGCACCTGTTTAGTCAGCATATGATTATGAGCCAAATATGCAGTTCTCCTTGTCATCTGAAATTTATTCTTCAAATTCAGCATTGAAATGCACAGTATTGAACATCCATTAATCTACAGGTAGTCATACAAACATTTTTAGGGGGGCTCACAAAGAGTTAATATAGTGATCAATATTACAAATGATATTGTCCTGTTTTTTGTTCTCTATTCAGGACATGGTACAGCTACCAGCAGCGGTCCGTGCAGGTAAGCGTGGTGGGGCAGTGGGGCGGGGCGGGAGGGGATGTTGACAGACGATGGAATAGGAATTATTTATTAATTTACTTTTCCCTATTCTGTCCTCTGTCGACTTTCCCCCCTACCGCCCCAATGCCCTACCGCACTTACCTGCACGGACCGCCACTGACAGCCACAATAGGTTTCATGACACTTTGACGCTTTTTCCAGGCTGGAAAATACCCCAAAAAAGAAAGACAGCACAACAAAAATACAACATTGAGTAACGTAATATGTGTTACTTTTTCCTATCTTATATTAGAGATTTCAGATTTATATAAACAAATGTATTGCAATAAATAGAAATGTATTTCAATAAATACAACAAATATCTGACGGAGAGAGCTAGACTAAAGAAAAGTAGAAGCTGTTATGCCCATGTTTACGATTGTGTTGTTATTATGTCAGGAGTCTATGTCTGGCATTAATTCATTTTGCTGGGACAACTATAAAGGTAAAAGGCTTATTTACATCCTCCCTTCTGTGTTCTATCGATATAAAACATAGCTATAATAGGTTAGATAGCTAAAATCTGATAGCACCTAGTAGGATAGGAAGAGCCAACTAATGTGGTCAACATCATACCTTTGCTTTGTGCGACAAAGAAGAGACTAAGGGGTATATTCACAAGAATGTGCGATAACTACCGCAAGAGTAGCGTAACGCAACTTTCAATATCGCAGCCCATCGCGGGAAAATAACCCCGTGTCAACGTGGAATTCACAACAAGGCTGTAGCATGCGATAGTCACCAGATAACACGTCAAATGTCAGCGTGAAAATCAATGCCACGCCGAAAAAATGCGAAACGCGAGAAATCATGCGATGAGGCCAATCGCGGTACAAAAAGTAGCGAAAAGCAGCCACAGCCCTGCAAATCCCACGAATCTGGCGGGAAATTGCACCATAAAAACCACAGAAACAACACACCAGAAACAAGCCAAAGCACGTAGCAACATGGATGCACCCTGACCCAGCGCAGAGGTCAACGCGAACCCCACAACCCCCACAGACCACCAGCAAGGAACAACGGATCGGGGAAGGCCAAGGAGAAAAGGGAGAGGAAGACGGGGTGCAGACCGCAGGAAAACAAGACCAGCACCACGGAGTCACAGAACACTACCAGCAACTGACCCACAAGCAGACCACCTGGAATGCAGTCGGAGTGCCGAAGAGGCCAATCCAGGAGGCCAAGAGGCGCCGCCAGGACGTGACAACCTAAACCAGGCACAAACCCGCTGCCAACATGAAGGCTGCAACGGCGACAGGAGGTGGCAGTCCAGCGCCACAGGAGGAGCTGGATGAAACCCAGGCCACAGTCATCAGTGTGGAGACGGTGCAAGGAGGTGGGAGGACGGACACAGCTCGACAGGACCCGACACAACAACAACAGGGTGAGGATCCAACAGGGACTGGGGGGACGGGGGTGATGGGCACAATGGCACACATGCACAACGAGGTGTAGCACACTGCACACCTACAATTACCCAGGGACATGTCCCCCATCCCCATGGCACACTGCAGCACACACACATAGCAATCACAGCACATACCATGACAATGTGGCACAAAGTGCAACACCCACACTGCAGAACAGGGGACACAACTGGGTCTGCCCAGGCACAGAAACAGAACAATCTTATTGGACAGAGCAGGGAACTGTGAGATGCATATCTATGGCTACAACCCCACATCAGCCATGTAGGCCAAATGTACACTGTCCCAACTCAAATAGCCACCACCGCCCAAACAGTCACAATGTACATTGTCACACAGTCTGCATGTCGACAAGAACAAGGCGCCAACACAATGCCAACATGCACCTCCCCTTCACAATGCAGAGGGACAAGCAACACCTCCAGCAGGTCAGAACAGACAACCCATCAGTGATGCCGGAGACGAACACCACACCTTCGACACCGATGCCCCACAACAGCCCATGGACATCCCACACAACCCACCACCAGGACCAGGGCAGACAAGCTACTCAGAGGAGAACCCAGCCCCTGCAACAGACCGCACAGCATGAAGCACCCGCAATCACGGCTGGCTCACAACACTTCACCGACCCACACATGGCACCCCAATGCCAGGTGTCAGAACGCCAAAAGGAGGTGGCCCAACAGGTGCGGGTGTTGCCGAACCCATAGAATGTGAACTAGAACACATACGTGGGTGTCCAATACCCTTCAGGGACCCCCTACACCCCACAAAGGAGACCCACACTGCCATAGAGACACATGCAGATGCACATACCCAGTACAGAACCTCGCCCAGGGGCATGCACATATCAGTCACACACCCACATTGGCTCTGCGTACGACGGCACAGTCCACTCCCCTTACGAATTGAGTGGGTGACGACAAAGCTACATGTCCAGGTTCTAGCCCGCTGCCTGTGGTGACATGTCTGCGTCCGCTGTACACAGCACAATGTAATGTCGTAGACCCAGGGCCCCCATGCATACAACAAGACCACAGGGACACATGCACATATCATGTTGAACTGGCTACGGGCACGTGCGCCCGGCCCCTTTATTGGCAGGGCCACATGTACAGTGATGCCTGTGCTGGATGTGTGTGGGGTGGGTATAAGCCAGCCCGCACGGAGTGCTTGGTGCTGGCAACAACCTGAACAGTGGACACCAGTGTAATGGAAACAGAAAACACCAGCATAACAGAGTCAACTGCAGAGCAACATGGAGGGATCTGGAGTAAGGACAGAGGTCACCCAATAATCAGTCAGGAGGTTCCGTGAGTTGCAGTGCACTGAGGTAGGGGCACTAGAAAAGAGCGCGCTCATGTGAAGAAATTGCTAGGATTGTGTCCCTTCGGGTTAGTCCTGATGCAGATACAGTGGGGTGTGTTACACCTGCATCAACTTCCTCATCAACGTCCCAGGTCTCCCACACTGCCTGAGGTGACAGTTGCGTCCGCAGTCCACAGCACAACACCCAGTAATAGATCCAGGTGTGTAGCTTGACTACAACCACCAGTCTGCATTCCTGCCTTGGGGTTGTTGCCTCCTGCCCTCCCATTGACTGTGCCTTCTCCCGTCAGCACACTTGACACATCTTCCTCATCATAGTCCCAGGTCTTCCCCACTGCATGAGGTGACATTGCTGCGCAACCTCACAACACCACAAAACTCAATCAGTAACGGACAATGGCTCGCGGTGCACTGAGTCACTGGCACCTGGAGTGCTGAGCAGGGTATCAGGCCGATGATGGCATCCACGACAGGTCTGAGCAACTCCATAGGTCTGTCAGGACCACTGTTTCGACTCTGGCAGATGGCGGTTGGAGGTGGTCCTTGCGGTGGCGGCGTGTGCCTCCTGCGGTGATGCGACGTCAGGGCCGGTCAAGACTCAATACTATGTGTGAGCCCTGGTGGCCCACAGTTGAGGCCGGAGGATGCGGACAGCGCAGGGCCACAGACACATGGCGTTGATGACCCCAAGACCATCGCTACAGAGGCCATTCAATGTCTCAGAAGAAGGGGTCCCAGGCCTGAGCAGCACAGAGTTAGTGGCCCCGGATGCACTGCGGCCGGCACAGGCACCCAGCCACGGGACGGTCACTTGCGGTGCAGTCAGATGGGCCATGCGACCTGAGCGGGTCCCCATCAATGTCCGAGGTGTATGTTGCGGAGGGTTGCGGGGGACAGTGGAAGGTGTCCTCCAGGGCATGATGCGGAAGGTCTGATGTAATCTGGAAGCAGCAAATGGAGGAGTGAAAAGCGCAACCCTCGTTTTCACCAACAATTCGGTATCAGCTACATGAGGATGAAAACTAGCCCCTATTCCATAGACTCAAACGCCACCAATGTACGACCAGTGAGTGTCCATGAA
Organism: Calotriton arnoldi; assembly: GCA_963921515.1. Classification (NCBI taxonomy): domain Eukaryota; kingdom Metazoa; phylum Chordata; class Amphibia; order Caudata; family Salamandridae; genus Calotriton; species Calotriton arnoldi. The sequence continues at coordinate 224,136 of CAWUFW010006814.1, read as the reverse complement.
TGTCGGGGAACACACTTAGTGGCACAGGTGCTGAGAGGGGATGCAGTCTGCGATGATGCCGGACACAGATGTGAACTCCAACATTGCCAAATCAAGACTCTGTGACCTACTGGACCGCAGTGTAGGCCGGAGGCAGCGGTCAGCATGGGCCCACAGACACGTGTCGTGTGCTTGTGATGCATTCGTTTGTTTCACTGATAGCAGGGAGTTTAGTGATATCACCCCTGCAGTAGACATCTGGTCACTGCCATTCATGACTCAGGACACAGTTTCACACATGGGACCTACTGGACCGCAGTGTAGGCCGGAGGCAGCGGTCAGCAGTGGCCCACAGCCACGTGTCGTTGGCTCGCGAGGCACAGAGTTAGTGACACAGTGGCAGTTGTCGGTAGTGTTCTATCACCTCCGTAACGATGATCCTGTTCCCTCCGGACTGCAACGTGTCATCCTCTTATGCCTCTCTGTGCGTGCGATGAAATGTATTCTGCCTTTTGAATTACCGATGTTCAGTTCCAAATCTGTGATCCCACTCATGCGCAGCGTAGGCCGAGGGCAGTAGTCCGCGTAGGCCCACAGACACGTGTGGTTGTGATGCCATGCACAGACTTGTTGCCACCACATCGAAGGGTTTATAGTGAATTGTTCTCTGCCTTAAATAATGTTCACTGCCATGGTGTAATCAAGACTCAGTTCCAAATGTGTGACCTACCTGACCGTGGTGTAGGCCTGAGGCAGCGGTCAGCATGGCCCATTCACCGAGTGTCGCGGGCATAGGTTGGATGGCCCCACCGGCCTGCGTAGTTCATGTTCAGTGGCACCACGTGTTCGGTCACCTCCGTGTATGTGACCCGGCATTCGTCCGGACTGAGCCGCATCTTCCTCTTACACCTCTCCGTGCGACCACTGGTGTGGACTCTGCCATTCGTGCTTTGTGACTAGGTGCTGTATGTGTGACCTACTGGTCCGCAGGGTAGTCCTGGTCCCTCATCCACGTGTCACCGGCTGGCGTTGAACAGGGTTAGTGGCACCACGTGTCGCCGGCTGGCCTTGAACAGGGTTAGTGGCACCACGTGTCGCCAGCTGGCCTTGAACAGGGTTAGTGGCACCACGTGTCGCCGGCTGGTGTTGAACAGGATTAGTGGCACCACGTGTCGCAGGATGCCCATATGGAACTATGCCTCACAGTTCGGGGGGGTCTGGTGCTGTGGCCGCTGGCCCGGATTTGGGGTCACTGCCATTCATGACTCAGGACACAGTTTCACACATGGGACCTACTGGTCCGACGAGTGGGCCGAAGGCGGCAGTAGAGTGCGTCAACGAGAAAGGAGTAAGGCGGGCCTGTGTCGTGGAGGCCATGATGGTCTGAGGAGGCTGCCAAGCTCACGGGCCTCGGGCTTGGAGCTTGCGCCGGCACGTTGTGGGCCCTCCTTGAATCACGCCGGTGTCGGCAGGTGATCAGTGTGGCCTGGCTGCGCAGGGGTGGGCCTGACAGGTTCGTGGTCCAGCGTGCCGGGGTCTGGCAGGCGCACAGCATCGCAGGCAACTCCGCTCACGAGGACGCCATCGGCCTTGTGGCGGGGTGGGAGGCACCGTCCCTGGCAGAGACGTGGGTCTTTCCGGAAGAGGACCACGCCCAGGCCTACATGCTTTTTATTCACACCCCTACGCTGGTGTGGCATACACCAGGCCATCCCACTCCGGTGACGCTTAGGGGGGGCGTAACAGGCAACATTTCCGCGAGATCCCCCACTGGCTGGGGTGATATGGTGGCGTCCACTGTCCACTACACTGCATACACCAGGAGTGTATGTCACCATGGATATGGGTGTGTTCTGCATACTGCGGTGTGTCCAGCACATCTCCGCCACTGTTGGCATTGTGTACTTTCCCATTCATGGTTCTACTGCATCCTTCACACATGCCTGGTTGCCACCTCTCCCCACATTCGGCTATTATGTGGCTGAGGTGCCATGCCGTTGCTGGCTCATGTTCAGGGCTTGCCCATGTGAACATTGTAAGTTGTTCTGTCGTGTCTGGTGGGTGGGCATGTTGTTGTGCCTGTTGTATGTGATTTTGTGATGTGTGCATTGCCAGAGTTGTGAGTTGCATGGTTGTGGAGTTGAGGTGTGTGGGGTGTTCATTTGGATATTGCCAAGGGGCTGTGCATTTCCCTTGTTGCCATCCTGGGAACGCTAGTTGATGATGGACTGTCGGAGGATGAAGGTATCATGCACACTGGCTGTGTATTTGAAGGCGACATTGTTGGGGGTTCCACGGTGTTCTGTTGTTGCCTACACATTGATGTGAGATGTGTGCTTCCTGTTGCGGTGATTGTGTGCTGTGTCACCAGGGGGCACAGGTAGTACATGTGTGCTGTGTATTGCCCCCAACACGTGCGTGCGTCCTGCTTGGGTGTATGGTCCTTGCTTGGTCTCCAGCGTATCCTGCGCATTGTGTTGTATGTATGGGGACTGGGGTACAAGGGTGATGGTGATGTCCAGGACAGGTGTGGGGGAATTGGATGTGGCTGACTGTGAGACTCCTCCGACTCTGGCGGGTGTTGGTTGGGCAGCCCAAGGGCCAACAGGTGCAGCCAAGCCAGCAGCTTTGTGTGCGGTGGGATGTTGGTTGTCCGCTGTGTTGGTGCCGTAGGCCAGTTAGGCGATGATGGTCAGGATGCGTTGGATGTTTGTCACTTTCAGCCTGTAGTGGACAGTGACATTGTCAGATGTTGGGTCTGTGTGGCTGGTACGCTTCCTGGGGGTCCGCTGTCTTTGTCTGCGCTGCGTCTGTGGTGGTCCGGGGGGGGTGTTCCGGGTGTGGGTTGGGGTCCTGGGGTGGTGGCGGTGGGTGTTGTGGCCCTCTTGGTTGTCCGGGCCGCATGATGAGTGGCTCCATGGCATCTATTGCCCTTCGGATGTGGTCCTGGGCTGTGCTCCCTTTTGTGGTGCTGGCTGCCGTCCGACTTTACACCAGGCAGGGCAGGTGTAAATTTCCTGGTGCTAACGCACCTTATCACCCGTTTTGTGTTCTTATCGCCGATGTGGCTGGTCGTTGTGAATGTTGAGGTGTGATGTTGTCTCGACTTTTGGCACGGGAACGCCTACTCTGCATCTCATTAGCGATATTTGCGGGGGTCCTCTGTGGAGATGTTTTTTGCGGCTGCTATCGCGGGTAAACTGGTGCTGTGGACTGTTAACACCGGCTTGTGAATGGGGAAGTAAATTTATCATGACTTTGGCTGCGATAAAGTGCTGTTAATTCGGCGATAGCTCCTTGTGAATATGCCCCTTAAAGGGGTGTAATTGTGAGACCCTAGGGTATGTTGTAAAAGTAGTTGCAGTGTTCATCAGAAATTATAAAGCAAAGAAGTAAGTAAAGTATATATCCCAATGAGAGCTGAATTAAAAATGCAAAGATCCCAGAAGGTGTGGCGAAATGTATATTGTAACTATATGAATCTATTTTTATGACAAAGCTGAGAGGTGATGTGACATCATAGAGTTGAAATTAAAGAGAGAGTGTACAAATTGGGAAACAGAAAAAAAATCAGTTGGTTTAGGTACCTATAGCCAAAAGTGAGATAATACCTAATACTGGGGTATCCAGTCATCACATAAATATCATAGAGAAATCATGATTTCAGAACTGCTGTTCGATGTTGCTGTTGTCATGAAAAATAAGAGAGACAGAAAGAACATCAAAATAAGCAATGTATTATCCACAAAAGTGAGGTGTTTGGAAATTCATTAAAAAACATACGCCATCAAAAGGAAGAACACAAGCCACCAAATTGTATAGATCATGACTACCTAGCTTGCATGGTGAAATAGATAACTGAAAATCATGAGAAAGAGACCAAGCATCACAGAGTGGAGTGGAAAAGTAAGCGAGAAAGGCTAATAGTTATCAGTTATACATGTGTGAGATGTTAAAATAAGGTTCCCATACAAACAGGTGAACAGAGATAAGTAGATCAGGGCATCAAAAGTGTAAAGAGACATGCAAATGGTTAGTACATCCATAAGAATAATCTTGAGAAATGGGCCCACATGTGATAGGTATAACAAATATGCCAACAGAGGAACGCTGGTAAGCACATTTGGAACTAGGGGTTCTGAAAATGAGGCAGACGCTGATTGAAAATACGGGGAGGAGGTGATAAACCTAAGGTCATTGGCTCTGCAATGCAAAAGTAACTGACCCAACTCCGGTGAGTTAGTAAAGGTGAGGGATATTAAAGATAAATATATAAAGTCCGAATAGACCTATTAGATCACTGTGAAACTAAAACTAAAATCACATTTGCAACATAGTGCGTGTTTGATGTAGTCCCCAAATTATACCCATGGTAAGGTCAAAAAGGATTTACAAATAAAAGCACTAAAGGACACAAACTGTCAATGTACTCTAGCTACATAACAGGGCTGAGCAGGAGAGTTTCAGTACATCTTGTTTATATTGTAAGCGGGTAAAATGGAAAAGCCAGCGCAAATTGAGGGCAGCACATTCACAACAACTAGACTGAGAATCCACATACACCATTTTCTTGTTATCTGCCACTGCTAGAGATGTTGGTGGATATTTTAATCCTTCTCACATCATTTTAGGACATGGTGTGAGATCCAATTAGGAACAAACTCTAGTTGTAATTGGATGGTTAGTTCCAATTGATAGCTTGTTAGATTTTCAGGCAGTGTATGAGATCCAAATACTTTTATATTAAGCTACAATCTTTGTCCATGTGTTGTGGGTACTAGGTGCAAGGTACATGTGTTGACCTTGTTTTGGGTACTAGGCACAAGGTACATGTGTTGACCTTCTTGGAGTACTTGTGAGTGTAGGTACACAGGATAGGAATTTGACCCTTTGTTGGCCCCTGTTGTAGAGATGGTGAATTTTCTGTCGGCTAGTTTTAAGAAGCGAAAAGGTATTATACTATCAGTTTATCCACCGAAAGTCAAAGATTGTGTCAGCTGCTATTTTAATTGAGGATGCATTTCTAGGTGAGGCCCTGAAGTGTCAGTAACATGCTGCAAAGCGATAAAAAATGTTCAAAGGCTTTATTAGTTGAAATGACAGGACCCAGGTATGTACAGCTGCAAAAAGGTCCCGAAGATTCCACCAACTGTCGCAGCATGTTTAACAATAAACCAAGTCCATTCCTATAGGTAAAACAAAACAAACCAATAATAGCACAGTTACTTAAGACAATACATATAATTTTGCAATAATTAATGGCTACATAGCTTATATAAACAAACCATATGCTACACAGATACAACATATCTCTCTCTTCACACACAGCCAATAAACAAACACAAAGAAAACCTTCACCAAACAGAAGACAGTATGCACACCTGTCAGGGTCTAAATCCCTTTTGCTGTCTGAACCACACAGGAGCAGAATGACGCTAGGTCCCAATACCCTTCTCAGAACCAACCCTGCTAGGTCTTTTAGTATTCCATTGCAGGTAAGTTCTAAGGGGGAAAAGGGGTTGGGGACAGAGAAGAGACTGCTCCAATATTCTGCCTGTTCAGCTACGTCTTCTTCTTCTTACTGGACTGCAACATTAACATGTAAAAAACCTTTATTTATTGTGCCTTTTAACTTACTGTTTTTTCTATGGTGTATAAATAACTTATCTTACCAGAATGTTTACTGAAGCTTACTTCTCTTCTACTTCTCATGTATTGTTTGCTAGGTTGTATGAGAAGTCTTCACTCAGATCTCTTTCCTTTTCGTTCTCAGGTACAATCTGCACTTGATCCTGCTATTCCTTAATGTAAGAAAGATAAGGTAAGTATTTATTTCTGTATTCCTAATTTATGTATTATTTGGGTTTCTCTTTCTTTCTATTAACTCACTGTTAAGAGACTGGAGTGGGCCTTGAACTGGGGTTTCTGTAGTAGGATGACTGGTTTTCTGTCTTTAATTAGTTTTTAAACAATGCTTCAGAACTTAGGTTAAATGTTAAAAGGAAGCGTTCCTTTTATTCAGGCCTTTGGTTTTAATGTTTGCTGGAAGCACTGCCATACGTGAGGAGAACATTACTGGAGTTCTTTAACACATGGCATGAGAAAGAAACATGCCGGGCCTTTGACCCTGACTTCACCTTTTAATTAATTCTCAGAAGAGTGAACAAGTTTCAGTCTAAGAAGACACTGCGTGTTGAAAGGTCACGCCTGCGTCTGACAGATTCTGGAACAGCTGAAAAAGACAGCTGATTCAAAAAGCTTTTTATTTAATCTTCTCAGCTAAGGAAAGCAATTACTGAAAAAGTATTTCCAGTTTTCAAACGAAGGAAAATATATTCTGACTTGTTTCCTTTTTTCTCTTTAAATAGAAATTTACCTCTGACACAATAACCTTTTCTCACAGAATGTTTTATATTAGCTACAAGTTTAACACTAACCTGATTAGTGAGGGAATGTAGTTCCGACGAAGCTAACCCCGATTTTATCGCAACTACCCTAACTGACTTCCACGACGCTGGGAAAACAGGTGCTCTTCAAATTATTTCTTCAGTGAAGTGCACAGTGGAATGTTGAAGCACACTTCACCTGATGTCATGAAGCCTAAAAGACTAGACTGCTAACAGTGGTGTGCTGTCGCAGTATGTGCATGTTGGCAGCCATCTTGGAGTTCCATCGGTGCCAACAAGCACTCCAGCTTGAGGGATTATCTGACTTTTGGTAAGTTTGTAGGGGGAAAATGGTAGCCAGCATACAGTTAGAAGGAGGAAACCTCCCGTGAGTCCTGACAGTACCCCCTCCCAACGGGGTTTCCTCCGGTCGTGGTTTGGCAGGGAATTTGGCATGAAAGGCTCTAATTAAACGGGGGCATGGACATTAGTACTCTTTTCCCAGGAACGTTCATCAGGTCCATAACCTTGCCAATCAATGAGGTAGAAAATTTCATTGCGGATGAGTTTTGAATCCAAAATTCGTTTAACTTCGTACTCCGCCTCACCATTAACCATCAGAGGATCAGGAGGGGAAACCCTACGCAACCCCGGTTGAATTGGTTTAAGGAGAGAAACATGAAATACTGGATGAATTTTGGTAGAACCAGGAAGAGATAGTTGATAAGTGACTGGATTTATGACCTTCTCAATTGGATAAGGACCCATAAAACGAGGCTGAAATTTACGGGGACCTTTGAGTCTGAGATTTTTGTACTCAACCAGACTAAGTCTCCTACATGAAGCTCAGGTTCTTTTTACGTTTTCGGTCAGCGAAGTGTTTGTAACGATCCTTCGCAATCGACAAATTCTGGGTTACTGAGTGATGAATTTTAGTTAACTGTCGGGCAATATCTTGAACAGCAGGAACATTAATATCATCAAAATTAGCATGAGAATTGGGATGTCTGCCTGAGTTTATAAAGAAAGGGGAGTGGCCAGTGGATACATTTAGAGCATTATTGTGAGCATACTCCGCAGTCCATAAGTGGTCAGGCCAGTCACCCTCCTCATCTAACAAATAAAGTCTGAGGTGTTGTTCTAGGTCTTGGTTAATGCGTTCAGTCTGACCATCAGTTTCTGGGTGAAAACTGGTGGAATAACGATGGTCAATATTAAGGCCTTTGATGTAAGCCTTCCAAAATCGTGATAGGAACTGAGAGCCCCTGTCTGAAACGAGGACCCTAGGAATCCCATGAAGGCGAATAACATGTTGATTGAAAAGTTGGGACAATTGTTTAGCAGTGGGTGTACCTTTGAAGGGTATATAATGTGCCATCTTACTAAAAGTGTCGACAACTACAAGAATGGTATCATACCCATGGGAAGAAGGTAGATCAACAATCAAATCTAAGGAGACTGTGTGCCAAGGATATGGGGGGTTGGCATGGGTTGTAGGAGACCTTTAGGAGCTTGTCTGTCCGATTTTCCCCGTGCACAAATTTCACAGCCTAACACATATTGACGGACGTCTCGGCACATGTATGGCCACCAGAAACGACGTTTGAGTAATTCTTCGGTTTTCACAACACCTTTGTGGCCAGCCAGAGGGTTGTCGTGACATTCCTGCATTGCCTTCAGCTGAAGCTCCTTGGTGGGTAAATACAGGGTGGTACCTAAATAGGGAGGCCATTGCGAATGAAACGTTGTGGATCTTCTGTGGCCCAGTTCTCCATTTCAAGGTCGGTCATCAAATTTCGAACGTGATGTTCAAAAGGTTCTAAGGAGATAGTTCCAATGAATTTTCCATCAGGTATGATTTGCTGGTTTTCAATGACTGAAGTTTGATTTTCTGTGTCGAGTCTAGAGAGGACATCAGCCTTTCCATTCTTGGATCCGGGACGAAAAGTGATAACAAAATCAAAGTCCGCGAAGTAAAGAGACCAACGCAGCTGACGTGGTGTGAGAGTTCGAGCAGATCGCAAAAATTTTAGGTTGCGGTGGTCCGTAAACACCGTTACAGTGTGTTTTGCCCCCATTAAGTAATGCCTCCAATCTTTGAAGGCATCTTTGATTGCCAAGAGTTCTTTTTCTGTAATCGTATAGTTGCATTCCGCAGGGTTGAGTTTGCGGGACCGATATGCCACCGGGTGTAACTGTCCCGTGTCCTTGTGCCTCTGAGAAAGTATTCCCCGATGGCTAGGTCCGATGCGTCTGTCTCCAAATAAAAAGGCTCAGAGGGATCTGCATGAAGCAGCACCGGTGCTGTGGTGAAACTGTCCTTCATCAACTGAAAAGCTTCTTCTGCTTCTTCTGACCATTGGAACGGAACTCCTTTCTTCAGAAGACGAGTCAGCGGAAGTATCTTATTGGAGAATCCATTAATGAATCGTCTGTAAAAATTAGAGAATCCGATAAAGCTTTGAACCTCTTTGATACTGGTAGGAGATTTCCAGTCTGTTATCGCCTTCACTTTTGCTCATCCATTCGAACTCCTGCAGGTGATAACACAAAACCTAGGAATTCTACTGTATCTGTGTTGAAGAGGCATTTCTCCAATTTAACGTATAGAGAGTTCTCTCGTAGACGTTGTAAAACTGCTCTGACCTGGTTGTGATGTTCTTCAACCGTGTTGGAATAAATCAGGATGTCATCTATGTATACTATAGCGCATCGGTCAATGAATTCACTTAAAACATCATTGATAAAGTACTGGAAGGCCGCTGGTGCGTTACAGAGACCATATGGCATCACAAGATACTCATAAAGGCCAAATTTGGTCCTGAACGCAGTCTTCCACTCGTCGCCTTCCCGGAGTCTAATCAAGTGGTACGCTCCTCGTAGGTCTAGGCGAGTGTATATCTTTGCTTCCTTCACTTGATCAATTAGTACTGAAATGAGAGGCAATGGATAACGATTCTTCACAGTTATCCTGTTAATCGCTCTAAAGTCAATACAAGTCCTGAGATCTCCCCCTTTTTCGGCACGAAAAAAGTGGGGAAGAGACAGGGGACTGCGACGGTCGGATAAATCCGTTCTCCAGATTCTTAGCTAGGTATTCCTTCAAATGGATGTTTTCCTTCTCCGTTAATGCGTAAACTCTGCTGCATGGTAGATTAGCCCCTGGTTCTAGATCAATTTTGCAGTCATAGGGCCTGTGGGGGGTAACGTCTCTGCCTTTTTCTCATCAAAGACGTCTGCAAAGTCTTGGTATTCATCTGGTATCATGGTAGTTTGGATCGCACATACCGAACCTCCACCTTCACACAATTGGGTGGCAGCGCAGATTACAGAAGAATGTGTCTGGTCGTCGAAACAATTTTTGGTGCAGTAGTCTGAATTTAATTGAATAGTTCGGGCTCCCCAATCAATTAACGGGTTGTGTTCCGTTAGCCATGGTAGACCTAGAATCAGTTGAAATTGGGGGCGTCTATTAAATTAAATTGCAAGGTCTCTTGGTGTCCTTCGACAGTAGTCATGTGTACCAATTCAGTATGACTGGTTATGGGCCCTGAAGTTAAATCCGTACCATCCACCGCTCTGACCTTCTCACTTTTCTCCTTCTTGATAGCTTGTAAACCGATCAGGCTAGCGAATTTGTGGTCGGAGAAATTACCTGTTGCCCCAGAATCTACCATGACGATGATTCCTGTCAAAACCACATCTCTAAACCTTAAGGTCACAGTCATAACCAAATGGGGAGAGGAGACTTGTAGTGTGTTTGCCAATTGGTGATTTGTTGGAGTCGTTTTTCCATTCGCATCCACAGGTCCAACTCCCTTACCTGTGGTGCCTCTAGTTTTCCTTCTCCTTAGCAGGCAACTTTGGTCTTTTTAAGCAATTCTTGACAAAATGTCCACTTCTTCCACAATATAGGCACAGTTTGTTCAGCCTTCTCTTTTCTTTTTCTTCTTTAGAGAGGACCTCTGACTACACCGATTTGCATGGGTTCAATTCCCGAAGAACTCTCTACTGTCCGTGTGGATTCTGTTTTGACACGGTCAAAACGAGGAACACTTGGTCTAAGCTCCTTCCGCCGTTCTCCTTTCCGCTCACTTTGCCGATAATCGATCTCTAAGGTTAAATCCACTAAGGCAGAGATGTCGGTGGGTCGATTAGGGATTTGAGATAGAGCGTCCTTCAATTCCTCTCGCAATCCTCTATAGAATACTGCTGCTCTTTTATCCTCGGGCCAGTTGGTCTCGACCACTAGTTTATTAAATTGGGCTAGGTAAGACACAAGTTCTCGGTTTCCTTGCTTTAATTCCAACAGTTCGTTGTCTGAAGCTTGAGATGCTGTTCTTCTATCAAAAATTCGGAGAAATTCCTTCTTGAAGTCATCTAAACTGTACAAAATTGGGTCATCCTTGGTTACTAGTGGCATGGACCATGAGGCGGCGTCCCCACTAAGGTAGGACAAGATAAACGCCACTCGGGATTGAGCATCGGGGAAGATCGTTGGACGGCACATAAAATGCAGAGAGCATTGGGTCAAAAAAATTTGCGCTTTCTGCGGGTCTCCATTAAATCGCTCTGGAGGGGCAAGAGGAATTACTGGGGATAATGAGTGGATTACTTGTGTGGGGGCAAAGGATGAAGTGCTGATGTTAGGACTCTGGGTTTCAAAGGATGCGGTGCTTGGCCTAGATCCCAAAGCTGGTGTTCCCGTTTTAAAGGTTATTATCTCCTGTCTTAGTATTTTATTTTCCTCTCTGACTGCCTCCAAGTCCCTTTGTATATTACTCAAAATCTCGCCCAAATTTTTTAAATCAAGTCCTTCTGCCATTCTGCTCAGGTGCTTGTACCAACGTGGGCACTTCACTCTGTCAGGGTCTAAATCCCTTTTGCTGTCTGAACCACACAGGAGCAGAATGACGCTAGGTCCCAATACCCTTCTCAGAACCAACCCTGCTAGGTCTTTTAGTATTCCATTGCAGGTAAGTTCTAAGGGGGAAAAGGGGTTGGGGACAGAGAAGAGACTGCTCCAATATTCTGCCTGTTCAGCTACGTCTTCTTCTTCTTACTGGACTGCAACATTAACATGTAAAAACCTTTATTTATTGTGCCTTTTAACTTACTGTTTTTTCTATGGTGTATAAATAACTTATCTTACCAGAATGTTTACTGAAGCTTACTTCTCTTCTACTTCTCATGTATTGTTTGCTAGGTTGTATGAGAAGTCTTCACTCAGATCTCTTTCCTTTTCGTTCTCAGGTACAATCTGCACTTGATCCTGCTATTCCTTAATGTAAGAAAGATAAGGTAAGTATTTATTTCTGTATTCCTAATTTATGTATTATTTGGGTTTCTCTTTCTTTCTATTAACTCACTGTTAAGAGACTGGAGTGGGCCTTGAACTGGGGTTTCTGTAGTAGGATGACTGGTTTTCTGTCTTTAATTAGTTTTTTAAACAATGCTTCAGAACTTAGGTTAAATGTTAAAAGGAAGCGTTCCTTTTATTCAGGCCTTTGGTTTTAATGTTTGCTGGAAGCACTGCCATACGTGAGGAGAACATTACTGGAGTTCTTTAACACATGGCATGAGAAAGAAACATGCCGGGCCTTTGACCCTGACTTCACCTTTTAATTAATTCTCAGAAGAGTGAACAAGTTTCAGTCTAAGAAGACACTGCGTGTTGAAAGGTCACGCCTGCGTCTGACAGATTCTGGAACAGCTGAAAAAGACAGCTGATTCAAAAAGCTTTTTATTTAATCTTCTCAGCTAAGGAAAGCAATTACTGAAAAAGTATTTCCAGTTTTCAAACGAAGGAAAATATATTCTGACTTGTTTCCTTTTTCTCTTTAAATAGAAATTTACCTCTGACACAATAACCTTTTCTCACAGAATGTTTTATATTAGCTACAAGTTTAACACTAACCTGATTAGTGAGGGAATGTAGTTCCGACGAAGCTAACCCCGATTTTATCGCAACTACCCTAACTGACTTCCACGACGCTGGGAAAACAGGTGCTCTTCAAATTATTTCTTCAGTGAAGTGCACAGTGGAATGTTGAAGCACACTTCACCTGATGTCATGAAGCCTAAAAGACTAGACTGCTAACAGTGGTGTGCTGTCGCAGTATGTGCATGTTGGCAGCCATCTTGGAGTTCCATCGGTGCCAACAAGCACTCCAGCTTGAGGGATTATCTGACTTTTGGTAAGTTTGTAGGGGGAAAATGGTAGCCAGCATACAGTTAGAAGGAGGAAACCTCCCGTGAGTCCTGACAACACCCCAACATCACACACAAACCCAGACAAGACAATATACATATTGCAACATATCATACAAAAACCCAGACACTACACACACAAAACAAAACAGCTACACGCAAGACAACACATATCAACACAAGAACTACATTCAGTTAATGAACCTACTGGGTACTCTTCTCACCAGAGAACTCCTACGTAACTAGCCAGCTAGACCAGACCTCAACTGACCAGCATGATCAGACCCCAGACCTTCCCCATACTTGGCAAAAACACCTTCTGGCATAGCTGACTTTGCCACTCGTGACATGTACCAACATTGTCCGTTAGAAATGCGAACAGAATTGCCACAAACATCCACCACTTGTATGGGATCTCTAAACTTCGACAAAACTTTTCTCAACAACAACAGCTCTTTAATGGGAACCCAATCTCCTACAATCACACTACCAACATTCTTGTGCACTTTCTTGGAACTGCACTCACAAATACACTTAGACTTGCTAATATCATCACTAGCACACTTCGCTTTGTTACACAACACCTGCACATCAATATTGAAATTACCAATGTGCACCATCCACATAGGTGAAAGAAAAGACACCACTCCCCTCCCCCTTCTCAACTCAAAAGGAATCTGTCCAGTAACAGAATGTGGTGTAGTGCGGTATGCTCACAATAACTCTGTAACAGCTTCATCACAATTGCCAGCTTTAGGAGTACTCTGAATACACACCACCAACACTTTGTTGAATCTTTCCACCTTGCCATTACATTGGGGATGCTACAATGGAGTGCATAAGTGTTTTATGCCATTCTGCTTCAGAAGTTCTTGCATGTCAACAGAAGCAAATTGTACACCGTTGCCTGACAACATTTCAGAAGGTGTACCTTCTTTAGAAAACACCTCCTTGAAAGATTTTATAAGACTGTACATTCTGGGTTCTGCCACACCCTTCACCTCAACCCATCTTGAAAGGTGGTCAATCACAACAATCAAATACCTCATGTGGGAAGGTAATACATTAAAAGGGCCAAACAATGTAATGGTCACCTTCTGTCACACCTTTTCCAGGTAATAAGACAAAGTGAGAGGGGGATAGAAGTGACCAAATGTTTATCACTGTAGCAACATTTATAACACTGATGAATGGTATCCTCTACATCACCATTCATACACAGCCACTTATAACTACAATTCACCCTTTGTTTTGTGGCAGTCATACCTAGATGACCAGAATGTACGGTTTCCAAAATTCTACATTTGTAACATGGAGGAGGAACCAATTTATTTCCTCTAACCAGCACACCACATTCCAAAGACAATTCATCAGGAACTTTCCAAAAGGATTGTAGATTGATCCTCACATTTTTTTCACAAGGCCAGCCCTTGTTGACAAAAGCAATAACCTATTGTAAATAAACATCCGCTTCCAATTCTTTACACCAATTCTTTAAATTTTCACACATAATATGATCCTCCACCCTCACAATGATGCACTCATCAATCTCTTCATCCATGGAATCCAACTTGTCATCCACCAGTAAAGTAGACAAACAATCAGCTTTACTGTTTTTCCCAGCAGCAATGTGTGACACTTCAAAATTAAAATCCAACAGTTTCACAGAGAGTCTGGCTAATCTTGCAGTGGACTTCTTTATCTTTCCTTCTGACAGAATTTCAACTAATGGTTTGTGATCTGTTATCAACCAAAGCATTCTTCCCTACAGAGAAGATTTAATATCCATACCCCAAGTGCATGTAAGAATTTCCTTCTCTAAGACAGAGTGCCCAGTCTCAGCCTCTTTCAATCTTCGAGAGGCAAACCCCATTGTAACCTCCTTTGAACCATCCCATTGCAAGAGCACCGCACCCAATCCATACGCACTTGCATCCACAGTTACAATGTTTAACATTTTTCTGAATACGGTTGCAAAGCAGGTGCAGGTACAATGCTCTGTTTAATGAGGTCAATATTCTGCTGACACAACAGAGATAACACAAAATCAGTATTCTTCTTAAGGAGATTCCTGAATCCTTCAGTCATATCAGGGTAATTTGTTATGAATTTCGAATAGAGTTAACTCACGCCTAAAGAGGATCCTAACTGATCTTTGTGCTTGGGATGAGGAGCTTCCACAATTCCATCAACCAACCCAGGTTTGGGTTTTATTCCATTAGCCGATAACACATGGCCCAAATATTCCACTTGACTAACTGTGAAAATAAACTTATCCTTCCTGAGAGTGACACCATTATTCATTAAGGCATTCGGAACCTGTTTCAAGACAATATCATGCACCTCCAATGTGTCAGCAAACACCATTATGTAATCTTGAAACACTACAACATTATTAATAGCATTCAATACCCAAGTCATGACTGTTTGAAACACCGACGGAGCTGAGGCCGGCAAATGGCATTCTACAAAACTGAAATGTGCCATCAGGAGTGACAAAAGCAGTAAAATAAAATGACTTTTTGTCCCAAATGACCTGATGGTAAGTAGCTTTAAGAACTATTTTAGTGAACCATTTGGCCTGACCCACAGCAGTGATGAGATCCTCAATGCGAGGATTTGGGAACTTTCACACCCAAATAGTGTTGTTGAGGCTTCTCTTGTCGACACTCATATGAAGTTCACTTTATGTACAGCTGCAAAAAGACCGAGAAGATCCCACCAACTGTCAAAGCACTTTTAACAGTAAACCAAGTCCATCCCAATACAGAACACTTGACAAACCAATCATAGAACAGTTACTTAAGATAGTATATAGAATCTGTTTTCCGGGACTTGTAGGTAGTCAAATTTGTATTTGTATCAAAGTTGCTGAGTGTCCAGATGTCTCTAAAAAGAGAAATGTTCAATTTCTATTAGGAGAGTTTTCGATTAAAATAGTTCTGACTGCTTGCTGAGGGGGAGTCTTTTTTTATAAAACCCTGAGGACAAAGGCTTTGCAAATTGTAGTTTAACTCAGTATTTGTTTATAGGAGCCAAAACTGCATGTAGTTAGGAGTCTCAAAGAATATAAGTATCAGATGTCTGAAATGAGATCAGTAGGATCAGCTTATTTGGTGATTGTGTTAAAAATAGTGTAATCAATTCCTTTATATCAGTATTTCCTAGTGGATTTGAGTTGTGATGCACTGGCAGGGAATAAATGTTTCTTAATTTGGAGCTCCTTCTTCGAGTGGCTTCTCAATAAGGGTTTCCTTTGGAGGGGGCAGGTGTATGCATGTAACTTTGGAAGTCATTTTGAAATTGGACGAATTTGATAAATGCTCTGTGGTTTCTGATAAAATGCTGGATGGCTCCTGACCTTACATCATCACACATGGCTTGAAAGTTCAGAAGATGCATATACTATGAGTGTCAATTCATGACATAACATGGCAATTTTACAATGTTTCGGTCACTGAAAAATCTGGGTTTTATAAAAGATAGAGGAAGAATATTTTCCAGTTCTTCTTTTCACCTTCCCTTCATTTATAAATCAAATTTTATATGGTGACAGATATAAGAAGCAATTTAGAGGTCAGCAGGGTGGGAGCGATTCCATAAATTGGCAGAGCTCCTACCCTGCCGAATTCTTGACTCCTCCCCTTCATTTAAAAATGAAAAAAGCTCCAGGTTTCCAATGGTGGAGCCTCAGCTGGCTCCTCTGTCAAAAACCATTGACACGCGGCCAAAAGACTCTTAAGCAAGAAGACACCAAGTTACATAGGCAACAGCCCAGCTCTATTTGGGGGAATCATGTGCACTGATCTTGCCTGCTCAAGTCTGCAGTGGCAAGGAAAACAACTCACTGAGTGTCTGGGGCATTGGCATTTAACTTTTTTCAAAACAAACCTCGGCTTTGAGGAGGCTGTTTCTAAAAATCAACATAAAATGCAGAGGGGTCCAAACACCAAAAGTGCCTGCTCGGCTTTGATCTGATGACCATGCATCCACCTAAGCGTCAGATGTACTTTTGTCATGAGAAACCCACCAGGCAGACGGGGATATCTAAATGTGTGTACAAGAAAACCTCCCTCCAGGTTAGAAATGAACCTCATAATCTTTGAATTGTAATTTCTACATACTGTGAAAACATGACATAACCTAGTTGAGGTTTTTCATTTAGCTTTTCTACAACTTTAGCATTTCCTGAAAAAGGGAACCAGCGCTGTATGAAGATGACAGTGGTCATTTTGACTTCTTGGATTTAACTATCTCAACATGGGGTCAATGGCTTTAGCAGCTGGAGTCCTCTGGATATTCTGTTTTCTTCACATATTGCTCTCCATTTGGTCTGTTCAGCTTCAGAGACTATAAGTAAAACGTTTTATTGCATGTTTCTTGTTCTCTATTCTGGAACATTTTGAATGACTAGATTTGTGAGTAGAAAATAAGAAGGGAGGTGTCTTTTACAACAGAACTACTTATCTATCGAATAGATCAATTTATAATTTAGTTCTTTTTGTTAAAATAAATGTGGCATCAGGGCAAATTAAGGGGCATGGCTACGGCGGCCAAGATGGAGGTCATGTCTGCGTTGAGCTCCGGCAGGCAGCCCAAATTACTGCCATTTACAGGTGCCGGTGGTTCCCGTTTGCCACGACGGGGTCGGCTAGAAGACGACAAGGAGCCCCAGCACTTATCCCGGGCAGAATCGACGAAGCAGAGCTGCAGAATCGACCCAGGAACAGAGCGGGTGCGTGAACGGACGGAGCCAAGATGGCGGCGCCCGGCTCCTAGATCTTCGCTCCGGAGATAACAAGCTTCAAGAGCCGAATCGGGGGGCCCTCTCTGACGTCGGAAGCAAGAGCGGAGTAGAAGCGGCGGCATTACCATACTTCAACTACCATCAGACGCCCAGAATACCTGCCAAGCAGCACATCGCCACCGAAGGTCCCTTCACCAACATAGCGGCACCAGAAGCGGCGGAGGAGGCTGCGTGACCCCTGTAGAGCCTAAGGAGAAGACGTCCGAGACTGGTCCAGGTAAGCACCAAAACCGGGGCCAGCAGCGAGGGGACCGGCATACAGCTGGCGTGCGACCGTCAAGTGGGGGCCTCCAGAGACACGGAGCATAGGTGAGCTCCCAATGGGGGGGATCGAGGGCCCGTGAACAATAACGCCCCGTCCAACAGCCGGCAAAAAGGGAGCGCAGCGAGGGGGGGACCCCACTGGCAGACATCTGCGACAGGCCCAAGTATATACCGCGACCACATAGGGACAGGTCATAAGCCCGCAAAGGGCCAAGAGCCGCACCACGAACGCGGAGCCTGCCGCCAGCTATCCTACGTCCTCTCCCCAAACAGGCCCACTGCTGGAGTCAGTCACCAACAGTAAAAGAGAGATAGAAGAGGAGTCCGCCGATGGCGGGGGGAGGGGAACGCGACACACGGCCCGACAGAGGCAACAGGAGGGCCCGACGTAGAGGGGAAAGGGCGGATACGGCGAGCGGTCAGCAGACCCTCTGTTAGCGTGAGAGAACCAGAACCCTCAAGCCGGGGGGAAGACAGAACTCTCCCCAACAACTTACATAAATAAAGATACACTCCAAATAACGGCGCAGCAAGCACCCGATGGTCCCCCGATCGATAGAGAACAACCGAGAAAGTAGTAGTATCCCTCTCCCCACTGCTTACAAAGAAGTGTCCCCTAAAGAGATCATTGGAAGACCGCAGCAGATCTAACCACCCTCCCACCCGTCAATACCCGCCGTCTCTTTGAAGTAGGCACGGCGATTGGCGCCTGGAATCGAGGCGCGTTAAATAAAGAGAGCGGCGACGCCTAACAGATAAAGCGCGTAACGGGGAGCCGGATGGAGAACCACAGGGGAGACGAAGGTCAGCGCGCCTCAGTACCGGGGGGACCCGAGCAGAAGACCGTTACATTGCCATCAACGCGCCAACACGGGAGAACGTATAGCTAGCCAAGATACCATCAGCCACAGCGCCCTTGGTGACCTCAAGAATGGGTCGACAGCGAGTCATCGGGAATCTGCAAACACCAGCTCACACAAGACAATCCTCCCCTTCAAAGAAAAATTCCAGAATAGAAGAGGACGCCGCGACACCAGCGTCAATGTCCGATAAACTGGATAAAATACTAGTGGCAATCGAACACTCACGTATCACGATGGAAGACAGATTAGGAGCATTGGCCACAGATTTTAACCTGCTCAGAGACGACCACCGGAAATTGGCGGACAAGGTGACACAAGGAGACAAAACCCTCAAGTACATAGAGCCCCAAATCAAAACTCAACAGGAAACACTGTCAGAACTTCAAGGTAGTGTCAAGATCCTAGAGGACAAAACAGATGATTTAGAAGGCCGCTCCCGCCGATGCAACATTTGGGTAATCAATCTGCCGGAGGGGGTGGAGGATCCCAATCTCGTCAAGTATGTGGAATCATGGCTCAAATCGTTCACACCGACCTCAGAACAAACCCCGTATTTCTCGGTAGAGAGAGCGCACAGAGTGCTCGCACGGAAGCCACCACCAGGAAATTCACCTAGACCTTTACTACTAAAACTCCTGCATTTTCAGGATAGAGACGCAGTGCTGAGAGCTGCCCGACAAAAGGGGCCCATTCAGGTCGAAGACAAGACAGTTATGTTATTTCCGGATTACTCTCGTGCGGTGCAACGACAACGAGCATCATTCATTGAAGTCAAACGCCTACTTTGAAAAAAAGCGATTCAATATTCCCTGCTTTTTCCAGCAGGGCTAAAAAAATGCACGAGGGATGCTCCATCTTTTTTACGACCCCCAAAGACGCATATGACTGTGCAGAACAACATACGCAAACAGGGAAACCCCCGAGCTGCCCTACATGACAAGCGAGGCCCCAAAGGCAAACACCAACAATCGAACAGAGCGACCCAGGACCACACAAAGACACCGGCGAGAGGCCTTCCAAACCTTGAACAAATTATCGCGGAACGTCGGAAAGCCCTGCAAGCGACAGCAGAAATAGGACCCACAGCGGGGAGCTCGGACGGCGAGAGGGGCCCTCATATCTTCACTTCCGAAGATGAAATAGACGATACCAACACGTCCCGAGACGGCTCGGTCACCCCGCCGGCGGTGACTCCACAGACTGCGGACACTTTCATTTAACAAGCACGATGTGAGGTGGTAAGGCATATAATACATCATATACACCCCATTGCGGACCAGGTGGGAATTAAGGACACACGCATACATCCCTCCGCCGCTTGGGGCTGACTCAGAGTAGAATATGATGCCATGTTGGCGGGGCCCCGCCATATACTGGTGATGGGAATCGCCGGCACCACACACACCACATTGAACAACTAAGGCTGCCTAGAAAGGTTTATCACTGGTACCTGTAATCACGACCCCCCCTTTTTTCTAGGTTAAAACGACATAACGCTAACACAGTATGTCTAGTTTGGACGTACCGCCGCGTGCGGTAGGTCCCCAAAGTTGGGACGTGTTCCCCCCATTGAGTTTACTCCCTTCCCCTCCAAGACTCTTACACAACTGGTTAACAACACCACACAGACGGGCAATATCGAGCTTAATTTACGATCACTACCCTACTGGGGAATCATCGGGCACCTTTGTCCAGCCGGTACAGACTGCACCAATCTTCATAGACAACACGAAATGGCTACCAGAACGCAGATCACAGACATCAACATATTAACACTAAGGGGTCGATTCCGATTCGGGCCGGAAAAAGCACCGACCGACTCGGAGCCGAACTTATTACGACCGACACGTACCTGTGGCGCCCGACACGCCAAGTACGATGCAAGGCGTGCAAAATCCGACCGACACGTACTGAACCCAAGCCGAACGACCGAGCCGCACGGAAAACAGCAATCCGGCCGGAAAAACACGCGAATCGAACCGACCGACACGCACCCGGAACAAATCCAACCGAAACGTACACGCGAACTCCAAACCGCTAAGTACGATGCAAGGCGCGAAAACCACGACCGAGTCGAACGGAGGATAAGCCGTACGACCGACACGCATACAAAACCGAGCCGAAGTAACACAAAACACCGCGACCGACGCGTACGCAGCATAGAAAACTGCACAAACACAGCGTGAGCGAAACGGAGAAGACCGTACGAGACAAATGCAGGGACCGACTCGGTCACAAGAACGTTTCCAACATGCACAAAAAGTACTAAGGAAAAATACACAAAAAAAGGCCAAACAAGCAATTACAAAGCCAATAAATACTGGGGGTGGTGGGGACAGAGAACAAAGACACACCCACAACTCCACCCATATAAAGGAAACAAATCCCAACCATGATCCTTTGCAAATGCCATTCTACTGCCAGCACTCAACAGACAGCAACCACACACCCACAGCTCATCCCTCACACAAGCCACACACCATCAGCACACCAACAAATAGCTACCTCACATACACCCAGCAAAACACACTCTCACACACCCTTACCTGCACACCAACACACACATCACTCACCATCACCACCCATCACCATGCCCCCAAGAAGAATCACAAGTTCCTAGATTGTGAATTGGAAGTCCTGGTAGACGAGATCCTCAGGGTAGAGCCACAGCTGTTTGGCACACTGGTCCAACAGACACCCATCTCCCAGAAAACCAAGATGTGGGAGAGGATCATCAACAGGGTGAACGCACAATCACCATGTCTGCGCAGAAAGACTGACATCCAGAACAGGTGGTATGACGTGCGCAGGAGGGTACGGGAGCTGCTCAAGAAGGACTACCTCCTGAGCCAATACACTGGCAGAGGCCCTCCTGCCAAGCCAGTATACCTCAGGCCCTGGGAGGAGAAGGTGCGGGCCATCCTTCCGCCAGTGAGCGTCTATGGACTAGAGAACATCCCAGAGCCTGGTGAGTACACAACAAATGTACACAATATTCTGCCACAATACACACACACATCACTGTCAAGGGGAGAGTCAAACCATGCACACATAGCAATTACACAGCAACCAGAACAGAATCATCCCAAAATGTGTATGTCAGTCAGATAAACACAACACATGCCATCTCAAAGTTACATTTAACCGTGTCATCACATGTACAAACACAACTACAACTACAGCTAGGCAGTGGCACAAATAGAACTAACAAACACATCCAGACATGTAGCCACCACTACAACACCAACACACAGTGAAGACCACTGAAAGGAAGGAATTCTGTGTATGCTGGGCAAGTCAGTGTAGCCAATAGCATCATGGGAGTCGTAGTCACACATATTGCTCACCCACACAACTGTCCCATCAACACCACCATGAACCATGCGCACATCACAGGGAGTGGAAAAGGACTCACAAGATGGCTGACACTGGCTACTGCTGTGGGGAGCACAAGGCCCTGCTGGCAACTGTGCAACAACCAACAGCAGGACACCACTGACTGACATCCTGAGAGACAACTTCCACTCCCTGCAATGGAAGCACGTTCCATGGTGGGATATCTGGCTGGCTGGCTGGGTGGGAAGGAGGACTCGCAGCACTGACCATAGTCACAAGCACCTCCCCTCACACACCCCCTCAACACAAACTCCACAGAACCCACCTGGGAGAATGCAATGCCTCACATCCTAACTCAAGAACCTCCACCCTGGGTAATGTAGTGTGAAGCACAGGGACACTCTTGGGACTTTTAGCCAAACAACTGCAGGACAACACTCCCAGCCATCCTGTCAGCACAGGCAGCCCACCCCACAGGGAAGCAGAGTCAAAAGGAAGGAAGCATGGTCATGCTGGGAAGGGGGTGGAGGCAATAGCATGATGGGAGTAGTAGGCACAGATATCGCTCAGCCTCACAACTGGCCCATCAACACCACCCTGAACCATGCTCACATCACAGGGAGTGGATAAGGACTCACAAGATGGCTGACACTGGCTACTGCTGTGGGGAGCACAAGGCCCTGCTGGGAACTGTGCACCAACAAACAGCACAGCACCACTGCCTGACATCCTGAAAGCCAACTTGCACTCTCTGCAATGCAAGCACGTTCCATGGTGGGATATCTGGCTGGGTGGGAAGGAGGACTTGCAGCACTGACCATAGTCACAAGCACCTCCCCTCACACACCCCCTCAACACATACTCCACAGAACCCACCTGGGAGAATGCAATGCCTCACATCCTAACTGAAGATCCCACAAAGAACCACCACCCTGGGTTATGTTGTGTGAAGCACAGGGACACTCTTTGGACTTTTAGCCAAACAACTGCCAGGACAGTACTCCCAGCCATCCTGTCAGCACAGGCAGCCCACCCCACAGGGAAGCAGAGTCAAAAGGAGGGAAGCATGGGCATGCTGGGAAGGGGGGTGGAGGCAATAGCATGATGGGAGTCGTAGGCACAGCTCTACATCCCCCACCACATGGCCCAGCAAGCTCACACTCACGCATGCACATCCCACAGAGAGTGGAAAGGCCCATCAAAGATGTCTGACACTGTTGCTGTGTCGTGGGGAGCACAAGGGCATGCTGGGAACTGCACACCAACCAACAGCAGGACACCACTGTCAGCCATCTTGCCATTGCTCTCACACCCACACACACTGAACTCCCCACAAAAGCAAGTAAGTATGGGAATGCTGGGAAGTGGGGTGGAGGCAATAGCATGATGGGAGTCATAGTCACAGACATAGCTCACCCCCACAACTGTCCCATCAACAACACCCTGAACCATGCTCACATCACAGGGAGTGGATAAGGACTGACAAGATGGCTGACACTGGCTACTGCTGTGGGGAGCACAAGGGCATGCTGGGAACTGCACACCAACCAACAGCAGGACACCACTGTCAGCCATCTTGCCATTGCTCTCACACCCACACACACTGAACTCCCCACAAAAGCAAGTAAGTATGGGAATGCTGGGAAGTGGGGTGGAGGCAATAGCATGATGGGAGTCATAGTCACAGACATAGCTCACCCCCACAACTGTCCCATCAACACCACCCTGAACCATGCTCACATCACAGGGAGTGGATAAGGACTGACAAGATGGCTGACACTGGCTACTGCTGTGGGGAGCACAAGGCCCTGCTGGCAACTGTGCAACAACCAACAGCAGGACACCACTGACTGACATCCTGAAAGACAACTTTCACTCCCTGCAATGCAAGCACAGTCCATGGTGGGATAACTGACTGGCTGGGTGGGAAGGAGGGCCGGCTGTCAACCAAATACAACCAATGCAGACCATGTTCACACCCCAACAAATACATAGAAATGCCCAAATAATGCAGGACCATGTGCTACACCAATATCAACCCCTGACTGTGACAACTTAGGACAATGCAATTTACAGGCCCGCACCCAGAGGCACAGTCACAACTGTCAGGTGTGTCAACCATTGATGCCTGCAGAAACATAACATACATTGTGTGTGTCTCCCAAAAACAGGTGATGATGGGGACACAGCAGCAGACGCTGAGGAGTCCCAGTCCCAGGCTCAAGAGGATGCGGAGCTCACTGGTGTCGTACAGCCTCTGCCCTCCTCGGACGAAGAAGACCAACCTGGCACATCCGGTGCAAGTCAACATGCAGCACCAGCAGGACCACCAGCTGCAGCACCAGCAGGACCACCAGCTGCACCCCCTGCACCCACCCCTCCAACGACTGTCACCACAAATACCATCCCTGCCGACATGGACAGAACAAGGAGCAACACCAGCACAGGGACCCTGGACCAACGTGGGGCCATGGACACCACCACCACCACCAACCCCCAAGGGGGACCAGGGTCATCTGTGCGTGCCACTGCACGCACTGCACATGTCGGCAGGGGTGGTGGGAGGGGTGGGAGACAGAGGTCGCTGCTTGCAGAGGTTGCTGGTGTGCATGATGACCCACAACTGGTACACATAGCCGATGCGTACCAGTCCAGCACCGGAGATCTCAGCCAGGTAGTGGGGCTCCTCAGAGACATGAAACAGCAGCAGGCTGCCCATCATGCCCGCTTGGACTCACACATGTCCCGCGTGGAGTCCAAGTGGGACGCACTGCAAGAGATGACGGCGGTGCACAGGGACATATTACAATGCCTCCGCCAGATGAACAGCAACCAGTCCACACCTCCCTGTGTGCCAACAACATCTGGTGCTGAACAAACTGCAACTGCCACAGGGAGGGAGGATGACTCTGGCGGAGAGTCCCCTGCACCGCAGCAGCCTGTACTTGAGGGCCCCCAAAGAAGAGGGGTCGTCCGAGGAGGGGCAAGTGAGAGGCCGATGGCCAAGTGCAAATCCCAGGAAGCCTGAACCTGTTCTGGATGTTCACCTTTGTGCACAAACTGTTCACCCTGTTGACGGCAACACAACTCCCACACATTACATGGGAGTACAAGTTGGACCAATGTCTCAGACAACTGTGGCCCCGATACTGGGGATTTTGTCTACCAGGACTTTCAATTCACCTAGGAACTTCTGATTGCAAGATATATGTACAGCACTAACCATCCTATGCACTATTCACACAAATGTATCACAATAAACACACTAATACACCATACTTGCCTCTGTTGTGATTCCAACGTGGGTGCTGTCATGGGGATGATGAACTGCAAAATTACACTGTGTATGCGAACTGCAACAGCAAGTACAACACAGGCATGTGAGTAAAGGCAACGTGACACATATGAGGGAGACACACCACCAGGGCTACACAACACATACACACCTAGGCCATCTGACTCATTGCCTACACTGATGTTGCCAGGGAAGACGGTGCAATGCACAGACACCACACCTATTCCCAGTTGTAGTCAAGTAGCCCACAGGTGCAGTAAGCAAATGGCAGTCAAATGTGTGACCACAGACAACGCACATCACAAAGTGAAGCACAGGTTTATTACACAGTTGCAACATGTCGTAACCACTACAGATGCAAGGTAATCCCACCTGGAAGGAAATCCATGGGTGTGGCGCACATCACCTGTAGGGACACAACAGCTACCACCCTGGAAGTACAATCACGTCGTCGGTGGACACAGTTGACCAAACGAATCTGAAAGTACCCTGTGAAGGACAGAAATGACACGCAGTCAAAAGCAATGGAGAACAGGACAGAACAGCAAAACTCATGCACAATACATGTTACAAGATACCCACCCAGAACCAAGTTAGCATGTCAACACTGTTGGGGAGTACAGACCACCTGTAAGCACACATCGCTACACACATCCAGTCAAGTAGCCCATGGACACACTCCAACAGCACCAGAGCACCACCTACACATATCATGCCAACTCACATCATTGACATGACACCTCAGGATACTCACATTCAGCTAAAGAAGTTGGTGATGAGCTGTGTGCGGACATCACCCTCATCATCATCATCATCACTGGCATCGTGGTCCAGGCCAGGATCCTCCACAGGTGGCGGATGTTGGTCATTGTCATCCTGGATGAGAGGCAACTCCTTCCGCACTGCCAGGTTGTGGAGCATGCAGCAGACGATGATAATCTTGCACACTTTCGCTGGGGCATATGGGAGGGACCCTCCTGTCTTGTCCAGGCAGCGGAAGCGGCTCTTCAGGAGACCAAATGTCCGCTCAATCACTCTCCTGGTCCGACCATGTGCCTCATTGTAGCGCATCTGGGCTGGTGTCACAGGGTTCCTGAGGGGTGTCAGCAACCACGGCATGTTGGGGTATCCCGAGTCACCTACGGACAGACAAGTGCACATTAGCTGACTTGGAAAAGTGGGCGGAATACTACAGATCAGATCACACACAATGGCACAAAGTCAGTACACACCGACAAGCCAGGCACGCTGGTTCTGCATCTGTGCCATCATCCTGGGGATGCGACTACTCCTCATCACAAAGGCATCGTGTGCTGAACCAGGGAAACGGGCACACACATGTGTGATGGTCATATCTGCAAGACACACCACCAGTGCATTGACCGAGTGGTAGTGCTTGCGGTTACGGTAGGCCTGCTCCTGGGCCTGTGGTGGTACCAAAGCCACATGTGTCCCATCAATGGAGCCAATGACATGCGGCATCCTCCCCAGGGCATAGAAGTCACACTTCACGTCAGTGAGTCGTTGCAGTCTAGGGAAATAGATGTACCGGTTCAGGAATAGCAACATTGCCTCCAAAACATCGCGGAGCATACGGCTCAACATGGTCTGTGACATCCCACCAGCAGTCGCCACAGTATGTTGGAAGGTACCGGTGGCAAAGAAGTGCAGGGCTGCCATCACCTTCACCTTGGGGGTCAGCGCTGTAGGATACGGCCGGCCAGGCTGCAAATGTGGGGCCAACTGCACTGCCAAATCCTCAATCAGCTGCCTGGTGAAGCGGTACCGTCGGATGCTGTCCCGTTCCACCATCGTTGCCAGGTCTGGGAATGGTCGATGGACAGCAGGAGCCCTGCAGTGCAGAGGAGAAGAAAGCAAGATTGTCAGTCACCCCACATATGCGGCATTGAACACACTCAATATCACAACATACATCATTATGAGGCACAACTACATGAAGTGTGCAGTTCCGTAAGGACATGTATGGTACATACATGGCCAACATCTGTCATCACGGTTCAACAAGTGGCATCAATAAGGCCCAGGTTGGCCCATTGGATATCATGAGGCCGTGTCACAGTTCCCATCTCCTGCTGCCGTGTCACAATCACCCCCACAGTGACATGTGAGGACAGATGTGCCCCAGGCATCACAGCTCAACGACAGGTACATTCCCAGGGACCCTGTATTGCCACATGGACACTGGCATTACATGGAGTATCATGTATACACCACAGCAAAACAACCATGACCCCCACAGGTAGTGGTCCCACTTGCCACTGCAGGACAGACATGGACGTCTGTGACACACACACGCAAAACATCAAAGTCCATGCACACACAACGTGGATGTGGAGACTGTCTCCCATTGTGCACATGAAATCAGAGACATTGTAAACACTACATGCACACAGACTGTGGAGGACCATCACTATTGTGCCACTGGGACACGCTGGCTCAAACATACCGTCCCACATGGGACTCACGGGGTATGTGACATGACATACACATACACCACCGTGAAATGTGACCATGGCACATGCACAGATATGAACAGTTGCACATCACAGTGGTCATGTACACGTAACACCCAGGATCCTGTCCCCATGAACACGTGCACAGCCTGGGGGTGGCTGCCCCCAGGTGACACCCACAGGACAACATGTACACCAACATACACACAATAGGAAATGCAGCCTTACATGCCTTATGATACAGTTTGGACAGGCTGTCGTGTTGTAGGTGTGCCCCTCACTCCCTGGGAGCTATCTGTGGCTGGCATATGTTCATCTGAGACAGGCATGGTGACATATGCCAGTCACTTGTACAGGGATGCGTTGAACAGCAATGGACCGATCGGTGCCCCGGCCGGCCCATTGCATTCAATGTGCGGGTACGCGTTGTACCCCTGTATGCGTTGAACAGCAATGGACCGATCGGTGCCCCCGGCCGGCCCATTGCATTCAATGTGTGCGGGTATGCGTTGTACCTCTGTACGCGTTAGTACCGCAATGGACCGATCGGTGCCCCGGCCGGCCCATTGCATTCAATGTGTGCGGTGCGCGTTGTACCACTGTACGCGTTGAACAGCAATGGACCGATCGGGTGCCCTGGCCGCCCATTGCATTCAATGTGTGCGGGTACGCGTTGTACCCCTGTACGCGTTGAACAGCAATGGACCGATCGGTGCCCCTGGCCGGCCCATTGCATTCAATGTGTGCGGGTACGTGTTGTACCCCTGTACGCGTTGTACCGCAAGGGACCGATCGGTGCTCCCGGCCGCCCATTGCATTCAATGTGTCGCGGTACGCGTTGTACCCCTGTACGCGTTGAACAGCAATGGACCGATCGGTGCCCCGGCCGGCCCATTGCATTCAATGTGTGCGGTGCACGCGTTGTACCCCTGTACGCGTTGAACAGCAATGGACCGATCGGTGCCCACGGCCGGCCCATTGCATTCAATGTGTGCGGATGCAGCGTTGTACCCCTGTACGCGTTGTACCGCAATGGACCGATCGGTGCCCCGGCCGGCCCATTGCATTCAATGTGCGCGGGTAGGCGTTGTACCCGTATGCGCGTTGATCAGCAATGGACCGATCGGTGCCCTGGCCGGCCCATTGCATTCAATGTGCGGGTACGCGTTGTACCCCTGTACGCGTTGTACCGCAATGGACCGGTCGGTGCCCCGGCCGGCCCATTGCATTCAATGTGTGCGGGTACGCGTTGTACCTCTGTACGCGTTGAACAGCAATGGACCGATCGGTGCGCACCCATTGACAATGGCCTAGCCTGGCAACGGACGCGTTTTCGAAATTCGAACGAGTCGGTTGCTGGAAATTCAGTTGGTCACCCACAACAATGTTGCAAAATCATGTATGTCATGAAGTTGAATATTTGAAGGATGCTGTGGGCGTGTATTGGTGCTGCTATTCCATGGATTGGCCAGATTCAGAAGATGCAAACGACTTGGACCTATCACTTTGGACACATGGGACAGTATCTGCCTCTCCAGCACATATATATTGCTGGCTGTTCCCCTGAGAGCTCACTTGCCTGCACTACATGCTCCAGGACGACATCTGCCACTGCACTGCTGCTGTCTCTGCCCCCTCTGGACCCTGCAATGGCACGTACTGTGGAGAGAGCCCCAGCCTTCAGCCTTGAGGAGAACCAGGCCCTGCTGGACAGCCTACTTCCACAGTACAGCAAGCTGTATGGGACAACAGGGGAGCAGGTGAGTGTTCTGTGCACTGCCTTTCTGAATGTGCATTTTGTCTGACTAGCAAGGCTGAAAGTCTGCACGCCACTGGCTAGCAGGCTCACTGAGTAGTTGTCACCCCCATAGTGTGTAGTGACATGCACTGGACAGGTATGGTGCAGTGACAGTGCATTTGAACAAGGTTTTACTTCCCATGCAATGATACCATGTAGTGACTTCTGGCAAACTGTCCATGGGCAGCGTTGCACTGCCTGTGTACATCATGTGCCCCTGTGATTGAGACATGTATATACAACTGTGTCATGCACGGATATGTTGCATGTGTAGTAATGGCCTTTTCACTTTGTCATCCTGACAGGTTAATGCCCATCGGAAGCAGGAGATCTGGAAGGACATCGTCCGGGCTGTCCGGTCCGTGGGGGTCTACAAGCGCCGGATCCGCAACTGCCAGAAGAGGTGGCAGGACCTTCGGGGCTGGACCCGGAGGATTGCACGGGTCCAGCTGAAGCTGTCGCCTCCTCGCAGGAGGGGCGGAACACGGACCCTGACCCCCACATGCTCCAGATCCTGGCGGTGGTGTTTCCAGACCTGGATGGGCAGCTGAAGGCCAGACAGCAGCAAGGAGGGAGTGAGTCAAAGACTGCACTGTGAACTCTGTATTACATGCTATGTGCCCTCCTCTGGCCTGGTTAAACTGCCACAGTACAGCAGTCATGTTGTCCAGGAGCCATGTCCCTCTATTGTGCACTGCCCACTCCTCATCTGATACCCAGGTGTGGCCCTTACATTCAGGGAATTGTGTCACTTGGGACTGTGTCCTTGCAGTTTGCTTCACTAAAGGTGGGGACAGCATCTGTTTCCCTAACTCTGTTGTGGGCATCATGGGTGGGTCCATTGTTCACACAACGCCTGTGTTCGGACATGTAATCTGCGTGTTGCTTTGATATGCGGTCCACTTGCTGAGCTGAGCCACCACATGTGCCTGGGGTATCTGGCACACACCCATGCAGCGGGTGGGAACAATGTTTGGGCCCCAGGAGTGTGCAGATTACGTGTGTCACACATACATAGCCAGCTATCCACTGTCCAGGGCTCATCCCTCATTCATGTGGGGCAGGACAGTCATGCCTTCTCCAGGCCATGCAATGCACTCTGTACTCCCACTCCCGTGTATCAGCTGACACATTGTGCGCAGTGATTTGACCCCTCAGGTGTCTGCCTCTGTGTCAGTGTGCTGTGGATTTGTTGCCAGGACTGCTGGGGTGTTTCTCGGTAGGGGCTCAGCATGCCACTGGAGATGTGACCATAGGAGACGATACTTGTGTGTCACATAGGTGTTTGATCAGCTGCCCGTGCAGACTGGGGTATGCGAATGTGAAGTTCAGGCAGCTGTTTCCCATTCACAGCAGATTGTGAGGGGCTCAGGTTCAGAGGGTAGTGTCACAGGTCTCCCATATGTCCAATCGGTATGACCTGGACAGATGAGGGTTAAGATGATGTGTTGTGTGGGGGATGTACATGTGCACTTGTGCAGCTCCAGGACTTGCATTCCCCATGACCTACTATTGTGACACAGTGCAGAGTGTTGTTGTCTGGCTGCCAAGTCATACATCACTGAGTCACTGATGTATGACTTAGCAGTCATGCCTCTGCCATGGCATGTGTCTACTTATTGGTGATCCTGCAGGGGAGTGACATGTGCTACATGCACACCATTGTGGCGATGGCTATCAGGACATGGGTGCATCATGGTGTCTGTCGCTGGTATGCATCACATGCATTTCCTATTTGACTCTGGGCATCCCTTTCATCCGGAAACCTGTACTGACTCAGTGGCAAGAGTTGTGATGTGTGCATGTCCACATGCTACACCGTGTCCTCTGCACTGTCCAACTACTGTGTAGGTGGTGCATGTGTCCACACTGGGGTGTTGCTATTCAACAGACACCAGACAGATGGGTGCAAGGCCATGTGGGATGTGAGTGCCATGGTTGGCATCAGACTGACAATTGGCTTCTCCTGTTCAGTTAGGGCACTTTTAGCAATGTTCAACTAATGATGCCAGGGCTTGCTCTGTAATGTGCTGTGCTCACAGTGGTGTGTGCGTTTGGTGCAGGTGACTGATGTCTGTCTGTTTCCCCATTGTTTGCAGATACATCCACGGCCACGGAAGGGGACAGCTCCACGGACCAGGAGGAGCCGGAGAGCCAGACTGGGTCAGCAGCTGAGGAGTGGTCGGAGGGACCCAGTGGCATGGAGGGCGAGGGGTGCCACACCGAGGAGTCCTCAGCACCATCCACCTCAGCTGAGGACCAGAGCAACTCGGAGGATGACTCCCTTATGGAGGCGGATGTCAGCAGCCACCACACCCCAGCTAGTGTTGCTGTCCCCGCCACCACCAGCACCACCACTGCCCTCCCATCGGCTCCCATTCCCCAGGTCCGTGGAGGCTCCCATGTTCGGGATCGTGTCTCCTTTGGGCCAGGCACCGCACCCCCTGCCCCTGTGTCCCCTGCTGCCCTGAGTGAGGAGTCTGTGTGCCTCCTTCGCCAGCTCCATGTAGGGCAGACAGCCATGCTGAGTGTCCTCCATGCGCACACCGCTCTGTTGACTCAGCTGGTGTCGTTCATGGAGGGCATCTCATCGGGCATGTCTGACCTACAGAGGGGCAATAGGTCCATGGACTCCTCCCTGACGGCAGCAGTGTCCCTCCTCAGACAGTCCCTCACCCCTCCTGCCTCTGCTCCATCCACACTCCCCAGCACCTTACCCGTCCCAAGCACACACACACCGGCACAGGCACACACCAGCACACACACGTCCAGCACTCAGACACACACGCCACAAACAAAACGCACACGCACGCACAGTCAGGGGACTGAAACCAGACTCACAGGGGATGGGGCCCTGAAACACACACACGCATCCACGAGCACTGCGCAGTCCTCAGTTGCCTCTCCCTCCAAAGCACACTCCCTTGCCTCACCTGCAACCCCAAAGACCCAGCGGCTCTTCCTCAGTGACCTCGGCCTCTTCCCCTCTGATCCAGCTGATACAGCATTCAGGGGGAAGAGGAAGCCCACCCACATGGAGCAGAGTGCCCCTCGCCCCCGGACACCCTCCCCCAGGCGCAGACAGACTGAGGCCCCCACCCGCAAGTCCCCCGGAGTCGTAAGAGCAAGACCCCGCCGCCGCCCTGCAGCTCAGGCACCAGGTCTCCTTCCTCCATCCCTCAGACCCCCACTCCACAGGTGCCCCCACCACACCCTGCCCCAGGTTCCCCACCCACAGATATACCATCCCCAAGAGGATCCGGCCTTCTCCCCCTGCCACTTGCTCTCCCGGCACCACACCCCCGCTGCGCTTGTCTGTGCCACTGATGTGGTGAGGGTGTCCTCCCCCTCTGTCCAGCCCACCTTGCCTGTTCCCCATTCTCCTCCCCTGGTGGTAGGCACTGCAGTGGAGTCCACTACCACCCTGTCTGACTTGGGCACTGCTGTGGCGGACCTGTCCACTCCATCTGCAGGGTCCACTGCAGTCGTGCCGGCACCCACAACATCTGAGTCATGCCCCCAGTTGTGCCGGCACACACCATGTCAGACACCTCCACTGCAGTTGTCAGTGGCTCTCCAGCACCCACCACCCCTTCCCTGCTTCCTCCTGGTGAGCCCTGATCCTGTCCCTGCGGTGCCTGGCCTGCCCCCGGTTGCCCCTCCTAGTGGATTGTCCCTGGTTTTGTGCAGTGCAGGCATTCGTAGGGTGACATCTGCCACTGTCACCCTGTTTGGACTTTGACAATGGACTGGCCATTGGCCTTTGTGTTTTTCTGGACTTTCAGTTTTCAATACACACATATGCTGAATAAAGCAACTTTCTGTTCTCTAGTGCTTATGCTTCTGATGTACATGTTGTTGATGATGCTAACCATGCCCTTGCTGCAGTGATGGTGATATTTGGTCTCATGATAATGAAGTGTTACTGTTTAGGAACCCATGTGGTCCAGGGGGAATGTGTCCTATCCTGTGGTGTATCCATGTCATCCATAGCAGCATCTGAGGGTGTCATGTGTTCAGTATTTGGCAATGGGATTTCCTACTTACATTAGCAATTTCACATCTGTGGCTTCCACCCCTGCACATCTGTTGTGCCTGCCATTGTTCAATTCGTCTACTTCCCTGACCGTGTGGCCATCTCCACTGGACATGCAGGTTTGGGCATCAATGGGGAAGGACTCATCTGTGTTGTCAGTGCAACATTGCTATACAAGTGTGTTGGATCTGTGCTGATGATTTCGTTGGCACTTCCATGACCAGGCTGATGTGACAGGAGCCTTCATTTGGTGCTAATTGTTGATTGTGTGACCAAGTGCTCAGCTGACATGATGGGGCCCTACTGAGGCAACATATGGCACAGCTTTCCTCACACAGGAGTGGAGTCCCCTCATGGCAGTGTGTACTCCTGTGACATTGCCTGCGCCTAAGGTGTGTGTTGTATGAGCATGTCTGTGTGTTCACTTCCGTTTAGCTGTGCATGCTGTGATCCCTAGTGTTGTACCTGTTTGTGATGCTTGCTGAGTTGACCTATGTTCCCCCAAAGTCTTCTCTCTGGGTTCTCTGTGATGTGGGTGCATGGCACATTACTGGTCATCAGGGTGTCACCCATAGGTGTGTTTGCTGTCAGGGCTGAGTTTGTGCGCAGACGCAGATGGGTCACAGTCAGGTTTCCCCTTGGCACTTGTTGTTTGCCCCTGTCATGTGATTTCCAGTTTGTGTTATCTTTCAGTGATTGTGACACGTTGTGTGTGTGACTGCTGGCACTCCTCAGGGTCCGGGCTGCAATGTTGGTTGTTGTCTATGTGTGTTCTTTGTGGGTGACCTTGGCTTCTTCATTGGTGTGTGACTGTGGCTGGGATCCCATTGGTTGGTGTGGTATTGCCGTCATGTCCATGTACAGCGTAGTGTGCAGTGTGTCAGACATTCAGGAGTCTTGTTGAGTGGCCATGTGTGATGTGTTTCTGCACCTTGGTTCCCACCCACCACCCTGGAATAGTCATGGGCATTGTTCCCTGTAACCTGCGCGCACGCGCTCATGCGCACAGTGCATTTCACCAGCGCGCACAGACTCTTGCAAAGCGCGCATGTAGTTGATTAACGTGCACCAGGCACGGCCTTTAAATTTGAGCGCCGTGAAAGGTGTGGTCTTTTCTTAACTTTGAAGCGCAGTGGTATTACGTCACAGGCACGACTTTCAGGTTACTCTTGCCATGGGCCCCTGGAATGCCTTAACACAGCCCGGAGTAGGCGGCAGTTATACATGCCGTTTTCGCTTTACTTGTCAGTGGTGCCCTGGTTCACAAGAAATATTTACCTGACATTTCAGTGAGTCTGCACTGATTGTAACATGCGGGCGTTCGGGCATGTTACAGGAAACAATGAGATTTGTAAGCCCATGTTCACAATCAGAGGCGCAACTAGAGCCAAATTTCGGGGAGGGGAGGGGCTGATAAAAATTTCGGGGGGCCTAATTCTTCCAGCAATAGGCAGAGTGGAGATGCAGGGGCTCTAAGAAGGGGTGAAAAAACAACAAAGCCTCATTAACACGTGAATGGCCTTTTAAAGACCTGTGAAGTACTCGGGTGCGGCTGGCAGCTCAAGAACTGTCTGTGTGTGCCCGGGAAGCTGTCTCAGCCCAGGCTGACACACACGATGGGTGGGGGGAAAGGGGGAGGCTGAAGCCCTTTAGCCCTATGGGCGTTGCGCGCCTGTTCACAATGTAGGATCAGGGCTGCTTTTCACTTACATTTTTGAAAGTGTGCTGTACAAATGCCTCTCTCTAGTCGATGCTGCTAAAAATAAAAAAATTAAATTGTTATGTTTTCCGATCGGACTGGTAGCCGGTTCCATGTACTGACCAGCACGAAGACGTTGGTGAATAGTGCTGTTATTCAAAAGCTCACGACTGCTTTTTTAATGTTTTCTTTGTTTCACATAACACAGGATGGATTAATACCGTTGCTGTGTGTGTGTTCAATCAGGGCCAGCTTTAGGACGTTAGTGCATTCGCACCTGGCACTGACCTTGTGAGGTGTGTGGGGTGGGGTCACTGTGTTTTTACAATAACTTTTGAGTTTGAAAGCAGGTGCTGCTAGTTTCCTTGGGTGGCCATCAGTCTTGAGGCAACATTAAAAATGTCAAGATAATGACAGTGATTAATGCTCCTGCTGGAGAGAGAGGGGAATTTTGTCTGGTGGCAGTTT
The DNA here is from genome assembly GCA_963921515.1 of Calotriton arnoldi. Lineage (NCBI taxonomy): Eukaryota > Metazoa > Chordata > Amphibia > Caudata > Salamandridae > Calotriton > Calotriton arnoldi. The sequence continues at coordinate 188,521 of CAWUFW010006814.1, read as the reverse complement.
GGGCTCATCCTAAAGTAGCTCAATGGGTTCATGTGCCTGCTGCAAAGAACGTGTGACTGATATGTACCATGATCACAGAACTAGTGTGAGTGAACAATGAGTAGACCTATAAAAAAATAAATGTATGCCAGAGAGAAGCTTTGGAGATGTAAAGGGTACTGTTGGAGGATGGTAATAAGGGAATTCATGGAGAAGGTCGTCAGTTGGGGGCTGACAAAACGATTGTCACACTGGGCGCCAGCAGCGCTAAAGCCTACCTGTTTTTCAGCCTCATCCAGTAGTCCCTGCGTTACATAACCCACCACCATTTGCAGCAGAAGGAATAGCTCTTACAATAGTTTTCAGGGTAGCATACATATTTTCCCATACTCTTTCATTCTTTTAATGGGAAACCATGTTGTGATATATTACGTCATCACAGACTAGAAGGTCTGCTTGTTCCTAAGCACATGGCACATTGCAGAATCACAAGTATAAGGTATTAACAGGGCCACTGGAATTATGCTTTATATTTGCATAATGATGGATTTGCCACATAATCCATCATCTGAAACAGAAATCTGTAGATTTAAACCAAATAAAAATAGTTTCTAGTTTAAACAAATCAAAAGATCAAAAGTTACTGAAAAAAGTTTAGACATATGTTTGTGTGCATGGAAGGCCCTTCGCAAAGGTTGGCTGGGCATCTTTCAGTTGCTTATGTCTGTATTTGGTTTTTAAACCGGTCCTAAGGAGGTGAAATATTTGTGCAGACAGGATTACCATGTATAAAAAAATTATAAAAGAATGAAGTAACACTATGAAAGCATGTGCTGTATTATCCCACATAAGTTGCCTATTCGTGTTCCATAATTTAGCCAACACTGCTGCATAATTTGGTGCTTTCCTCTGCTGCAGAATTCCAGGGGCCCTGGGTATTTTTGTTCAGCTTTTGTACAGTACACAATGTGCCATTGCTATATTTCCATTGAATGTATAGACACTGACAAACGTTCTCTCACACTTTTCACTCACCTTCTCCTACAGTCTTGCACCACATACACACACCTTCAGGTCATATACTGTCTGTCTCTGGGAATGCACCCTGCATTCAGACAACTCACTCCTCATTCTCGCCCTTCACTTTCCCGCTCACCCTGCACTCACAGTGATCACAATGCACTCACACTGATCACCATGCACTCACACCATTCACCCGCTCACCCTGCACTCACAGTGATCACTCTGCACTCACAATACACTTGTGCTGTTCACCCTGTACCTCACCCTGCAGTCACACGAGCACACTACTCACCCTGCACTCATGTGATACTTCACTCACCTGTCCCCCTCACTGCTCAATCTGCAATCTCACTCAAACAAGCCCATCACTAACCATGCATTCATTCGTCCCACTCTGCACTTACATCCTCACCCAAATTCATATGGTCACCTCACTCACCCTGCAGTCACTCCTCTTACCCTACTCTTACACTGTCGCATCGCTCACCGTGCATTCACATGGGCACGTCTGCCACCCACACAGCGCAGAGGGTTAATGTGCCTGCTACAAAGAACGTGTACCATGCAGATCACAGAACTGAGTGTGAGTAAACTAGGAGCAGCGCTATTAAAAAATGAAATGTTTGTCAGAAAGGTGCTATAAAGAGATGAGGTGCATTGTTGGTGAGTGGTAGTGAGGGAATTCATGGAGGAGGAGAAAATGGGGGAGGGGTGCCTAAAAAGACTGTTGCACAATGTGCGACCAGTGCAGGGCCAGCTCTGGCTGGGAGTGTTAGCCCGCCAAAGTTCAGGTCTAGTTGCTCCCCTGATCACAGCATACGTCAAGGGCTGCATTTAACATAAATTCTTTCAAAAGCAAACCATCAGCCCCACATTTAGAAAAGAAATGCAGCAAGTTTTATATAGTGCGAACTCAACCCAAAAGTATTGGAGCGATTTAAATGATTTATTTTTGTATGCATGGGGTGATTAATTGATTTGCTGAGAATCACAGGATGTTAATCTGACCCGAGACTCAAAACCCATCTCCTAAGTCAGCAGCTCGAGCATTAAGCCACAACCTCTACCACAAGAGCGGAAGCATTTTAAAATATTATATACAACTTTATGCAACAAACAACCATTGACAAAGCCAATAGTCCTGGCTTCTTGTAGGTGTAATGTTACTTGTATTATATATCTGGATGCAATGACAGAAGAAGCAAAATATCAGTCAGGTGGCACACTATGCTAAATACAGATTTTTAGCTTAATTGCTTTTAAGCCATGCCCTTAATTGCATCGGTCACGCCCCTTTGAGAGACCCCCTAGTTTTTTCATCCCACTTAAAGCCCTGGTCTACATGTGCGGTCGGGTTCTTGGCGCACCTAGCCTTGGCTGCAGCGCACAGAGACCTTACTCTGCCGCACACGGAGGAAAAAAATTAGAGGGAACATTGGTCATGGGTGCATGTGCAATGTCACCAGTGCATGTGTGCTTCACTGCTGCACATTGTTGGAGGTCGAGGGGTGTGGTGTTGAGTGTGTGCAGATGAGAGTTGTTGCCGGCTAGGCCCCTGCCTCCATGTTGGCCTTGGCTTACTGGCCGTGCTGATTGATTTGTGCTTGTGTAGGTGTGATGGTAGTTTGTTGCTCAGGACATATGACTGTGGTTCACAGTGTGAACGACATTTAGCTTTGTCATCACAGTGGGATTGTAATGCAGCCCAGGGTCACCACATTGTGGGGGCCCTGGGGGTAGTGCTGTGGTGTGTCTGTGTCTTGCTGTGTCAGTTGCTGTTCCTACGTGCCTGTGTGACATGTGTGATTTGTGCTCCCTCTCATCTGACAATGCCTGCTTGCCCACATAGGGGATTTGGATCCATGAGTTACCTTTGTGTGGCACTGTATGCACATCTGTATGATTGGTATTCAGGTCTCCTCATGTGTTGTGTGGTTGCCTGGGGACACTGGCACCCCCCTCACCTGTTGTGTATGATGTGCAGTGTGGGTCTGCCTGTTTGTGTTTGTGCATCTGCACCACTGCATTGGCATATCTTGGGTGTGCCATTGGCTGTATGTAGTTTGGTGGGTTTCCCCTGCTGTCCCTGGGACTCCTAGGTCATCGGTCAGCACAATGATCATGGTTTGTGTGTCCCATTGCTGCCATGGTATGGTATCTGTTCACCTCACATCTACAGTCTCCACAGGGTATCTGCATTTGTGTGCCCATTGGTGCAAATATGTGGGTCTGCATTCTGATAGTCACTTCTGTCATTGTGTCATTGATGAATGTTGACAGTGTCAGCCCCCATGGGTGTTGTTTGTCTGCACATGGCCAAAGGTATGTCTTATTTGCACTGCAGTATTTGCCTCCCCAATTTATGTTGCAATGGGACACATGCACTACTTTGCCACTGATGTGTTTTATGTTCTGTGACCAGGAATCATCCATGCAGTTTGGCAGTTGCAGCTTTTTCTTTGTCAACACTTACATTTTGGTCACTGTGATGATGGGGGTTTAGACCCCATTGCCACAATGTTCAAAATGTGCTTCAGCTATGGACCCCACACTTACATTTTGGTCACTGTGATGATGGGGTTTGGACCCCATTGCCACACTGTTCAAAATGTGGTTCAGCTATGGACCCCACACTTACATTTTGGTCACTGTGATGATGGGGTTTGGACCCCATTGCCACACTGTTCAAAATGTGCTTCAGCTATGGACCCCACACTTACCTTTTGGTCACTGTGATGATGGGGGTTTGGACCCCATTGCCACACTGTTCAAAATGTGCTTCAGCTATGGACCCCACCCTTACATTTTGGTCACTGTGATGATGGGGGTTTGGACCCCATTGCCACAATGTTCAAAATGTGCTTCAGCTATGGACCCCACACTTACATTTTGGTCACTGTGATGATGGGGGTTTGGACCCCATTGCCACACTGTTCAAAATGTGCTTCAGCTATGGACCCCACCCTTACATTTTGGTCACTGTGATGATGGGGGTTTGGACCCCATTGCCACACTGTTCAAAATGTGCTTCAGCTATGGACCCCACCCTTACATTTTGGTCACTGTGATGATGGGGGTTTGGACCCCCATTGCCACACTGTTCAAAATGTGCTTCAGCTATGGACCCCACACTTACATTTTGGTCACTGTGATGATGGGGGTTTGGACCCCATTGCCACAATGGTCATGGCCTGCTTGCATTGTGGGGGCCACACACATATATGTTTGGCACATGTGATAGGGGTCACATTGTATGTTCAAAGTCATGTTCAGTGTTGTAGGCATTTGACACAGTCTACACACGCTTGTCATGGTGTTGGGGGGATGTCTTTTTCTTGCATTCCCTAGGTTGTGGTGTGCTGGTTGTGTCATGCATTGTCCATCCTATGAGTGGGGGTGGTGTTGGTGGTAGGCATCCAGCCCCCATGGGTAGAGGTGGTAGTAGTGATAGGCATCCAGCCCCCTGGGTAAGGGTGGTAGTAGTGGTAGGCATCTGGCACCCCCTGGCTAAGGGTGGTAGTAGTGGTAGGCATCCAGCCCCCTGGCTAAGGGTGGTAGAAGTGGTAGGCATCTGGCACCCCCTGGCTAAGGGTGGTAGTAGTGGTAGGCATCCAGCCCCCTGGGTAAGGGTGGTAGTAGTGGTAGGCATCTGGCACCCGCTGGGTAAGGGTGGTAGTAGTGGTAGGCATCCAACCCCCTGGGTAAGGGTGGTAGTAGTGGTAGGCATCTGGCACCCCCTGGCTACGGGTGGTAGTAGTGGTAGGCATCCAGCCCCCTGGCTAAGGGTGGTAGTAGTGGTAGGCATCCAGCCCCCTGGCTAAGGGTGGTAGTAGTGGTAGGCATCTGGCACCCCCTGGCTAAGGGTGGTAGTAGTGGTAGGCATCCAGCCCCCTGGGTAAGGGTGGTAGTAGTGGTAGGCATCTGGCACCCCCTGGGTAAGGGTGGTAGTAGTGGTAGGCATCCAGCCCCCCCATGGTAAGGGTGGTAGTAGTGGTAGGCATCTGGCACCCCCCTGGCTACGGGTGGTAGTAGTGGTAGGCATCCAGCCCCCTTGGCTAAGGGTGGTAGTAGTGGTAGGCATCGAGCCCCCTGGGTAAGGGTGGCAGTAGTGGTAGGCATCCAGCCCCCTGGGTAAGGGTGGTAGTGGTGGTAGGCATCTGGCACCCCCTGGCTAAGGGTGGTAGTAGTGGTAGGCATCCAGCCCCCTGGCTTAGGGTGGTAGTAGTGGTAGGCATCCAGCCCCCTGGCTTAGGGTGGTAGTAGTGGTAGGCATCTGGCACCCCCATGGCTAAGGGTGGTAGTAGTGGTAGGCATCCAGCCCCCTGGGTAAGGGTGGTAGTGGTGGTGGGCATCTGGCACCCCCTGGCTAAGGGTAGTAGTAGTGGTAGGCATCCAGCCCCCTGGGTAAGGGTGGTAGTAGTGGTAGGCATCTGGCACCCCCTGGCTACGGGTGGTAGTAGTGGTAGGCATCCAGCCCCCTGGCTAAGGGTGGTAGTAGTGGTAGGCATCCAGCCCCCTGGGTAAGGGTGGTAGTAGTGGTAGGCATCTGGCACCCCCATGGCTAAGGGTGGTAGTAGTGGTAGGCATCCAGCCCCCTGGGTTAGGGTGGTAGTGGTGGTGGGCATCTGGCACCCCCTGGGTAACGGTGGTAGTAGTGGTAGGCATCCAGCCCCCTGGGTAAGGGTGGTAGTAGTGGTAGGCATCTGGCACCCCCTGGCTAAGGGTGGTAGTAGTGGTAGGCATCCAGCCCCCTGGCTAAGGGTGGTAGTAGTGGTAGGCATCTGGCACCCCCTGGCTAAGGGTGGTAGTAGTGGTAGGCATCCAGCCCCCTGGCTAAGGGTGGTAGTAGTGGTAGGCATCCAGCCCCCTGGCTACGGGTGGTAGTAGTGGTAGGCATCCAGCCCCCCTGGGTAAGGGTGGTAGTAGTGGTAGGCATCTGGCACCCACATGGCTAAGGGTGGTAGTAGTGGTAGGCATCCAGCCCCCCTGGGTAAGGGTGGTAGTGGTGGTGGGCATCTGGCACCCCCCTGGCTAAGGGTGGTAGTAGTGGTAGGTATCCAGCCCCCCCTGGCTAAGGGTGGTAGTAGTGGTAGGCATCTGGCACCCCCCTGGCTAAGGGTGGTAGTAGTGGTATACAAAGGAATTCCTCAGCACACGTCTGTTATGTCACAATATACATAAACATGCTTGATGTGAGCATAAGTAAAATACAAGTAGGTAAGTTCTTATTTCTTTTTTCCTTTTTATTTTCCGATGTTCAGACAGCCGACACGTGTTTCGTCGCTTACATGGGAATTAATCCCGCGACTTTATCAAGGCTATTGTCTTCCTGTGTATAACCTTTATTAGTGGTGTTAATTCCAACCCACACTGGGATTCAATATCTCGCAACGTCTCACTTCTCAATGTTAAATCCAAGGGATCCCTGTATGTCCCAGAAGTCCAGAATCTTATTTCTTAGTAGTTTGATCCCACACACGGACGTCGCTCCTCGTGTTGCCGGTAGTGGTGGTGGGCATCTGGCACCCCCCTGGCTAAGGGTGGTAGTGGTGGTTGGCATCCGGCCCCCCCTGGGTAGGGGTGGTGGTGCGCATTCAGGCCCCTGTGTGCATATGTGGCATTGGTGATGGGCATCCCGCCCCTATGGTGCTGCTGTTGCTGGTGTAAGTAAATTCTGCATCCCTCTGTGTGTGTGTGATGTGTCGTGTACGTGTTGTATGTGTTTTGTGGTTGGTGTCTGACTTACCTTCTGCGCCGTACGCGTCCGTGCCTGTTCCGGTAGTAAATGTAGAATATTGGTATGATCGGGACGAAGGGATTCATGGTTGGTTCGTGTCGTTCGTCTTTCTCGTCGCTTCGCGTCGTCCTCGTCGCTGGCGTGTTCGCCTCGTAGCCGTGGATCGTGTTGTGGCGCGAATCGGAGCTTATGTGCGCCTCTCCCGGATGCTTTGACGTGCCGTGCGTAGCGACGGGTTCGGCGCGTACGGAAGCGCATCGTACTTGTTCGGCCGGACGGGGCTGCATTTTCCCTTCCGTGCGACTCGATTCAGCGTTTCCGGATTCACCTCGGACGGAGAACAGGACCTGGATTGGGTGAGTACGACTCGGCCGGATTCTGTGCTGTTGTGCGCATCGTACTTACTCGTTCGGTATGCTGTACGGATCGGTCGGGAAACAGGCATTCGCATGGCTTTTTTCCCGACCGAATGGTATTGGGTGCGCCTCCGACCGAGATCGGAATCGGCCCCTAAATGTTAGAGGCCTCCATACACCGAGCAAATGTTACACTGTATACTCCTACACCAAATGCCAGAACGCATAGATCACTCTCTTACAAGAGACGCACTTAACTACACCGGAAATAGACAAACTACAGGCCAGATGGCGCGGGACCATTTGTGCCACGTCCTATTCTGCCTATGCACGCGGGGCGCTGATCTGGGTCAGACCGGGAACCCCATTTCAGGAACTTCGGAGAGTGGTGGATAAAGAGGGGAGGTATGCTTTCCTAGAAGGACTCCTCGACGGGCAGCCGATACTTTTGGGTAGTATATACACCCCAAATACTGAGCAAGACACGTTATGGGACCGCCTAGCAGGAGTTCTGGCCCAATTCACATCTACACCGTGGATCTTAGGGGGCAACTATAACTGCACACTGAATCTCGCCCTAGACCGATCCCACCCTCCACCTGCACATTCTCCTGCCCACAAGCAGACAGAACGGTTTCAAACCTGGGTCACACATTGGGCACTCATAGATGCATGGAGAGCTCACCACCCGCAAACCTGAATGTATTCGTTCCACTCCATCCCACACAATCTACGGGTAAGACTGGATAGGTTTCTGTGCACAGCGCCGCTAATACCCAAAATTCAGCACACGGATTACCTAGGCCGGGTCCTCTCCAACCATGACGCCCATGTCCTAGGACTACGCTGGAGATCCCCCCACCCCCCAGTCCCCACCTGGAGACTACCACGGGACTGCTTGACGGACAGGTTTTCAAACATGAACAGGGGCAGAGCATACAGGCATACTTCTCTAATAACGCGGGAACAGCGACATCCAAATTAGTAGAGTGGGATGCATTCAAATAGTAGCCCGGGGTGAGTGTATAAAACAAATAGTGGGGGTAAAAAGGACACTGGCACGAGCACTAACACAAGATGAAATGAAGCTAGCTATCCTAACAAACCAGGAAGATGCAAGTACGGCGACTATAGCTCAGGTGGCAGAAGCGAAGACGGTGCATTTAGCCGCTATCTCAGACCTGCGCAGATACAACTTTAAGACATATGCAACTAGGGTGCACAGGGAGAGGTATAAAACAGGAATACTACTAGCCTGGCTAGCTAGACAGGACATGGAGGTAAAACCAATTACTGAAGTGCTCGATCCTTCTGTTAATCTGGTGCGTTCCCAAACAGACATACTACAGACGTTCCATCAGTACTACGCTGAAGTATACCGAAATCCATCACAGACCGGGCAGGGAGCAGTAGACCAATTCCTTGACCCACTGACGATCTCACAAATTGCTGAGGCAGAGAAAACCGCACTAGATACAGAGATACAATCTACGGACATTACACACGCAATCCGCACCCTGGCATGTAACAAAGTACCGGGGTTGGATGGCTTCCCCCTGGAATATTACACAACCTTTTCCCCTCTGTTGGTCCCCCGCCTCGCGGAGATGTTTACGGCTGCGCTAGAAAAGGGAGAGCTCCCGGGACCCCTTCGGGAATCAGTCATTGTGACCTTCCCGAAACCAAACCGTGACCTGCGACAGCTGGCCTCATATCGTCCCATCACGCTACTATCAGCTGATTGTAAGATATTAGGAAAGATATTGGCGGACCGCTACACGCAAATTCTGTGACCCTTGGTCCACCCAGACCAATGCTGATTTGTCCCAGGGAGAAACACGTCCCAAAACTTACGCCGACTATTCCATGTACAGGATATAGCGAGCACCGCATTTCCCAGAGCAGCCTGTCTCATCTTAGACCTCGAGAAGGCCTTTGATACTCTCACATGGTCATATCTGTTCTCGGTCCTACAACGGATAGGGATAGGTCCTAACCTCCTAGCATACACGCGACTCCTATACACCAAACTTACCTCGCGGATTCGCATGGGGCGGTATATATATCCTCATTTGGGGTGGAGAGAGGCACGAGACAGGGTTGCCCACTCTCGCCCCTGCTCTTTGCTCTAGCCGTAGAGCCTCTAGCCATATGATTACGCCAGGAGGGGGAAAATTGGGGCATCCCCATAGTTGGAATCACACATAGCGTCTCCATGTACGCTGATGACCTTTTAATATATGTGCGGGACATCACCGCAGATCTGACATCCATATGGATAACACTTGAAGAGTTTGCAGAGGCATCCGGGCTTAGAGTGAACTGGGATAAGTCCACAGTTTATCCACTGCACCCAAGCCTTACCCCCAGGACGTTAGGATCGGCGAGCAGAGCTTAGCGTGGAGCGCAGATGCCCCCCGATATCTCGGGGTTCGCCTGTACCACTCCCCATCCGACATGTTTGAGGGCAATCACCGCAGAGCGCTAGCCGGGATTCGTTCGGCAGTGGGTTTTTGGAAGAACCTCCCGTTGGCCCCGATAGGACGTGTGGCCTTAGCCAAGATGATTATAGTCGCACGGCTATTGTATCACTTCACAAATCTACCGGTAATCCCACCCCAAGCACTCTTCCGGGACTTAGACTCGCTCCTTAGCTCGCTAATCTGGGGAAGGGGCAGACATAGAATAGCATTAGCGAAATTACAATTGCCCACCACCCAGGGAGGACTGGGCGCACCTTCCTTCAAATCATGCTTCCTGGCAGCGCAACTGCAGTGGCTATCCTACTGGACAGCAGGTAGACACGTGGGGGAGACACACGCAGCGACAAGCCCTATTCCAGTTCCAGAAATCCGTCGCTTGTTACTGCCAGGCACTAAGCCGTGGTGCACATACCCAATACAGGTGTCGGTAGCTCATAAATGTATGCAGAGAATACACCGTATGTCTGCAGGGACACCTTTATATTCTCCACTGCTGCCACTGGTGGGCTGGCCCAGACGAGAGGCATACTACACAACTGGCATGCTTCGCGTATGGACAGAACACGCTCTAACCGAGATAGAGTCCCTATTCGAGGACGGACAGTTAAGGCCGTACCGCCAGATAATGGAAGACTTTGAACTTCCCCCTGGTCAATTCTTACTCCACAGGCAACTCATAGAGAGCTATCGTCCATATCACGATTTGTCGGAAGGAGAACCGGCAACCCATCCAGTCATCCACACAATCATGCACATGGGAATGGGTCGGTACATGGTCACTTGGCTATATAAAGCCATACGAGAGCTTTTAAACAAACCCCTAGATGCACTGCGGGTAACATGGGAGGAAGAACTGGGGCGCCAGTTACACAATAAAGAATGGGAGACAGCACTCGAATACCCCAAAAAGGTGTCTCGAAACGCGCGTTTTAAAAATATACAATTTTATATCTTACATAGAGCGTATCAAACACCAGCGCGTTTCCAGCGGTTTTACCCAGCCACCCAGTTCCTGTGCCCTAGATGTCAATCACCGGGCGTGGACTTTTATCACATGTTTTGGAACTGCCCCACAATACAACCATACTGGTGCACTATCCACGAGACACTCAGGGACCTCACGGGCCTAACTAACATGGACACGTGGAAGGCCTGCGCCCTCGGAATCTTCCGAAGGCGGAAACAGCACAAAGTATTAATCTGCTTTGCATCGCAGGCAATACTACTAGCTAAAAGGGGAATAGCAATGCATGGGCAAGCCCCCACAGGACCCCTGAAAGCAGCATGGGTAGGAGCAGTGCACAAATGGGCAGCAGCGGAGGAGGAAACACTTAGGGAGGAGGAAGTCAAAGGGACACGCAAACACCCCATATCCATGGAATGGACCTTACTGTTACACCAATTCAAACAACAACCGACGCGTGACGACTCAGACACCTCATCGCAAGTCCCGGCTGAGCCGCAACCACAGGCCCAGACTGAAAGCATGCACACTATTTCTCCCACTACTACAACTGTGCAACGACGCACGGCAACGCAACCACATACAATCTAGGACAGCTAAACAGAAGGTAACGGCAGGACAGGCCCCCAATCAGCAGAACTTAGCCACACCCACAGGCAGGCAGCACAATAGCCCCGATACCCCGTCTGACTCACAAATCCTGGACCTCACGATCACCACCCCAGTTTCACTCCCCAGTTATGAGTTCAGCACCGTAACCGGTAGTTAATACATCAATACACAACAGGAAGGAGATGTAACTTCATAGGAAAAGACATGCGAACCAGGGTGATATTGTTCATAGTAGCGATTGTACTATGTAATAGATAGATGTCAATTCAGAGCAATGACTGTAATCTCCAATGTTTAACAACGCACGAAATGAAGTCAATCTAAATGTTCTTCCATGCAATGTGTTTCTCTAATGAAAATATTAATACAAATATTTGACAAAAAAAAAATCACGGCAAATTAAAATGGACTGATGATAATTAGGTATCCAGAACACTTTGGTGTTAGAAAAACATTAGAGTTGGAGTTGCCTTATACTTGTTAGCTTACTCTGATCAGAACCAAATAGGATTATGTAAAATGTTATATAATATGGGCCCTGCCATGCTAGTCTTTACCTGCTAGCCGTTAGCCCAACCTTCTCACGCTTACCGAAATAACTTACATTGAATTATGTAGTAGACCTCCCATACTTCCAAGGAAAACCAAGCGGCATATTGACAAGGAGCTATCGCCGAATTAACTGCACTTTATCGCAGCCAAAGTCGTGATAAATGTACCCCCCCATTCACAAGCCGGTGTTAACAGCCCACAGCACCAGTTTACCCGTGATAGCAGCCGCAAAAAACATCGCCACAGAGGACCCCCGCAAATATCGCTAATGAGATGCAGAGTAGGCGTTCCCGTGACAAAAGCCGAGACAACAGCACACCTCAACATTCACAACGACCAGCCACATCCGCAATAAAAACACAAAACAGGCGATAAGGTGCGTTAGCACCAGGAAATCTACACCTGCTCTGACCTGGTGTAAACTCGGACGGCAGCCAGCACCACAAAAGGGAGCACAGCCTAGGGCCACATCCGAAGGGCAACAGATGCCATGGAGCCACTCATCATGCAGCCCGGACACCCAAGAGGTCCACAACACCCACCCCCACCACCCCAGGACCCCATCCCACACCCGGAACACCCCCCCTCCGGACCAACACAGACGCAGCGCAGACAAAGACAGCGGAACGCCAGGAAACGTACCAGCCGCACAGACCCAACATCTGACAATGTCACCCTCCACTACAGGCTGAAAGGGACAACCAACCTACGCATCCTGACCATCATTGCCTAACAGGCCTACGGCAACAACACAGCAGACAACCAACATCCCACCCCACACAAAGCTGATGGCGTGGCTGCACCTGTTGGCCCCTGGGACCCCCCATCCAACACCCGCCAGAGTCGGAGGAGTCTCACAGCCAGCCACATCCAAGTCCCCCACACCTGTCCTGGACATCACCATCAGCCTGGTACCCCAATCCCCATACGTACAACACAATGCGCAGGATCCGCTGGAGACCAAGCAAGGACCATACGCCATAGCAGGATGCACGCACGTGTTGGGGGCAATACACAGCACACATGTACTGTGCCCCCTGGTGACACAGCACACAACCACCGCAACAGGAAGCACATGTCCCACACCAATGTGCAGGCAACAACAGAACACCGTGGAACACCCAACAATGTCGCCTCCAAATACACAGCCAGTGTGCATGATACCTTCATCCTCCGACAGTCCATCATCAGCCAGCGTTCCCAGGATGGCAACAAGGGAAATGTACAGCCCCTTGGCAATATACAAATGAACACCCTACACACCTCAACACCACAACCATGCAACTCACAACTCTGGCAATGCACACGTAACAAAATCACATACAACAGGCACAACAATATGCCCACCCACCAGACACGACAGAACAACTTACAATGTCCACATGGGCAAACCCTGAAAATGAGCCAGCAAAGGCATGGCACCTCAGCCACATACTAGCCGAATGTGGGGAGAGGTGGCAACCAGGCATGTGTGAAGGATGCAGTAGAAACATGATTAGGAAAGTACACAATGCCAACAGTGCCGGAGATGTGCTGGACACCTTGCAGCATGCAGAACACACCCATATCCATGGCGACATACACCGCCTGCGTATGGAGTGTAGTGGACAGTGGACGCCACCATGTCACCACAGCCAGTGGGGGACCTCGTGGAAATGTTGCCTGTTACGCCCTCCCCTAAGCGTCAGCGGAGTGGGATGGCCCGGCGTATGCCACGCCAGCGTAGGGGTGTGAATAAAAACCATGTAGGCCTGGGCGTGGTCCACTTCCAGAAAGACCCACGTCTCTGCCAGGGCGGCACCTCCCACCTCGCCACGAGGCCGACACCATCCTCGTGAGCGGAGTTGCCTGAGATGCCGGGCGCCTGCCGGACCCCGGCACGCTGGTCCACGAACCCGTCAGGTCAGCCCCTGCGTAGCCAGGCCACACTGATCACCTTCCAACACCGGCGTGTGTCAAGGAGGGCCCACCATGTGCCGGCGCAAGCCACAAGCCCGAGGCCCGAGACCTTGGCAGCCACCTCAGACCATCACGGCCGCCACGACACCGGCCGACTAGATTCCTTTTTCATTGACGTACTCCACTGCCGCCCCCGGCCTACTCTTCGGACCAGTAGGTCCCACATGTGGAACTGTGTCTTGAGTCATGAATGGCAGTGACCCCATATTCCGTCCAGCGGCCACAGCACCAGACCCCCCCAGTTCAGTGAGGCATAGTTCCATATGGGCATCTTGCGACACGTGGTGCCACTAACCCTGTTCAACGCCAGCCTGCTACACGTGGTGCCACTAACCCTGTTCAACGCCGGCCTGCTACACGTGGTGCCAGTAACCCTGTTCAACACCAGCCTGCTACACGTGGTGCCACTGAACCTGAACTACGCAGGCCAGTGGGGCCATCCAACCTATGCCGGTGACACTGGGTGAATGGGCCGTGCTGACCGCTGCCTCAGGCCTACACCACGGTCAGGTAGGTCACACATTTGGAACTGAGTCTTGATTACACTATGGCAGTGAACATCATTTAAGGCAGAGAACAATACACCAATCACCCTCCGATGTGGTGGCAACAAGTCTGTGCATGGCATCACAACCACAAGTGTCTGTGGGCCTACGCGGACCACTGTCCTCGGCCTACGCTGCGCACGAGTGGGATCACTGATTTGTAACTGAACATCGGTAATTCAGAAGGCAGAATACATTTCCTCGCACCCACAGAGGGGCGTAAGAGGATGACACGTTGCAATCCGGAGGGAACAGGATCAGCGTCACGGAGGTGATTGAACACTACTGACAACTGCCACTGTGTCACCAACTCTGTGCCTCGCGAGCCAATGACCCGTGGCTGTGGGCCACTGCTGACCGCTGCCTCCGGCCTACACTGCGGTCCAGTAGGTCACAGAGCCTTGATTTGGCATTCTTGGAGTTCACATCTGTGTACGGGCATCATCGCAGACTGCATCCCCTCACAGCACCTGTGCCACTAAGTTTGTTCCCCGACATTCATGGACACTCACTGGTCGGACATTGGTGGCGTTTGAGTCCATGGACTAGGGGCTAGTTTTCATCCTCATGTAGCTGTTCCCGAATTGTTGGTGAGGGCGAGGGTTGCGCTTTCCACTCCTCCATTTGCTGCTTCCAGATCACATCAGACCTTCCGCATCATGCCCTGGAGGACACCTTCCACTGGCCCCCGAAACCCTCCGCAACATACACCTCGGACATTGATGGGGACCCGCTCAGGTCGCATGGACCATCTGACTGCACCGCAAGTCACCGTCCCATGGCTGGGTGCCTGTGCCGGCCGCAGTGCATCCGGGGCCACTAACTCTGTGCTGCTCAGGCCTGGGACTCCTTCTTCTGAGACATTGAATGGCCTCTGTAGCGATGGTCTTGGGGTCATCAACGCCATGTGTCTGTGGCCCTGCGCTGTCCGCCTCCTCCGGCCCCAACTGCAGTCTGCCAGGACCCACACATGGCATCAAGTCTTGACCGGCCCGGAAGTCGCATCCTGCAGGAGGCACACGCCACCACCGCAAGGACCACCTTCAACCGCCATCTGCCAGAGTCGAAACGGTGGTCCTGACAGACCTAAGGAGTTGCTCAGACCTGTCATGGATGCCATCATCGGCCTGATACCCTGCTCAGCACTCCAGGTGCCAGTGACTCAGTGCACCGCAAGCCATTGTCCGTAACTGATAGAGTTTTGTGCTGTTGTGAGGTTGCGCAGCAATGTCACCTCATGCAGTGGGGAAGACCTGGGACTATGATGAGGAAGATGTGTCAAGTGTGCGGACGGGAGAAGGCACAGACAATGGGAGGGCAGGTGGCAACAGCCCCAAGGCAGGAATGCAGACTGGTGGTGGCAGTCAAGCTACACACCCGGATCTAATACTGAGTATTGCGCTGTGGACTGCGGACGCAACTGTCACCTCAGGCAGTGTGGGAGACCTGGGACGTTGATGAGGAAATTGATGAAGGTGTAACACACCCCACTGCATCTGCATCAGGGCTAACCCGAAGGGACATAATCCTGGCTATTTCTTCACATGAGCGCGCTCTTCTCTAGTGCCCCTACCTCAGTGCACTGCAACTCACGGGACGTCCAGACTGAATATTGGGTGACCTCTGTCCTTACTCCGGATCCCTCCATGTTGCTCTGCATTTGACTCTGTTATGCTGGTGTTTTCTGTTTCCATGACACTGGTGTCCACTTTTCAGGTTGTTGCCAGCACCAAGCACTCCGTGCGGGCTGGCTTATACTCACCCCACACACATCCAGCACAGGCGTCACTGTACATGTGGCCCTGCCAATAAAGGGGCCGGGCGCACGTGCCCGTAGCCAGTTCAACATGATATGTGCATGTGTCTCTGTGGAGGTGTGGGTCTCCTTTGTGGGGTGTGGGGGTCCCTGAAGGGTATTGGACACCCACGTATGTGTTCTAGTTTGCATTCCATGAGTTCGGCAACACCCTCACCTGTTGGGCCACCTCCTTTTGGCGTTCTGACACCTGGCATTGGGGTGCCATGTGTGGGTGGGTGAAGTGTTGTAAGGCAGCCGTGATTGCGGGTGCTTCATGCTGTGTGGTCTGTTGCAGGGGCTGTGTTCTCCTCTGAGTAGCTTGTATGCCCTGGTCCTGGTGGTGGGTTGTGTGGGATGTACATGGGCTGTTGCATGGCATCGGTGTCTGGGCTGTGGTGTTCGTCTCGGGCATCACTGATGGGTTGTCTGTTCTGACCTGCTGGAGGTGTTGTTTGTCCCTCTGTATTGTGAAGGGGAGGTGCATGTTGGCATTGTGTTGGCGCCTTGTTCTTGTCGACATGCAGACTGTGTGACAATGTACATTGTGACTGTTTGGGCGGTGTGGCTATTTGAGTTGGGACAGTGTACATTTGGCCTACATGGCTGATGTGGGGTTGTAGGGGTAGATGTGCATCTCACAGTTCCCTGCTCTGTCCGATGTGGTTGTTCTGTTACTGTGCCTGGTTGGACCCAGTTGTGGCCCCTGTTCTGCAGTGTGGGTGTTGCAGTTTGTGCCACATTGTCATGGTATGTGCTGTGATTGCTATGTGTGTGTGCTGCAGTGTGCCACGGGGATGGGGGACATGTTCCTGGGTAATTGTGGGTGTGCAGTGTGTTACACCTCGTTGTGCATGTGTGGCATTGTGCACATCACCCCCGTCCCCCCAGTCCCTGTTGGATCCTCACCCTGTTGTTGTTGTGTCAGGTCCTGTCGGACTGTGTCCGTACTCCCTACTCCTTGCACCCTCTCCACACTGATGACTGTGGCCTGGGTTTCCTCCTGCTCCTCCTGTGGCGCTGGACTGCCACCTCCTGTCGCCGTTGCTGCCTTCCTGTTGGCAGCGGGTTTGTACCTGGTTTAGCTTGTCAGGTCCTGCCGGCGCCTCTTGGCCTCCTGGATTGGCCTCCTGGGCACTGCGACTGCATTCCAGGTGGTCTGCTTGTGGGTCAGTTGCTGGTAGTGTTCTGTCGCCTCTGTGGCCTTGGTCTTGTTTTCCTGCGGACTGCACCCCGTCTTCCTCTCCATTTTCTCCTTGGCCTTCCCCGACCCAGTTGTTCCTTGCTGGTGGTCTGTGGGAGTTGTGGGGTTCGCGTTGACCTCTGCGCTGGGTCAGGGTGCATCCATGTTGCTACGTGCTTTGGCTTGTTTCTGGTGTGTTGTGTCTGTGGTTTTTATGGTGCAATTTCCCGCCAGATGCGTGGGATTTGCAGGCCTGAGGCTGCTTTTTGCTACTTTTTGTACCGCAATTGGCCTCATTGCATGATTTCTCGCGTTTCGCATTTTTTAGGCGTAGTGTTGATTTTCACGCTGGCTTTGACGCGTTATCTGGTGACTATCGCATGGTACCGCCTTGTTGTGAATTCCACGTTGACACAGGTTTATTTTCCCGTGATAGGCTGCGTTATTGAAAGTTGCGTTACGCTACTCTTGCGGTAGTTATCACACGTTCTTGTGAAGTATATTCACAAGTGTTTTGGAGCCACTAGTCGATACTATTACTGAAATGGTACGTTTTGCAGGCATGCCAGGTTTACCTGCCATATCAGCTTTTTGGGTATTTTGGTTGCATGGTTTACTTGAAAAGATCAATTCAGTAACTCTGACTTTTGTTTTTGTCGAGATGTTTGCCAGCGTCTTTCTTTAGTCAAATCCATGTTATCTTTCACAAAATGGATGACCAATGAAGCTTGTGCATGAGCTTAGGGAGTACTACTTAGGTTTCTACGGCACTGATTTTGGGCTTCAAGTAGTTTGAGTCACAATATTGCTCTGAACTTACGCATGAATATTGGAGCTGTGCAGTTTCTTTTAAGGGCGATAAAGTTCACAACTTCAGAAAGTAGAGAAGTTTGGAATTGTATATATTTTTCAATAGTTCAGCAGTAGGCTTTAGTTTTTTTTGCACAAAAAAAATGTTTTTCGGGAATGGAGAGAATTTTCAATTTAAAACACAAAAAATGAAAAATTGTACAGGTCATCTTTACCATTGGGACATGAATCTCATGCACACAAATATACAACTGAAAATGAACAAACTGACCACCCTCACAACTTCTCAATAGTTGCCAAACATTCCCCTCTGTTAAAATATAATTAGCCCCCAAAACCATGAGATCTGTATTATGTTGTCTTCAAATTTATCAACCATTTCATGTACCTTACCCCAGTCCATATATTTGTTCTATTACTTCTATTTTCCTTCAGACTTGAGCAATTATTATCCTGCGGCAAGGAAACGAAGAATAATTAGACCTGGGGCCATTCTTTGTTTGATTGTACTTTCTGCCAAGAATCCAGATTCAAGAAAGTTGCGGTAGATTGTGCACTCTTCCGTCTTTCTGATGGTGCTAGTTTTTCCAACTGGATTGATCAGCGTGCTACGCTAAAGATATGCCTGCCAAGCATATGTGAAATTAGTGTGTAGTGGCCAAGTCCCTAAGGCAACTTGGGCTGAAGCGTGCACTGCTATGTAAGATATACATCAATTAAAACGTGTACTCTGATTCTTTTCACTTTTCTACTCAAAAACCTTTTTTTTATTTCATATTCAATATAACATGTCAATCAACATAATTCATTGTACATTATACATCACAAACGAAAATTCAAATTTCAGGAATTTATACATTCATTTTGAGCTTCAAAAAAAACTTCAATACAACAGCGCCCAGTGCATTTCGGGACTGTCTGTCCCTTCGTCAGGGGCAAAACCTGTTAACAGAAAAACAACCATCAAAATGATGCGCTAAGGTGAATCAGTCAAAAACATTTCATAAAAGTTTATGGTGCTATTCATGCGCTCAGTCACGTGAGTCAACGTCAGCTTATAGTGCCACGAAACCCAGAGAACTTCCATTCCACGTGTTCACCCAAGTGATGACCCCGAGTGGCAGAGAAAATAGAGTGACTTACATTCGTCATGGAGTTTAGAGGAAACAAAACGTCCTCATGTAGCCCGCCAAAAGAGTGGGTCTGTAATAGCGAAAACCAAATTACTGCTATGCCATAACAGAACACAACTTCAACAAAACGAGCCGCTAGGATAACTAAGCTGCATGCCTTAAATGCCCGCAAGTGGCCTCTTGAATGTGCTTATGAAGTGAGGTCAACAGTTCTTCCCGTCATAACTGCTAAAACAAGGTTACAGTGACTTCTGTTAGTGTATGTAACCCCATGGTCAGTACGAAATATAAGGAATCTACATGGCTTATATCTTAAACGCATCCGTGTGTCGTAACGTAATCCCGATGAGAGGCTGCAATCGTAGCCGTACTCTCGACTCTGTGGATATCATCATACCGAGGTATCGCGATGTTTCAGACGGTGAAGCCGGCGCCATCTTTAACTATACCCAAACCTTCACCAAGGTGTTCAAAGTGAGTGAACACCGTCATCAATCATTCTGAATAAGTGACTTATGGGCATAACGCTATGAACAAAATATGGAAAAGAGCTACAAGAAACAAAACTAAGAAAATTCAAAAGGGACACTATAGATTATAAGCTTAATGAAGCTTATACGTGGGCGGAAGTTTATGCGCAGAAACGGTTCACACGAAGAAACACCAACACATCCTCCGAAGAGAGCGTAGTTTCTGAAAAACATACAGACACCGCAAGGGTACCATTGAAGAGCCCACCAACAGGGACCGAAACGTTGCCTAGCGGATCAATGAGCAAGACCAGTGAGGATAGAGCGCATACAAGCACGTCCACTGTTTCTTTTTTATTGGAGGCAGGAGACTCAGGACAACCTCCGGACCCACAACAAGGAAAACAAATTCCTACCCATCAAAAGCCCGGAGAGGAAAAAGAAAGGGACAAACTCAAAATAGGTCTGAGGAGCCAAACCAAAGCCTCATAATCAACATTTCATCAGTTAATCTTACAAAAGCACAAGAAAAGATTTAGAATAAAGGCACGTCATTTGTACCGACCTATAACAGTACAGAGCTTGAAAATGAAGTGGCTTTCTTCAAATTTATGAGGATTCTTAGATTACGCAATTTTTTCACCAACGTGGCACCAGGAGATCCCATAAGAAAGGAACCAGTAGGCATACAATTAAAATCTAAAAGCACTTTCATGGCCCCAGTGTCCCATAAAACTTTGGATACATTTGAAATACTTGTTAAAAAAGATTTGAAGAAAATTAATTATTCCAAAGCTAAGAAAATCAAAAACAATTTTAGCCGGGCAGAATACAGTACAATACTAAGTCTGGCTCATAAGTCTGAAATAACTTTCCAGAAAGCTGACAAGGGCGGAGGGCTGGTTATGATGGACCGCAGCTTCTACGAGAGTAAAGTGAATGAACATGTTAATGACAACAGTATTTATGCTCTATTGGATGGAGCCTTAGAGATTATTACTTTACTTGTCAAAATCTTGAATAAAGCAGAGGAGTTAAATTCGATTGACACTAAGATGAAACAATATTTGACTAATCGGAACCCGAGACGTCCAAACTTATATATGCTTCCGAAGATTCATAAGAGCATTGTGGATCCACCATTCAGACTGATAGTATCGGGATGTGGCTCACTGTTTGAAGCTCCAGGACGATACATTGATATCCAATTACAACCAATAGTGAAAAACTGGACAACATACATTGAGGACACAACAGATTTTCTTCGGAGGTTAACATCATTGACAGAACCGGTATCTCAAGACTGGCTTCTATGCACCATAGATGTTGTAGCACTATACACTTCTATATCACACTCTAGCGGCCTTGAAGCTGTTGAATGGGCACTACTCAGGCAATCAAATTTGGATACCTCAAACAGCTTTGTGATAGAACTCCTGGAATTCTGCTTACAGCATAGCTACTTTGAATGGAACGAGAAATATTATTTACAACTAAATGGTACATCCATGGGGTTTCCAGGAGCACTAGCCTACGCCAATACGTTTATGGCAAAATTTGAGAATGACTATATTCTGACGACCCCAACTTGGACAGAAGGCTTAGGGGCCGATTCCGATTCAGGCCGGAAAACGTACCTACCGACTCGGTACGGGAATGTACTCTGACCGACACGTACCGGCGCTGTCCGATCCGCGTAGTACGATGCGATGCATGTGAATTACGACCGACTAGTACGGAACACAAGCCGGACGACCGAACCGCACGGAAACCAGCTATCCGGCCGGAAAATCTACGTGAATCGAACCGACCGACACGCACCAGGAATGAACCTGACAGATACGTACCCGTGAACTCCGACCCGCGCAGTACGATGCAATGCGTGTAAAACCAGACCGAGTCGCACGGAGCTCAAGCCGTACGACCAACACGCATAGAAAACAGGGAGCCGAAGCAACCGAATACTCCGCGACCAACGCGTACGCCGCACATGAAACCCAGCAGAAAGACAGCGTGAAAGACTCGGAGAAGCTCGCACGAGCCAACTGCAGCGTCCTACTCGGTCAGAAGAACGTCTCCTACATGCCCAAAAAATACAAAGGAAAAAATACAAAAAAAGGGCCAAACAAGCAATGACAAAGTCAATAAATACTGGGGGAAAAAAACATGGAACAAAGACACACCCACAACTCCACCCATATAAAGGCCAAAAATCTCTACCATGATCCTTTGCAAATTCAACAGACCTGCAAGCATAGAACACCATCATACAGCAACCACAGACATACTCACAACTCATCCATCACACAAGCCACACAGCATTAGCACCTCCCTAATAGCACCCTCACAAACACCCAGCAAAACTGACACTCACCCACCCTCACTTGCACACTCACACACACATCAATCCCCACCACCACCCATCACCATGCCCCCAAACAAAATCCAAAGTTCCTAGACAGTGAATTGGAAGTCCTGGTAGATGAAATCCTCAGGGTAGAGCCACAGTTGTTTGGTACATTGGTCCAACAGACCCCATGTCGCAGAAAACCAAGATGTGGGAGAGGATCGTCGACAGAGTGAACGCACAATCACCATGTTTGCGCACAAAGGAAGACATCCAGAACAGGTGGTATGATGTGCGCAGGAGGGTCAAGGACCTACTCAAGAAGGATTACGCCTTGAGTCATCGCACCGGCAGTGGCCCTCCTGCCAAACCAGTATACCTCAGGTCCTGGGAGGAGAAGGTGCGGGCCATCCTACCACCAGAGAGCGTACATGGACTATCAAACATCCCAGAGCCTGGTGAGTACACAACCAATATTCTCAATATTGTGTGACAATACACACACATCACTGTCAAGGGGCTAGTGAAACCATGCACCGTTAGCAAAGCCACAGTAACCAAAAGATAATCATCCCAAGATGTGTATGCTAGTCAGACAAACACAATACCTGCCATCTCATAGTGATATGTAACTGTGTCATGACATGTACAAACCTAACAACAAATAGAGCAAGGCAGTGGCACAAATCTAACCAACAAACACTGTCAGACATTTTGCCACCACTAGAACACCACCTCACAGGGAAGCTGACTGAAAGGAAGGAATTGTGTGTATGCTGGTGAAGTGAGTGTAGCCAATAGCATGATGGGAATTGTAGTCACAGATATTGGTCACCCTCACAATTGGCCCATCAACACCACTCTGAACCATGCTCACATCACAGTGAGTGGAAAAGAACTGACAAGATGGCTGACACTCGGTACTGCTGTGGGGAGAACAAGCCCCTGCTGGGTGTTGTGCTCAAAACAACAGCAGGACACCACTGCCTGACATCCTGAAAGCCAACTTGCACTCCCTGCAATGGAAGTACGTTCCATGGTGGGATATCTGGCTGGGTGGGAAGGAGGACTGACAGCTCTGACCATAGTTACCAGCAGCTTTTCTCACACACCCCCTTAACACAAACTCCACACAACTCACCTGGGAGAATGCATTGCCTCACACTCTAATTAAATATCCCACAAAGAACTACCACACTGGGTTATGCTGTGTGAAGCACAGGGACACTATTGGGACTTGTAGCCAAACAAACGCCAGGACAACACTGTCAGCCATCCTGTCAGCACAGGCACACTACCCCACAGGGAAGCAGAGTCAGAAGGAAGTATGGGCATGCTGGGAAGGGGGGTGTAGGCAATAGCATGATGGGAGTGGTAGTCACAGCTCAACATCCCCTACCCGCATGGCCCAGCAAGCTCACACTGAAGCATGCACACCTCACAGGGAGTGAAAAGCCACTTCAAAGATGTCTGACAATGGTGCTCTGTTGTGGGGAGCACAAGGCCCTGCTGGGAACTGTGCACCAACCAAAAGCAGGACACCACTGACTGACATCCTGAAAGCCAACTTGCACTCCCTGCAATGGAAGCACGTTTCATGGTGGGATGTCTGGCCTGGGGGGAGGAGGAGTGCCAGTTCCGACTACAGCTACCAGCAGGCCCTTAAACACACACCACTTCCACTAACTCCAAACAACACACCTGGGACCGTGCTCTACAAGAGAGTGAGTGAAAAGCCACTTCCAAGATGTCTGACACTGGCCTCAGCTGTGGGGAGCACAAGGCCCTGCTGGGAGCTGTACACCAACAAACAACAGGACCACACTGTCAGCCATCTTGCCATTGCTGTCACACTCACACACAGTGAAGTCGACTCAAAAGGAAGGAAGTATGGGCATGCTGGGAAGGGGGGTGTAGGCAATAGCATGATGGGAGTGGTAGTCACAGCTCAACATCCCCCACCCACATGGCCCAGCAAGCTCACACTGAAGCATGCACACCTCACAGGGAGTGAAAAGCCACTTCAAAGATGTCTGACAATGGTGCTCTGTTGTGGGGAGCACAAGGCCCTGCTGGGAACTGTGCACCAACCAACAGCAGGACACCACTGACTGACATCCTGAAAGCCAACTTGCACTCCCTGCAATGGAAGCACGTTCCATGGTGGGATATCTGGCTGGGTGGGAAGGAGGACTGACAGCACTGACCATAGTTACCAGCAGCTTTTCTCACACACCCCTTAACACAAACTCCACACAACTCACCTGGGAGAATGCATTGCCTCACACTCTAATTAAATATCCCACAAAGAACTACCACACTGGGTTATGCTGTGTGAAGCACAGGGACACTTTTGGGACTTGTAGCCAAACAAACGCCAGGACAACACTGTCAGCCATCCTGTCAGCACAGGCACACTACCCCACAGGGAAGCAGAGTCAAAAGGAAGGAAGTATGGGCATGCTGGGAAGGGGGGTGTAGGCAATAGCATGATGGGAGTGGTAGTCACAGCTCAACATCCCGCACCCACATGGCCCAGCAAGCTCACACTGAAGCATGCACACCTCACAGGGAGTGAAAAACCACTTCAAAGATGTCTGACAATGGTGCTCTGTTGTGGGGAGCACAAGGCCCTGCTGGGAACAGTGCACCAACCAACAGCAGGACACCACTGACTGACATCCTGAAAGCCAACTTGCACTCCCTGCAATGGAAGCACGTTCCATGGTGGGATATCTGGCTGGGTGGGAAGGAGGACTGACAGCTCTGACCATAGTTACCAGCAGCTTTTCTCACACACCCCCTTAACACAAACTCCACACAACTCACCTGGGAGAATGCATTGCCTCACACTCTAATTAAATATCCCACAAAGAACTACCACACTGGGTTATGCTGTGTGAAGCACAGGGACACTTTTGGGACTTGTAGCCAAACAAACGCCAGGACAACACTGTCAGCCATCCTGTCAGCACAGGCACACTACCCCACAGGGAAGCAGAGTCAAAAGGAAGGAAGTATGGGCATGCTGGGAAGGGGGTGTAGGCAATAGCATGATGGGAGTAGTAGTCACAGCTCAACATCCCCCACCCGCATGGCCCAGCAAGCTCACACTGAAGCATGCATACCTCACAGGGAGTGAAAAGCCACTTCAAAGATGTGTGACAATGGTGCTCTGTTGTGGGGAGCACAAGGCCCTGCTGGGAACTGTGCACCAACCAACAGCAGGACACCACTGACTGACATCCTGAAAGCCAACTTGCACTCCCTGCAAAGGAAGCACGTTTCATGGTGGGATGTCTGGCCTGGGGGGAGGAGGAGTGCCAGCTCCGACTACAGCTACCAGCAGGCCCTTACACACACACCACTTCCACTAACTCCAAACAACACACCTGGGACCGTGCTCTACAAGAGAGTGAGTCAAAAGCCACTTCCAAGATGTCTGACACTGGCCTCAGCTGTGGGGAGCACAAGACCCTGCTGGGAACTGTGCACCAACAAACAACAGGACCACACTGTCAGCCATCTTGCCATTGCTGTCACACTCACACACAGTGAAGTCGACTCAAAAGGAAGGAAGTATGGGCATGCTGGGAAGGGGGGTGTAGGCAATAGCATGATGGGAGTGGTAGTCACAGCTCAACATCCCCCACCCACATGGCCCAGCAAGCTCACACTGAAGCATGCACACCTCACAGGGAGTGAAAAGCCACTTCAAAGATGTCTGACAATGGTACTCTGTTGTGGGGAGCACAAGGCCCTGCTGGGAACTGTGCACCAACCAACAGCAGGACACCACTGACTGACATCCTGAGAGTTAACCTGCACCCACTGCAAGGGTGGCATGCTTTACGGTGGGATAACTGGGCTGGGGGTAGAAGGAGTTCCGGATGTCAACCAAATACTACCAATGCTGGCCATACACACACCTACTCTGCAAAAACACATTGCACATGTGGGACTAGTCACTCCCAAAGTAAAAGCCCTGGCAAGATGGCTGACACATGGGCATGAGAAATGATGTGCCTGCAATTCACACCCATGCACTGGCCAACCCAAACACGTACACACTCACAGCCATTGCAACTCTATGTTTACACACACTGTCAGGGGATGCAGTGTCCATGGGTGCCCCCTGGCCTGGCTGTGAAGGTGTGTCTTGCAGATGACAACTGTGGAGAATCAGACATACTACATAGCACAAAACACACAGGAAGTCACAGAGACATCATTGACAGGGGACACCTGACAGTGAATGCAATGGACACACCAATATACCGGACATTGTACCATGGTGTCAGTCACACAAGTTGCGGTTCTGAGGTGCATTCCACTCCCACATCGTTCGGCAACATATTCATCCTTCACACAACACACCACTCACTGTCATAGACACTGTAGACACAAGCACCAACATGGACTGCATTTGAGGAGACATGCTACTCACAGCAGCAGAACTGCAACACACACCACTGGCCATCACTGTCATGAGAATGGAAAAGCCAGAGAGCTGCCGTGCCCAATCCTTATCACCATGGAGGACATTGACAAGATTAATCACGTTTGCACGTTCAAAACTCAGCAACAACATCATTAGCTACGTTAACAACATCACTTGTATGAACTGAGACGTGAACTAGGAACCCAGACAACAACACAGATACTCCCAAGAGATCCCAGGCATACCGGACTGTGACCATGCTGTCCAGACACACCAATGTGACGCACAAAGACTGGCAAAAACTACCACCACACATGGCCCAATCTTGAAAGATATCCTAAGTGGAATTGCACGTATGTCACTGTTAAAGGACAAATGTGGACATGGATGACACACCTGTGTCAGGCACGTGATGGCCCTTGAGTAGCAATGGCCATGTACTGACAAATCAATACATGAGCTGGTCATGCACACACCTCAACATTCACATTGAAATGCTTCAGGTTGGCAGGACAATGTGCTACACCAATATCAACCTCTGGCTGTGACAACTTAGGACAATGCAATGTACAGGCACGCATCCAGTTGTACAGTCACAACTGTCATGTGTTTGAACCATTGATGCCTGTAGAAACATAACATACATTGTGTGTCTCTTCCAAACACAGGTGATGATGGGGACACAGCAGCAGATGATGAGGAGTCCCTGTCCCAGGCTCCGGTGGCCCCTGAGCTCTCTGGTGTGGAACAGCCTCTGCCCTCCTCGGATGGCGAAGACCTACCTGGCCCCTCCGGTGTGAGTCATCATGCAGCACCAGCAGGACCACCATCTGCACCCCCTGCACCCACTCTTCCAACATCTGCCAACACACAGACCACCCCCGCCGACACGGACAGACCAAGGACACTGAATGACAACAGCACAGGGACCCCGGCCCCCCGGGAAGCAACGGACAACAACCCCAGTACCAACCCCCAAGGGGGCCTAGGGTCACCTGTGCATGCCACCGCAGGTCCCGCCCGTGTGGCCAGGGGTGGTGGGAGGGGTGGTAGGCAGAGGTCGCTGTTTGCAGAGGGGTCTGGACTGCCTGATGACCCAGAACTGGTACGCATTGCAGATGCGTTCCAGAATAGCACCGGAGAGGTCAGCCAGGTAGTGGGGATCCTCAAAGACATTTAACAGCAGCAGGCTGCCCATCATGCCCGCTTGGACTCCCACATGTCCCATGTGGAGACACACATGTCTTGCATGGAGTCCAAGTGGGACACATTGGAAGAACTGACAGCGGTGCAGAGGGACATATTGACATGCCTCCGCCAGATTAGCACCAACATGTCCACACCTCCCTGTGTGCCCACAACATCTGGTGCCGCAACAACTGCAACTGCCACAGGGAGGGAGGATGACTCTGGTGGAGAGTCCTCTGCATCGCAGCGGCCTGCACGTGATGGTCCCCCCAGAAAGAAGAGGGGTCGTCCGAGGAAGGACAACTGAGAAGCAGATGGCCATGTACATCCCCCAGGAACCCAACACCTGTTCTGGAAATTCTCCTTTGTGTGCAAACTGTTCACCCTGTCGAATGCAACCCAACTCTCCCACATGACATGGGGAGTTTAAGTTGGACTAATGTATCAGATGACTGTGGACTTTACTCAGGACATTGCTGCTACCAACACTTCCAACTCATCTGGGAACTTTGGATTCCAATCCCAATGTACAGCACCCACCATCCTGTGCACTATCCTCACACATGTATGTAAATAAACTCACTAATACACCATACTTGCCTCTGTTGTGATTCCAACGTGGTATTTTGTCATGGAGATGATGATCTGCTAAATGACACTGTGCATGCTAACTGCTACAGCAATTTCAACACCGTCATGTGAGTCATGGCGACGTGACACATATGAGGGAGACACACCACTAGGGCAACACAACACATACACACCAGGGCCATCTGACTCATCGCCTACACTGATGTTGCCTGGAAATACAGTGGAATGCACAGACACCACACCTATTCACAGTCTGTGTTAACTAGCCCACAGGTGCAGTAAGCAAATGTCAGTCAGATGTGTGACCACAGACAACGCACATCCCAAAGTGAAGCATAGGTTTATTACACATTTGCAACATGTTGTTTCCACTACAGATGCAAGGTAATCCCACGTGGCAGTGGCCACACAGTCACCAAGTGTTGAAGAAATAAAGTCCAGGGGTGTGTGGCACATCACCTGTAGGGAAACGACTGCTTCCACCCTGGAAGTTGAATCATGGTGTCGGGGATCAGAGTTGACCAAACAACTCGGAAAGTACCCTGTGAAGGACAGACATGACACACAGTTAAAAGCACTGAAGAACAGGACATAACTGCAATACTCATGCCCAATACATGTCACAAGATACCGACACAAAACCAAGTTAGCATGTCAACACTGTTGGAGAGTACAGACTACCTGTAAGGACACATCGCTGCACGCATCCAGTCAAGTAGCACATGGCCACACTCAAACAGCAACAGAGCACCACCAACACATATCATGCAAACTCAAATCATTGACATAACATCTCTGTATACTCACATTCAGCTGAAGAAGTTGTTGATGAGCTGTGTGCGGACATCACCCTCATCATCATCATCATCACTGGCATCGTGGCCCAGGCCAGGATCCTCCACAGGTGGCGGATGTTGGTCATCGTCATCCAGGATGAGAGGCAACTCCTTCCGCACTGCCAGGTTGTGTAGCATGCAGCAGACAATGACAATCTTGCACACCTTTGCAGGGGCATATGGGAGGGCCCCTCCTGTCTTGTCCAGGCAGCGAAAGCGGCTCTTCAGGAGACCAAATGTCCGCTCGATCACTCTCCTGGTCCGACCATGTGCCTCATTGTAGCGCATCTGGGCTGGTGTCACAGGGTTCCTGAGGGGTGTCAGCAACCACGGCATGTTGGGGTATCCGGAGTCACCTACATACAGACAATTGCACATTAGCTGAGTTGGAAAAGAGGGTGGAATACAACATTGCAGAACACACACAATGGTACAAAGTCAGTACACACCGACAAGCCAGGCACGCTGGTTCTGCATCTGTGACATCATCCTCAGGATGCGACTACTCCTCATTACGTAGGCATCGTGTGCAGAACCGGGGAAACGTGCACACACATGTGAGATGCTCATATCTGCAAGACATACCACCAGAGCATTGATAGAATGGAAATGTTTCCTGTTCCTGTATGCCTGCTCATGTGCCTGTGGTGGTACCAAAGCCACATGTGTCCCATCAATGGAGCCGATGACATGTGGCAACCTCCCCAGGGCATAGAAGTCACTCTTGACGTCAGTGAGTTGTTGACGTTTAGGGAAATAGATGTACTGGTTCAAGTATGTTAACATTGCCTCCAAAACATCGCGTAGCACACGGCTGAACAGGGGCTGTGACATCCCACCAGCAGACGCCACAGTGTGTTGAAAGGTACCGGTGGCAAAGAAGTGTAGGGCTGCCATCACCTTCACCTTGGGGGTCAGCGCTGTAGGGTATGGCCGGCCAGGTAGCAAATGTGGGGCCAACCGCCCCGCCAATTCCTCAATCAGCGGCCTGTTGAAGCGGTACCGTCGGATGCAGTCACGTTCAACCATGGTTGCAAGGTCAGGGAATGGTCTATGGACAGCTGGTGCCCTGCAGTACATAGGTGAACAAAGAAAGATTGTCAGTCACCCCACATATGTGGCATTGACCATATTCAATATCACATGATACATCATTACGAGACACAAGTACTTGATGTGTGTGCCGTTCTGTATGGACATATATGGCACCTACATGGCCATCATCTAACATCTCAGTTCAACATGTGTTGACAACAAGTTCCAGGTTGTGCTATGGGAAATCATTAGGCTGTGTCACAGTACCCATGTACTGCTGTCACGTTCCAAACACACACCACAGTGACAAGTGAGGACAGATGTGCCCCAGGCATCACAGCTCTTTGACAGGTAGATTCCCAGGGACTCTGTATTGCCACATGGACACTGGCATGACATGGCATATCATGTACACACACCAGCAAAACAACCATGACTCCCACAGGTAGTGGCCCCTGTTGCCTCTGCAGGACAGACATGGACGTCTGTGACACACACACGCACAACATCATAGTCGATGCACAAACAACGTGGATGTGGAGACTGTCTCCCATTGTGCACATGGAATCAGAGACATCTGAAACACAACATGTACAGAGACTGTGGAGGGCCATCACAATTGTGGCAATGGGTCACCCTGTGACGTACATACCATCCCACATGGGACTCAGGGTGTATGTGACATAACATACACATATACAACCTGGAAATGTGACCATGCCACATGCTCTGAACTGAACAGTTGCACATCACAGTGGTCATGTGCACAACACACAAAGGATTCTGTCCCCATGAACACGTGCACAGCCTGGGAGTGGCTGTCCCCAAGTGCCACCCAACAAACCACATATTGACCCCCATACACACACAGGTAATGCAGCCTTACATGCCTTAGGATACAGTGTGGACAGGCTGTGGTGTTGTAGGTGTGCCCCTGAGTCCCTGGCAAGTAATTGTGGCTGGCATATGTTCAACTGTGACAAACATGGTGACATATGCGAGTGACTTGTACAGGGACGCGTACAGCAATGGACCGATCCGTGCGCACGCATTGGCCATTGCATATGATGTTGACGGATGCGTGTTGTGTTTCGAAATACGCGTCGTACACCAATGGACCGATCCGTGCGCACGCATTGGCCATTGCATATGATGTTGACGGATGCGTGTTGTGTTTCGAAATACGCGTCGTACAGCAATGGACCGATCCGTGCGCACGCATTGGCCATTGCATATGATGTTGACGGATGCGTGTTGTGTTTCGAAATACCCGTCGTACAGCAATGGACCAATCCGTGCGCACGCATTGGCCATTGCATATGATGTTGACGGTTGCGTGTTGTGTTTCGAAATACGCGTCGTACAGCAATGGACCGATCCGTGCGCACGCATTGGCCATTGCATATGATGTTGACGGATGCGTGTTGTGTTTCGAAATACGCGTCGTACACCAATGGACCGATCCGTGCGCACACATTGGCCATTGCATATGATGTTGACGGATGCGTGTTGTGTTTCGAAATACGCGTCATACGGCAATGGACCGATCCGTGCGCACGCATTGGCTATGGACTGACATGGTAACGGACGCGTATTCGAAGCTTGTACGAGTCGGATGCAGTGAATTCAGTTGGCCACCCACAACAATGTTGCAAATTCATGGGTGTCATCAAGTTGAAATTTTGAAGGATGCTGTAGGCGTGTATAAGTGGTGCAATTCCATGAATTGGCCAGATTCAGAAGATGCAAACGACTTGGACCTATCACTTTGGACACATGGGACAGTATCTGCCTCTGCAGCACACATATAATGCTGGCTGTTCCCCTGAGAGCTCACTTGCCTGCACTACATGCTCCAGGATGACATCTGCCACTACCACTGCTGCTGTCTCTGCATCCTCTGGCTACTGCAATGGCACGTACTGTGGATAGAGCCCCAGCCTTCAGCACTGAGGAGAACCAGGCCCTGCTGGACAGCCTCCTTCCACAGTACAGCAAGCTGTATGGGAAACCAGGGGAGCAGGTGAGTGTGCTGTCCACTGCCTTACTAATTGTGCATGTTGTCTGACTAGCAGTACTTACAGTGTGTACACCTGTGGCTAGCATGCTCACTGAGTACTTGTCACCCCCCAAAGTGTGTAGTTACATGCACTGAACAGGTATAGTGCAGTAACAGTGCATTCCAACAAGGTTTTACTTCCCAGGCAATGATACCATTTAGTAACTGCTGGACAACTGTTCATAGCCATAGTTGCACTACCTGTGTACATCATATGCCCCTGTGATTGAGACATGTATATCCAACTGTGTGATGCACGGATATGTTGCATGTGTAGTAATGGCCTTTTCACTTTGTCATCCTCACAGGTTGATGCCCACCAGAAGCAGGAGATCTGGCTGACCATCGCCCGGGCAGTACGATCTATGGGGTCTACAGGCGCCGGATCTGCAACTGCCAGAAGAGGTGGCAGGACCTTCGTGGCTGGACCCGGAGGATCGCAAGGGTCCAGCTGAAGCTGTCGCCTCCTCGCAGGAGGGGCGGACACCGAACCATGACCCCCCACATGCTCCAGATTCTGGCGGTGGTCTTCCCTGACCTGGATGGGTAGCTGAAGGCCAGACAGCAGCAAGGAGGGGGTAAGTGCTAGCCTTTTCTGGGTACTATGACTAACATGCTCTATGCACTCCTTTAGCCTGGTAACACTTCCACAGTACGACTGTCTTGTTGTCCTGGACTCATGTCCCTCACTTGTGTCATGCCCCCTCCTCATCTGATACACAGGTGTGGCCCTTACAGTCTGTGACTTAGGTCACTTGGGTACTGTGTACTTGCAGTTACCTGTGGTTCAAGTTGGGGACAGCATCAGTTACAGGAACTTTGTTGTGGGCTGCATGGGTGGTACAATTGCTCACACAATGCCTGTGATCTGACATGTACTCTGGGTATGGCTTTAATATGTGTTCCAATTGCTGCTCTGACTCGCCACATGTCTGGGGTATGTGCCACACACCCATGCTGCAGCAGAGACCAAGGTAGGAGCCTCAGAAGTATGTACATCATGTGTGTGACACATGCAGAGCCACCTGCCTAGTGTTCAGGGTAATACCATGTTGCACATGGACCAGGATTGTAATGCCTGCTCCGGACATCGAAGGCACTCTGTTCTCCCACTCCCGTGTGTCAGCATACATATTGGGCATTGTGAAGAGTGCACTCAGGTGTCTGCCTCTGTGTCACCGTGGTGTGGCCTTGCTTTTTGGACTCCTGGAGTGTTTAACAGTTTGGGGTGGCCAGCCATCTGAGTTGTGACTATAGGATCTGCACATTGGTTAATGCATAGGTCTCTGATCCCTTGACTGTGCACAATGGTGTATGAAACATTGAGGTGCAGGCAGTTTTGGTTCATTCTCATCAGACGGTGAAGTGCTCATGTGTACGGATTTGTGTTTGCAGTCACTCAAATGTCTCATTTGAATGACGTGGGATCATCTTAGTCCTCATGATGTGGGTGGCCAGGGGTGCACATGTGCACCTGTCAGCCTCAGGGCTTGCATTCCCAAAACTTCCATGATTGTGACACAGTGCAGACTGGTGCTGTGTGTATGCACTGCCCCTGTGACAGGAGACAGTTATGACTGACTTGCCAGACAGGCCTGTGCCATGACATTCAACTTGCAAAGGGTGATCCAGCAGTAGTGTGATATGTCCTGCATGCACACCATTGTCGCATTGACTATCAGGACATGAGGACATCATTGTGTCTGGTGATGGAAGCAAAACCTGCATATCAACAGAGACTCTTCCCATCACTTTTCCTGACACATGTACTGAGTCAGTGGCAGGAGAGGGCATGTGTTTGGAGTGACACATATCCATATGTTCTCTTGGATGTCCAACAACTGTGTATGTGGTGCATGTGTGCACATATGATTAGTGGTATCCAACAGGCACCAGACAGATGGGTGCATGGACAGGTAGGATATGAGTGGCATGAATGACTGTCAGGCAGACAATGGGCTTCTTCAAATCAGTGTCAGCACTTATTGCAATGTCTAGCAAATGATGGCAGGGCTTGCTCTGTGATGTGCTGTACTTACTGTGGTGTGTGTGGTCAGTACAGGTGACTAATGTTGCTCTGTTTATCCTGATTGTTTGCAGATACATCCACGGCCACAGGAGGAGACAGCTCCACGGACCAAGAGGAGCGGCAGAGCCAGACTGGGTCCACTGCAGAGGAGACCGAGGGACCCAGTTGCACGGAGGGTGAGGGGAGCCACACTGAGGAGACCTCAGCTACGACCACCTTGGCTGAGGAACACAGCGCTTCCAGTGAGGACTCCCTTGTGAAGGCGGGTGTCAGCAGACCACAGACAAAATCGAGCAAGTCTGTCCCCGCCACCACCACCATCTCCACCCTCCCATCTGCTCCCATCCCACATGTCCGTGGAGGCTCCCGTGTAGGGGAGCGTGTCTCCTTCGTGCCAAGCACCACACCCCCTGCCTCTGTCTCCCCTGCTGCCCTGAGTGTGGAGTTTGTGGACTTGCTGAAACAGATCCATGTAGGGCAGACATCAATGCTGAGTGTCCTCCATGCACACACGGGTCTGTTGACACAACTGGTGTCATTCATGGAGGGCATCTCATCTGGCATGTCTGCCCTACAGCGGACCAATCAGTCCATGGCCTCCTCACTGACGGCAGCAGTGTACCTCCTGCAACAGTCCCTCACCCCTCCTACCTCTGCCCCATCCACAATCCCCAGCACCCTACCTGTCCCAAGCACACACACACCGGCATAGGCACGCACCAGCACAGACACAAGCAGCACACAGACACACAAGCCAAAATCCAGACGCACACGCACGCACAGTCAGGGGACTGATACCTCACTCACAGGGGATGGGGCCCAGACACACACACACACATCCACGAGCACTCCGCAGTCCTCAGATACCTCTCCCTCCAAAACCCCTTCCCTTGCCTCACCTGCAACCCCCCCCTCCCAGAAGCTCTTCCTCTGTGAGCTTGGCCTCTTCCCCACAGATCCATCTGACCCAATGTACAGGCGGAAGAGGCCACCACCACACACAGAGGGGAGTGCCCCTCACACCCGGACACCCTCCCCCAGGCACAGGCAGACTGAGGACCCCATTAGGAAGTCCCCCCGGACAAGGAAGGGCAAAACCCCCCCACCACCACCACGCACCTCCACCACACAGTCTCTCTCCTCCATCCCCCAGGCTACCACTCCACAGGTTCCCCCGCCACACCCTGCCCCAGGTTCCCCCACACACCAATACCGCATCCCCAAACTGCTTAGGCCCTCCCCCTACCACTTGCTCTTCCACCCCCAACCCAGACGCTCAGCCTGTTTGTGCCACTGGTGTGGAGACCGGGTCCCCCCCTGTCCTGCCCAGCTCATCTGCCCCCCCTTCCACTCCCTTGGAGTTATGCACTGCAGTGGAGTCCACAACCACCCCATCTGACTTGGGCACTGCAGTGGGGACCCAGTCCACTCCATCTGACCGGCCCACTGCAGTGGTGCCGGCACCCACACCATCTGACTTGTGCCCTACAGTGGTGCCGGCCCCCACTGAGTCAGACACCTCCACTGCAGTTGCCGGTGACACTCCTGCACCCACCACCCCTTCACTGCCTTCTTCTGGCATCCCCTAATCCTGTCCCTGTGGTACCTGGCCTGCCCCTTGTATGCCCCTCCGAGGGGGATGTCCCAGGTCCGTACCAGTGCAGGCAAGCAATGGGTGACAAGTTGTCACATGTCACCCTGTTCGGACTGTGAATGTGGACTGGCCATTGGCCTTAGTTTCTTTTGGACTTCCAATTTTTCATTCACATTGGCTGAATAAAGCCTCTTTTTGTTTACTAGTGGTTTTGCTTTTGATGTACATGATGTAGATGAGTATCATCATGCATTTGCTGTTGTAATACTGTTCAGATCAGGAAAATGAAGTGTTGCTGTGATGGACTCCATGTGGTCCATGGGATATGTGTCCTAATCTAGTCTGGATCCATAGCATCCTTTGCTGCAGTCTGAGGGTATAATGTTCTGCATTTGACACAGGGATGTACGTTTTGCATTTGTAAATTAACATCTGTGGCTTACACTCATGCACTCTGGTGGGCTTACCACTGTTCAATGTTCCTATTTCCCTGACTGTGTGCCCATCTCCACTGGACATGCAGTTTAGCACATCAATGTTGAAGGACTCATCTGTGTATACAGTGCAACTTGCTTGACACGTGTTTTGGGTATATGCAGATGACTGAAGTGACACTCCCGTACCCAGGCTGATGTGAGCAGAGCCTTCAGTGTGTTGTAATTGTTGACTCACTGACCGAGTGTTCTGCTGACATGTTTGAGTCGTGCACAGACAAGGTTTGGCACAGCGGACCTTCCACAGGAGTGGAGTGCCCTCATGGCAGTGTGTAATCCCGTGACATTGCCTGGGCCCGTGTTGTGTGTTGTGTAAGCATGTCTGTGTGTGTTGTGTTCCCTTCCCTTTTCCTACACAGGCTGTGTCCCTACGGATGTTCCTGTTTGTGATGCTTGCTGAGTTGTCCTGTGTTCATCCAGCATCTTGGACCTGGTTTCTCTGGGATGTGGGTGCGTGGCAAACTAATGTTCATCAGGTTGTCATCCCTAGTTGTCTTTGTTGTCAGGGCTGGGGATGTGGGCAAACGCAGATGGGACACAGTCAGGATTCCCGTTGGCACTTGTTGGTTACACAAGTCATGTAATTTACAGTTTGTGGTAGCTTTCAGTGATTGTGACACATTGTGTGTGTGACTGCTGCCACTCCTCAGGGTCAGAGCTGCAATGTTGGAAGTTGTCTACGTGTGTTCTTTGTGGGTCACCTTGGCTTCTTCATTGGTGTGTGACTGTGGCCGGGATCCCATTGATTGGGGTGGATTTCACGTCATGCCCATGTACGGCGTACTGTGCAGTGTGTCAGACATTCACGAGTCTTGTTGACTGGCCGTGTGTGATGGGTTTCTGCACCTTAGTTCCCACCACCACCCCTGGGATTGTCATGGGTGCATGTGCAATGTCACCAGTCCATGTGAGCTTCACTGCTGCACATTGGTGGAGATCAAGGTGTGTGGTGTTGAGTGTGTGCAAATGTGAGTTGTTGCACGTCTAGACCCCTACCTCCATATTGGCCTTGGCTGACAGGCCGTGCTGATTGATTTGTGCTTGTGTAGATGTGATGGTAGTTTGTTGCTCAGGACACATGGCTGTGGTTCACAGTGTGAACAACATCTACCTTTGTCATCACAGTGGGATTATTATGCAGGCTAGTGTCACCACAATGTGGGGTCCCTGGGGGTAGTGCTGTGGTGGGTCTGTCTCTTGCTGTGTTAGTTGCTGTTCCTACAATCTTGTGTGACATGTGTAATTTGGGCTCCCTCTCATCTAACAATGGCACTGTATACACATATGTGTAATTGGAATTCAGGCCTCCTCATGTGTTGTGTGGTTGCCTGGGGACACTGGCACACACCCCCATCACCTGTTGTGTTTGATGTGCAGTGTGAGGCTGCCTGTTTGTGTTTGTGCATCTGCACCACTGCATTGGCATATCTTTAATGTGCCATTGCCTGTATGTTGTTTGGAGGATTTCCCCTGCTGTCCCTGGGACTCCTAGGTCATCAGTCAGCACAATAATCATGGTTTGTCTGTCCCATTGCTGCCATGGTATGGTATTTGTTCACCTCACATCTACAGTCTCCACAGGATATCTACATTTGTGTGTCCATTAGTGCAGATATGTGGGTCTGCATTATGATGGTCACTTCTGGCATTGTGTAATTGATAAATGGAGACAATGTCAGACCCCATTGCCACAATGTTCAAAATGTGCTTCAGCTATGAACCCCACACTTACCTTTTGGTCACTGTGATGATGGGGGTTTAGGCCCCATTGCCACATTGTTCAAAATGTGCTTCAGCTATGGACCCCACACTTACCTTTTGGTCACTGTGATGATGGGGGTTTAGACCCCATTACCACAGTGGTCATGGTCTGCTTGCATTGTGAAGGCCACACACATTTTTGTGTGACACATGTGAAAGGGGGTCACATTGTATGTTCAATGTCATGTTCAGTGTTGTAGGCATTTGACACAGACTACACACTCTTGTCATGATGTTGGGGGGATGTCTTTTGCTGACATTCCTTATGTTGGAGTATGCTGGTTGTGTCATGCATTACCCGTCCAATGAGTGGGGATGGTAGTAGTGACAGGCATCCAGGCCCCCATGAGTAGGGGTGGTGCTAGTGCTAGGCATCCAGGCCCCCATGAGTAGGGGTGGTGGTAGTGCTAGGCATCCAGCCCCCAATGAGTAGGGGTGGTGGTAGTGGTAGGCATCCAGCCCCCCATGAGTAGGGGTGGTGGTAGTGGTAGGCATCCAGCCCCCCATGAGTAGGGGTGGTGGTAGTGGTAGGCATCCATCCCCCCATGAGTAGGGGTGGTGGTAGTGGTAGGCATCCATCCCCCTATGAGTGGGGATGGTAGTAGTGACAGGAATCCAGGCCCCCATGAGTAGGGGTGGTGGTAGTGGTAGGCATCCAGCCCCCCATGAGTAGGGGTGGTGGTAGTGGTAGGCATCCCCCTGAGTGGGGATGGTAGTAGTGACAGGCATCCAGGCCCCCATGAGTAGGGGTGGTGGTAGTGGTAGGCATCCATCCCTCTATGAGTGGGGATGGTAGTAGTGACAGGCATCCAGGCCCCCATGAGTAGGGGTGGTGGTAGTGCTAGGCATCCATCCCCCCATGAGTAGGGGTGGTGGTAGTGCTAGGCATCCAGCCCCCCATGAGTAGGGGTGGTGGTAGTGGTAGGCATCCAGCCCCCCATGAGTAGGGGTGGTGGTAGTGGTAGGCATCCATCCCCCCATGAGTAGGGGTGGTGGTAGTGGTAGGCATCCAGCCCCCCATGAGTAGGGGTGGTGGTAGTGCTAGGCATCCAGCCCCCCATGAGTAGGGGTGGTGGTAGTGGTAGGCATCCATCCCCCTATGAGTGGGGATGGTAGTAGTGACAGGCATCCAGCCCCCCATGAGTGGGGGTGGTGGTAGTGGTAGCCATCAGGCCCCTATGGGTGTGTATGGCATTGGTGATAGCCATCCCGCCCCTATGGTTCGGCTGTTGCTAGTGTACGTCATTTCTGCATCCCTATGTGTGTGTGACATATGTCGGGTACGTGTCGTTTGTTTGTGTAGTGGGTGTCTGTTGGAAAACGAGGCAGTATCTGTGAGGCCTGCACAAATAACATGACTACATTTGTCCTTCACTGGGAACCAAACACCCAATTGTAGCGCCTGACTCTCAGAGGGTAGCGTTGCAGAGCAGTCTGAGGCTTTACTCAAGGGAGGTGGTGTGGGCTAGTAATCGCCATTTGCAGGTGCGCAGAAATAACACTCAATAATTGATTGTCCAGTCTGTACTTTGCTTTATAAAAGTAAGAGTACATTTATTAAACACACACACTACTCAATACTATGCACCAATTTACAAATATACATAAGCTGTTGGAATTACTTTGTGACATTGCGTAACATCTCCACCCCTACCTCTTGGGGGGTGGGGTCTAGTACCACCACTCCCATATATGCACCTCATCTTGCCCCCTAATGCAGTGTGTTGAGCCTAACCTGGAGAGAGGGCCCTGCGCACTGGCACCATCCCAGTGGCGACCCACCCCATTACCTCAACGCGCATTAAAAATGGGTACACCTGCCTTGGTGACACATAACCCTGACTGAGCATTTCCTACTGACCATAAAGTATGCACCTCTATATCTTAAGGGCTAGCAGTCTGAGTCTTCACCTAAGTGCAGGAGCAAGAATACATGTTTACGCACACCTTAGAATGACAGTACTCATCACCTTTGTTGGACATTAGAATGCATTGCAATTACAGCCCCTAAGGGCATCAGAGATGAAATCACAGGATTACGCCTATACAGCCAGACACCCTAGCAGGAATGTCTGGCAACATAGCCCACTTTGCTTATGACATCACCTTACACAGGTACTTCACATTACATATGTGACCTCCAGTCCCTCTAAAAAGGAATAACAGTTAGTAAATGCAGTTCTGGTGCAATTACACCTCTTCACCTCCAGGGGATGCCCTTCTCCCGACATCCCAACTCAGCCCTTCGCTCCTTGAGGCACTTCTCACGACACCCTCAGCTGTAGAACAAAAGTTCCAGCCAAGAGAGTGTTAAATGCTGGCTGAGCCCTTGAGGGGTTATTCTTTTAAAATCCCTATGACACTGAGGGAGGGACTTTTCTTCGTGCTGGGGGGAGACTGCGCTTCTCCAACAGCTCCCCCAGCACCCTTGCACCCAGTTGGTGGTGACCCCGTCCTCCTGGGGCCACCACAAGCACCAAAATAGTGGTTTTCCAATGCCTGGCAAGGCATTATGGGGCGCTTCGTGCTCCGCTCGTGAATATTATATTAGCGGCTCTCCCGCTGTGCCGGGGAGAGCCGCGATGCAGCCTGCGGCCTTCCGCCGCTTCTTCCGGCCTCGGTGGGGGGGGGCCCGGTCCCACCCGGACCCCCAGGTGAGAGTAACGGCTCGGGGAGCCCACCCCCGGCCACTCCTTCTATTTTTCGGGGCCCGGTCCCAGCCGGGCCCCTCGCACTGCCTGTGGTCTTCCTCCTGGGGCCCCGGACCCACCCGGGACCCCCGCCTGGCCATCCGTTGGAGGGCAGCCCGGGGAGCCCATCCCCGGCTGCCCCCGCCAGCTCCCCGCCCGGCCCGCACACTCGCGTGCGGCCGCAGGAGCCGGCAGAGTCTTCTTGTCTGCCCGCTCCTGCGGGCAGACGCGAGGCAACTCCGCTCTGGCTTCGGGGCCCAGGGATGGGGTCCCGGGCCCCCGGACATCTTGGGGGGGGCGCGACGGCACCCCCCTCCATCCCGGTCTCGTCGGGGCCCGGAGATGGGGTCCCGGGCCCCTCCTCCCCTCTTCACGGGGAGCGCGCCGGCGCTCCCCGACAACCGATTCTTCGCCGGGGGCCAGGGTGGGCTCCTGACACCCCGGGGGCCACTCTTCACGGGGAGCGCGACGGCGCTCCCCGGCTGTGCTTCTTCGGGGCATTTTCACGGGGAGCGCGACGGCGCTCCCCAACTTTGCTTCGGGGCCCGGGGATGGGCTCCCGGGCCCCCATGGGCTCATTTTCGCGGGGGGCGCGACGGCGCTCCCCCGCCTTCCTTTTCTTTGCCGGGGGCCAGGGTGGGCTCCTGGCACCCCGGAGGGCACAATCTTCACGGGGAGCACGACGGCGCTCCCCGGCTTTGCTTCGGGGCCCGGGGATGGGCTCCCGGGCCCCCGACCTCCCCTTCGTGGGGGGGTCAAAGGTCGCTCACCTTCTGGGGCCATAGCTCAGCCCCTGGGGGACCGATCTGCCCCATTTTCGTGTCCTTACGCTCCTGGCGGCCAGCCCCAGCCACTGGGAGCACTCTCCTTCACCCTCAGGGTCTCTGAGAGGGGGGATTCGGCAGGGAGCTGTCTTCACTGGCTCCCTGCGCCAGCCTTTCGCGTGTCTCCCCTCCTTGGCCTCTCTTCTCCCTGCGCAGAGGCCTCTGCT
Source organism: Calotriton arnoldi (assembly GCA_963921515.1). NCBI lineage: Eukaryota > Metazoa > Chordata > Amphibia > Caudata > Salamandridae > Calotriton > Calotriton arnoldi. The sequence continues at coordinate 146,864 of CAWUFW010006814.1, read as the reverse complement.
TCTGCGCACTGGTCCTGGGCTCTTCTTCTGGTGCTGGCAGGGCCCTGGGGGACAGTCAGGGGGTTCCTCCTTCCAACTGCCCATTGCCAGGCTCCAGCACCTTCCGCCTCCGCAGACCACACCCAAGAGAGCCTTCTCTTCCTGTTCCAGTACTTTTTAAATGCTGAGTAGGGGGGCTGGCAGGAAGTCTCTGTTGATCCTATCAAACAGCGACACATCACTTCCCTGCCCCTGCTCCCTCCTTCTTGTCCAGCCTCTGGGTTTGTTCAAAATGGCGTCGTCCAGGGTCTCTGGCCACATGGTCTCTGAAACCAGAGCCCTTCCCTCCTAGGTGCAGCCTGGTGCCTGGCACCCAGTGATAGCTGCTGATGGATGAGCCTGTAGCTCCGCCTATCTTCCCTTCGTGGAAAGGAGGTCATCGCTCTGGGAGGGAAAGGTCATCAATCCAGCCTGCTGAGGTCAACCCCCAGCCAGGCCCTGGTTATGATCTGACTCAGAGAGATGTAACATTTCTGGATGACCCAAAAGCAGTACAAATATGACTCTGGACTCTGCAGAATACTTCTTTTCACATCCGCTACAGTGGACTTTAGTGCGTGTCTGGAATCTGTAGGCCTTATGGAAGTTAATCTAGCACATGGGCTCCACATCCCCATAGGGGAATAATGAAGTGAAAAACACAGTAAAGCACACTGACTTTCCCTGGCATGTTCCTTCCTAGTGTATAAGGCCTATTCCGTGTCACCACCCAATTCTGCATAAGTCCTGCCACACCATTCACTTTGTAGCTGCTCCTGGACTGCGCACGCCAAGAATCTCCCCTGCGCAGCCCCTACACGTGTGCACACGCATGTACACAGGTGTCTGCATGTAACCAGCCCGGTGCCCCTTACTCCAGCTGCTGCGCAGCGGCCTAGTCAAGCTAGGGGGACACCAGTAAAATCCACATGCAGTCTCTTTCGTCATGAGTTCACTGTGGATGAGTCCCAATTTATGAGGCTCTCCCACCGTAAAACCTCAACACCTAGGTGCTCAAAAAGCGAAAAATCCGGCCGGCCCATAGTGTCAGAACTACCTTCTAACAGTGTCTGACTTACCATCTGCGCCGTACGCGTCCGTACCGGTTCCGGTAATAGATGTACAGTATTGGTAGGACCTGCGCGATGGGATTCATGGTTGGTTTGTCTCGTTCGGGATTATCGTGGCTTCGACTCGTACTCGTAGCTGGCTTGTTCGTTTCGTAGCCATGGATCGTCTTGTGGCGCGAATCGGAACTTATGTGCAGCTCTCCCAGATGCTCTGACGTGCCGGACGTAGCGACCAGTTTGGCGCGTACGGAGTGCGCATCGTACTAGTCCGGCCGGAAGGTGCTGTGTATTTACTTCCGTGCGACTCGAATCGGCGTTTACGGATCCGGCTTGGTCGGGGAACTGGAGCTGGAATGGGAAAGTACGGCTCGGTCGGAATTTTAGCAGTAATGCGCATCGTACTTGCTCGCTCGGACGACTGTTCGAATCGGTCGGGAAAACCGCGTTCGGCTCGTATTTTTGCCGGACGAATCGTATTCGGTGCGCTTCCGGCCGAGATCGGAATCGACCCCTTAATCTTTTTCCGGAGATTCATTGATGATATCTTTTTGATTTGGAAAAACTCGGAAGAATCATTAACAGAAAACATACGTATATTGAATACTAAAGACCCTAGGATCCAATTTACACATATTATCCAAAGAAAGTGGACTCGCATTCCTAGATTTTTGGATAGAACTGAACTCCAATCAAATCACCACAAGTATGTTTAAAAAACCCACGGACAGAAATAATTCATTATTATTTGGAAGATTTCACCCACCATCCCTAGTGAAGAATTTACAATTCTCCCAGTTTTTAAGAACTCTGCGGATATCATCAGAAATGGATATGTATATGGAGACCTTGGAATTACAAAAGTTGAATTATAAAGCTAGAGGGTATCCTGAAACATTGCTCGACGAACATATATCTCGGGCAATGTTTATGTTTATATGTTTATATAGCGCTCGATTGCCGTGGCGTCTTGGCGCTAGAATGTGTGGACAAGATCAGTGCACTGTGTTAACCGCGGACTTAGACGGAAGTAAACAACCATGTTTTTAATCCTTTCCTAAAAAGCTGCAGGTTGGGTTGAAGTTTCATGGCCGTAGGCATTTTATTCCATAGCTTTGCAGCATACTGTGATATCGCCCTGCCACCCCATCTTGCCCGTCTTGTCTTAGTGGTCCTTATAAGACCCAGACTGGCAGATCTAAGAGCACGTGGGGGGATGTAGGGTGGAAACAGTCTTTTAATGTCCTCGGCACCGCCACCGTATTGTGCCTTATGCACAAGGCACAAAGACTTAAATTCCACCCGCTGCTGGACAGGAAGCCAATGTAGTGATGCACAAGGCACAAAGACTTAAATTCCACCCGCTGCTGGACAGGAAGCCAATGTAGTGATTTAATTCCTGCTGTAATTGACTGTCCTCTGGGAATACCCAGAAGTAGTCTTGCTGCTGCATTCTGTAGGGATTGTAATTTTCTCATCTGCGACTTGTCAATGCCCAAGAATAGGGCATTGCAATAGTCCAACTTAGACAGGAAAAGTGCTACCATCACCGTCTTTTGCAGCTCTTGTGAAATGAATGGAAAGATTTTCCTCAAAGTTTTTAATAGAAAAAAACAGGAGGAAGTGAGGCTATTTACCTGGGCAGAGAAATTCAATTGATCATCAAAGATGACCCCAAGGTTCTTGACCTTGGGGACAGGGCATGGGCATTCACCAGCCTCGGTTGGCCACCAGGACTTGTTCCATAAGGGGGGGCCCGGAACAAACTCCATCACCTCCGTCTTGTCAGTGTTAATTTTCAGGAAGCTATGGTTCATCCAGGTCATGATCTCGGTGAGACAAACATGAAACCTGGTAGCTGTATTCTCAGGCTGATTAGTAATAGAGATGATAAGTTGAGAATCATCAGCATAAGAAACCAGGGCAAAACCATGCCTCCTGATAAGTCTAGCCAACGGGGTGACATAGATGTTGAACATTGTCGGGGATAGGGCTGATCCCTGCGGGACACCGCATGGAAGTTGGAAACTATCCGATTGCAGTCCATCCCAAAACAGCCTCTGCTCCCTTGCCTCCAGGAAGGAGGTTAAGAGGGCCAGGGCGGAAGCTTCCACCCCCAGATCCCCCAGCCGCTGAACTAACACCGCATGATTCACGGTGTCGAAAGCGGCCGACAGATCCAGGAGCACGAGGACCGCCCTCCCCCCTCATCCACCACCCTGCGGATCTCTTCAGTTGCAGTGATCAGGGCTGATTCAGTGGAATGGCATGACCGAAAGCCATGCTGTGTTGTATCCAATAGGTTATTTGTGTCTAAATAGTCAGTCAGCGCTATGTTTAGTGATTTTTCCCAAAATTTTGCCACTATTGGTAGACCAGCAATGGGACGATAATTTTTTGGTTTGGTTGGGTCCAGGCAATGTTGGTCGGTTGGGCAATGACTGCTGACAGAGAGGACTCACTACAAAGGAAACCCAAGAAAGAATCTAACAGAATGGTCTTTGTTTCAAAATATTCCACAGCTTCCAGTGAGATAAAAAGAAGTATTTGTAAAAGTTGGGAATTATTGGAATCAGAACCGGATTTTGGTGGCTTGTTTCAAGAAAAACCAATGTTCACATATACACGAGCACGGAATTTGAAGGAACTTCTGTCACCCAAAAGAAGTATAATGTCAACAACAGGAAAAACTGGAACTAAGAAATGTTGGAACTGCATCCATTGTAATAATGTAATACAAGGAGAAATACTGCTACACCCCAAAACTGGGGAACAGATAAGATTAAAACAAACTGCGGACTTCTGTACGTTGGCAAAACTGAGAGGAAGATGAAAATTCGCTTAACCGAACATAAAAGCAAAATAAGGAATAAGAATATCAATTCCAGCGTAGCAATACACTGGGAACAAAGTCGTCACACCATAGCACAATTCAAATTTCAAATTATTGAACAAGTACCTATGCAGCAAGGCATTGACAATTCAAAAAAACTTTTACAGAGAGAAGCATTTTGGATAAAAAGACTTAATACTCTTATGCCAAACGGTTTGAATGACAAATTTGAAATGGCATGCTTCCTGTAATTGTGTAGTTAATATTGAGAGATCTTATACACACACTACACACATTCAATCAGTACCATAGATTTTGGTGTGATCAGCATTATAATTTATCATTTTTCATCTTGTGATGACAACACTTTAATTACACATTATCTGATGATTTTATATGAAATGTACAATTACGCACATCAATGTGAAAGTATTATAATTATTCTTGTGTCATTGTAATGGTTGTTGTAATATCATGTATGATATGATTCTACCATTCTAAGATGGCGCCCATGACTTGCACGACCAGACATTGGTTGAGACCGTATACTCCCTAGGCGTGTCTCTCATTCACAGTCAGACAGAGACCGTTTCAGGACCAGCAGGACAGTATAGATCGTAGCGTTATGCCCATAAGTCACTTATTCAGAATGATTGATGACGGTGTTCACTCACTTTGAACACCTTGGTGAAGGTTTGGGTATAGTTAAAGATGGCGCCGGCTTCACCGTCTGAAACATCGCGATACCTCTGTATGATGATATCCACAGAGTCGAGAGCACGGCAACGATTGCAGCCTCTCATCGGGATTATGTTACAACACGCGGATGCGTTTGCGGAGGTAAGATATAAGCCACGTAGATTCCTTATATTTCGTACCGACCATGGGGTTACATACACTAACAGAAGTCACTGTAACCTTGTTTTAGCAGTTATGATGGGAAGAACTGTTGACCTCACTTCATAAGCACGTTCAAGAGGCCACTTGTGGGCATTTAAGGTATGCGGCTTAGTTTTCCTAGCGGCTCGTTTTGTTGAAGTTGTGTTCTGTTATGGCATAGCAGTAATTTGGTTTTCGCTATTACAGACCCACTCTTTTGGCGGGCTACATGAGGACGTTTTGTTTCCTCTAAACTCCATGACGAATGTAAGTCACTCTATTTTCTCTGCCACTCGGGGTCATCACTTGGGTGAACACGTGGAATGGAAGTTCTCTGGGTTTCGTGGCACTATAAGCTGACGTTGACTCACGTGACTGAGCGCATGAATAGCACCATAAACTTTTATGATACGTTTTTGACTGATCCACTTTAGCGCATCATTTTGATGGTTGTTTTTCTATTAACAGGTTTTGCCCCTGACGAAGGGCCAGACAGTCCTGAAATGCATTGGGCGCTGTTGTATTGAAGTTTTTTTTGAAGCTCAAATGAATGTATAAATTCCTGAAATTTGAATTTTCGTTTGTGATGTATAATGTACAATGAATTATGTTGATTGACATGTTATATTGAATATGAAATAAATAAAAAATTTGAGCAGAAAAGTGAAAAGAATCAGAGTACACGTTTTAATTGATGTATATCTTACATAGCAGTGCACACGCTTCAGCCCAAGTTGCCTTAGGGACTTGGCCACTACACACTAAGAATCCAGATTCAGACATGTGTGCCTCTTATGCAATATTTATTCTTCGGACCTGTCCATAACCGTCATTTCTGGATATATGCAGGCAACCAATGCTCCCTTGTCTATTTCATACTTTTGCACATTTTGTTTTTTTGGAGCTTAGTGTTTTTTGTTACATGCACACATTTGCCCTGTCTAGATCAAGTTTCCTGCAGCCTCGCAGGGTGAAATATAGCCAGTTCACATAAAAGAACTAAAGATGTTTTGGAATTGCCCTGAGCAGGTTAATGTGGGTTAATTGCCATAGCCTTCCAATCATAAACTTGCATCACAATGTCTGTTTTGTTTTCCAAATACCCTGGTATCCTCACTTTTATGATCATTGTGGAATTCAGAATGGCATGCACCTGGGGTTATTTGAACAACATCATTAGTATCACACATGTATTCGACTTTCTGAATTATTTGCAGAGAAGCTTTGAAAGTGCAGCAATTTAAAGGACACAATTCTTTTTGGAATAAACTATATTTTGATAGAAGCGCATCAAATAATTTACACGCAGGAAAGTGATTAAGCTTCTGCTTCCCTTTTACTGATTGTTTCTCTGTAACTAGAACCTTTAAAGGAAAGGACTGGAAAAGAATTCAGAACGCCAGAGTTTCATACATGAAAATACGTCAATAACGGTAGCCTGGAGTAGCAGTTTCTTTGCCTTTAGTGCCACCAGTACTGCTGCCATATTTGCTTCTTCACTGCAGAGGTCATGAAGGAAGAGACAAGAACAAACATTTTTAAACAAGCATTTGCAATGCAATCGGTCTCGCCTTTGGGACCTTATATGTATTTAGCTATGCAGCACATTAGCTGGGTGTTGAAACATCTACTGTTCTTTAACAAGGGAAAGTAAACACCAAACTGCGCGACACACCAGGTATGGAAACACATGGAGAGAAATATTGCCTTTCAGCGGGGAATGTTATAGTCCAAAGCTCTGTTTTTAATATAAAATCAGGGCCTTCGGTGGTCATATCACTGAAAATACAAGATTTGAAAAAAATAGTATTGTCTACGGGTGCTCGAGGAAGACCATTTCTATGGACTGGAATCTAGAGAATGCTAAAGTGATTCTGGTATTTTACTGACATCTGCTGGTCGTTTTCTATCAAGAAAGTTAAATAGAGGCAGTTGCCAGAAAAATTTAAAAAAGAAAGTCTCTCAGCATAAAGCAATTCTGATATTTTACTGACCTCTGCTGGTCGTTTTCTATCAAGACAGTTAAATAGAGGCAGTTGAACAGAAAAAAAAGTCCTTAAGCGGAAGCAGACAAGTCCTAGGGCTGATCTCCAGAGCCCACAAACTACATACACATATAAGTATATAATAAGTATATACTAAAGTATATACAAGAGGTCTCGAATGCTCGACCTAAAAAAAGGGGGACACAAGAGCTTTGAGTACTTTCTTTTGTTTCCATTCTTTGCCCTTCCCGTAGCGCATCAGCAGCCAATAGGACTGAAGAGGTGTGGCGCACGTAACGGCCAGTGCGGCTGACTCCAGAGCGTGGTGCTCAAGGATCAATCCCTGGTGCTGGCAGCAGCTCAGCTCAGTACCATGTGATTCTGGGCAATATGTCACTTAATCTCCCAGACGGCGCCCAGCGTCTTGAAACTTTAAAGGGTGATATGTTTGCGCTTTACAAATATGGATTATTATTATTATTATAATTATCATATGAGGCTGCTGGGGAGCTAGACATGGAATTAGGAGTCAATCATGTAACGTCATTAGGGCCACAGAGTTTGGTATGCTACTTTAGCTACCCTTGGCATTTTGTGAATTGACGTATGTTGGGGTATGATCATACTAGTCTGAAATGTCAAAGCATTTTGATAATGACAAGCTATTGCGCAAGGGTTTGAGTCAGCGATGATGATTACATTCTAAACAAGAAACACGAGAAATGTAGGTGCAACCATTAGCATAGATCTTATGATATATTCAACTCCTCTTGACAACACATGAGGTAGAAAAAACGAATAGTTGCATTTCTTGAATAGGGGAGATTTAAAGCCACATCCGAATGCTCTTGATCGAAAATAATGCTGCTAGAAGTATTATCATTTTGATAACGTTTAGATGGACCAATGAATAAATGGTCGGCATTGCAATCAATATAAATTGCTCAGCAACTTTAATAACCATACACAGGAGTATTTTTGCAATAATCTAGAACCTGAGCTCTCAGTTTCTCCATTCATACATCACACTTGAAATGAACAGTGATTATCTCAGCCCTAATTTTAAAAGTACTGCAATTACCTCACTCTTAGATACATTCAGCTTGCATCCAGAGAGCTTAGGAAATTGATTTAACTGTTGCACTGCTAGACTGATATTTTCTTTAACAAGCTTCAAAAACGAAGCATCGTGATCTGTGCGCTGTGTAATTGTGGAGCCAGAGGACAGAATGTTCGGTTGGACATGGCCCTTCTTAGGGGGATTTTCCTAAAACATTTTGCTTTTTGCCCTCCTGGTTTTTGCCAACTCTCTTTTCCGGACCTTAGGACTCTGGGCACTTGCCCACTGCACTGCAGTGGGAAAGTACGTGCACCCTCTCTGCACATGTCAGGATAGTGTGCTTACTTGATTGGGTCAGGTGTCGTACCTGTGAGTGCTGTTGTATTCCGCTTTAGGTGTCCGTATATAGGTTTTCCTGAATCATGTCCTTATATAGGCACAATTCGCATTGCCCTTATATAGGCATTGAATCCCTGTCCTTATTTAGGCATTAACCGTGCACTCCAAATACAGGCATGGTCACCGACATCCGTCCACCCTAACGTCACAACGAGTTCTTAGAAACCATGACCCTTAAGCTTCGGGAGTTCCCCTAGCACAGGACTATTGATTTCTCCAAGAACTCATCTATTATGTATGAACCGTTATACCTTAAGGGTTCATTCCTGACGTCTTCCTCTGTCCGACTTCACGTCAATGCTAACATTCCAAGGCACCTACCAGGTATAAATATACCTTCCCTTGCCCAAGCAAGTTAGAGGAGACCTCGACTTCAGAGGAGCCCGTATCCCGGCCTGACGGACTGAGAAGACGCTGTCATTCCTGCACGCACACGAATCCAGCTTCCAGTGTTCTGACTCCCTTCGCAGGGTGTTAGAGTTCCAGATCCGGCAAGAGATTCCCACCTCTCTCATTCTCAAGGTATGGAGCTGACTAGAACCTAGAGGGACTCTTGGCATACTTGGCGTACTATACTTAACATACTCTTAGTATACCAGACTAGAGAATACTCCACCTACTTTTACCTTTCCCTACTCCTAGACTAGGTTAGGTACATTGGGGTAGAACTAGCTTAGAGACGCATTGTATGAGTACTCGCATTTTTAGCTCATGTTATTTATGTACGTGAATATATGCTAAAAGATAATGCTAGCGCAGTATTATTTATTTCTACTGCTTACTCTGTACATTATTTATCTTGCATACTGTCTTGTGATCATAACAGCACATATCTCTTACACGAGAAACAAGACTGTTCAATAAAACCTTTTTATTGAAACGCCTGTCTTTCCTTTCTGTGTAACTCTGTAGAAACTAAGCATGCACGATTGACTGAGTGAAACTGTTATCTATTGTTTCCACGATTCTGAGACGTGTTCCGATTCTAAAGGGAAACAAAGTTGTCATGTTTTTCGGTTGCCAGAAACTACTCCCTTCTTGTTATTCAAGGAGTTTCTAGTGGCCTCTGGAGCTAGCTGGCACAAGTAATTAAGTTTAATATACTCGATAGGGACATACCGACCTTAGTCCTATGTCAAGCCTATAGGTTATATTATTCCAATGCGCAGAGCCTATGAAGGAAATAGGAACTACACTACATGGTGCCCAAACATTTGGTAAGGCAGTAATTTAACGCTAGATACTGAGTAACTCAGTCGTGCTTTTCTCAGAGACCCCTACTCACATACTCCGTAAGACGTCTGGAGTGGGTAGGGTTAAATATCCACCATAACTAATTAGGACAAAAAACCCTATATATTAGTTGTTTGGTTTATTCAACGTTGAAGGATACAGAGTTCCAAAATATTGTGCACCTTATCTTTTGTTTCCTTGAAACTTGTTCTACATTTTTCAAAAAACAAATGTCCACACGGGACAATGCCACCGAAACCGGTGGAGCTACGGCTGATCCAGTCGTAACAGTTTTTAACTTTACAGGTTTAAATGAACCTGAGGAGGGTGTTATAGACATCGCTCCAAACTTAAGAAGAGCCATCAAGCTACAACTTATAAAACACGGCCTACCACCAAGAGGGGGTAGAGCAGTTTTCGTGATAGAGGCACACAAATCTTTTCAGACAGAGGTATTCTATTCATGGATAATATTTCCTGAATCAAATTCAGTAACAAGACTGTTTCACTTCTACAAAGAAGATGAACCACCAGAGGAATATATTCCTTTCGAGGATATTGAAATTCCACTAACATACCAGGAGCATCAGCTCTGGTTTAAAGGCGCCCTAAAACATCACAAAAACATTACCAGGCTCGGTCCACTAGGTAGACCAGGAGCAACATGGCCGATTCTAGCCGGCTACACTCCTCATCCTGACCTTGATATAATGTCAGACGAGGAATTACTTAATCAACTTACAGAGTTGATAAAAATTTACAGACAATTAGTCCAATATGTCATGCAGACTTTAACAGTCCAACCACCATTAACCATTCCAAATCAAACTCCTCAACAGGGGAATACACTAAAAATTACACCACAGACTTTATACGCAGTCATGGGTAAAATGCCCACAAAACGTGAGCAAATTCCATTCTGGATAGCTCAAAAAATTACTCAAATAGAAGCAGTATTTCCAAATACTAGCCCTTATGAGAAACACAGAATACTAACAATCTGTTTACCAATGGGGATCACACCACAACTGGAAGACTGCACCACTTGGGGCTCAGTCTTTGCTGCCATCTATACTAAAACACATGGTGTTCCGTCAATTTCAGTAATACCTGATGTCCTGAAACATATTCAAAATGAATACGGGGCAGAGCCTGCTCTGAATTTAGATATGAAATTACTGAAAAATTTCAACCAGGTCTCAACAATAATATTATCTAATATTAAAGGGGAGGCAGCAGCAGTGGCGATCCTCCAACGATTAAGGGAATTCGATGTTACAGAACATCAAACAGAACTACCCAGAATAATAGAACAATCTTATGCAGAATTAGGCAGAGATAGTTTGGGTGGAAGACCATTGAAGCCAAAACTATCTGAAAGTCCTGAGAAGGACTCTATTAAACAAACTCCTACATCTTCTAAAAAGAAGTGGGAAACTAATAAACATAATTCAAACGAGAAACGTTCTTAATCCCGAGGTAGGTCTCCTCGAGGAGCCCTCTGAAAGGAGGTATAACCTTAGGAATAGGGATAATTTGAAAAAGCCTGACAGGTATCAAGATACTGATACACGTTCCTCTCGTACCTTTCAGATCTCGTCACAGACATCGGAAAGAAGAGGACGGTCAGAACATAGAGAAGAACGCGTGAAATCGAAAGACGACAAACACGTTCCGAAAAACAAATCAAAACCTCAATTCTCAAAAAAGAAGGTAGCAGGTCTGAAGATCAGACATGCCGAGGATACTGAGAACACAACTCAAGAACGGAGAATGGGCTCAGACAATGCTGGACAGTGCGGCAGAAGTCACAATAGCTCGCCAGAACCTGAAGGAACTTCTGGAGATAGTGGACTTGAATGAGTACATCACAGTAGAGACTGTAGACACCAGGGTTAGTACTCCACAAAAGTTATATGAAATAACACTCCGAATGGAGGGAGACATACCAAGAAAGGTGAAAACACTCTTTTGGGAAAAACTTTCAAGGGGTTATGATATACTTCTAGCAGAAAAAGACTGGCCACCACAATTTGTTAGGAAGTGCCCACATGGCGATGACATTATTATGCCTGCCTTCTCCAACCATATTCCAATTCACATAAAATATACTTATGCCAGGAAATGGGCAGTTGCCCAGGCCCCAGCATTATATAAAAATCATGTAGGATGGGATGAGGACTCACCTCACCATAAAATACATCTAAAAAATGAACCTACTGCACAGAGGCAGTACCCAATAAAGCAAGATCAGGGAGATCTTAGATCAACTTGAATACCAAGGGGTGATTGAAACATGCACCTCTTCAATGAACAATACTTTGTTTCCTGTCTCCAAACCAGACAACACCTATCATCTAGTCTTGGATTACAGACACTTAAACACTTGTTCAAAAACTTTTGCAGTGCAAAATGCACATAGTACAGCATTAATGAATAACATTGTGCGTAAAAAATATAAAACCACATTGGATATCTCAAATGGTTTCTTTTGTCAAAACATAGCACCTGGAAGCAGGTACTTAACAGCTTTCTCAATAATGGGGACCCAGTGTCAATTTTGTCGACTCCCACAAGGGTTTAAGAACAGCCCGGGGTTATTCTCAGCGAGGGTAATGGAGTTACTACAAATTTATGATAATGAGGCATTGTCATATGTCGATGACATCTATCTGACAGACGATGACCTGGACAAACACTTGAACAGGGTGAGTACCATTATACTGGGCTTCGCCTCTGAGGGCTATAAGTTCAACTTTAAAAAATCCAGAATTGCCCATCTCAATGTCCTCTTCCTAGGATATGAGCTTTCAAGTGAAGGCAAGAGCTTGGCAGCTAACTTTTTAGAAAGGTGTGCGCTGCTCCAACCTCCAAAGATGCTGAAAAATTTACAATCCATCCTGGGTTTCCTAAATTTTGGAAGAACTTACATTCTAAATTACGCAGAAAGGGTTAAACCTCTCTGCGCACTAATCAAACCTGAATTTTCAATAAAAAATTGGACACATGAACACACAGAAATCTTGAGTTCACTCCAAGCTAACATGTTAGCAACAAATCACTTACAAACACGCGAAAGTCAACGCAATTTAGTCATCCGAATAATTTCGGGTACATGCGGATTCACCTACTTAACATTTAATGAGGGTGAAAAAGTACCAATAGCATACAAATCACATTTGTATACACAAGCAGAAATGCGCTTCACTTCAACAGAAAAAATACTGACAGCAGTTCAAACCGCTGTAGCAAAAGAAAGAGCTCTAGCCCAAGGGAAACGCATTATTGTCGTAACACCAGTACCGGCCTTAGAGGCGGTCACAAAAGCGAGCATTCCAAATGCTAAAGCATTACATCCTAGATGGATACAATGGGTTAATTCTCTTGCTGCAACAGATGTTGAATATGTATTGATCCTGATCTAAAAACACAAGCGTTCCTGCAATATGAACATGAATGTCCTCTGCCCACTGAGATTCTGCCTCTCGATCACTATGAATTCATAATTTACACTGACGGATCCGCACAACCCGCTACAGGGAGTAAGCAAGCTTAAAGTGCAGCGTGCGCAATCGGTCGCATGCGCGATGGCAACTTCAGACCTATGGTCACAAAAACCCAATCTCTAGGAGATTGTACAGCTCAGCAAAGCTGAACTACAAGCATTCAAACTGGCACTTGAAAGTACAGATCGAGAATTTCCCACACTAATAGTGTGCGATTCTTTCTACTGTGTGCGGTCGTATAATGAATATATACAAACTTGGCTTGAAAATGGGTTCAAAGATGCAAAAGGTGGCACAATAAAGCATAAAACGCTTTGGGAACAAGTAGTTCAGTTGAAAAGCGAACTACCAAAGGCTCACGTGATACACACGCTGAGTCATCAACGTGATGGCGTTCACGTTGCAGGGAATTCATTGGCTGATGAAGCCGCAAAGGGGGCTGTTCAGACGGCTTCCGTAGCTGCGATCACTCGTTCAAAAATGAGAATAGACAGTGAGATAATGTTGGCTGTCAATGCTACGAGCAAAGGCAGTGGTGCAGCGTTACCAAAAAAGTTTCCACTCAAATACTCTTATGTAATTGATGCAAACAACGTTCCTTTTGCTCGAATTCCCTGGAGTGGGGGATAGGGTAATTCCAAACAAGGAACGCAGATTAGGACTAATCCTAGCAGCACATGAAGGGATAGCCTCTGCCCATGCAGGTATTTCTGCAACAGTATCTTTACTAAAACAAAGATATTGGTGGCCTGCCATTAGGAAACAGACCAAGAACTATGTTCTGGAATGTGAAATATGCCAACAGATGAAAGTCTCCACAGTGAAACATCCTGCGCAGACACCCTTGTTAATTTCAGACAAACCATTAGCTTGTGTTTACCTGGACCACTGCGGTCCCTTGCAAAGGGACGGTAACTATAAATATATAATGGTCGCAGTGGATTCATGCTCTAGGTTCCTATGGATATGGCCTCAGCGCTCGGCTGACGCTCGAACTGCTATAAAAGATTTGCGAGTCTTTATCGGCACATAGGCAATAGGCACGCTACATTCTGACCAGGGCCCTGCGTTTAGCTCTCGGGCTTAGAAAGAAGCCATGGCCAGTCTGGGCGTTGCATTGCGGTACTCCTCTCCGTTTCATCCTGAGGGAAATTCTGTTGTGGAAAGGAAAAACCGGGACATAAAGCAGTCTATAACAGTAGGGTTTTAGGTTCGGGTGATGGGTGGGTCAAACATCTTTACGGGGTCCAACGCTCATTAAATAATTTGACAAGAAGTTCTCTGGGGGCGGTCACTCCATATGAGGTCCTATTTGGGACAAGAATGTGGGTGCCAGATCTAGAATGTAGAGGCACAGTGGTGGAAAATAAACCCTTTGATATCAAAGATCGTTTGGCTGTTTTACAGGATCTAAATGAACTAAGATCGAAACAAAGCAACGTATTCCTGCAGCCAACCACCACTGGGGAAAAACCGGCGGTCCCAGCAAGGCCTGTCTGGATTCCAAAAGTTGGGGATCTAGTCAGAGAGAAAATTGCGGACAAGAAGGAATTTGGACCTTCTTACAGACAACCAGTACCTGTCCTAGCCATACACGGAACAAGAACAGTACTTCTGCCGCCCCTTGCTGGAAAAAAGGAGAAAAGATTTGTGTCCATCGACCTCATGAAACCACAGTATGTGGCCAATACAAAATAGTAGGCCTCGTGGACTCCGACCTAGTAGCAGACACACTCCTCTCGCTACTATCCAAGAGGTTCAGACTGAAAGACTGATAACCATCGAGAATTCAGCAGTAACAGATGAAGGACTGAGCAACAATGCTATGGAACTCATCACTCTTGAAACTCAAGTAACAGTTCGTCCAAATACACCTGTCTACACCAATGTAACAAGTGATCAACTGGTTCCAGCGATTTCTACAAATCCTGATGCAATTCCAACAATTGACAGAACTGCTTCTGGCTATTTCATTAACTTTGATAGGTTTTCTGAGGATCTGAGTGAGCCTGAGACGTTGCCAGCATCAAGAACTTTCAAACAGCAAGTACAAGACTTTCTTCATTTTTTGAAAAAGACTTATCTGGTTTCACCGTGGATTGAACTCTGGGTTATTTCTGGAATATTTTTCTTTCTGCTTTGGCTAGCTTTGGTTATGACTATGAGCATGCTTATAAATGGCAGATATAGCCATGTGAACACTGAAAGAAAAGAAGTGAACTTACTTTTGAAACCTCACAAATCATCCCATCGTGAAACAAGAGACTTGTCTGTATTGAACATCACAGCCGTTCCTATACAGGATGGTATAGTGTGGGACAAAACTGATTTCGATATTTTCGGCCCTACGGAACATTTGAACATTCCACATTTATTTAAGATTTTACTAAGTGATTTTGTTTCATCCAGTACCTATTCTGATGATTGGGACTTTGAAACTGTAAATGACATGATGTTTGACCTAGAAAAGTCTGCTGCATTTTCTAATAATGAATATTTAGAGGGTTCATCAGACTATGAACAGCTGTATTGCTATAATCACTTTGGTCATCATTTTTTGCATAAATCTGAAACACCTACAAATGTGTTTATGTTTAACCAATGAGAGCATTGTCCTACACCACCAAAAGGTAGTTCAAAAACATTTGCTAAAAAGTTTCCATATTTTTCAGGATACAATACATCTGATCCAGAAACATTTTACTATAAAAATGTAAACAAAACAGGACTGAAAATTATGTTAACTAATACAAAACAGATTTACTCTGCAGCATTTATTGCCCAACTGTCTAGACATGGTTTCGACTTATGGAAAGACACAATAGACACAAAATCTGTCTGGGGTACTAAAGATTGGCAAGTGCAGGGGATAGAAGCTTTGTTTAGAGCCTGTATCATCCCTCAGCAAATAATGTTTTTGAATGACACTGTGCAACAAACGTCTTGCCTTGGTTTAGCCAAGATTAAAGACATGAAAACACCTTCTGTACCAACACCTGCAAGTGATGACAATACACAGGCAGCGGTTACAGTTGACACAATACTACAACTCAACAGAACAAATCCTGATTGGAGAAAATGGTTGATCTGGCCCACAGACACAAACAACTGTCAAGAGAGATTCCTGAATAAAACACAGAGGTTTACTATTCATAGGCCAGACCCACGATACGTCCAAAGACAGCATCCGGGGGTAGTAACAACATACAGTGTAGGAAAATTATGCCTCGATTGGCTGCAAAAATCTACACTTAAGGATGTGAAACAACACTTATCTTTACTTAAAGAGGACGCAGATCTTAGGGAATTCTTGCTTGGACCAAGAAAACCGCGTCAAAAACGTTTCATATATGCCGGCATCTATGCTGCTTATAATGAAGCATGGAAGGTGTCACAGATGGAGGTCGCAGAACGAATAAGTGAACTTGATCGTATTAACTTAGAGAAAACTCTCACTGTGGTCGACAATGGGTTAACAACTTTGTCCTCCAGAATTTATTCATTGGACAGTATTGTATCCTCTGCTATCGACATACTGGAACAAGATTTAGCCATGTTACAACAAGGCCAATCTCAGTTACGTTCTATTATGTTATTAAGCTGGACGCTGCAATCTTTGCGTGCGGGCTATGTGCCTTGGCGTTTTATCAACACGTCGGCTCTGTTTGCAGAATACAATCTAACTGATAAACAGATCGAACTGGCACAAAGGGGAGCAAAGTATACAGTACTGAGCATTGAAAAACTTGAAAAACTACCATTCATGGTGGCAGAAAAACCAGCTACAGAATGGCTTATTCATGGCAAAATTAGTCTACCTGTGACTTCTTTTCAGTTTCAGTATTGCCTCAAACAGATGCAAGCAGGCAAATATGAAAGGTTGGGTAAAGAATACATTAAGACATCCTGGAATTTACCTTACACATATAGATGTTGGAGTGGGGATCGTGAAGTGTTTCTGAGCGGTACACACTGTGAAAGTGCACTAAGCGGTTCACTAATTTGTCAGGACATATCTTTACATGGGGCTTGTAATGGTTCTGTGGCAAATTTGTCCTGCCACCAGCAGGGTACACCAGCTGCTGTGATTAATCCCACATTTGGCCAACTTTCTAATGGGAGTTACCTCATGTTGAATGATCAGAGTTGCTGTGGCATGTTGCCAGGCATCCCATATCTAGTAACGGTCAACTCCAGGGTCACTTGCTGTATGCAAGTATTGTTTGCCCCAATAGACACAGTCAGGGAGTCGCCTTTGTGGCCTTCGTTGAATGTCTCTTTTATAAGATTTGATACTTTAAGCAGAATGAAAGCCATGCTTATACAACAAACAGTGCCTTTGACCTCGGCCAAAGAAACCTATGATCTACAAGTTGCAAGGACTTCGGCAGAGATACAGGCTTTAATTCGTACAAACTGCCCTATACATTTGGTAGAAATGATAGGACATATCTTTAACATGTCTGATACAAGCGGAATTGTACATGTATTTAACACCATCTGTTCCGGACTATTAGCACCTTTCCAGGCTGTCCTCGGAATCATCCCAAACTTTGCGCATTCAGTGTTTGGTGGTGTGCCATTAATTCTAGCACTTGTTGCAGGAATTCTATTTCTATTCCTCCTACTACGCTATGGCAAGCCTATTCGCCAACATCACTCCGAGCGATGTGGAGAAAGCTCTCCTTGAACGGAAATGCCGTGAGCGAATAGTACAGCTTTTGGGCATGCCTCGTCTACGGGAACTTAATACAACGTGGTTCCTGTCATTCAGACCAATCTGGCAAGATTGCATCTTACCTGTTCTACGCTGCCTGTTTTGCGGTGAAGAATGCGTGCTAGACACCTGTCTAACACTCCCATCAGTCATGCCAACGGATGTCGATGCTCTGCTGGACCCGATAATGGCCCATGCTGTGTGTTGTCCCCAGAGCCTTCCAATCCTGATGACGGCATTCATTGAGATCTCACAGACGCTTCCGGCAGCTGCTGAGGTACGAGATGGATCAACAGGCACACAGGTAACAACGGACGCGAACATTGCATCTTCTGCTGAAGGCGATGTTTCTCATCTGTGTGCAATTAACCTTCTGAACGAGGTGTTCCAAATGTCACCAACTTCGGTGGACGATATTTTGGCTACGGAAATAGATGATCTAATGTTTACGCCAGACCCATACACTGACTTTGATTCGGCTCACAGTGTACCAGGGCAACAATGAAATTTGGCCTTCATATTTTCAAAACTTGGAACTATTCCCAGAAATTGAGCTTTTTCTTTTTAAATTTTTTTTTTTTTTTTTAAATGACATGGCAAATGAACAATCTGCTTGCAGTAGAACTAGTCTTATAAAACAGACTTCTTTGAATACTTCCAGGGACACATTTTCACCTTACTTGTCTAACATTTCATTTAATTCCATGATATGAAATGGCTTTGATTTTTGAAAACTTATCAACCATTTCATCATATGTATATATTTCTGTTTAATCATTCATGTTGCATTTACTTCCATTATATGCTTAGAATGATAACGATGCTTTAAATGTACAGTACCTATTGCATTTCAACAGTTTTGAGCTTCTTTTAATATGCTTTTAGAAATGCTTTTAGCAACATGTGGTACTCAATTTTATGTTTAGCATTTAAATGTTTAGCATTTAGTATTATCGTTCATTCGAAAGTGGAGTGGGTGTTGTATTCCGCTTTAGGTGTCCGTATATAGGTTTTCCTGAATCATGTCCTTAAATAGGCACAATTCGCATTGCCCTTATATAGGCATAGAATCCCTGTCCTTATTTAGGCATTAACCGTGCACTCCAAATACAGGCATGGTCACCGACATCCGTCCACCCTAACGTCACAACGAGTTCTTAGAAACCAGACCCTTAAGCTTCGGGAGTTCCCCTAGCACAGGACTATTGATTTCTCCAAGAACTCATCTATTATGTATGAACCGTTATACCTTAAGTGTTTATTCCTGACGTCTTCCTCTGTCCGACTTCACGTCAATGCTAACATTCCAAGGCACCTACCAGGCATAAATATACCTTCCCTTGCCCAAGCAAGTTAGAGGAGACCTCGACTTCAGAGGAGCCCGTATCCCGGCCTGACGCACTGAGAAGACGCTGTCATTCCTGCACACAGACGAATCCAGCTTCCAGTGTTCTGACTCCCTTCGCGGGGTGTTAGAGTTCCAGATCCGGCAAGAGATTCCCACCTCTCTCATTCTCAAGGTATGGAGCGGACTAGAACCTAGAGGGACTCTTGGCATACTTGGCGTACTATACTTAACATACTCTTAGTATACCAGACTAGAGAATACTCCTCCTACTTTTACCTTTCCCTACACCTAGACTAGGTTAGGTACATTGGGGTAGAACTAGCTTAGAGACGCATCGTATGAGTACTCGCATTTTTAGCTCATGTTATTTATGTACGTGAATATATGCTAAAAGATAATGCTAGCGCAGTATTATTTATTTCTACTGCTTACTCTGTACATTATTTATCTTGCATACTGTCTTGTGATCATAACAGCACATATCTCTTACACGAGAAACAAGACTGTTCAATAAAACCTTTTATTGAAACGCCCGTCTTTCCTTTCTGTGTAACTCTGTAGAAACTAAGCATGCACGATTGACTGAGTGAAACTGTTATCTATTGTTTCCACGATTCTGAGACGTGTTCCGATTCTAAAGGGAAACAAAGTTGTCATGTTTTTCGGTTGCCAGAAACTACTCCCTTCTTGTTATTCAAGGAGTTTCTAGTGGCCTCTGAGCTAGCTGGCACAAGTAATTAAGTTTAATATACTCGATAGGGACATATCGACCTTAGTCCTATGTCAAGCCTATAGGTTATATTATTCCAATGCGCAGAGCCTATTAGGGAAATAGGAACTACACTACAGTGCCCTGTAAAAAGGTACACCACATACCCAGGGCGGGTGCGAAACTTGCAACTAGGGGGACACCGCACTGACTGTGCCACCCACGTGAATAGCCTGTCAAAAATGTCTGGGTAGGTACATCGGCATGTGTACTTCCCGGGTAGAGATTAATCCCCATATGGGTTTTCCCTACCTAGCTGGTCGGCTTTTCCAATGGGACACTCCCTGAGGGCAGCTGATTCCTGTGTTAAGGCCTTAGGGCCTCGGGTAGTTTCCCACTGTAAGTGCAGTGTAAAAGTGTGCGTGCCCTTCCTACACATGTTAGGAAGGGGTGCTAACCTGAGGTTTCTAAAAGGTTGGTCAAGTCTGCCATGGTCAGCCAGTGGGTGTAGACTTACATCTACTATGTTTTAAGACCTGTGTCCAGCCTGCCATTGTAGGCTGGTGTGCGCACTCACACCAATGGCGCTCTTAAAGACATGTCCAGCCTGCCATTGTGGGCTGGTGTGTGCTTGCCACCAATGGTGCTCTTAAAGATGTGTCCAGCCTGCCTTTACAGCCTGGTATGCGCCTAGCACCAATGGTGCTCCCAAATACGCGTCCAATCTGCCATTGCAGGCTGGTGTGTGCTTTGCACCGATGGTGCTCTTAAAGACATGTCCGGCCTGCCATTGCAGTCTAGGGTGCACCCTTGCACCGATTGTGCTCTTAAATATGTGTCCATCCTACTACTGCAGGCTGGTGTGTCCTTTGTAACGATGGTGCTCTTAAAGACGTGTCTCTCCTGGCATTGCAGGCTGATGCGCATTTACTCAGACCGGCCTGTTTAAGTCACTAGCCATCCTGAGAGAACCTTTTCACCTCCACCTGAGTACCCCAAGGGTACATCTAATGGAGTGAAGTGAGTGGAAGGTGAAAGGCAAGGCAGGTACACATATGTGTCCCCTGCCCAGGAATACGCATACGTGTTTTCACTGCCTATGAGGTAGGCTATTCCCATAGGCTAACATTGGGAAATGATTGAAATCACTTCACACTGCAATAGTGGATTGCAGTGGAGCAGCCTCATGATGTTTCATATCATTGGATTCACAGCGACAACCCCTCACCAGTGAAAAAGGTGGCATTCTCATAATTCGTGCAGAAATGTCACTACTAAAAAGTGGGAATTTCTGTGCTCTAAACTCTTTGTGTGCCTTGATGCTTGGCTCCAGCCCACACTGGAGGTTGGGGGAGCACATCTGGGCATTCCCCAGCAACAGCTATAAAGCACTGGGCATTCAATCGTAAAGGCAGACCTCTGCCATTTGAGGGAGGAGGGTTTGACACCGGGCCTCCGGAGCCAGATCATGCCCCACTAAAGATTAAGATCTGCAACCCAAGGCCTCATGGTAGACAGACATATGTAGAATTATTTTGATATTGGATACTATAATATTCACTGCACACTGCTAATCTCGTCCCATAATGCTTTGCAGGGCCTTTGGTTGGGATTGTATTTTTGCCCATAACTGTGCTTGGGGTGGTCCTAAGAGGATGGGACCACCACTGAATCGTTCAGCAAGATGTGCTCTTTGTTTTCAAGGCATCTGCTTGGTTTTCTCCCTAGGTTAGGGAGGATCTCAAAATCATCACCTCTCTCACTGCTTGCTAAATTTTCATTTTCACTTTTGTGAAATGACTATATGCATTTTAGCATGTAAAGACAGAGATACTTGTTATTTTACCTAAAGTATATGAGGTCTCTGTTAATGAAGCGGAGGAGCGGAACAACTACGCCCACCCTTGGAGATAAGCTTTCTGGGACAAGTAGCTGCAACTACTGCATCTAATGGTCCTGAGCTGGCAGGCTCCTGGGAAAAGTTTGATGTGAGTTTTTTGCATGTCATTTTAATTTTATGGAATAGAAAGTGATGTAGTGATGTTATAATGGTTTATTGAGCAATCTCGTCTAATGGTATGAATTACACTGAACAGTGGGTGAGATTTCAGGGCATTAATGGGTGAGATTAGTAGGGTGCTGTTTGTTTTATGCTTTGTTCTGTCCCAATCTTGCATTGTGCTCCCTACCGTGTTTATTTCGGCAGTGCTGGAAGGTTGTTAGGACCACAAAGCCACAGATAAGGGTGTCGGGTGTGCGATATCCTCTTCCACTACTAAGTGGGCAGTGTATTTGGGGGGGGTGCAGCCAATATTGTGCAAAATGCACCTGAGTGTTCAAGTAGTAGAGTTCCATATCTGGCACTGCAAATTCCCTCAGATGATGTGGTATCATTAATACGTTCCAGGCTAGCCTCTATCGTTTTCTTGCCCATGGTAAACATGTGAGCAGAGAGTTCAGGGTTTTGAAAACGTGTTGCGTCAGTTTGATGGTTATGTTTATAAAATAATACAAAAATGTAGGGAGTACTATCATTTTTATTAATCCTATATGCCGTCATGGAGAGCAGTACATTTAACCAAAAGGTTATTTGATCTTTGGGGGTAGATTTAGCTCTACCATCATTTAATGAGAGCATCAGGGGTATCTGAATTGATCCATATTCCCAGATACTTTACAGAGGAGTCGAACAATGCCAGTGGGAAGTGTAAGTCAAATTTATTTGTGCAATATTATTGACTTGTTCAGTTGATGGTGAGACAAGAAATGTTCTCAAATATAATAAATTCCTGTAGTAGGTGGTTGAGACTTTCCTGTGGGTTTCTTACATACAGAATAATATCATCCGCATATAACGTTGTCAGTACTAGTCTGTTACTGAATATCGGGGAGAAATTGTTTTATCACTGTCTAAGAGTGGCAGCCAAAGTTTCCAACGCTATCGCAAAAAGCAGGGGTGGTTTGGAAAGATTGACATTAAGGTACAGTTGCACTGTAGGTGCAATATATAGCAATCTCACCAGTTGCAAGAATTGATGGGGCATGCCAAGTCTTCACAACTCCGCCACCATGTACTTCCATTTTAGGGAGTCAAATGCTTTGGTAGCATTCAAGAAGCCCACCTCTGTTTCCGTCTCTCGATCTAGTTGGTGGAGGATAGCACATACCATGTGTAAGTTGTTGGTAGTGGTTCGTCCAGGACTGAAACTGATTGTTCTGTGAGCACCAGGGTGGGCAATAATGGCATGAGGCGGTTAGCTACGACTTATGCCAATGTTTTACATCACAGTTTATTAGCGAAATGGTATATAAGAATCACATTTGGTAGATAGTTTGTTGGGCTTGAGCAATGTCACTATTATGGTCTCTACAACAGAGTCAGGAAGCATGCCTTTCTCGAATACTTCCTCAGATACTGTCAGTAATTATGACGTAAATAGATCTATATTGGTTTTGTAGATTTCGACTGGGAAGTCGTCAGAGCAAGAGGCCTTGTGATTGGGGAGTTCTTTAATGGCTGCTGTGATTTCTGCTATTGTGATAGGCCAGGCCAGAAATTCCCTTCGGGCATCACTCATCAATCAGAGTGCGACCCTGTCAAAATAGGATGAAGTCGTTTCGTAATTATGGGGGTTATGACATCGGTATAGGTCTGCGAAAAATTGTACGTCTGTTTGGTGTCATTCAGTACATGTTGAGGGGTAGCTGCTTTGTCATTGATTTGTGTCACCATGTTGGCCGACCAGGGTTTTCTACAGTGTTAGCTAGGCTTTTCCAGGTCTCCCCCACCACACCACAGGAAATGCATGCTTACATGTACTTTCCTTAGTATTCACTTCACGCTCTCCCTTTTCCATGTATTCAGAGACTTTCTTCCAGATATCTGCTCTGATCTCCTGGTTATCTTCATTGGTCAGGCATGTATCCAGTTGTTTTATGTCAAACTCAAACTTGGAGAGGTCAGCACTCAATGTTTTAAGGACACCATGTTGTTTAGAAATAAATTCATTTGTCTCTCAGTACAGCCTAAAAGGCTTACCATAGTGACCTGTGTGTCCTCCGACCCCTTGTTGTCATTAAAATAGTGTTAAATAACAGTTCAGATTTCTTGATGGAAGACAGTGTTCAGGAGCTCTGTAGGGGATAATCCCCAGGGGCTTGGATCCGGAGGAGAATTGGTGAGTCATCTGACAGGTTGCGTGCTAAGTGTGTAACTTCAGAGCCCCATGCACTAACATCTTTAGTGGTGATCCAAAAGTCAAGTCTAGACCATATATTGTGTGTGGTGGAAAAGTATGTTTTCTGACGGGGGATGGATTCCTATGTCTCCATATATCTATCAGTTCTCCCTTTTCCAGTATGTTAAGGAGCGTAGCACCAGTGTTAACATATCTCCTGGGCAGGGTGTGTGATCTATTTAGACGTATGTCTAATGTGTGTTGAAATCCCTTCCCCATATCAATGGCTCTGTAGTTTTTGAGCGTATATGTCCCCATACCATGTGGTAAAAGTCTGGCTTATAAATGTTGGGCCTCATATGTATTTATGATTGTTACAGGCTATATGCCCAGTTTGCTACTTATTATAAGAAATCTCCCTTTAGGGTCTATGGTAGAACTCACAAGGCCGAAGGGGATCCCTCGTTTAACTAAAATGGAGACCCCTTCTGCATAGCATAAAGAGGTGATAATAATGTTTGCCCATTTGTGCAGGAGCTTATTGATTCTGGAAGGAAATAGATGCGTCTCTCGAAGAACCGCATTGTCTACATTATGTTGTTGGAGTTATGGTATGACTTGCCTAAATTTTCTAGGGTTATTTAACCCACGTACGTTCCATGTTAGCATGGTGTACGAATAAGCATGTGGAGTGCTGGTATTGTCTATTATTTAGTTGTGCAAAATCATTTAGTAATCGGAGGCAAGAAAGTAATGTAGTGTTTCTCAGATACCCAGTCCAGTACACTAGATACAAAAGAATTTTATTTACCCAACCCTCCCAAATCCCTCCCACACCAGCCCCCAAACGTCTGTGGCAAAGTGGTTCTCTCCCTCCCAAACCCATTATTTATTCTGCAAATCTCAAGAGGTAAACCTGGTGCTCCAGATCAAAATGAAGTAAGATAAAGTCCTTGGATTTTACCAGTGGGGTTGGCCAAGTCAAGAAGCCCGTCAGCAAGGGCAATCGCAGAAAAGGAGTTTGCAATCTTTTGTCCATCGTCTTGATAGAGTGTATCTGGGGCTTTAAATTTGGTCATTACCTGTAGGAGTCTTTTGTGGTTGTCCATAGGCAACATGTGTCCCATTAGTTGCAGATGTCGGCAACCAGCAGTTCATGAGAGTTTTAAGAGTTTGGAGAGCCCATATTGACATCCATATCGGGCGAGGCAGAATTCACAGCTGTCCCACGCTTTTGTGGGGGTTTGTCTCAAATTTGTTTCAGGTACACTGGCACACGGTGTGGCTAAATAAATGTCTTAGTACTGCCTCTGTATGTTATCCTCAGTATGGCATGATATAGCTAGGAGTATTGGTTGCTGAGATCTCTTAACCTCTTTTTCACAGACAGGAAGGCTCGGCGTGCTTCTAGGACAATGAGGGTGAAATCTGGATAGAGAGAAATATGATCTCTGTTATATTGTAGGTTTTTATTTTGTGTACCAGTCTGAGCACTAAATCCTTATCCCAACAGTTCAAGAGCCTAACAATTATAGGGCATGCAGGAGTTCCCAGAGGCAGTCAAAGAGTTACTTATCTGTGCGCTCTTTCCATGATGAACACCTTGGAGAATGCATCCGCTCTGAACAGGGTTGTGAGAAGGGTCTCAACAAACGTTTTGATTTATCCTGTGTTCTCCGATTCAGCCACCCCAAGAATGTGTGTATTGTTTCTTCTCGAGCGCATTTCCAAGTCTTCGTTTTTTGCTGCCATGAGTTTGAGTACTTGGTCCATTTTGTGAAGTTTTTCTTTTATCGGCTGCTGCATGTCTTACACAGTGGAAATTAAATTTTCAGCTTCCATGATATGATCTTTCTGTTTGTTCAGTTTTGTAGCTATGCTGTCGATGCACAAATTCAGTGAGTCTATCTTTCTGTCAATTGATGCCAGATTGGCTTGTACACTCTGTAAGAGTTATTGAACATCTTGCTTGTCAGATTGACTGTGCTGTGTGTCGCTTTCTGCAACAGGTGCCGAATCATTTGCATCAGTGAGTGTGCGTGACCTGCGTCCCTCAAATGTCAGCCTGAATTGTTTGAAATCCATTGCCATCCACCAACTTGTTATCTCAGAAGGTGATAGCTAAGTTCTCTGCCCCCAAAGAGTGTTCATAAGCCCAAAGGGGTACACCACCTCGTTCAACTTTCACATTGTTCTCAGATAGGTGTCTATGCTTCAACCTTAGTCCCTGAGGCAGCAACCTCCTTGCCCCAATAAGCACAAACAGGCTATAGAAACAAGCAAAAAATGTAGGTCTTCAGTGTGATAGAAGAATTCTGGCAGGTGGGGCAGGGCCGGGATCATTCGCCTTTGCGGAGCAGCCTCTCCTACTACAGTTTCTCCGCTGTCCAGATCGGAGCAGGTTCACCTGACTTCCATCTCAGCTGCAGGCTGTGCAGGAGTGGAGTTACACGAAGTGCACCCGCCTCTCACCGGGCATCCGTATCTGTGGCTGTGTTTCCGATATCACCTCAGACAGGTTCACCTGAAATGCTGTAGGCTGCTTCGCCACCACCCATGGCCGGCATCTTTAGATGGTCCCTGCCATGGCCTCTGCTTCTTCTGTGATCTGCCAACCACTGCAACCGCAGCTCGTCCAGTCAGATCTCCACCGGTCTCCCGGTTCTGTAGCTAACGCCAGGAGTACTGACCCTTCAGTCTCCCCAGGGACTCAATAAGTTCTAAAGTGGAACAAACTAGGTGCATTTATTAGTTTCAGGGGCCCCAGCAGACGGAGTTTACAATTTATGTGGCCATCTTGGCTGCAGTAGGCCACGCCCCTCGGAAAATGGGGAATACTTACTACTAAAGGGGAGTGGGTTAAGAGAGGAGTAAGGAGGGGTTAAGGGATGGTCAAATACCCACCCAAAAAAGACTGTGTTTCTATTGTTACTAAAAATGACCCAAAACAGTAGTAAATATACTCCAACTCAGAGCTGGAGTAAGTCTAGCACAACACATGGCCATTAACTGCTACTGCAACACCCACCTTTGTAAAATAATTTTTTAACTTTTCTTGTATGGCAATCCAGTAGAAGTATTTATCATCATCATATAAGCTTTATTTCGACAATTCATGTCATAAAAGCTAAAAAAACAAACAAGCATAAAATTTGATTAAAAGACATAGAAATAGACCGTTCATACAACATGTATCACAATAGGCATGCAAATTCTTCCTTACACTAGGACATGGTTTTTACAACGTGCAGTCTGTAGGGTAATTATCATAACCAGGTCCATCGTACAATGGCCACTTGAGACACTCGGAGCCATCTAAGAGTAAGTACAGTCCAGTTTGTATACCTTGGGAAACTACTTTACCCTCTGACATGATCCAGTTGGAAACAATTCATCTTACGAACACATTCTTACAATAAAAGTTAAAATTCATGAGATTTAGAATTACACCTACAAAAGAGAAAGTTCAAAATAGAGAGTAAAAAAATGCTATCTAAGTATTTCAGTGGTTAAAATGTGCTATGACAGTTTAGGAGCCCAACAAGCGTGAATCATGATATTTGCCATTTATACCCTCTCATTTTGAGGCTGATGTGGTAGCCAACTATCAGTTGTTTTACAATAAAGTGCTTGTGTGTCGCTTCTAGGAAAATAGAGGTTTTCATAGGTAGAAATGCTTGGTGCCCTGGGCCAGCTAAGTCTTAGGGGCCGGCCTGCTGCTTACGGCAATTCTTCTCTCTTGGGCCTTTCTCCTAATTCCCCACATGTGGCTTAGAAACTTAGTGACTGCACAGACTAAGAGAGGTCTAGTGTCCGATTTGAAGATACACAGGTCTTCCCGGTGGTTCAGTGTGCCCATTTGCTGGCAAATCGGTTTTAACCATTTTGATCTTGGATGCGCATAAACTGGACATGCGAACAGCATGTGGGCAACGGACTCTACTGGTGCCTTGCATCCTGGGCAGTTACTTGGGCTTGGGTCATTAGTGTGCCACTTAGCTGTTACCTCGCCGACAGGGAGGGTGCCAAACCTGAATTGAATGTAAAGAGTCCTATCCTGGGGAGCCTGAATTAGATCAAGGTAAGGTTCCAGGGATCTGACCTGTTTGGATTATTTATTAAGTCAGCAATATTTTTGGTAAACTGTTTATGTTTACTCTTTTTTACACCAAATTCTGTTTATTAAGGATAATGTTTAACAAATGTTTTCTCCTAAAAGCAAAATCCAAAGATATAAGCAGGTTAACAATGCTTGAAACACACTTCGAAATAAAAGGAGTGATTGTTCTAAACTCCCCCACTCATCTTCAGCTGAAACACAATTCATCACCACCTAATGGCATCCAGGCTGTCCACATATGAAAGGAACACACGCACACCAAGCCTCTTTCACTACTTTTGTCATGTCAGTGAATGTTTTTGTTGCTTTGCCCCTCCTTTTGATGAATAATTATTTGAGGAGGAGGAAGAGGAGGAGGAACAAGAAGGTTTACAGGCAAGTGATCAACATCTTTCACAAGGCCAGGGAAACTGTCATTGCCAGGTATCGCTTCTCACTTGATGTGATCCTTGACATGTTTGCAGACGAGGAGCAGGTTCTTGACTCACCTGCAGCCCAGCTCCTAGGCTATGCCTGCCCATGACAAAATACTGCCTGCACTCTATTTCATGGACAATGGATCTTACGAGAGGGTCTGCAGAAACAATGTTGGCATTTCACAAGAAAGCCAGTTTTAATGCTTGTGTCAGGTACTGAGATGCATAAACAGACGAGTGCACTAGTTTGTTGCTATGCCACTTGTGGAAAGACAAAAGGTGGCAAGGGAATTCTACACCTTTGCCCATTGACTACACCTACCTGGCACTTTAGCCACCTCACCACTTAGGACATCTTTTCCACAACAGACACCAGTGGCACTTCATCAATGTGAAAGCTGTCTGTGATGCCAGGTGCTCCTTCACTGATGTGTATTCTGCTTTTCTTGGATCTACACACAACAATAACATCTTCAGACAGTCACCTCTTGCACATCAATTGCTTTCTGGGGATTTTAGTGACATGTGGCACACTGATAAGTACCATCACCTTACACTGGGCCTACATGTGGATCTGAGGGTGCCACCTCTAACATGCTCAAGCATCACAACAATACAATACTCGCACGCTATCTGTTAGAAATGGGGGTCTCTAGTTGGCAGAGGTAGGTACCTTTGTCCAAATAGGGACCCTTGCTTCTAGTCAGGGTAAGGGGGATACACTTCTAAAATAACCCGTGCTCACCCCCTTGGTAGCTTGGCACGAGCAGACAGGCTTATCTCAGAGGCAGTGTGTAAAGCATTTGTGAACACATACAGTAATACAGTGAAAACACTACAAATGGACACCACACCAATTTAGAAAAATAAGTAATCTTTATCTAAACCAAAACAAGACCAATCCACAAAAATCCACAATATAGTAATAAAAATATGACTTTCAGATGGTAGAAATAGTTCAGTTCAAAGCAAATTGCAGATGCAACACTTTTCTCACAAAGTACCTGGGATTCATCACGCAAACAAACAAAACGGGCCGCAGGGAAGGTGATGTGTCGGTTCCTTACACTCAGGGAAGGTGATGCATCGGTTCCTTGCTCCGGGGAGGTGATGCGTTGGTTCCTTACTGCAGCGCAGGGGAGGTGATAAGTCGGTTCCTTACCGGAGACGAGGTGATGAGTGGGTTTCTTACTGCGTGGGGAGCTGATGCGTCGGTTTCTTACTGCGTCCCCCAAAGATGCAACATACTTGGCGCCTCGATGCGATACGACGATCCGGTGATGATGCGTGAACTCCGGGTATGCCCAGACGTGGGTCCCGGGCTCACTGTGCCACTGGATTCAAGCTATCCTGGCTGAAGAGGGGAGAAACCCTGAAACCTGTCCTAGGATGCTTGATTCCGGTCCAGGGAGGACCTGGCTTAGCAGTTCGGGCTGGACTGTTCCCATGAGGCACAGGGTCAAGACTGATTTGCATATGGCCAGGTCTAAACTGGGGTGGCATGGTGAGCAAAAGAATGATGGATTTAACCCAGATCTCTTGACTGGGGGTGAATGTTTTGATTTGTTCTGCATTCCGTCCATCAATTGTGTGTCTGATGTGTGAACTCGGGCAGCCGCACAGCAGGTCTTGCGTCGAACTCGGTGCAATGATCTCGGACTTCGAAGATCGGTGCACTCGATGCGGCGTTCAGCGATTTCTCGAGCCGAGGCAGGCGCTGCGACGGTTTCTTCGGGTATGCATCAGAAACAGGTGCGGATGCGTCTCGCTTCTTCGAAGTTGCGTCGATTTTCCAGCTCCCAGCGGAAAACAGTCTCTAGAGGTCCAGAACAGCAGCAGGCACCTCTTTGCAGATTAGAATTCCCAGCAAGGAAATTCGGGGGAGCTGGTGGTGAAGTCTTTGTGTCCCTGAGACTTCAGAACAGGAGGCAAGCTCAGTTTCCAACCCTTGGAGATCTTCTTTCAAGCAGGTGACAAAGCAAACAGCAAAGTCCTTTTCTCCTTTCCTTGGCAGCAAGTAGCCACTGCAGGCCAAGCCCAGACAGCAAACAGCACAGGGGTAGTATTCCTCCTCAGCTTCTCTGGCTCTTCTCCTTGGCAAAAGTTGCTCTTGATTTCCCAGAAGTGATCTAAAAGTCTGGGGTCTGGGTCCCTTTTTTTATACCCAAAAATCCTTTGTTCCCTGGAGGCAGAAAGTTTCTGTACCCAGCCAAAACCAGTTCTGTGGGGCACTTTGCAAGTGCACAACAACCTCCATTGTCAGTGTGAGCCCTGGATCCAGACACACCACAGGGGGGCGGAGCCATCATTGTGGAAGGCAGGCACAGCCCTATTCAGGTGCAGGTACTACTCCTCCCACCACTCCAAATGCAGACCAGGCCTATTCAGCCCAGCCCTGACTCATCAGGCTCTCTGGAGCCACTGCTCCTCCCCAGCCCCTGACACTCCAAAGCCAGACATGCAATACATAAACCTTGCAGAGGCATACTGGACGGCTAAGCAAGAAAATACCTTTTTTCTAAAAGTGGTATTTTAAAACACAGAATGTAAAAATCATCCTCACTAAAAGATGCATTGTAACATTCTGAGTTCAGGCATATCAAACTTTATTTTCCTACCTTGTTCCCAGGGGTAGTTGTGTTTATAAGATGTTATAAACAAACTCCCCATTATGTCCTATGGGAACAGGTAACCTTGCAATAGTGAAAAACGAAATTGGCAGTAATTCACTATCAGGTCATGCCACACACACCAGGGCACGTCCTACCTTTCACATACACTGCACCCTGCCCACAGGGGTACCTTGGGCCTACCTTAGGGGTGACTGATATGTAAGAAAAGGGAAGGTTAGGGCCTGGCAAGTGGGTACACTTGCCAAGTCGACATGGCAGTACTAGACTGCACACAGGCTCTGCAATGGCAGGCCAGAGTTACATTTTACAGGCTGCTTCTGTGGGTGGCACAATCAGTGCTGCAGCCCACTAGCAGCATTTGATGTACAGGCACTGGGCACACACAGTGCACTGTACTAGGGTCTGACTAGTAAATCAAATATGCCAATCATGGAAACACCAATTCATAACAACAATTTACAGGGAGAGCATATGCACTTTAGCACTGATCAGCAGTGGTAAAGTGCCCAGAGTCATAAAACCAACAAAAACAGGTCAGAAAAAATACAGGAGGAAGGCAAAAAGTTCTGGGATGACCCTGCAAAAAGGGCCAAGTCCAACACTATCCTTAGTAAATCCACAGCATGTTTTAAGCATGATTTAATAGATGTAAAATAGAGGCCCCTTTTAAAACTTTTCACATTTCTTTGTTGCATGTGGTACCGGGTGCTCTCTCTTTCTTTCTCTCTCTCTCTCTCTCTCTCCATCTCCTCACATCCAACAGGCGTCCTATCACACTACCTGAAAAGAGGTATAAAAGGTAAGGAGCCATTATTGAACACAATTTTGGGATCTTTAGGTTGCGTTTCAAATGTCTTGATCTTACAGTGGCAGGGGGTGCTGGTGTACTCCCCAGACATGTGCAAGATTGTTGTAGCCATAGCTTCTTGTGGGCCGCATGATATTGCCATGCAAAGGGACTTACATATAGACCTTGACCCTGATCCACGCCCACATCCAAGTGCCCAGGGTGGGGTCAAGAATAGAGGGTATAACAGTGCAAAGTCAAGGTATCACAGTGCAAGATTAACTAGTTAACTCTGTCAATCAATTAAATCAAATGGGATTTGTAAAACGCTCTTATCACCTGTGAGGGTATCCAGGCGTTGGGTAGGGGGGTTCTGCTGCTGAGATGAATCAGTCAAAGAGCCAGATCTTTAGGTCCTTCCTGAACTCCTGAAGGGTGTGGGCTATGCGGAGAGGGAGGGGGAGGCTGTTCCAGGATTTGGCCGCCAGGTGTGAACTCTATTTCTTTTCAGCTGTCTGTTTGGTTGCTGTATATATGTGGTTGGCTAGTCTCTTGTCAAGGATGAATAGTGGTGCTAACATACTGTCAATATATACCATCCTGAAACATCTCTGTTTATTTCACATGCTATGCTCTTGGGAAAAATTAGTTGATTTTTCATTCTCTTGGAACTTTTAGCACTTATTAGTAACAACACTTAAACACAAAATCTCACATACTACATTCTTGTTTTAGCGCAAACATACACAAATCCTTACACACACAAATTTGGAGCACAAAATATGTTTTTGATTTTTAATTTTTTGAAGAAAAAAGAATTGTCCCTTTTCTTCATGCAGCGCTCTCCCTTCTGCATACAGTGGTATTTCCTTCACATGCGGAAGGTTCCCTCCCAGGTGTAAAGTCTCCACTCCGTGTGGGTAGGGTGCACTCCCCTATGCAGAGCTCTCCTCCACCTCATAGGCGGGGCAGAGACTCAGCACTCAGGATAGAGATCTCCACCTACTTTAATGAACAGTAAATGGCATACAGGAAGAGGAAGTTGGCCTTTTCTAAATCAATCTTTTACCATCCTTTCTTTGCCACAAAAACATTCTACACCCTGCTACTCCATGCCTTAATCTTGCCAACATAGTTGAGGAACTTGATGAGAAGCCCCCCTTTTTTGGTGAATGAATTACACCTTATCAGTCACTGGATGGTCAACAAGTACTCTCTGGTTTATGTGGGTCCAGAGACCCAGCTGAGCATTCCAGTGCGTGCAGAAATCTGGAAGGACATCACCACAAACTGCATTACAGTGGGTGTCCACAGCAAGCGGCAAAGCTCTGCTGTAAGTCCTTGGAGGATTTTTTTTGCTTGCCAAAATTAAGGCCTAGGGCATTATGGAATGTCCTTACAGCCACATTCTCATTACCTCCCGTATGACTCCAATGTACCAGACGCTCCAGAAAGTTGCTTGACTGCCCCTCTCTCGCTTAGCTGGAAGAGTTTGAGCAGCAGAGACAGCAGGCATATATTAGGAATATTCACTTAAGTGTACATGTGTTTTGAGAGTGGTGTCCTGTCATGTGTCCTCTGTGACTTTTGGTATAATCTTTCATGTTGTATTTAATAAGTTGCCCTTCACATTTCGCAAAATGAATTATTAATGTGTGAAATATTTGTTTCAAAACACATTGAACACTTCAACATCCTTTGCAAAGTTTTGCTGCCATGCTTTAAAACTCTCTCCTCTCAGAGTGGCAATGTTTGACACATATTGAAAACTACAATTTTCAACATTTTAAAGTGAATTATTCACAGAAATTAGCTGTTAATATAAACCCTTAAAATTGCTTTGAATGGTTGTTTCCACATATATTTTGTTATTTATCTTACCTATTTGTAATTACCAAAATGTGAATATGGAGCCCGACGATAGTGAGTCACTATATATTCCCCTTTTAGCAAAAGTTATAAAGATATACATTATATTAATCCCATGAATTCAAAATGACTCTTTTTTCACATTAATTTCCTAGCAGGAACTAGGGGGAAAAACAAGAATCTCTAATGTGAGACAGGCACAAGGACTTTCTACAACTAGTGAGGAGGGGAAGCAACAACAAGCAAAGTTATTGCACCCACTCAGAGAGTAACAAGTTCTGTCACCAA
Source organism: Calotriton arnoldi (assembly GCA_963921515.1). Lineage (NCBI taxonomy): Eukaryota > Metazoa > Chordata > Amphibia > Caudata > Salamandridae > Calotriton > Calotriton arnoldi. Next base: position 112,819 of record CAWUFW010006814.1, on the reverse strand, counting down.
GAGTCTCAGGGTGGAGGCTGAAGAGCCAGTTATAGTTACCTTGATGCACGCATTACAGTTACTTGAGATAACTCTTACTATGACCCTTGCAGGAACTTAAAGAAAGAAAAAAAGAAATTCTTTCAAATAACCCTCACCCACCCCGGTTACCCCTTGGTGGCATGCTTCATCATAGGGTCCATCCCTGCCCTCTACGGACAGGGGCGTGCTGCTACCAACAAATACGCAGGAGCACTAGATTGGAAAATAGGGGTGTCCCTATACACCTAACCACCTATGTTGTTTTAGAATGGAGTGGGTTTTATTTGAAGTGAGAGAAAAAAGTTAAAAATACCAGATTAGTGGGTCCAAAACAAATTTATTGCTATTGCTATCCAGGAAATGACTGGTGTCTCCTTACTGGATATTTGTATACTGGATAAGCTGTTATCTATGTTAAGTGCAATTATGGCGGCAAATCATGGCAAATATTCCTGGTTGCAATTGTGCCTCAGTTTGTATCAACATTTATCATGATTGGTATCATCATATCAGCACTTGTCATAACCATGGACAGTCAATGTCATATGTGTACATAAAGTTCTTCGTCGTTGTTCAAGCCATTAGGGGTCTTTGTTTTGAGTCTGATGATGTACTTGGATTGTGGGCGTCTCAATATTTGTGTCCTGTTGCCATCACGTTCACTTGGTTGGATAATGTCTATGCCTTAGCACCTCACTCTCCGCTAATCATTTCTTTGGCATTGTGCTATGTGTTTCGCTGTTGCATATGTTGGGTCATGATGTTTTACTTCCCTTATGTGAGCAAATATTCGTTCTTTTCAGCATGCAAATTCACATGTTTGTTCATGTATTCTGTACAAATGTGCCCAGGTGTATACATTAAAATGCAAAGAGAATTCAAGCAACTCCGTTTGCCTTCTGAATTTTCCATCTTGCCCTTGCCCTAGCCTTACACTAGCAAATCACACACTTGCGTAGCAAGGATAGCAGAGTCCTTAATTTAAGCAAGGAAAATAGGCCCCTAACTCTCCGGCTGGGTACTACAAGAGAGCAGTATTGGAGGTGCAGTGTGCACTTAACACCATTGCCTAGGTGTCACTGCACTTGCTGCTCTAGCAATAGCTACACCCCTAAAAGAAGAGGCTGTTGGTGGATTAAGAGGGGGATAGGGATGGGGTGGTGAGAAAACCTGTGGATCAAAGTGTGCATGTTATCACTTCTTCTACCCCTGGTATTTGGGGCTTCGACGTCTATGCATTTCTTCCCCAGAAGAGCAGATCGTTCAAGAATGCAGGTGTGGCTCTGTTTACAGATCTATCCTTCATCAGCATATTTGTTAATTCATTAATTCATGTGTTCATTTATTCATTATTTACCCAGTAATTTTTCCTATTCATAGAGAACTCTACTATGTCTGGCTGGGCCAGCATGACTGAGAGGACGTTGCACCGCCCGAACCAGGCACAGACATGCAGGAAGTCATGTAGATCCACGAGCCATGTTTCTGCCTGCCATTACAGTGTTGCTAAGCAACATTTTTCTATCGCAGCTGCAGAGACAGCCAGAATATTTTGGAGAACAATAAAGAGTGAGGAGAGGTGAATTCCCCCGCCCTCTCTTCTGCCCCCGCACTGGAGTTTGTTCCCTTCTTTTCTTTCTGTCTGAGGCCACAGCATAAGGTACGAGGCCTTGGTCGAAGAAAACAAAGAGCCTGTGTTGTCGAGCCCACATCCTCCCCGTGGGAACCCGGGAGACGCCGATGCAAAGATCGAGTTTATTATATGGCGCACAACAGCCGATTTCTAAGTCTTCGAACCCCGATTTGATCACGTGCGGACGTCGGGATAAGAATTAATTTCTCTTGCCTCACATCACGAAATCGATTTAATCATTGGAAGCAGACCGCACCCTCCTTGCTAGAGGAGGGTTCAGGCGTTTAGCCGGTTACCACCGGATCGGAGAGGGTCTCCCTTCCGGCCTCCTGACTTAAATGAGAGACTGGTCCACCAGACCGCGAGTCATTTTGTGCCCAGTTGTTAGGTGTCTCTACAAATCGGGTGCCCACATTACCTTTCCCCTAGTTAACATTCAGAGCACAGCTTCTAGATTAGGTACAGAGTCTGACGTGGACGTGCAGGTTCCAGAGATAGGGTGAGGAACACTTACAGGGCATAGTTTCAGAACCATAACTATTGCTGCCCTCACTTGGCCAATATAACCATAAACGTGAACTTTAAATTGGAAAGGGCCACAGCTGTGCCCTTCTGTCACTGCTTGTGGGTGAAACGTGTGTGTGACGTAGGCTTAAACAGCTGAAGCCTGTGCTGTGCGTGTTCAGTGTTTAAGATGAGTTTAAAATGCCGCGTGCAAGGAAGCATGTCCCGCATTCGCCTGTTTCCTTCATGTTCTGTATGAGTGAAACATGCACTGGGACTGCCTAGCTGTGTCTGCTTTGTATGTGAAGCCTGCTTGGTTCTCTGCTAAGGACACCAGGCACTGCGCTTACACTAGAGATCAGCACTATCTGCGCCAACTCTGGCGAAATACTTGGAATACTATAGCGAAGCAAGCAAAAAGAGACTACATTTACCAGAATGCCAGGGGCGAACCTTGCTGGGGGGTGAAGCGGTGTGCTCCCACCCCTGTTTCTGTTTAAAAGTACTCCCGTGAGTCATTGAGCTGACGAGCTCGTGGAAGAAGCACCCGCGCGCCAGTGAGAGGTAATTGACCTGATGTAATGTTTGGCAGCCCACTCAGCAAACCCCAAATTTGAAGCCTGTAATCTCTACTGATGACGGTTAAAGAACCAGAAACACGTGTCTAGAGATCAGCACTATCTGCGCCAACTCTGGCGAAATACTTGGAATACTATAGCGAAGCAAGCAAAAAGAGACTACATTTACCAGAATGCCAGCAGCGAACCTTGCTGGGGGGTGAAGCGGTGTGCTCCCATCCCTGTTTCTATTTCTGAATGAGGGAACCTGCCACGTGGGTGCCCAGTGTGCCAACGTTGGACGCTTTCCCTCAGTGCGGTGGAAACTCAAAGGTTCCTTCAAGCGTACTTGTCTCACCCTTGGAAAGCAGGGACCGAGCCTGTAACTTACTGTGAAGGAAGAACTGAAGGGTGCAAAGATGGGCAACTAAACACAGTATCTACATCTTCACGTCTCAGTCGGGTTCATTTAAAGGGAAGCATTTATTAACTAACTACCATAATCCAATAGAAGAAAAGTGGAACTTTAATCAATGTTATCCTGGGGAAATGGTTTAAGATGTTTGGAGTTAGGCGACAACGATTTCCAAAAGGAAGAGCTGAACTCTCCCTTGGAGATATTTATTCTGCTCACTGATTTACCCCTTTAAAATCTATGAATAGAGGCAATTTACACTGGAGGACTCTTGACGGGAGGAGAATCCCGCATTGAAGGATTTAGAAGGTGTCCAAACAGCAAGGGATTTTCTAATACCACCCAAGCAAAACAAGTCTTTTGTTGGTTTTTAGGTCGAGCCTATAGTGGCAGCGCACATGCGCTGCTCGCTTTGCGAGGCATGCAGTATGCAGTATGGAGTGGAAACTCCGTCCACTCTCCACCCATCTTTTTCATTGGCTTAGTTCCTAAATGCTGCCTTCCGATTGGTTTTAGGCTTGTTAGTCCCTCCTTATGACAGGCATGTCGTCATTTGTATCCTTCCATGGCTACTGGCCCCTTTACTTCGAGTGTTGCACAGTATGTTTTATTTATACTGTGAGCTCTATTTTCTTCCCGTGCCTCCCCCTCCCGCAGTCCGTGCCTTCTCGGCCCCCCCACTCCTCGTCTAACTCGTTTTATCTTTCTTCCACCCTTGCCCTTCCAAGATGCCGTTTATTTATTTATTTTTAATTTAAAGTGCTAAATCCAGATTTGCTAATAATTGCGTATGTTGAGCCGACAATAAGGCTCGAACACTGGTCCCCAGCTCCCGAGTCGGCAGCTCTCACCGCTGAACCATAACCTCTCCCTCCTAGGGCAGCATACAGTTCTCTCTACATGCTTGATCCATTGGTAAATGGCTGTTGGCTTTAACATGTGCTTTGCACCATGAAGACATCTTAACTTTCTTTCCTAATACACACATCAGCCCGATCGCCTCTGAAGCAGTATTTCCAGAGCCATGCTTTGCCATAACCCCTCAGTACTATTGTGTGGGGTGCAATACAGGCAGGCTTGTAAAACGGAAGTGGGCGGGACCTTCGCCCCTCTCTCAGAGTGGCCGCCCTTGGAGCTGGGGAAGCAGGCTTGAGTCTCTGCGGAGACGCTCAAGCATCCTGTGATTCTGGGCAAATCACGTCATCTCCCCGTGCCCAACAAAATAATGTGCCCGTCTGTAATGCAACTGGTGCTCATGTAAAGCGCTCTGATACCTTCGTGTCAAGATCGTGCTAGATAAAACTGAAAAAAACAGCTGCGGCCTCCAGCCAGCCCTAAGAGTGAGCAGCCCAAAGCTCTGTAGGAGTGTCCCCATGTTAGGCTCTGGAAGGCTGGGCTGTGTCAATAAACCACACTCCTCTCTGGGAGCTCTGGGGTGGGACTGCTCCTGGACGGGGTCCGTTTCATCTGCTGACTCTTTCGGTCTGGCTTGTAAATCCAGAAAGACTGCAATGAGCACCGTTGACGTCCGAATGTTGAATAAACAAATGTGCTTTCCTTTGTTTCCAAAACAGGTTAGAGAAAATAAAAACAGCACATGCGAAATAAAGCAACGGAACTGTCAATGCTTTTTTTTCAAAAAGACTCTAAGGAAAAACCGAACTCTGACCGTAAAATCGGATTTTAAAACCTCATGGAGCGCAGCCCAGAGCTGCCCGCCTCAAAGCGCTCTTTGTGTGTGGTGTGCGCCGGCACTGGCTTCTAAGCACTGCATTGGAGGGAAGTCCTGGCATTGCTTGAGGGTGCGGCCCAATCCCAAGCATGCCACCCTGTCTGTGGGATTTTGGGTGGTGCTGAGTAAAGGCTGGCAGGGACTCCTCCGTGTGTGGGTACCAGCCTTGGCATCAGCCGGGTCACTGCTTGCTGACGTCGCTCTCTGTGGACAAGGAACTTTGGTTTTGTTGAATGAACCTTTGCAAGGCTATTCTCACCTCCTGTGGGTGAGTCCTTCCTTAACAATGCTAGAAGAGTAAAATGGGAGATTTTAAATAAACCATCGGGAGAATGTATTTCCCCCATTCACCTCTGTTGAGGCAAAGGCACGTTCAGGCGGGGGGCAGCCACAAGAACACTATTTGTGGCTTAAAATCGTGAGTCTCACGCCTGAAGAGGGTCTTTAGGAGCCTCGTGGGGTGCGGGGAGTGAACCCCCCCTCAGGGGTCTTCTGGAGAGTGCCCACTCCTGCCTCATGCTCCAGGACAGTCAACCTCTGCTGTACTGGAATAGAAGCCCCGCCCACTCTCCACTTTGTACTGCTTTAAGGCATTGCGAAGGGCACGTGTGTTGTTGTACAGCAAAGGAAAGGATACAGTGTCTTTTGTTGTAACTGCTGACGTCGTTTGATTTGCGTTGAAAGTGGACGTGTTGCAGCAACGAGTAGGCTGCTATATATGTACTGCTTGTGGAACGGTAATGTTTTTTTTCTCTATGATCTGGCTTCATACAAACTACCCCTGACCCAAAACCATCTATAGCTCAATAATTCAGAGCAATTCCTTTGCCTATCTGCTACTAGCTTGCGCTAACCCACCAGGCACTATGTGAGTCGTGAAAGACTGCCCGCACACTGTTTTTGCCCTGGCCATACCTGCTCCATCTTCCCTTACTTTGTAGGGCTCTGGCTGGCCACATTTCTTTGGATTTGATTTAACTCTTCGGTGGGATATGCCTCTGCCCCTTCTCTCCCTCTAAGTTGTGCATTCATTTATTTGTCACTCCTGTTGTATCTTTTTTGGACTCATTGACATACTTTATTCATTGCCTCTTCTTTTCGTCAGTGGCACAGGTCCTGGCACATTTGCAGCTGTAGTTGTTTTGGGAAGATTTTGTTAGTCATTTCGTACCAACTGCACTAGTTAATCTCTTTCGGTGGCGTTTAATGGTACTTGTGCCTTGTGGTACTGCACCTTTTCACTGCTTCGTGCACAGTACAACAGTAAATGTTGCTGTACCACAATAATGTGCTGCATAGCTAAATACTTATAAGGTCCCAAAGGCGAGACCGATTGCATTGCAAATGCTTGTTGTAGTTATTGTTAAGGAGTTCAAACCTCAGATGCAGGAAGGGTTTCACAGCCAGGTTGCCACGGTTAGGAAGATAAAAAAAAGAGCAAAAATCGCCAGACTTGCTGTAACGTCATTGGTGGTTAATAGGCAGCAATTATGGAAAGAATTCTTAAATTAAGAAATTAGGAGTAAACTGGGTCTTTGGCAAAGCTATGACAAGTAATTGTTTTTCGAATTTAAACACATTATTTTCTTGTATTTATTGCACATGTAAAGAATACACAAACAGACTAATACAAGGAGTTTCTTGCAATATCTTGCACAAACAACATGTTACAATTCTGAGTGTAACGGATCACCTTTTAACAACGACTTTTGACAACACTGGGCATTTTCAAAGCCATGTAGTCTGAGGGGTAGTAAAACAAGCATTTGCAATGCAATAGGTCTCGCATTTACGAGAGTTTCAGCTATTGGCGTTGTAAATGACAATGCCTTTTCTTTATGTGTTGTTTTTAAAACAGATAATTAAAAGTCATTGTCATTTACAATGCCAACAGCTTAAACTCTCGCAACTGTGAGACTTATTGCATTGCAAATGCTGCTCTAAAAAAAAAAAAAGCGTTAGGAGAGAGCGTGTCCTGCCTGCAGCAGCAGGCAGGACAAAGCTGTTTGAGAAAATAGTGCACGAGACTGTAATTAAAGCCTATCGAGTAACAACGCACGTAACAGAGGGTGTTGCCATGGGAGGTTACAAAATGAGACAAGGCAGTGCTAACCAATGAACAGCCACAGTTTACAGTGGACAATGGCACAAGCCAATGAAAAACATGTGTGGAGAGTGGGCGGAGCTTCAAGTCCCTACCTCAATACAGCATGCCTTGCAGCACATGCGCTGCCCAGTTCACCCTAAAAAATGGAACAGGGATAAGAACCGTACAAAAAGGTCAAGAGAGCAGGAGTTATGGGGAGGAGGACTGGCGCCAGTGTATATGTAGCAGTACTAGTGTATAGAAGGGGTCGATCTTCTAGACCATTGGTGGGGGGGTAGAAGTATTAGGATATAGGGAGGGCTTACAGAGGAAAACATAGTTCCTGGAGAAGGGGAGGGGGGAACTGTGCTGAGTATAGAGAGACAGTTTATGAGAGTAAGAAAGAAAAGAAGGGAGGCATATACAGGACCACTGGAAGTATGCGGCGAAAAGGAACAAATTATGCAGCAGTTTGTGAAATTATGCAGCAAGGAAAGAAATTATATGGCATAATGTGGCACGTTGTGTGACAGTATTACTCATAACTTTGTCATTTTTACACGTTAACATTATACGGTCAAAGGTTTAACCTAATTTGTACCATTATGACACTCAAACACAGCAATAAGCAAAAGAATGGTGCCACCAGTAAACATTTGCGAATGGTTTTCCACTGCACATCAACATGCACTGGAAGAGGTGGAATGGATTAGTTAAAACACTGTCTTACCCGATTAGAGCGATGTAGGCATACATTTTGGATTGACGTATTTGCCCCTTCAGAAGTTTGAGTTATGAGCTTTGTTGTCCACAAGTTCGGGGCAACGGCAGAAGCAAGGATCTTATTACAGTCCCAGAAAGAGCTAAAAATATATTGTTCTACCGCAAGCCCAGATCTCCCTTCGTTGGTGGTTGCGATCACAATGCATCTTTTTGTGGAGTGCTACAACACTTAGCACTACGAGCATGCAGCCCTGGTGCGGGTCACCAAGAGACAGTCATATCATAGTGCACAGCTTGCATGACCTTAAAGTAAATAGTGTCGCAGGCATACAGGAAGCAGATGTCTCTTGAAATAGAAAGACAAACAAGCACAAAACCATATTTGCGGCTGCCCGCGTCCCCCGCAGGGGGCCACCCTGAAAGGGCGGCCCTTTAGTGCCATTTGGGCACTTCCCCACCCCCCTCCTAATGTCGGGACTCAGGGAGGAGTCCCCCTACCTGGGCACACTAGGCGCGTCACTTCCAGCGTGCCTTGGAGGTGGGGAGGGTATTTAGGCCTCCCCCCTCCATCTTGGGTCCTCTTTGGCGCCTGACGTTAGACTAGAGCTGCATCCGGATATATCCCGGATGACTGGCCCTTGACCATTATTTGTTCCCGCTCACTCAGAGCCAGGTAACGGACGGTACCCTTCCCTAGATGCACGGCGCCGAACTGCCCTAGGGGTCCCTCCTAGGACTCAGCTGGCTATCTTACTCAGAATTGGTTGGCAACCAGTTGGCATCTTCGTATCCGACTCACATTTGCATCTGGCCTTTGAGACCGTGTGTCGGGGGGAAGGGTCTTTCAAACGGTGCCTTTCATTTTATTTATGTACGTTGGCTTTAAAAGAGGTGCCTTTAACTTTGCAGTACTTCAAAAGCCCAGTTAAATGCCACTTGATTTTATGTCTCCGTGCTTTAATAAGGGCGTTCACACAGTGATGAAGGGACATTGTAGCTGCCTGCAATCTAAGTGCTTGATCAGGTGAGGCTTTCCCGTCCAATCAATCTACAGATTTCCACTCTAGGAACACAAACTCTTTGTGCTAACTCAACAGCAGTTCGGTGGACAAAGGCTTCCGTTTGGAAGAGAGCTCAGTGGGTTAAGGCGTGCACCGCAAGGATTTGTGGGTAACAAAGGTTTGCTTCCAAGGTTTGTAAAGTTGATGAGATGGGCCAGGTTCTGCTGCAAAGCACTGTGCATAAACTACAGGTCACACATTTGAACACTAGCACATGTCCTAATGTGTCCTTGCATTTGGCATAGAGTTCGAGGTGTATTCCTCAGGTCAAACATCCTTTCCTAACAAGACAGTTCAATGGGGGTATGTGCCTGCTGCAAACACCATCTGTAGTGTTCAGTGCATAAGGAGCTAGCTCATTCTTTCACTCAGTGAATGTGATAAAAATTAGTACCAGTAGGTTGCATTGCAATTACCAGCCTTGTAATTTTATTGGAATTGGAAAATGAAGGGCTATGCTAGCTATGGGCAATCAGCAGCGGAGCGCTTCATGCAGGTGGTGCCCTCCTGTTCCCACTGTCTTGCCTGCTCCCTGGTATACTAGCAGGAGCTTGGGAGGGCAAGACTTCACCTAGGATGGGTGACTGGCTTAATTCAATGGACAAATCCAAAAGGTTTCACAGTACTAACGTGTGAAATTTTCAGCTGCCAGTGCATAGTTTTATTCATATGCACAGTATTATTAATTTAAATAATAGATGTATTGACTAGCACGACCAGCGGACGTTCACGCACCAAGGCATTTGGCAGCGGTGAGGTTGCTATGCTGTACGGATATAAAGGTTAAATACGACTGCCAGGTCCTGCTGGTGTCAGACAATTATAGTTACCTAGAAGGGTAAACCCAAATAACGTCACTGGGACCTGGGTATAGAGCAGCACATACGGAGAATGGTCCCAGTGTACGAATTACTGTGTTTAAAAGAACCAAGAAAATCATACACAGTTATACACAGAATCGTAGTATTCTTAATGAACAGTGTTATTTAATCACACTGAGCAACCTGTATTTTATAACATATGTTAACACATTATTCAAAGCAGTGCCCCAAGAGGGAAGGGTGAGGGTGTAGTGGATGAAGTGAGGATAAGGTAGTGAATGGAACAGTGTACAATTCACAAACTTAGTTATTTCTCAGGAAGGGGCTCATACAAGAGCCAAATACATCACATTACATCCAGATATTTAAATAGCCATAGTTATAGATAAAGCCACAGTGATCAATCGCTGTTGGTCAGACTGGCTAGTGTGGTAGATGTCGACGTTTCGACCCCTGGAAAGTGGTAGGTAAGTATGTCCCTTACGATGGGGTCTTCCTCAGGACAGGAGTGTGGGGAGGGGAGACTGGGGGCGAGTTACCATAAGTAGCCCAAACGATGGGCCTGAGGAGAAAACAGGGCGCGTAGGCTCCAAATCGGTGTGAGCAAGCAAAACACTCTATTGGTGCTGTTTAAGGAAGGAAAGGTCTAGTCAGGATTAGTCTGCTGGGCCTGGGAAGTGAATAAAAGTATTCACATCATCGGGCAAAAAGGCTCCGTATTCACATAATTCGTAGGTAAAGGAAACGTCTCAGTCCGTAAACGTCGACATCTACCACACTAGCCAGTCATCCACTACACCCTCACCCTTCCCTCCTGGGGCACTGCTTTGAATAATGTGTTAACATATGTTATAAAATACAGGTTGCTCTGTGTGATTAAATGACACTGTTCATTAAGAATACTACGATTCTGTGTATAACTGTGTATGATTTTCTTGGTTCTTTTAAACACAGTAATTCGTACACTGGGACCATTCTCCGTATGTACTGGTGTCAGACAATTGGCCGCTTACGGATTTGAAGGTGATTTCAAAGGGCACAGGCGGGGTCATGGTAAAGAATACCTGGACCGATTCAGCTTTTGGGTCTGGGGGTGGCTTGACCTCGTGGTCTTAGGACCTAACCCCCATGGTGTTCAATCAACCGTTCTTCCTTCCGTGGCGGTTAAAATGAATATCAGTATGCGGGGTAAGAAATATCTCTGATCCAACGGCAACATGCCTACGGGAACACTTTCACTTCAAAATTCACAAGCGTCATGCTCCAACAAGCGCTATACACAGATAACTGGGAAAGGAAGTAAGGCAGACCGGACAACTCTTACTTCTACCTGCATTGGCACATCTTGTCCGGAGTGATTGTCAAAGGCATTGCACTTCAGCCAGGCAATGTCAACACCATCCACACCAAGCCAATTGTTTAAGGTCATCCTGGGCCGCATACACACAGCCCGGTATTAGGCCCCTGTGGTTGTCAGTGTCGTGAATTACTAAATTCAACTGAAGAGGAGGCGTGATCGTGGTTTACACTAGCAGAAGTTTGGGAGTGCAAGACGCCACCTAGGGGGGTGGATGGCTGAATTTGATGGACTAGTCCAAAATGTTTCACAGCAAATGCACGTGGGAGAGTGTCAATTACCTGTGCATAGTTCATTCAGACACACAGTATCATATTAATTTAAATAATCGCTGCAAGTGCAAGCGTGAGATTCCCTCCATGTCAACCACTGCTCACATTGTCAGCAATAAAACTGCCTGGGAAGTCTGGGTCCAGTCACCACAGTTTAAACTGAACAGGCAACAGTCTGGCAGGAAAGGAGGGATGTTTAATTGATCGCCCACTTAGCAGTATGACTGGTGCGTAGGAGGATGGAGGGTAATTCAAGGGACACAGGTGGGGTGACGGAAACGCAAACTGTCAGCTTATGCTGGGTAGGAGGTTCCGTATCACCAACCAGTAGGGTGCCAAGCGGCAAAACCAGTAAATATGTTTAAGATATGTGTGTCTCTGACCTTACGCCAGTTTTGAGCCATTCTTCATTTAGAGGTACGGCCTGGTGAAAATTGTGTGCTTCTTAAGGTTCTCATGACCAATGTGGCTATGGTATCTTTTCAAGGGGAAGAGATATAAGTTAGGCACTTAATCGCTTACAACTCAGCACATTCAGGCGGGCGTTGTTTGATTGCAAGTTGCAACCGTGAGATTCCCTCATTACATCAGCAGCTGGGCACATGGCCAGCAGTACGCAGCCTGGGAGTCCGGGGGCGAATAACGCAGATTAAACTGTAAAAGCAAAATTACTGTACGAAAGGAGGGATAAATGGCAAGTACACGAAGACTCCCTTGCTCAATGTCACATATTCCATGGCGGGATAATCACCAATTGACACTGGGAACCTTAGAATCTAATAAGTATCATTGGTAATATACACACGACACCCCGGTCATGGGGGCTATGTATGCCCCACCCGGAATTTTAAGGTGACTAGAAGGTAAGATGAATGTTGAGTTGAATTTGTGGAGGGCAATCATTCCCGGGATAACAGAGTGAACTAGGTCTCCAGTTGGATTGAGCTCCAGGGGTCATGGAGCGAGCTTTAGTTAAGCAAGCCTGGCAGACGGAGGAAGTTGTCACTGCAAACAGGGTGGTGCGACTGCATTGGGGTGCGCAATACGAGCATTCCTGGTCACCATGGTTTAACAATCAAATAGGTCCAGTGCAAAGGTCTGGTCAACTGCAACGGAGCATGTGCCTGCTCTGGGGGCAGGTTTCGGGTTGCTTAAGTTATGCACAGTATTCCTAGCCCTGATAGCCTCAGTAGATAGGCTGGTTGTGGAAGCGGTCATCGAACAAGGGTGCTGCTGTCCCATAATATAGCCATGATAAGAGTAGAGCTCCCTCCTGGGAGGCCATCAAATTCCTACAGATAGTGTGAGGCAGTTGTACCTCCCGGAGAAGGATAAATAGCTCCATGCGGTTTCCCAGACGCAGTTTATCTGGATGGGGTTCCCCGGAATGAGATGGAACAGATCGGAGCAGAGACTGGCTGGGGGGGGAGGTTTCCCTAACATCTGGGTGATCCACTTAGGAGGCACCTACCTCGCTGCCATGGGGCAATATGAACTATGGTTGTCTGAAATCGTCCCGCGCAGAGTTGGCACGGGGCCAAGTCATGTGAGGAAGTGGAACATTCCCGCAGGAAGGTGAATAGTTCAATGCACAAGTTCACAGACCAAAGGGTCTTTGGTTTCATCAGACACAAGCTGATCCACTTAAGAGGCACCGACCTCACTGCCATGGGTAGGGGGGCATTGTGGCAAGCAATGAAGGCTGACTTAGGTGAGATCAGCAAATACATGGGTCAATGTTAGCTCTGGTGGTCTGAGATTATCCCCCGCAGAGTGTGGCACGGGGCTAAGTCAGAGGAGGCAGTGGAACATTCCCTGGGATGAGATGGAGCAGCCTCCTGAACAGGTTGGAGCAAGGACTGGCTGGGAGGGGAAGTTTCCCCAACATCTTGATAATCCATTTAGGAGTCAACGACCTCACTACCATGGGCAGGGGTGCACTTTTACAAGCAATGAAGACTGACTTGGTGGAGATCAGCAAGTACATGGGGCAATGTGAGCTTTTTTGGTCTGAATTAGTGCCGCGCATGGTTTGGCACGGAGCCAAGTCAAGTGAGGCGGTGGAACATTCACGCAAAAGGGTGAATAGTGCAATGCGCAAGTTCACAGACCAAAGGGGCTTTGGTTTTATCAGACATGAGCTGATCCAAATGAAGGTGAAGGGCTATTTTGATACGGATGGGGTTCACTTGTCACAGGTGGGAATGGATCTGTTCCTCTTGGACATACAGGAGGCCCTGGAAATAGCAGGTTGCAGGTGAGAAATTAGCTGGTTTGTTGGGGGGCTCTTTAGGCAACGGGGGCCGCCTCCTGAGCTTTGGCGGAGTTACAGGGTGATCTGGAAGCATATGGGTACAGAAGAGTACCTCTGCAAGAGCACAATAGGGGTGCCAGAGCCAAATCCCAGGAGCCTCATGGCAGGGTCCTGGAACAATTATGTCGGCGCCCCGTTAGTCCTTCGGGCGGTTGTGGGCCTGAACAACTCCGCCCTGAAAGGGGCGTGAGTAATAATGGACCAATGTGTCACGTGATCCAGTAAGGGGATCACCCCCATAAGGGTAGCGCTGATTGGGTTCTCCACTGTGCTTGGCTCATCAGGCGGGCAGGGCAGCATAGATTGGTTACAGCTGCCTGCCCTTGGATCGCCTGTAAGATAACCCACCACAATGCATACTTTTGTATGGAATAAACCTGCAGCAATATTTTTCCCAAACAAAAGTTGTGTTGTGTATTTATTTATGCATGCATACTGTGTTGTGGTGGGTGGGGTGTGTTGCCAATAATGGGACTAGCTGCCATGCAGTGGAGTTTGGTAACATCCTGGCGCAGCACAGCATAACCAGTTGATACCAGGGACATCAGCCGCCACGTGGTGTTCCAAGACTTGCCAAACATTGTGGGAATCAAGGGGATGTGGCACAGGTAGCCGAAACATAGACCTTTTGCAGGGACACCATTTTGCAAAACATTTTCACAGTGTGTGCTTTGGGAATTCTAGCAATGAATACACATGCAAATACAGGCACCCGGAGGCTTTTAACCATGGCCGGCGCTAGGCATGAGCAACGTGGGCAGCTGCCCAGGGCCCTGCGCCTGCTCGCAGCCATGGGGCCTCGCACCTTTAAAGACTCCAGAGTATTGAGGCCCAGGGGGCCCCCTAAGAGTTTGTATTTTTTCTTTTTTTGATCATTCTCCCCTGCAGGCCTGTCTCAGTGGGCCTAATGGCTGCATCTGCATGTTGATGACAGCAATTAGGCAGTTAATTACAGTGCCCTTGCGTGTGAAGGGTGCCCTGCCCCTCTATCAATGAAAAGCAGGATACCCTGCTGGGCGCAGAGCAAAAGATAGAATGGCGGCGCATCACAATGGAAACTGCTCACCTAGGACAAGTGGAAAGGGAGCAGAGAGGGGAATAAAATGGGTAAGACAAACGGAATAAAGTGGGGTGGGGAGCAGATAGGTGTGAGTGCGGCAGTGAGACAAGAGGTGCATGCAGAGGAGCAGAATCCGAATGCAAAAGTAGATGGAGCAGGGTTTAAAGTGTGCTGGATCACTCAAGTCTTAGACCCGGTTGTAAATTAAAATGGACATTGAAAAGGGGCCCTACATTCATGTCCTTAAGTTTGCCTGCAAAAACATTGATCCAGTGTCTGCACAATGAATGAAAGTTCTAAAAAGCAGGTTATTAGACGGGCCCACTCTCCATTCTTACCCTCACCCTCAGAGTGAAAAAACAAATCTTAACTCTGCAGCAGTGCCACCCTTCGCTGCCTTTAATGCAACTTCAACGAGACTCCTTATTGTTCTTTCACAGTCTCATCATGTCAGAACTGGAGCATTTTCAATATTATATACAAGGAAGCCGTAGATGTTGCTTATTCATCTTATGCAACTAATAATCACTGACAAAGCCAATAGTACTGGCTTGTTATAGGTGTAATTTTACTTGTTGTAATATTTATCTGCAGGCAATGACAGAAGCAGCAAAATACCAGTCGGGCGGCGCACTATGCTAAGTACAGATTTATATAGCTTACATGTTTTTAAGCCACGCCCTTAATTACATTAACCATGCCCCTCTGAAAGACCCCCCTAGTTTTTTCATCCCACTTAAAGCCCTGCTGTCAGGTCAGTATGTTGGCCGGTTTTTTTGGCTAGTTGTTGAGCTGCTTTATGGTCAGGTGAGCCGGTTTTTGCTGTTGATTTTTATGATATTAAAGCAAACATTGCCTGCAGCAAACTTAAATCAGTGCAGTCTTTCATACCTTACAAAAAATTTATACAGCAGGTCTTTACAAGTTTAAAACTACCCCAGTTTGCAAACATGGGACACTTTTCTAGCTAACTAACTCACTAATGGGGGCCCCTTTTATTTTGGCACTGGGGCCTATTTTCTGTCCCAGTCTGATGCTTCATGTTAGGCAGAGCCACTGGAATTATGCGATTGTGCGGCAGCTGCGATTTCTGCATAATTATGCATTTGACGCATTTGCCACATAATCCATCATCTGCTGCATAATCTACAAATTTTAACAACAAAATTGCTTTCTATCTCACACCGTTCAAAAGTTACTAAAAATGCAGTGACATGTCTTGCCACATGTGGGAAGGCCCTTTGAAAAGCTGGAATAGTTAACTTTCTGTTTCCCACTGCTAAATTTGGGTGCTAAATTTGTACTAATGGGGTGCAACCAGTGCCCAAACAGTGTTACCAAGTTTAAAAATGGCAAAACAATGAAGTAATACTATTTCAAAATGTGCCGGATTATGCCGCATAATTTGGCTTTTCTTGCCACATAATTTACTCATCCGGCCACATAATTTAGCCCTCTCCTGCCACATAATTCCAGTGGTCCTGATGTTAGGGTAATCCATGGCAGTGATTTTGTTCCTGTTTATATTTCCCATTATTTACTTAATCTTGCATTCCCCAAGAGTGGTAGCTATTTCCAGCATGTGTGTTTCAGTATTTCATTTCACAGCATATTACTCTTGGATGATGCACCCTTTGTACTGAGTCGCCTCCAGGTGTTTATAACAGGCTACAGTTGAGCATTTTGGAGTTGAGGATGCAGGCAGTACAACTTTCACACTGTGCCTGTCTGTGGGTCAAAAGGGTGTTCAGATGACATGATCATTCAAAATATGGCCTCTCTGCAGAGCACAAAGAGCAATGGTCCTGCATTCTAGTTGCGATTCTATGCAAACGTGTGTGAAGGAGCTACTTATTGGGCAAAACAACAAGGTGAAAGTAAAATCATTTATTGTAGTTACTCATTTAGCTTAAACCGCTAACAACCATTGACAAAACCCAGTCGCAGCCGGCATGACTCGCGGGTGTGGGGGCAGGGGTCACGCGGGAAGGGGGACGCTGGGGGGGTTAATAAAAAATAAAAAAAACTTTCCTTAGCCGGCCTGATCTGATCTCGCGTTGTCTCTGCTTAGGGGCCTCACATGTTCCTATTCTGGCCGGGGCCCCACATATCCTAGGACCGGCCCTGCTTTTAACAACAATAAAGTCAGTAAAACACTGTAGTTCTTAGACCGGTGGGCGATTTCCAAAAGAATACACACAACATATTAGGCAGCAAGTACAGCAACAGCATGTGCAGCAAAGCCTGTGGACTCAGCTTGTGAACTGCGAGTTGTATATACGCATTGGCACAGATTTCGAACATGCAGGGGCAGGGCTCCTCCAACTGTGTACTCGGGCCACAGATCCTTCGCGATTTATATGAAAAACACCCTACACACCATAAATTGCACATTAACCAGTGAATAACAAGAGTATTTTAGATTTTAAGTTAAAGAGCAGTATGCCCTGTTGGAGTTATGCAGTCTACACTTATATTAATTTGGAACTTTTGGGGACGTGTTTGTGAGTTAAAGGTGGGGGAAAGCCTCCTGCTTCCGGTAACCACCAGCTTACTAGAGAGACAGATGATAGGTGTGGCGACTGACCACTCCCAAGCAGCATTTTTAGGCGCTCAAGGAGCAGGAATCAACAAGCTAGTACAGAAGTGGCAGAAGGTATTTTTGCTTGTGTTTGCATCCCCCTCGCTCGCACACTTTAGTCGGATGAATATTTTGAAGCATCCAGCAGCAGAAACCTTGTCCTGTGGGAAGCAAATTCAGTTTGTTTTTTTAAGTTGGGTATTCAAGGAGGGTCTGTAAAGCAGAGATAAGAATGGGAGCAGAGGCTGGGCACGCCGCTCCCGGGAGAATGGGTGTATTGTGCACTTACCCTGCAGATGAAGAGATGCTGGTGAAAGTTGATTCCACCGAGGAGCCTGAAGCCCTAGGGTTCGCAGCACTTGATAACTGTACGGACCATGCTGGATATGCTTCCAGTGTGCGTGTCCCGGAAGTAGGACACAAAGGGCTGGACCCACGTGATTTCCCCGCAGCACGGAATGCCAGGATGAGCTTAAACAATGTCTGATTCCTACACACTTCTCCCCCGCCGCCTAGGAGGGGTAAAAGCGTAAAGCACTGGGACACCTTAGGGTAAAGTTCATGCTATATAAAACACATATATAAATAAACACACAAAGCCTGTTGCTAGCAGCCACACGAGTAGACTGGGAGAAAATTCACCCCTAGAGTGAGCACGGATAACCTTTGGGCTGGAAATCCGCGCCTTTCAGGAAAGTAGATCTGCCCTGTGCTGCTGGCAGAGGACGTAGAGTCCTCACCGCCAGGGAGGTGTAAATGGTTGAAGGAGCACCGAAGGGAGTAGTAGGTGCAGGATGGTTGACTGGCCATGCTGGCTGGTAAGTAGCCGTTTGGCGGGGTGCTGGTGCTAGAGCCAATGGCTAGGCTCATGTCTATATAGTCCCCGCAGGGCAGCTTGGGATCGCCCTTTTCAAGGACAGATGTGCACCGCAGCCATGGGGGGAGCAACTGTCACGAGAAGATAACATCATGTAGCCGCTGAGGTTGGAGTGGGCCAGCGAGCTCTCAGGATCTGTTGCAAGGCATTCATGCTGGTGAGGCTCATCGGCATGTAATCACCCGGCTGGGTGGGCACCTCCCCATGTCTTATATCGGTCGTACTGTGAGCTCCGTAGGGTAACAGTGTGGTGGCTGGAAGGCAGGCAGACAGCACAGCTGTGTCACAGAAGTGTAGCCCTCGGTGCAGGTCGGACACGGGGTCGCTATTGGCCTGCGGAGGTGCCGATTGAGTATGTTCGCTTCTCGAAACCCAGATCTTGGGCTGGCGAAGCGGTGGGACTCTGCGCCCCATGCAGATGTAGGCAAGCCCGTAGGCGGGTTGAGTGTGGCTGAGGGAGCTCGGTGTCAGGCTGAGAAAGGAGCCCCTGAAGTTGCGGGAGCTGAATCCGTCATGTGCCCCCGGCAGGCATACACAACAGCGGGGAGGCCAGGGACACACAACCATCGCGTAGTGCAAAGAAAACAGGTCCAAATGCTAATCTTCCCATAGTGAATGACATTACTCAGTAGAAAAAAAAGCGCGACGCCCGTCACGAGAGTGAAAGTGTTTTTGAATACAAGCCACAGCGTGCACGACAAAAGAAAGGCTCATTGCCATATTTGAAGAAAAGGCTTGACATGCTAAGCTAATTAGATAAAAATAGTTCTCTGAAACAACACATCATGAATTGCAGCAAAAGGGAACTGAAGTTAGGCGGTGCTGCTCTGCCAAAAATGGAAGTGACGCTCCGTTATGTGAACCACTTAGGATGCTGCAACCAAGAGAGACACTGCAGTGAACCAATCCCAAGCAGCAGGCGGGATTATACCCCATACAGTGTTTACTTCAGGTCTTCCAGACAGCGCATGCGCGCTGCCTAGGCTCGACCTAAAAAAGAGCAAAAGGAAAAGGGTCAAAAAGAGAAAAAAAGCACAGCAACAACAACAGGAACGCCAAGTCAAAATAACAGCAATACAAATTCCTAAACTTTTTTTACTGGTGTACAATAAACTGTGAAATAAAAAGAATGCTTTACATAGACTGCAAACTCTGTAAACTAATTGTTGCCACAACGGCGTCACACATGAAAGTGAGCAAACTACTCTTAAGGAATGTAAAAAGATGCACAGTAACTAATCCCACATCCCGCTAAAATGTATGTGTGAGACTCCTTGCATTCTTCCCCTATAGCCCCTGGCTCATTATCGGACAGCTTTGTCTATGTGAGGTCCATGCTTTTGATTTGATTGCTTTCCTCACTAGTCGTATGTTTACCCCTCCCAGGAGAGTTTTGGTCTCAGTGCTTTGATTGGATAAGTTGCATTGTTCCACTGCTGATGTCCGGAAACAACTCTAATTTCAATTGCTCACACTTTGTCTCAGTTACCTGCTTTCTCTCATTAGCTCTTTCATGGCCATCCTTTCATCCTGCAATGATCGACTCAAAACCACATTCTACAATAGAACAGCAAAAAAAACCTTATAACTCTAGAAGCTTTCTGGTTTCTACATGAAAGTGCCTGGTGCTAGTTAAGAATGTTAGGGTAATATCTTACAGAACATATAGGAGTGTATTTATGACCATGAAAATGACTGTTTCCATCACAGCTCAGCATTAGCATATTTATTTAGGATATTAGGACACATACAATGAGGAAACATCAATAGACATGTGAATGTGAAATATTGTCAACTTTTTGCCATTTTCTCTTTCCATTTTCAACAAAAGACATTCAAGGGATTCTGCTCTAGTCATAATTCTTTGGTAACCTGAGATAGAAGGGGTAGTGGTGGAAACTTGTGGGATATAGAGTAACTGCATATGGTTCTGCTGCCTGATTACAGGAATGGCCTTGGAGTATATAACTCAAGGGAACTTTGTTAAAAGTCTAAAGTGCTGCGCCCTGCTTCAGAAAGGATTTGTGTCTGACTCCAAGGTCCCCTAGTAAAGACCTAGGGTACTGCAGCTTGCTATATAAAATGATTTGTGTCTGCTTCCGGGGAGCCTGCTACAAAAAGAATGTGGGTCTTATTCCAGGGACCTCTACTAACTACCACAGATACTGCAAACTGCGACAGCAAGGACTAATATTTGATCAGAAAATTATTTGTAATAAGCATTAGCCATGGTGATAGGTCAGGTTTGTTTTTTCAGTTGTAGCCCAGACCTATTGCTTCGGCAATGCTTTTTTGAAAAAAGCAAGTGCTTTAGCTTGGTCAATGCTTGTTGTATACTTATACTTACCCACACGCCATGTTCAAGTTCTGTGCATTTTTGTTTCAAATCATAAACACAAGCTTTAGTCATAAAAAGGGGCATGGACACAAAGTGAGACTTCAATATAAAAAATGCATAAGATTGATACTGTAACGATGTGGGTTCGTCCTTGGTTTCGGTCCGATGTTCAATAGGTCCACCTCTTGATAGCCTCAATTCTGCATGGCATAACAGACCAGAATTTTAAGGTGATCAAGTGAGGGAAGGAAAGGGAGGGAACAGCAGGGAAGGAGATCTGAAATATAAACAACACACTATCAATATGTGTAGTTTTATCCACCTGTTCAAAACATATCATGAACGCCTTAATGTACCTGTAAACAATCAGAAAGCCTTTGTTTCAACATGTGAAACTGAGTCCATCTTCATGTAGATAAACATTAGTATAGGTTTTATGTAACACCGCTCACTCTTCAATAACGAGTGGCTTATAACCTGGAAAGGATACCTCATTTAACTGTAACAACAAAGAAAAAACAATATTGGTAACACATGTCCATTCTCCAATGACTACTCTCTCTTCCCTCTTTATGAAACTCTCTTTTGAAATGTTATTTGATGTACCCACCTAACACTTAATAATGCCTTGCATCACAGGGAGTGAACCTTAACTTGACAGGACTCACGTTGAACCCTGTTAATAAATGGCAAAGAATAAATGCAGGTTAACAAAAAGCGCACTACCACCTCTTAGGCTTTGGAGCCCTATTTGTAGAAGTATAAGATGATTGGGTATTTCGTCATACCCCAAGGATAGTCTGTGAAAGCCAAGTAATGGTGGTCTGAATAATGCGGCTCAAAAAATTTCTCATAGAATTCTTTGCACTGAAACTCAGTAATGCTCATTGTATCCTTAGAATCTGAAAACATCCATTAATTGGGGAAATCCTAGCCCCTCAGCAAAAGTTAGTATATATTTTAGAACCAAATAGTGTGATCCAATAATCCCAAAAGCAGCAAGTTCTCGTTGTACCGCACTGTCCCCAAGCGCACTCATAGATTGGGACATTCACCACGCGGAAAAAAACAAAACAACTCTCCAGACACCCACTCATTGACCAGAGCATAAGGTCATCTCTTAAACCCTGATAGAATAGGGCTGCTCTTTTCTCTTCTGGCCATTGAGTTTCTGATGCTAGTCTCTGGAAGGCATTGAGATATACTATTAGCTCTTCAGAGCCTTTTTTTAACTCCAGAAGTTCTTTATCAGCCGCAAAGGAAGAAGCTCTGCGATCAAATACCTTTTCAAATTCCGTTCGGAGTTCC
This sequence comes from Calotriton arnoldi, assembly GCA_963921515.1. Lineage (NCBI taxonomy): Eukaryota > Metazoa > Chordata > Amphibia > Caudata > Salamandridae > Calotriton > Calotriton arnoldi. Next base: position 91,159 of record CAWUFW010006814.1, on the reverse strand, counting down.
TCCCAATCATAAAGAAGAGGATCATCTTTCCTAACTAATGGCACCGCCCATTGTGCTGCATCCCCACCCAAATAGGAGATCATAAATGCCACCCTTGCTTGATTGGTGGGGAATGCCTTGGGTCTGCATGAGAAGTGCAGTAATATCTGTGTTAGAAAGACCTGTACTTTAGAGGCTTCACCATAGAAACATTTTGGAGCAGCCAGCGGAAAGGGCGTGGGTACTTCCACAGTAAATGGAGAGGGCTGGGCTTGAACCCACCGTCCGTTCCCAAGAAACCCCCTGCAGATCTCCCTGTTTGTACGTCAAACGGATTTCTCTGCATGCGGACAAGTCTACCCTGTAAAATCGCTGTTTCAGCTCTAGAAGCAGCCACCTCCTGTTGAACCACCGCCAGAGCGGCAAGCTCATCATCTAGAGTAACCATCTTGACCACTGAACCGATCAAGAGGAACTATATGCCTTGGGCAGATTATTCTGTAACGATGTGGGTTCGTCCTCGGGTCGGTACGATGCTCAATAGGTCCACCTCTTTATAGATTCAATTTTGCATGCCATAACAGACCAGATTTTTAATGTGATCAAGTGAGGGAAGGAAAGGGAGGGAACAGCAGGGAATGAGACGTGAAATATAAACAACACACTATCAATATGTGTAGTTTTATCCACCTGTGCAAAACATATCATGAACGCCTTAATGTACCCCTAAACAATAAGAAAGCCATTGTGTCAACACTTGAAACTGAGTCCATCTTCATGTAGATAAACATTAGTATAGGTTTTATGTAACACCGCTCACTCTTCAATAACGAGTGGCTTATAACCTGGAAAGGATACCTCATTTAACTGCAACAACAAAGAAAAAACAATATTGGTAACACATGTCCATTCTCCAATGACTACTTTCTCTTCCCTCTTTATGAATCTCTCTTTTGAAATGTTATTTGATGTACCCACCTAACACTTAATAATGCCTTGCATCACAGGGAGTGAACCTTAACTTGACAGGACTCACGTTGAACCCTGTTAATAAATGGCAAAGAATAAATGCAGGTTAACAAAAGCGTACTACCACCTCTTAGGCTTTGGAGCTGTATTTGTACAAGTATAAGATGATTGGGTATTTCGTCATACCCCTAGGATAGTCTGTGAATGCCAAGTAATGGTAGTCTGAATAATGCGACTCAAGAAATGTATCGTAGAATTATTTGCACTGAAACTCAGTACTGCTCCTTGTATCCTTAGAATCTGAAAATATCCACATATAGAGGAAATCCTATCCCCTCAGCAAAAGTCAGTATATATTTTAGAACTAAATAGTGTGATCCAATAATCCCAAGAACAGCAAGTTCTCGTTGTACCGCGCTGTCTCCAAGAGCACCCATAGATTGGGACATTCACCACGTGGAAAAAAACAAACCAAGACTCCAGACACCCACTTATTGACCAGAGCACAGTTCAAGGAGTGACTTAAAATACTAACATGGCAAAAGCCCAAAAGAATCAGAAAATGGTGTAAGCACCCTTACAATACTGGGAAAAGATCACAATGACTTTCTGCAGCACTTCCTTGGGCCTCGTAGCTGGAATAATCTGCCCGCCTCGTTGTCTGCAGCCATTTAAATACTTCCTGGTTGAATTTCCAAACCTCGAAGAGGTTCCTCTTCCTGGTTCAAGAGGAAGCAGCAGAATCATGAGAATTGTAGTCTTCATTCCCATGTATACTTCCCTTCACCTGTAATTCCATGCTTCGCGCAGTTTAAGGAACAGCGAAACCACCCTGGTGAGGTCGCATGGAGGTTCTGATGTCGCTCTTTCCTTAGCAAGCACGTTAGTCGCGCTAAGTCTATGTGTCCTAGCTGAGTGTGTAACAGTGCATCCCTTCCCTGAAGGGGGCCTCCCTGGGCCGGTTTCTCAGGAAACCTATTGTGAAAAGACCGAAGAAGGCGTGGGGCATGTAGGTTGGAGGCAGGCTCCCATGAGGTTTCCTCCACACCAAACCCTTTCCATGAAACGAGATACCATAGCTTTGTGCCTCGTCTCTTGGAATCCAAAATCTTTTTCACCTCATACTCAGGCTCCCCATCTACCCAGACTGGGTCTGGGGCTTTATGTAATTTCATTTTCGAGGGCTTGATGAGTAACACATGGAACCCTGGATGGATACGAAGGGATTTAGGCAAGGCTAATCTAACGGTGACAGGGTTTATGCACTGAGTGACTCTGTATGGGCCTATGAACCTTGGGTTGAAAATGCTGTATCGTCTGAATCTAAGATTCTTTGCGGATAACCAAACCATATCCCCTACTTGGTATTCAAGATTTGCACAGTGATGTTTATCTGCTGTTCTTTTATACCTCAGCTTGGCCTGACTTAAATTCTCCTGTACTTGCCTTAATGTGTGTTGTATATGAACAATTTGTTTTCATACTTCAGGTATCTTAGTTTCTGTGGAGGGATTCACAAACGATATGAAGCGTGGATGGAAACCATATGTGCTGTAGAATAGGGCAATACCAGTGGAACTATGTTTTGCACAGTTGTATGCTGTTTCAGCTACCCATAACAAATCAACCCAGGATCAGTGTTCTTTTCTACATAGCAGTGCAGATATTGTTTGAGTGTTTGGTTGAGTCTTTCCGTTTGTCCATTTGTCTGAGGATGGAAACTGGTTGAGGTTGCTGATTTCATGTGTAACGATGCACACCAGGTTTTCCAAAACTGAGAAGTAAACTGCGTTTCCCTGTTGGATACTATGATCCTTGGCAGTCCATGAAGTCTGACTATATGTACTAACAATACCCGTGCCCATTGTCCCGTGTGTCCCAATTTAATGAGGCTATCAACCACCACCAGTATAGTGGTGCATCCCTGATCCCTAGGCAGACCGACTATAAAATCCAATGATATAGTGTCCCATGGTCCCTCTGGCGTGGGTAATGGCTGCAATAACCCTTGAGGCTTTCTATGATCTGTTTTAGCCTGTGCACAAATTGAACACTTCTTTACCATCTGTCTTACATCCTTTCGGACCTCTGGCCACCAAAACTGTCTTAATACATGATCAATGGTCTTTTCTGTCCCATTATGACCAGCACTGGGAATGTTATGGCACCACTGTAGTACCTCATTTTGTTGTTCACCTAAGGGGACTAATAGTTGATTCTCATACATCGGTAGCCCTTTTTGTAATTTCCACTGCGGATGTTTCCTCTGCCATCTCTTCAATATAGCAGTATTCACAGCCTTTCCCACCTCTGTTAAGAAATGGTCCATCAGGGTAACACAAAGAACCTGAGAAGGATTCAGTATGGATTGTGCTCGGGCTCTGTGATTACCATATTAGTTTCTTGTCTTGTAAGGGCATCCGCCTTACGGTTTACTGTACCTGGTTGATGTTAGACCTGGCCCTTTTGATAAGTTTTACCCCCAAACTTTTTGCTTTTGGTCTCCTATTTTTCTGACCGTAGATTTGTTGGCTATAGGATTCCGGGCACTTTACCACTGCTGATCAGTGCTAAAATGCATATGCTCTCCGTATAGATTGTGATATGATTGACTATCCATGATTGGCATATTTGATTTACTGGTAAGCCCCTAGTAAAGTGCACGGTATTTGCCAGGGCCTGTAATTCAAATGCTACTAGTGGGCTTGCAGCACTGGTTGTGCCACCCACATGAGTAGCCCTGCAAATGTAACTCAGACCTACCACAGTAGTGTCGGCGCGCGCAGTTGTAAACTGCCATGTTGTCCTGGCAAGTGCACCCACTTGCCAGGCCCAAGCCTTCCCTTTCCTTACATGTCAGGCACCCCTATGGTAGGCCAAGGTACCCTCATAAGCAGGGTGCAGTGAATGTGAAAGGTAGGAGATGTACTAGTGTGTATGACATGTCCTGATAGTGAAATACAGTGTATTTCATTTTTCACTATTGAAAGGCTATCTGTCCCATTGGCTTATAATGGGGTTGCACTGTTCCATGTTTACATGTGTAACTTTCCATAGAGACAAAATAAGGCAACCATGTTTGGACTCTCTGAACTCAGAATTTAGTAACGCACCTTTTAGTAAAGGTGGTTTTTAAATCCTGTGTTTGAAAATGGCACTTTTAGAAAGTGAGCATTTTCTTACTTCACTATTCTGTGTGCCTCTGGCTGCCAGTGTATTGAGCGTCTGGTGTTTGGGTGACAGGGGCTGAGATGTGCATTCACTCTAGACAGTCCCTGAGGGGGGTTGAGGTGTTCCCTGACTTGCCTAGGTGACTCAGCACAGGGCTGAACAGACCTGGTCTGCATTTAGAGTGGTGGGAGGAGAGTTACTTAGACCTGAATAGGCTGGGTCTCCTTTTGCACAATGCTGTCTCCGCCCCCTGTGGTCATGCTACACCAGTGAATGCAGAACTGGTTTGGACTGGGTTCAGAAGCCCTTGCAACAAAGAGATCAAATACATTTTGGGGTATAAGTATGTGACCCAAAACCCCATGTTTTTGGATTACTTCAAGAAACAAGAGGACCCTGCCAAGAAGAAGAGCTGAAGGACTGTATGAGGAGCGCTGCCTTCTCTGAGTGAGGGGTGGGTTGGCCTGCAGTTGCTGCTTCTGGTGGAGGAAAAGGACTGACTGTTTTTGCCCTGCTGTGGTATCCTGCTTGTGTAGGACTCTCCAAGGGCCTGTGTGTGCTGGCCTCCTGTTGTGGAAGACTCAGGGACATCAAAGACTTCCTTGTACTTTACTGGCTGGAAATTTCTTTGGGCTTTGTGCAAATTACCATGTGCTGAGCTCTCCAACTTATTTACTTTGGGCAGAGCTCTGTGTGTTGGGCTCTGCGAGCTTCACAGAGCTTCAATGACTCTGTGTGCTTCATTCAGGCCAGTGCGCTGTGTGTCTGGCTCTACCCCAGACTAATGCTTGGTTTGTGAAGGAGAGCGCGTGGAGATCACTTCCCTCCTTCAATTATCCTGACTAAAGAAGTAAGCGTGTGGTGAGCGCTGGGATCCTGACCTTATTTGGAGGGTCTCAAACACAGCGCATGCGGAGCGCTGTATTTCCCCCTGCTGTGTTTCCAGTGGGGAGCTCCCTGTGCTTTTGGTTGCGGAGCTCCCCTGTGCTTTGTGTCCAGTGGAGAGGAGGAACTGGGGTGCGGCCGCCCCCCAGCTGGGCGAGCGCCGCTGAACTGCCCAGCATCACCTAAAGCGGTGTTTTGAGTTGTTTTTTTTGTCAATCCAGGCATTGCCTTGCAATGACAATAGCCCGGAGCTGAGGGAAGCTGTCAGAGGGCTGTGCTGGGGGAGGGATCCAATCCTAGTGCGGTTGGTGTTGACTCTGCAGGCCCCGCCCCCACCTGAGGAAGCTGGGGCTGCTGAGGAAGGAAGGTGGTGTCTCCGGGAGGGACTGCCTCGCCGATACAAGGAGTCAGCTGGTCTCTGCCAGGAGATCGGGTGAGTGCCCTTCTCCCCTCGCTGTGGCAACCCTCATGCCCCCATGCCATGCCGCCAGAGAGGCCGCGCTGACTCACGCCATTTTGCCCTGACTGTGGGTTGTAACTGCACCGTGGAGATTGGTCTGGGTCTCCCCGAGGAACACTGATAGGCCGCCACATCCACGAACGGAGGACTGGCCGGCAGCCTGAATCTGCACACTCGCACTCGTGCAACAGGAGCGTGTGCCCTCTGGGGATTAGCACCTCGGGCTGTTGCTGACAGTTTTCTGTCCCCTCCTTTACCCGTGATCGAAGTCTGCTTCACAAGGGTGTTCTGCCTAAGATGGTCGCCTTTATTTCAAATCCTGGCCCCAGGAGTGGTTCCTGTGATGGGGCCATTAGCCAACTGCTCCATGTGTGGGGGTCATAATGTTGGTTGGGGTGGCAGGAGCAGCACAAGGAGGGCACTTGCTCTTATAATGTTGCCCTAAGGGCTTCAGGGCTGGTGCCACTTCTAAGTATATGACTTACTGCACTACTGGCGCATATGTTGTTATGGCAAACTGCCTTTGGCAATGTGATGATGATTTATGGTCTAAGTAACGCCCTGACAAGTGTCTGCCTAGTGGCACAATAATTGCATGTGGTTTACATGCATCTTTATGACAAGTGCCTAGTGGCACAGTGATTTATGTTATGTGGTCTAAATGTGTTTTACATGCTACTCAGTGATTTATGGTCCAATGTGCTTTGTGTATGTGTAAATAATACAAAGGCTATTTTTTATATAACCTTGTTTGCAGTCTCTTTTGTTGTGCACCTAGTGTGTCACTGGTATATGTGTGTGTTGTGCAAATGCTTTAAACATTGCCTCTGGGATAAGCCTGATTGCTCTGCCAAGCTATCAAGGGGGTGAGCAGGGTATATCTTGGGTGTGTAACTCCCTTATCCTGACTAGGAGTGGTGGGTTCTGACTGGCTTAGGTGCGTGCCCTAGCCAACTAGGAACCCCATTTCTAACAGTCGATAAGTCACTAAGAACTGGAACTCCGCAAAGAACAACATCCAGCGTAGTTGTCGAGGGGACAAATACCTTGCAGCCCGCATAAACTGGAGATTCCGGTGGTCTGTGTACACAGTGATTATATGTTTGGATCCCAGCAGATAATGCCGCCATTCACTGAAGGCGTTTTTGATTGCTAGTAGCTCTTTTTCAGCTATGTTATAATGAGACTCAGCTTCATTTAACTTTCGGGACATATATGCCACTGGATGTAACTGTCCGGTGGTCTTATTCCTCTGAGAAAGAATAGCTCCCACTGCAACCTTGGAAGCATCAGCTTCCACAACCTATGGAATGTCAGGGTTAGGATGTGTTAGCATAGGTGCTGAAGTGAATGCCTTTTTAAGCTGATTGAAAGCCTGTTCTGCCTCTTCTGACCAGATAAAAGGGACCTTTTTTCTTAAGAGTTTGGTTATGGGTGCAACCAGGTTGGAGAACTGGTTAATGTACCTGCGATAGAAGTTGGAAAACTCCAAGAAACATTGAACATCTCACACAGTCCTTGTTGTAGGCCAATCTCGAACAGCCAGGACTTTGCGTTCAGCCATTTCTTGCCCTGTGGAGAACAACATAACCCCCAAGAACCCTACCTCGGGGACATGAAACTCACATTTACAACGTTTACAATAGAGTCTGCTTTCACGTAACACCTGCAGTATTGATTTTACATGTTGTTCATGTAGACTAACAGCGGAGGAATAAATCAAAATATCATCAATGTAAACAACTGCGTAAATGTCCAAAAACTCCCTTAGCACATCATTAAAAAAATACTGAAATGCTGCTGGAGCTTTACACTGTCCAAAGGGCATCACAGCGTACTCAAAAAGCCCATAGCATTTACGAAATGCGGTCTTCCACTCATCTCCCTCCCTCAGATGCACCAAGTGGTAAGCACCTTTTAAATCCAACTTAGTGAATATCACCACCTTTTTAATCTGATCCAACAGAACCGGAATCAAAGGCAAGGGATAACGGTTCTTCACCGTGATGTTATTGAGTGCTCTAAAGTCTATGCAAGCCCTCTTTTCACCATTAGCTTTTGGTATGAAAAACAAAGGAGAGGACGCGGGTGACTTGGAGCGGCGAATAAAGCCATTAGCTAGGTATTTTTCTAGGTATTGTTTTAGGCGTTCACTTTCTGGCTCTGTGAGGGCATATAACCTCCCACAAGGAACCACCGCCCCTGGTATCAAGTCTATTTGGCAGTCGTAAGGCCTGTGTGGGGGTAAGACATCGGCCTGCACTTCATTGAACACATCCTGAAAAGAGTGATAAACTGGGGGCAGTTCTATGGGGCATATTCACAAGGACTTATCGCCGAGTTATCGCCACCTTAACGCATCAAAAGTGGAGATAGATTTAACGCCCCATTCACAAGTGGGTGCAAACTGCAGACATCGCCAGTATTCCCGCGATAACTGCCTCAAAATATATCTCCACGGGTGACACCACCAACAAACCCTAATGAGATGCAGAGTAGGCGTTCCCGTGCAAAAACCCACGAAAACACCACTACACCACTTTCACAACGAACGGCCAGATCTGCGATGCGAACCAAAAACAGGCGATAAGCCGCGGTAGCAGCAGGGAATTAACACCTGCCTTTTGCTGGTGTTAAGCAGGACGACTACCTGCAGCATGAAAGGGAGCCCAGCCAAGAGCCACATCTGAAGACCCACAGATGCCATGGAGACAATGATCATGCAGCTCGGAGACCCTTGAGGGCCACAACACCCACCGCCACCACCCCCAGGCCCGCCAGCACCCCAAGCACCCGCCCCCCCCGGACCACCACAGAGGCAGCGTACACAAAGACAGCGGTCCCACCTCAAACGCACCAGCCGCACAGACCGAATGCCAGAGGAGGACATTGCCCACTACAGGCCCAAAAGGACAACCATCCCCCGCATCCTGACCCACATCGCCCACCTGCTGACGGTACCAACACAGCGGACAACCAACATCCCTCCGCAGACAAAGCTGCCGGCTGTGCTGCACATGTTGGCCTCTGGTGCCTTCCAACCCACAACTGCCAGAGTCGGAGGAGTCTCACAGCCAGCCCCATCCAAGTTCATCACACCTGTCCTGGATGCCATCATCAGCCTGGTACCACAACACTTCCACTTCACCCACACTGCGCAGGAGCAGCTGGAGACCAAGCAAGGCTCCTACGCCATAGCAGGATTCCCTCATGTGTCGGGGGCAATCGACTGCACACATGTACCCCTCGTGCCCACTGCCGACACTGCGCACAACTACCGCAACAGAAAGCACACGCATCCCATGAATGTGCAGGCAATAGTGGACCACCCGGGACTCCTCAACAATGTTGTGGCCAACTCCCCAGGCAGAGTGCATGATTCCTACATCGCCCGACAGTCCATCATCAACCAGCGCTCCCAGGATGGCACCTATGGAAATGCAGTGCTCATTGGTAAGTACCAAATGAACACACCACACACCTCCACCTCACATTAATGCAACTCACGACACTGGCAATGGGCACGCAGCAGAACTACATGCAACATGCCACACAACATGCCAACCGACCAGACACGACAACACAACTCCATTGGGAACCTGGGCTTGCCATGCACACAACCCAGCCACAGCATGGCACCATAGTCACACAATAGCAGAATGTGAGGCGAGGCTTGGAGCAGGCATGTGCGAGAGCGGCAAGTGACTAGTGAATGAGAACCTACCCAATGCCAGGTGTGGCGTGGAGGTGCCGGACAGACTCCAATGTGCAAACCACGGAAATGGCCATGTGGACATTAACTGCTGGTGCATGGAGTGTAGTGGCCAGTGGACGCTACCATGTCCCCAGAGGCTGTGGGGCAGAACGTGGAAATGTCGCACTTTACGTCCCCCCCTGTATGCGCGGGCGGAGTGGGGTGGCCCTGCGTACGCCAGGCCTGCGTAGGGGTGTGAATAAAAACCCCGTTGCACTGGGCGTGGTTCTCTTTCGGAATGGCCAACGTGTCTGCCAGGGCGGTGCCTCTCAGCCCACCACGAGGCCGGCGCTGAGCGCGGCGGGGCCTGCGTCTCTGTGCGCCTGCTGCACCCCGGGCCGCTGGTCCCCAGACCCGTCATGCCTGCCCCAGCGCACCAAGGAGGCTCAGCTCACCTGCCGACACCGGCGTGTGTCAAAGAGGGCCCACCACGTGCCGGTGCAAGCTCCAAGCCCCAGTCCCGCGACCTTTGCAGCCTCCGCAGACCATCGCTGGCCTCCACGACGCTGGCCCACAGTACTCCTTTTTCATTGACATACTCCACCGGCGTACTCTTCGGCCCAGTTGTTGGCACATGTTGTACTGAGTCGTGAGTTAAGAATGGCAGTGACACCAAGTCCGTGGCAGCGTCCACATCACTGAACTCCCTCCAATCAGTGAGGCCAAAGTCTGCATCGCAAGCCTGCGACACGTGGTGCCACTAACCCTGTTCAACGCAAGCCGGCGACACGTGGTGCCACTAACCCTGTTCAACGCAAGCCGGCGACAGCGACACTTGGATGAGGGCTCAGGCCTATACTACGGCTGAGTAGGTCCCCCATGTGGAACTGTGTCCTGAGTCTTGAATGGCAGTGACCCCAACTCCGTGGCAGCGTCCACATCACTATACTCCCTCCGATCAGTGAAGCCAAAGTCTGCATTGCAAGCACACGACACATGTATGTGGGCCCGTGCTGACCGCTGCCCCCGGCCTACACTGCGGTCCAGTAGGTCCCACATCCAGCACTTAGTCGTGATTCATGAATGGCAGAGTCCATACCAGTAAACGCATGGAGAGGAGTAAGAGGAAGATGCGGTTCAGTCCGGATAAAAGCCGGATCCTCGTCACGGAGGTGACCGAACACTAGCAACAACTGACCTGGTGCCACTAACTGTGCGCAATGAGTCATGGGCACTTTCTGGTTGGCATCTGAGTCCATGGCCTGGGGGTTGTCTGCATCATCATCTGGCGGGGACGGACTTGGTGTTCGACATGTGTCTGTTCCATTCCTCTCCACCATGGTGACTGTTTCTGCGTGGTTCTGCCCTCTGCATCATGCCCTGGGGGTACACCTTCCACTGTCCACTGAGACACTCTGCGACAACCCCCTTTGTCATCTACGAGAACCTGCTCTGCTCTCGTGACACTGCCCCAGTGCACCGCAAGTCAGCGGCCCGTGGCGGCAGGCCCGTGCAGGACGCTGTGCATCCGGGGCCACTAACTCTGTGCAGCTCAAGTCATGGAGCCTTTATGGTTGAATGGTTGTGTCCTTAACGATGTACACTGTTGTCGTTTTTTGACTGCACCATGCACTCCATGACGGCTGGTGTACACACACCCCACACACATCCAACACAGGTGTCACTCGACATGTGAGCCTGCTAATAAACATGGCCGGGCGCACGTGCCCGTAGCCATTCACACCATCTAAGCAAGTGTGTCCGTGTGGTCATTATGTCAGCATGATGGGCCCGAGCCCTGCAACATCACAGGGTGCTGTCTTCAGCGGACGATACCATGTCACCTCAGCAGTGGCCAAGACCTTGGACATGTAGCTTCGCCGGCCCCCCCCTGCATGCACAAGCGGCGTGTGCTGGTCCGGCGTGCGTCAGGTCAGCGCCGGGGTGTGCTGATTCGGCAGGGGGATCAGGGCGTGGCTCTGGTCTGGCCTTGAGCAGGAAGTGCGGTAAGTGTGTCTCTGTGTTGGAGTGTTGTCGCCACCAGGGCCACAGTAGTCGATGTTGCAGTGTAGCATGCACCCGGAGGGCGGGTCCGCACATACGGGGAAATGTAGGAGCGCAAGACCGCTCGGGGTCTTGGCTCATGCATGCCAAGTGTTATGTGTATCAGTCCTGCGGCTGCATAAGTCAGATGCCTAGCCTCAATCGCAGCACGATCACAGCCAGCCATGGACTGTACACCTGTGTCCGCCCTGTCCGGACCATTGGCCTACACTCACGTGGCCTCACACCCTCAACGGTCAGCTTCATGGTGTTGTTGGCATGCCGCTGGACATGCGCAGACAGGCATGATAATTGTGTGCCGTAGGAGTGCATGTGATACAACCGCACAGTGCACACAAGTGTGGGGGCTCGTGGGAGGGAGGAGCAGCTGTGAGGCAACGTAACACACAGTGAGGCCGCTCATGTGCCACGTGCTCGGCATATCATCCATGATTCCCTGGGTCGCAGACATCCCACCCCATCCACGACAGGCCTCTGTACATCTCCTGTATGCAAGCAGATGGTGAAGTTACTGTAGGGATGAAAGGTCCTTTGTCTGAACTATCAGGCGGTAGCACATCTGCAGCTCCGAGCTGGGACTTGCATGTGCCCAGAACCCCCTGAGAGATACGATAGCATTTGCTGGTGACTCCCACACTACGCACTGCCCGACGTGAGACCAACTTGTACACATCCCACACGCAGAAGTCCTTGGTCGTAGTTAGTGTGCGTGAAATGGCCTTCACACGTACTCCCACCCCACCCCAGGCCTGCACCCGTTGCACACAGACACTGCTCATTGCTCCGAGCTGTGCCATTTCATCCACAGGACTGGCGCGGGTCAGCACATTGCCGCTTCAAGCAGAGCCACTGACGCAATGGCAGACCATCCCGGACACATGCACAACTCCAGTCACGTGGACCTGTACCGTGCACGTCTGCTGCATGTACTGGGGGCACTGCCATTGGCAGTGCTGCGGATCAGTTACCGGCTAAGCTTCCGCCTTGCCAACATCACCTGCGTTCAGCCTGTGTTGCATTGTTGCTCATGCATATTCGAGTGGACCATGGATGTCTGCCTCTCCAACGTAATGGTAGCTGACCTGGATTTCGACGTGTGTGTGCGCCCCCTGTTGGCCCATGACCAGGAGTGTCACCGTGATGCCCGTTTATGGCATGCCTGGATGATTGGCATGCATGCTGGCAACTGGACCTGGGAGATTGCACGAGTCGTCGTGTGCAGTGACCACATTGAGCCGCTCCCCTATTGGGCTTTAGTGCCAATTGGGGCCAGGAGTTGGAGTCAGCACATCTGTCCGGGACAGCTGATGGGTTACATCGCCGACATGTTAGATGTGGTGGACAACGAGCTCTCATTGGAAATGGCCTACGCTGCTGCACTCGCGTTCATTGACGAGTGACAACGTACCTGCAGCCACAACTGAATGTGACCCATTGCACGTGTCCCGACGCCTGGTTGCATGTTGGGGATCTGGTCACATGTCCCAAGATGACAGTGGACATGGCTGCATTGGCCTGGACTCCGGATCCATGCGCGGACAACCAACGCGGGTTGGCACTGACTTGTGTGGGTGATGGACTCCCCCGGGGTGGACATGGGCGCTTTCCAACGTTCCTCATTCAGACATGCTGCTGCATTGGTCTGCATGTCGTGGCACTTCTCTTGGCTGTACTGACACGCAATTGTTGATAAAGTTTCCGCACCTTCACTTGACTCCAAGTGTGATGAGTGTTGATTTGTATGCCAATGTGTGTGTCACAGCCTATGTGGGTCCCTGCCATACATGCATTGCTACCCCATCAGGGCTGTCGGTTTGTACTTGTGCATTATCATGTCCCTGTTTCGTGCTTTGCCAGACGCGTATGGCCATTTACCGGCCACAAGCGGGTGCACTTGTGTCCTGTGTTTGGTTGTGCAAATGTTGCTGTTTGTGCCACATTGTGTTCGATGTTGGGGTGCTCTGCTTCCTATGTGTGTGTGCTGCATTGTGTGTGAGATGTCCCTTCAGCTCTGATTTGGCTCACCCTTCTCCCTTTCAGGCAGTGTGGTTTTCACTTCTGTGCTTGTTCAGTGGTGTGATATTGCCGAGTTGTGTGACTTGTGCTCTTGGTTGGTGTTGTTACTCTTGGGCATGGTTTGTCTGCAGTTGTGCTGTGCTTAATTGTGCATGTGTGCCGTTGTGCCCATCTCCCCCCGTCCCACCAGTCCCTGGTCCTTCCTCTCCCTGTTGCTATTGTGTCTGTTGATTTTGAGCAGTTTCCGGACCCCGACTCCTGCCACCATCTCCAGACTGATGTGGTGGACACCATTTCCTCCATGTCATCCAGCTCCTGGTGTGGCGCTCGACTCCCACCTCCGGTGTGCATTGCTGCCTTCTGGTTGTTGGCGTGTTTCTGCTTGTTTGTGCGTTTCGCATCATTCCAGCTGTTCTGGTTTTCTTCCATTGTCCTCCTCCACTCTCCGGCTGCATTCACCTTGTCCACGATGGACTGCCATGTACAATGTTTTGTTGCCAATGGGGCTTGTGGGGTTGTGTACTAGCTCCGGCTGCCTCCTTTGTGCTTCGCTGTTGTTTTCTGTTTGGTTTGTCTTCCTTTTTCCTGCTTTTGTTGTGCTTATTCCCGCATGCCGTGTGTGTGTCGCGGGCCTGGCGCTGCTTATCGCTGCTTTCCTCATCGCGAATGGGCTCATCGCACGTTTTTGGTGTTGGGGTTTGTGTTTTTATCTCCATCAAGGTGGTTGTATCGCGGACATTGGCCGCATTTTCAGCAGACTATCGCATGGTACCGCCGTGTTGTGAATTCCACGTTAACACGGGGTTCTTTTTCCGCGATAGACTGCGATGTGTAAAGTTGCGTTAACATTTTTTGGAGATGTTTAGCGCACGTTCTTGTGAATATCCCCCTATATCTTTCTCTGCAGCTGTTGCTATTGTGTGCCCTTGAGCTAAAGCTATCATAGGATGTATATTAGACCTCAAACAATGCTCCTTGCAATATAAGGAGTCAAATGAGACCGAACCTTTGTCCCAATTGATGTCTGGATTGTGTAATTTCAACCATGGTAACCCTAGTATTACACCATACTGTGGGGCTTTTATAATATCAAAACGTGTGGTTTCTGTATGTATCTCCTCACTGGAAATCAAAAGGTCTTCTGTGTGAAAAATAATAGGACCAGAGGTGATCTCCCTTCCACATATGGTCAAAACCCTCTCAGGATGTTATTTTCTTAGTAAAGCTACTTGGAGCATCTGAGCTATGGCATCGTCCATGAACAGCCCCGTAGCTCCTGAATCAATCATGGCTTGAACCTTTTTCCAACCACATTGTGTCTTTATTTGAATGGTTATGAAGAAATGTTGGGTCAAAGCCTTGTCTGTATCACTTATGGAAAGGATATCAATAAAGCTCAAGGTCCTCCCCCCTCCAACACTTGAGCTAACTTTTCCGTCTTTTTCTCTGGAGTAGCCGTAAAGGACTTAATTCCCCCTATGCGACTTTTGGGTTTAACTAAACAGTCTTTCACGTAATGTCCTTTCTTTCCGCAGTACATGCATAAGCCGTTTTTTACATCGTAGTTCCCTTTCTTCAGTCGTTAATGAAGCCCTTACTGCGCCTATATCCATAGGTTCTGAAACGTTACTTGCTCCTCCTTGTCACGATTCACTCCCTGTGCTCTCGTTCCCACCACCAGGGGGCCAAATTGTGGAGCTTTCCAGTATTCTAATATGCTTCCAGACACTCACCTGTATGCATATCCTGACTTCCAGGCATTTGGACATCATTTAGGAATTGACATCCATTCCCAATCCATGCCGGGTTTTGTGGAAGCCAGTGTGCTCATGCTGGAAACTCCATTACCTATAATCCCCTGCTCACTGCTTTGCCTCCACCCCTGCAGGCCAAGGATGGGTGGAGGAATTCAGCTCACCTGTGGCTGGCTGCTGCTAGCCTGCTCACACCTGATGCGCATGAATACTGTGAGCTCTTTTAAGCCCCAGCTCCCTTCAGCCCAGTGTTGGTCATTGTAGCTGTTTTCCGGTGAGACCGATCCTTGTTTCCTGAGCTTTTGATACTCCTTGATTCCCGAGTTATAGTCAATCCTTGTTCCTTGATTCCTGAGCTATAGCTATTTCTTGTGCCTGAATTAGCACTGCCTGCAGTGCTACCTTGTTTCCTGAGTTCCTGAGCTATAGCTATTCCTTGTGCCTGAATTAGCACTGCCTGCGGTGCTACCTTGTTTCCTGAGTTCCTGAGCTATAGTTATTCTTTTTTCCTGTTTCTGGGCTTCAACTATTTCTTATTCCTGATTTGCACTGCTTGCAGTGCTCTCTTGACTCCTTGTTTCCTGTGCTGTAGCTATTTCCTGTTTCCTTGAACCAGTACTGCCTGCAGTGCTACCTTGACTCCTGAAGCTTTAGTAATTTCTCTGTTCCTGAACTAGCACTGCCCGCAGTGATACCTTGACTCCTGAAGCTTTGGTTATTCCTTGTTCCTGAACCAGCACTGCCTGCAGTGCTACCTTGACTCCTGAGCCCAATTCTTGTTCCTGCCCCAGCACTGCCTTCTATGCTACTTTGTTTTCTTGATTCCTGAACCTGCACTATTCTAGTATACCCTTGTAGCCTCCCCTTCTGTATATCCTTTTCCAGTCCCTGCCTTTCTTCCCATTTCCTTGGTTCCAGTTCTAATTTGCTGTCTTTATATTCTGCTGTCTTGCTTCTATTACCTTGTATGTTTGTTACCTGCTTTCTGCCAAGTGTGCCCTGTGATTTCCTCCTTTCCTGTTAAGCACTCCTCCTAGCTAGCTCCTTGTCTATTGTGCTTGCGTTTAGTTCTACCCCTTTGCTGTTACTGCCTTGCGTGTTCCTGTTTGATCGCCAGGATCCGTGGGCACAGCTGACTACCTAGGTGGTGTTTCTTGTTCACTGTGAGTATTGTCTTTACGTTACAGTTATTACATCACCATAGGTATAAGCTCAACAGACCCTGCCTTTGCATACATATCCTATATGTGGGTATTTTCATTTCAGGCAGTATCTGTAACAGCAATTGTGGGTGAGGAACTTACTGAGCTTCAGTCTTACTGTGTGGAGCTCCTGAGTGCTTTACCCCACATTCCCTTTATTGTTAATGTTGTATTATATATATGTCTTGCACGTCCATCCTGGGTGTAGTTAGCCTGAATGCTAAATTGCCTTGTGAGTGCCCTTCCTTTCTGAGTCTTAGCCATCTTGTACAGGCTTCCCCTTTGGATCCCTTTTTCTCCTCTGACTCCTTGTGTGATCCTGGGCAGCGCTGTACTACTCTTTCTGTGCACGGTACGTTTTCTACCCAGTCCCCAGGCCTTGCTCAAGTCCCTCACTGTGTTCCCGACATAGTCCCCGACAGTGCCTGACACTCCTCCTACATAGTTCTTATTTCTTTCATACTTAGTAGGTGTTCATTTGTACCTTCTTTTGTCTCCCTTACGTTTGTTTATATTATAGTCCAAACGTAACGTTAGGTTGATTAACTCTGTACAACTGGTTGGTTGCGGATCTATCTGAGCCAAAACGTCTTTAAGGTCATCTCTCAAACCCTGATAGAATAGGGCTGCTCTTTTCTCTTCTGGCAAACATTTCTCATAGAATTCTTTGCACTGAAACTCAGTAATGCTCATTGTATCCTTAGAATCTGAAAACATCCATTAATTGGGGAAATCCTAGCCCCTCAGCAAAAGTTAGTATATATTTTAGAACCAAATAGTGTGATCCAATAATCCCAAAAGCAGCAAGTTCTCGTTGTACCGCACTGTCCCCAAGCGCACTCATAGATTGGGACATTCACCACGCGGAAAAAAACAAAACAACTCTCCAGACACCCACTCATTGACCAGAGCATAAGGTCATCTCTTAAACCCTGATAGAATAGGGCTGCTCTTTTCTCTTCTGGCCATTGAGTTTCTGATGCTAGTCTCTGGAAGGCATTGAGATATACAACTAGCTCTTTAGAGCCTTGTTTTAACTCCAGAAGGTCTCTATCAGCCGCAAAGGAAGAAGCTCTGCGATCAAATACCTTTTCAAATTCCGTTCGGAATTCCTCCCAATTATAAAGAATAGGATCATCCTTCCTAACTAATGGCACCACCCATGGTGCTGCATCCCCACCCAAATAGGAGATCATAAATGCCACCCTTGCTTGATTGGTGGGGAATGCCTTGGGTCTGCATGAGAAGTGCAGTAATATCTGTGTTAGAAAGACCTGTACTTTAGAGGCTTCACCATAGAAACGTTCTGGAGCAGCCAGTGGAATGGGCGTGGGTACTTCCACATTAAATGGAGAGGGCTGGGCTTGAACCCCACCGTCCGTTCCCAAGAAACCCCCTGCAGATCTCCCTGTTTGTACGTCAAACAGATTTCTCTGCATGCGGACAAGTCTACCCTGTAAAATCGCTGTTTCAGATCTAGAAGCAGCCACCTCCTGTTGAACCACTGCCAGAGCGGCAAGCACATCATCTAGAGTGGCCATCTTGACCACCGAACCGATCAAAAGGAACTATATGCCTTGGGCAGATTATTCTGTAACGATATGGTTTCGTCCTCGGGGTCGGTCCGATGATCAATAGGTCCACCTCTTGATAGCCTCAATTCTGCATGCCATAACAGACCAGAATTTTAAGGTGATCAAGTGAGAGAAGAAAAGGGAGGGAACAGCAGGGAAGGAGACGTGAAATATAAACAACACACTATCAATATGTGTAGTTTTTTCCACCTGTGCAAAACATATCATGAACGCCTTAATGTACCTGTAAACAATCAGAAAGCCTTTGTGTCAACACTTGAAACTGAGTCCATCTTCATGTAGATAAACATTAGTATAGGTTTTATGTAACACCACTCACTCTTCAATAACGAGTGGCTTATAACCTGGAAAGGATACCTCATTTAACTGTAACAACAAAGAAAAAACTATCTTGGTAACACATGTCCATTCTCCAATGAATACTCTCTCTTCCCTCTTTATGAATCTCTCTTTTGAAATGTTATTTGATGTACCCAACTAACACTTAATAATGCCTTGCATCACAGGGAGTGAACCTTAACTTGACAGGACTCACGTTGAACCCTGTTAATAAACGGCAAAGAATAAATGCAGGTTAACAAAAAGCGTACTACCACCTCTTAGGATTTGGAGCTGTATTTGTAGAAGTATAAGATGATTGGGTATTTCGTCATACCCCTAGGATAGTCTGTGATTGCCAAGTAATGGTAGTCTGAATAATGCGACTCAAGAAATATCTCATAGAATTATTTGCACTGAAACTCAGTAATGCTCATTGTATCATTAGAATCTGAAAATATCCATATATAGCGGAAATCCTAACCCCTCAGCAAAAGTCAGTATATATTTTAGAACCAAATAGTGTGATCCAATAATCACAAGAACACCAAGTTCTCGTTGTACCGCACTGTCCCCAAGCGCACTCATAGATTGGGACATTCACCACGCGGAAAAAAACAAACCAACACTCCAGACACCCACTCATTGACCAGAGCACAGTTCAAGGAGTGACTTAAAATAATAACATGGCAAAAGCCCAAAAAAAAATCAGAAAATGGTGCAAGCACCCTTACGATACTAGGAAAAGATCACATCAAATTTCTGCAGCGCTTCCACGGGCCTCGTAACTGGAATAATCTGCCCCACCTCAATGTCTACAGCCATTTAAATACTTCCTGGTTGAACTTCCAAACCTCGAAGAGGTTCCTTTTCCTGGTTCAAGAGGAAGCAGCGGAATCATGGGAATTGTAGTCTTCATTCCTATGTATTCTTCCTGTCACCTGTAATTCCATGCTTCGCGCAGTTTAAGGAACAGCGAAACCACCCTGGTGAGTTTGCATGGCGGTTCTGATGTCGCTCTTTCCTTAGCAAGTATGTTAGTCGCGCTTTGTCTATGTGTCCTAGCTGAGTGTGTAACAGATACAGGGAAGGGCCGAAAAAGAGGTTTATTGTTCAAGTTTAAAGAAATAAATTGGCAATCCTAGAGGATACACCCTATGTTGCTTTTGATAAAGCATATGTAGAGTATAATATGGATCCAAAAAATGCTTTTGCTCGGATGTGCAGGTAAGGGTGTTCAGACTCACAATACCACTGCGGGGATGTCAGGACTTTGATGCTGCTCCGTCTTGTCCACCTTGTACTCTAAAGAGGCTAAGAAATCACTCCTCAGAACTGAGGGATAAAGGGGAATTGGGAAAAATACGTCATGCATAGCACGTCTTTTGGACCTGGTATGGATATGTCTCATTTGTTCGAGCCTTGAAGAGAATAAGCAAACAACATTTAATCTTCTTAACTGAACTATCTCCCTCTATCTAAAATATTGTGTATGATATACCTTTTAGAGTAATACTCTACAGCTATGCCTGCTTATAAATATAAAAGCTTTGCCTGCAACATATTATAGTAAATATTAGTCTAAAATCTAGCTCTTCTGCAGTGTGATGACATATGCATGCTGAACCTAAAAACGTAAGTATTTTGAATAATATGGAATGCAGTTTCTAATCTGTTCAGAATACCAAATGAAGTATGTGATTCAAAGCCTTAGAAGAAATGGAAAATTCAGTTTTTAAACAAAAATGTAACTTTAGTTCAATAAAATCAGCTATAAAACAATACCACCTTTGAAGAAATATCCAAGTCCCTATAAACACAGATGGTAGCACTTCATCAGCAACCAGTTAAACTCTCAGCTGATACAACAAAGAGGCTTTTCCAGAGATGACTGTAGCACAATTCAGTCTTCAAACTGAAACAGAAGTGAGCAGACAAAAATCGGCAATTGGGAAGCAAGGTTCTCAAGTGTAAGCGCCTCTGTGTACTAGAGTTCAAAGATGGTCAGCATGTTCAAACTCACAATTGTTTTTATTTGAAATGTGACTCTTACTATGTGAACACCATCTTCGTTTGGGAAGGATACACAAGGCACTCACCGTTTTGGCTTCCGTCTTAGAAGCACAGAACAATGATAGCATCTACAAATAAACAGGGGCATACACCAGATCCTTTTTTTACTAATGTTCCTTCACTTACTACTGATAAACCTCAACCAGTGTTATGGTCAGACCATTTTATAGTTCCCTTTTCCTGGTAATACCGGAAAAGTCTCTACTAGCCACTAAGTCAGTTATAGCAATGTGTAACAAAATTACAGATTAAACTTTAGCAGACAACCTAGATTAAACAGAAATCTCACTGAGGGGACATTTGGAAGAAGTTGCTAGTTCCTTCAATTCTTTCCTCGTGCAGGCAATTGATAAATTTGCTCTTATTATTAAAGGCCTGGCAAAGAGGAATGGTGGGAGAACTACCTTCTTAAGGACAATCTGATCTATAAATCAGCTCATGGAGATTGCCAGAAAAATAGTAGGAAGGCGCAAAAAGAGGTTTTCCCTAACCAAACTAAGAAAGCAGACAACTCTCCAAAGGAGATCTTTCAGATAGTAAGGTCCTTTCTAACTCTAGCCACAGGGTTAACAAAATATTTGGGCAACACAAGTATTATGCAATATTCTCTCAAAATATTTCCAGGATGAAAGAATTGGATATTTACTTCAACTTTGCTAATGGTAGAGGAGCTGTGATCTCCCGTCTTAACCCGGGGAGCAGATCCCCTGGTTCCTTAGCCTCCTAGCATTTTAAAATGTGCATTTTCAACCACTAACAAGCACATTAATGCAGTATTCAATGAAGTGCTCGAATTCAGATTGGTTCGCCCCTCCTGGAAAAAGGCTTTAGTGCTGCCATTATTAAAAAAGCCCAATGCAGATCCACTTTGTCTGAGTAAATACAAGCCCATCTCCCTGCTTCCAACTTAGGGGAAATTGGTAAGCAAGCAGCTTGCCCATCATATGGAAAGGAAGGGGATCTTGCATCCCAAACAATCGGGATTTCAACCCAGCTTTGAATCAGAAGTTGAGCTACTTGAGATGGTCGAGATGCTCAAGGTCAATCTTGACCAGGGATGAAAAGCAGTGGTTATTCTTTTATAAGTTGGGATAGTGGGCAAAGCTAAGCTTTGGATAAAATCATTTTTATCAGAGAGGGAACAGGCCCTCTATCTCCCACCTTTCACTTCAAGGTACAAGGAACTGAGATATAGAGTTCTGCAAGGAGTAGTGCTTAGCCCCATTTTGTTTAACATCTATATGACTCTACTGGCTAGTGAAGTGGAATTGTGGGATTTTAACATAGTCTCCTTTGCTTATGATACCCAACTGATGCTTGTTTTCTAACAGGTTGAGGACTCAGTGGTGGAGAAATTTCAAAGCTGTCTCTTGGCGGTAGCAAGCTGGATGCAGGAGAGCTGAGTTAAGTTGATCTCAGACAAATCCAATATTTGGTCCTCAGGAACTCCAACCCTTCCCAAGGCTGCAAATGAATTCACAAGGTTGTGGCCTAAAGATATTGAAGAGCCCTTGATCCCCACATCGGTAGCAAGAAATCTAGAGATAAAGTCTTACAGAGATATCTCTTTTAAACCACAAGGGAGGGCAATTACAGCTATGCGTTTCGCTGTATTGAAGTCGTAAAAAAATAAATTTCTACCTCTCACACTCGAAAAGACATTGTGCGTTCCCTAGTGACCACCAGATTGGATTATGCAAATGCTCTCTATCTATATAAACAAGATACAGCTTGTTCAGAATACGGTGGCTTGCCTGATCCCAAACTGCCCAAAGAAGCAGTCTTTTCGAGCAGGCTTAAAGAAACTACCTTTCAATCAAAGGATTGAAATGAAGGCCCTGTTGATTACTTTTAGAGCTATGCACTAAAAGGGCCTCTATATCTGCAAAAAAGATTTAGGGAATATGCCCTGGGCAGAGAACTCCATTCCTCCAAACAAGGTTTGCTATGTATTCACATATTACGTAAGGAAAGATCAAGAGGTTGATCTTTCTCTCTGTTGTTGCTAAGCTGTGAAATGCCTGGCAAAAGAGTTGCGAGAGATCAATTTGGAATCACAATTTAAATTAAATTTGAAGACCTTACTTTTTAGGAAGGTTTAGGAGCAGGCTGGGTCATTATGCTGGGTGAGCAGTAGGACATTTCCATTGAAAGCAGCTGTTTGCGCTGTACAAATACCATTTCATTCATCATTCATTCATTGCTTAAATCTGTAAACTATAAAAAAAATTGAAATCAGTATTCAATATACAAATGTTCTGAACGATTAAACATAATTGTACCTATCGTCGATGTCCATCTACCTTGATTGGTCCCCATCATGACCTCTGGCCACAAGTAATGCACACAGTATTGACATTCTGACATTCCTGATAGCTGTATGAGGCATATATTCGTTTTCAATAGTTGGTGTATTGCTTCTCATGAATGTGCGATTTTGGTATTGGTTTGCCCCTGTCAACACCATGATTCATATCAACTAAGCCTTTGATGGGCATGATACCCAAGTTCTTCTCCTTCTTTGCAGAATATGTAAGGGTCTTATAGGTAGAGCACATTACCTTATTTGAAGCAAGACTATGGACTTGGTTCTACAAGCCATTTCACATTTTTGGATAGATTCAGTGTGTAGGGAGCAGAGGACGCTAAATTCTTTTTACTCTTCATAACCCTCAGCGCTGCTCTCCACTCACTCACGCTGGGGCTCTACTCCTCTGCACCAAAAATGTGTATTACAAAGTATTGATCTCAACTAACATCATTTCAAGCTCACTGAGAACCTGGGTGCTCCTGAACTCATGGACATTTCACCTGTTTCTCTGGAAAACTCTGGCTATAGGGCTTCAGGATTCTTATGACTGCAGCACGGACCGCACATATGTAATTTGGTGACTTATGTTAATGGTGCACAAAGTGTGGTTAATGTCAGCAGTTTTATGCAATATTCCTCGTCTAGCATACCAGTCGCTATGGCAGCATGGGTTTAAAGCCCTAATTTAGCGGACTTTACACCACCATGGTAACAGCGATGAAAACACAACTGTGACAGCTGATGGGAGGTTCATAGACACACATGATATCTCAAGGAGAAATATCACAAATGGAAGCACCAACAACACAACAACTGACTAAAAGTCATTGTGGTGGTCATGGTAATGTAAGTGTATGAATCTTCTGCATTAACTCTAGTTCTTCTCAGGCAGAGAGAATCTCAGCCACTGGAGTTCCATGCTGACAGATGGCCTCAGATGTTTGGTGTCCATTACAGATTTCTTATCTTTCAGACCGGAGTTGTCTACCTTCAAATGCTTTCAAGAGTCTTTCTCAGTTAAAGCATGGTTTGAGAAAAGACATCGTAAAATCTGACTATCTATTAAGTTTATTTTGTGTCATACGTGCTAAAAAGGTAAGTAAGGGATGTGCTACAAAATCATGAAATGTATTCTGCCAGTACCCTTTGGTGTTTCTGAATGTGTAGCAAGAATTGCGTGTTGATGCTGAGGAACAGTCTCTCAATGCGGGGTTTCCACATGCAAATAAGGTAAACCTCTTTCCAGTGGTGCATATTCCCATTATGTAAAAAAAATCAACCCTTGAGGAAGATGCAGAATGTGGAACAAGCAGGTTAATGTCAACAGTCTCCAGGCAGGTGGCCCCTGTAGTTCTTATCACATCCTCTCACCTTCCCAAAGCCTGTTCATGTGCTCCCTGCCTTTAGTAACCACCGAGGGCTCTGGTGCCTCCAAAAGTCAAGCCAGAACCGTTCAGTCTTGCTCTCACTTAGGCTCCTCCATACATCCAGCGGTACAGAAGCCCTGGGCGGCCTGGGGTCAGGGGCTTCAAGAGCTCTAAATGCGGTCTTCAAGTTATGCGTGAGTGAGTCAATGAGTGCGTGAGTGAGTGAGTCTGCGTGAGAAAGAATAAGTGAAGGAATTTAGGTAAGTGGGAGGGTTGGTGAGTGAGAGAGCAAGCAAACGAATTAGTACAAGAGTGACTGGCTATATTTATCTAAAATATCATAGTTATGTATTTCCACACTTTCCCAGCACCATATTCAGTGAAAGCGTCCATCTGAAACAGCAGTAGATTTTTTTTTTTGATAATCAACTTTATTGATTTTTAACACACAATAAAAACCCAAAGCCTTGGTTTTATATTTTAAGTAGTAGGAAGATACAGTTTGGAGCGACAAGAGAGACAGAGAGCCACTAGGTGATGAAAGTTCAGCTTCGGCCTATACAAACATAAAACATTTATGATGTCAATCCCCTTCAACCCCGCAATCGGATTATAGGTTGAACCATTTGCCCCATATTTTGTCAAAGAGACCAGGACACCCCGGGCCTCAAAGAGGGGTTCCTCCTGAGCACCGCACCAGTCCACTCCTCGTCTCCACCTCTGCATAGAAGGAGGTTTTTTTGCGACCATAGCTCTGCTATATCCCGCTTCGCGACCGCTAGGGCCGTGCCTAAGAAGCGCTTGTCCGCCCGTGATCCGTCCAGGCCATCGAATACCCCTAAAAGCAAACGTGTCGGGTCGTGGGGAACCGTCCAACCCAAGGTCTGTGTCAGTTCGCGCTCCACTCCTGTCCAAAACCGCGCTAAAGCAGGACACTGCCAGACCATGTGGAAGAAGTCTGCTGGGGAATGGTCGCAGCGTGTACAGGCTGGGGTGGGTCTCATATGGGTGCTGTACATGCGTGCCGGGGTCAGGTATGCCATGTGTAAGTAGTAGAATTGGATAAGGCGCAACTTGGAAGAGGTTGTCAGGGTCTTAGGGGCCATAAGGGCGTCCCTCCAGTCCGCGTCATCCAGGGGCCCACCCAGCCCTCCCACCTAGTCCGTAACGGGTCCAGGGACGTGGGGCCATTGTTTACTAAGGCACGGTAGATCCGGGATACCCCTCCGCTACCCAGATTCCCCCATCAGTACCTGGGCCTCTAGGGGGCTGAATTCAGGGAAGGTGGTGGGGGAGGAGTATGTGGGTGTGGAGGGCGTGGCGTAATTGTAAATATTGGTAAAATTGAGAAGAGTGAAGAGAATACTGGCGTTGCAAGTCTGCGAAAGATCTGATGTGATCCCCTACCCAGATATCCCCCAGCAATGAAATCCCAATAAGGTCCCATCGGCGAAAACCTTGGAGATCAGATACTTCCCTCAGCCAGGTCCCATGCCATAGAGGCGCCTGCCTGGTGAGTTTCTGGTTCCAATTGACATATCGAAGGGCCGTTCGCCATGCCAGAAGGACCGCCCGGGTGATGGGGGGAGAGCGCAGGGACGGGTCCACCATAGAGGTGTGTCATGATCTGGGGAAGATCCGTGGTTGTGGTTTCCAGCCGGTATGCAGGGTCGGACCAGCCGCCCGTAAACCAGTCGTGGATCACAATGAGCTTCGTGGCCAGGTAATAGAGGCGGAGATTAGTCACCCACATGCCTCCATCATAGGGAGGGATGCGGCAGCGTGCCAGGGAGACCCTCGTTCTCTGCCCTCCCCACAGGAAACGATTGAGGAGCCCGTCTATTTCCTTGAACCAGCTACCGGGGAGGGGGGTGGTAATGTTTTGCAAAATGTAGAGGAAGCAGGCAAGGATCATCATTTTAAAAAGGGCGCTCCGACCGAGGGGATTGAGGGGAAGGGCTTGCCATTTCTTCAGATCCGTTTAGTTTTAGTCATTAATGGCGTAATGTTTAGGGCCCATTCAAGCTCAGGAAGGAGAGCGACCCAAATCCCCAAGTATTTGAAGGATTGTCTCCGGAGAGGGATAGACTCCTGCCAGTCAAAACAGGCCCGTGATGGATGTAAGGGGACCAGTGTAGACTTCGCCGGATTGAGCCTGAGGCCAGAGATCCGGCCGAAGGATGCGAGGGCGTCTAGACAACGCGGCCCAGAGCCCTCGGGGTCCGCCAGGTAGAGGAGGACGTCGTCAGCATAGAGGGCGATTTTGTCACATAGATGTGAGCCCCAGGTCCAACCTCGGATGAGGGGATCCTGCCGGATCAGGGAGGCCAGGGGTTCCATCGCCAAGGCGAATAAGAGAGGAGAGTGGGCAGCCCTGGCGGGTGCCTCTCTGAATGGGAAAGGCGTCTGAGAGCACACCATTAATAAGGACCCTCGCCTTGGGGGCCGCATAGAGGACCCGGATAAGGCGCCGGAAGGGAAGACCGAAACTCATCTCCTCCAGTACCTCCCCAAGGTAGCCCCAGTCCACCGTGTCAAACGCCTTCTCAAAATCTATAAAGAGCAAGGCCAGATATGGGGCGAGTTGTTGGCGGTGTGCAAGGGCCAGATGGAGTCGGCGAATGCAGTGGCGGGTACTGCGGCCTGGCATAAATCCGCATTGGTCCGGGTGGACCAGTGTCTGTAGATGGGGGCGGAGACGTTGAGCTATCACAGTGGCAAAAATCTTCACCTCCGTATTATTGAGGGAGATAGGTCGGTACTCTGCACACTCAAGGGAAGGTGGTTGTGTTTTCGGAATGACCACAATGGTTGCCAGGTCGGTCTCAGACGGGAAAGATCCCCGGTCAATCACGTATTCGAACAGGTTTAGCAGATGGGGGACCAAGGTGTCCCGGCAGGCCGCATAGTATTCCTGGGGTATCCATCAGGACCGGGCGTCTTGCCTGGGTGTAGTGCCGAGATTGCCCCATGGATTTCTTCCGGGGTGAAGGGAAGATTCAGGAGTCTGAGTCGGTTTGGGAGAGACGGGGTAGATGAGTCCCGGTGGTAGCCAACAGTGACGTCAAATTGGATTCAGGGGGTCGAGCCTCGTAGAGGGTCGCGTAGTATGTAGCAAACGTTTGAGCAATGGCTCGGGACAGAGTATGGCAGGACCCGTCGCCATCCCGAATTTCGGGAATGATGCGATTGGCTTTAGGGTAGGACACCAAGTTATGGAGCAATTTGCCATTTTTGTCCCCCCATCCGTATATGCGCGCCACTGAGGAGCGTCAGAGTAGTTTAGCAGAGTCTAGGGATAATTGACAAATCTCTTCTCGGAGGAGTGTCAGCCGGCGATCGGAATTGGTGCCAGCAGGGACATCTAGGTCACCCTCCAGTTGTGACGCCTGGGCCTCAAGGCTTATCAATCGAGCGGATTGCGCCGATCGTTTCGTGTAGACAAGACCCCTGGCCACCCCCTGTATCACCGCCTTGTCGGCCTCCCATAAAGTCCCGGGTGAGGATACCGAACCCGTGTTAAGTGAGAAGTATGTCTCCAGTTCCCTTCGGAGAGACTTCACGAGGTCTGCGTCTTGCAGGAACCAGGCTTTCATACGCCACACCGGGCGCGCACCCCTTGAGGAGTGACCAAGACGAAGGGACACGGGGGAGTGATCGGAGATACCCCTGGGGAGGATATTAGCCTCAGAGACCCATTGACAATCCACAGCGGGCAGCAAGAACAGGTCAATACGGGAGTGGGTCTGATGCGCCGCTGAGGTGTGAGTGTACTGCTTCCTGCGCGGGTTCCACACCCTCCATGCGTCACAGAGACCCAGGGCAGAGGACCAATCTGACAAACGCTTCGCCGAGGCCAAGCGGGACGCCGATGGGGTCCCCGTCGTGTCATGGGAAGGTTGCAGGGTAGCGTTAAAGTCGCCCCCCACCACCGTCAGGCCCGGCGGGAAGGAGGAAAACAGTGGTGTGAGGCTTGTCGAGGTCGAGGTGGCAGGAGGAATGTATACATTCAGGAGGTTGAGGGGTTGGCCTTCGATCGCTCCCGTCAGGGCCACATAGCGGGATAGTGCATCATGATCGGCTCGGGTCAGAGTAAAGGGAAGTCCCCTACGCATTAATATGGCGACTCCTCGGGATCCCTTCGCAAAACCAGCGTGCCAGACCCTGTCAAACCCGTAGCGGGCCAGGAAATTACATTGGGAGCCTAAGAGGTGTGTCTCTTGGAGGAACAGGATGTCTGGTGCATGACGATGTGCGCAGCGGAGAACAGCAATGCATTTTAGTCGGTCTAGTAAGCCGTTGACGTTCCACGATATAATGTGTAGGGGGCTATGCATTGTGGAGATCATTACATTGGGTCGCGCGTGTAGGGGCGGTTGGAAATGCAGTCATGCCCGGGCTTCAGGGAAGGGAGCGTGTCTTGGCCATAGCTGTCAGCGCGAGAGCGCGTGTCCAAATGGGTCTCGTGTCGCTTCCAAGAGCAGAGAAGTGTGCAAGGCTTACATGTAAACCAATAAAAACCCCAACGGCTCGTGGGCAGCTGGCAACAGTTAACAGTGGTTGGCAACGGCCCACCCCCCCTCCCGCACCCCCCAACACCCCCCACCCTACATTCTGCAATTGAAGCATCTGTCGCCCTATCAAACAGTTCAACTCAGAACAGAAAAATCCTCACTGAGGCGAACACTAATCTAAAACAATTAGTTGAGCATGAGCGTGGCGGAAGTAGACCCCCTCCTTGCATTCGGATAGAAGTCCGGTGAATAATAGAAAGACATTGTGGTAAAGTCATGTAGTCTGAGCTGCGACTTAGAGAGGAGTATGTAGCAAGTTTAGGACCAATAGTGACGATATGCGATGGGTTGCCGCCCTCGAGGCAGCGTGAGCAGCTGGGCCAAAGAGATGGGTTCGACCATATGGGAGCAGATTGAGCTGCCGGACTGAGTTCTTCCTCAGGGATCCGCTGCGGTTTCGGATTGTCGGAGTATGGGACTCCTGGACAAATCAGAGTCCGATTTAGTGTGGCGGGTGATATCAGCGGGCCGTGGGACGCCACTCCAGTCACCCAGGGAGGCAGGCGGGCTGGGGGAGACAGATCCACGGGCCGAACCCGGAGAAGGCTGGCACCGGGATGTCTCATCCGTCGAGTGGGACGCCACCCCTCGACGTGTGTTACCCCTACGGGACCTGTTTCGACGCCTCCGGGAGCCAGAGGGGGATCGCCTTGGCCGTGGTTGGGCCTCCTGGGTGGGGGAGGAAGTTGGTTGGTGCCTCAGGGGCCGTTCTTCCGTGAGCCAGGTCCATGCCGCTTGTGGAGTGTCAAAGAAAAGAGTTTTGTTCTGGAAAATGATCTTGAGCCTGGCAGGGAAGAGCAGACCATAGCGAAGGCCCATAGTGCGGAGTTTTTGTTTAACCTCATCATAGGTGCGGCGTTGGGCCTGGACCTCCCGGGTGTAGTCCGGAAACACCATGATCCGGGCGTTTTGAAATTGGAGGGGGCCCTGGGTCCTGGCCGCCCCAAGGATTGCGTCCCTGTCGCGGAAGTTAAGGAGCCTGAGAATAATGGGCCGGGCCGGGGCACCGGGTGGGGGCCTGGGGGCCAGAGAACGGTGGGCCCGCTCCACAACGAACCATGGTGATAGGGCATCTTTGGGCATCCATGATCGCACCCAGTCCTCCACAAACACGTCGGTGCGCCCCTGTTCCACTCCCTCCGGGAACCCCAGGAGGCGCAGGTTGTTCCTCCTCGATCTGTTTTCGGCATCTTCGGCCCTTTTGTGGAGCTCTAGGGTTTGGGTCTGAAGGCGGGCTACTTGGGTCTTGAGCTGGCCGATGTCATCTTCCGTCGTGGAGATGCGAGATTCCGCCTCTGCGATACGGGCCATGGCGTTGCGCAGGTCTTGGCGTATGAGGGCCACATCGACCCTCACTTCACCGATCTTGTTTTCGACAGCGAGTTGGGAGGCACTGATCGCCTGGAGGATGGTGGAGAGATCCCCCTTGGGGGTGCTGGGGGCGTCCAGCGGGCCGGGTCCGGGATCTCGGTCCAATGTGGTAAATTGGTCTATTTTGGTTTGGGTCACTGGACCGGGGGTCTGTGGGGGCGGGTCCTACCCATTGTCGCCAGGGAGGGGGTGGCCGGGTCGACACCAGCAGGGGGACGACAGATCCTCGAGAAAGCGAAGGGCAATCCCGGCACCCAGGCCGTCAATACTCAGGTCCGGGGCCGTGAGCGTCTCGGAGGCCCCCGGGGCGGTAGAGCCACCCAGACCGTCAATGCTCAGGTCCGGGGGCCCGTGTCTACCCCCAGTGCCCCAGGAGCGACAGGACCCGGCGTCACCCAGTTCACCCCAGATCCGGGAGGGGATAGTTCCACAGTGTCAATAGCAAGATACGCCGCTGGGCCCCCACAGCCCCAGGATCCGGTAGCAAGAAGGACGCTGTCTGGTGAACGGGCGGAGGTGGACAGGGAGAGGTAGCAGGGGTCAGGGACCGCAGTAGTAGATAGAAGGGATGCTCTTAGACCCAGTTGGAGAGCGGCTGCCTAAGGGAGAGGGGGGGAGGCCCCCGAAGGTCCGCGACGTGAGCCTCTACGGCGCCACCCGGTGTGGCGGCCGATCGCCGTCCGGCGTCTACCCAGAGAACCGTTGTTTGTAGTGGGGATATCGATCCGGAGGGCTGGGGATCCCACAATGGCACGGCCTCAAGGGGGTTGCCACTTCGCCCCGTGTCTCCCAGCACCAGGAGCAAGGGGGTCGCACAGGGAGGTCAGCCGGTCTGCCAGATGTGTTGTAGGGGGGGTGTGAGGGTCCGCTGTGTCCAGCCCAATCCCGCTTAGACACCTACAGGGGGAGGGCGCGGGGGACCAATAAGAAGGGGGGGGAGCACCCCGGCCCTGCCACCCGATATGGCAGCCGAGCCCCCACTCCCAGGCCCGCTCACCGGTTATCCGGAATCACAGCAGTCCGATCAGGGCCCGCCGCCGCCACCCGACCTGGCGGCCGATGCAGCAGGTCCTCCGGGTCCGGGGCCGTTTCGCAACAGCCGGGGAGACGTCTCAGGTCTCAGGCCTCCCAGGACACCCCGCCGCACGCACCGCAGGCCGCCACCAAGAGTCAGGTTTCAAGGCCCTCGCTCTGTCCCCAAGTCTCGCCGCCACAATCAAGGGAGCAATGTCAGTCCACAGGTCTCCCAGGGCCCCAGGGAGTCACTCCACAACACACCACTGCAGCCGGGGGGGAGCAGGCACGGATCTCCCAGGGGGGCCTCAGAAGTTACTTGGCGGGGCTATCGGCTTGGTCGGGCCCGCTCGCCGCCACCCGATCCGGCGGCCGAGGGCAGCAGGCCCCGTGATGTCAGGGTCGCACCACCGCCAGCCGGGGAGCAGCCACAAGCCACAGGCCTCCCAGGAGCCCCTGCGGAAGGTCGCAGGAGCAGCCCAGCTTCCCGGGTCCAGCGCTCGATCCAACGCGGTGTGCGAGGGCTTCAAAGGAGAGGGGGGGAAGGGGGACACCCAGCCACACCAGCGCCTCTCAGCCGGCACCGGGAGCCGTCACCCGGGCCCCGCGCCCAATCGTACCTCCTTCAGCCCGGGGTCAGCTCCGGAGGCAGCCGCAACTTCCGAGCCTCCTCAGGCCTCCACCCCGCCAGTGAGGCCAGTTGCGGGCGTGAGCAGCCCCGGGCGACGCCCCGAAGGGGGCAGTGGGCACCAGCAGCTCTTCGTCACCGCCGGCCGCTCTGCCACAGCTCCGGGCCCCAGCGCGTGTCGCCGGCACCTCCGCCGTCGGGTGTCGCTGCTCTTGCAGGCACTCTGACTCCTCCGGAGCCAGGTCGTCGCCGGAGGGGAGGGCGGGAGTTCGCCTCAACGGCAGTCCAGAGCGGAGTCTTCACCCGGGTGCCGCCATTTTGGAGACGCGGGCCCGGGAGGGGACGAAGAAGGAACGCGGCTGATGTCGGGGACGGCGGAGGAGCGTCCGCGCCATTGCCCAGGAGTCTCCCAGTCGCCACAGGTCAGGGAGAGGTGGTGAGTACAAAGAATACCGGGCGGATGGCGGCGGATGGCGGAGGGGGGTCAGGAGCACTCCTAGAGTGCGACCGCCATCTTGCCGCGTCAGGCCACGCCCCCAACAGCAGTAGATTTAAAAGCTTTCAAATTGGCCCTGGTTAAGGACGAAGTTTAACCAACTGCATTGCTACATGGCCAGACATATGTACTGTTACCAGACTCGCAAGTGGTGGAAAAAGGCAAGCAACATCGAGCACTCGGGGAGCATCAAGGATAATTGGCAGCCATGGTGTATGATCATTTTTGGCTATTGATGTCAATAGAAAAATAGTACCATGAAACAACTCATTCACATTCAAAGGATTTCCTATACATTATATATTATTTTATCTGCAAAATGTATGCCACTCAGGAGCGATGTGCCACTGTGCAGCGGGGAACAACTCTCATGTGCAGAGTTAATTACCTTGTGCTAAAAACTGCAGAACCCAGAAACTTACCAAATGCAAGGAAGAATATACGACTTTTATGCAGGTAATGTGCCCTGTAATTCAGAGTTTTGTACAAAAGGTGCAGAATTTCAAAGTAGTAAAATGTTATGTTTTATGCACCATTTTGCAGAATATATGTTTAACTTCGGTCAGTTTTTTTTTCTGTCTGCTTATTTGCTAGTATGTTCACCATTTTTAAAATGTGTTAGGTTTCTCATAATGTAGTACACTCTATAAATTGTGTTGGAAGTCTTCGCAGTATATGATATTTTTAGCTAACGGCCTCAATTACGAGCTGTTCATAATTGCATGGTTACCTATTCCATCTGATTAACAAGGAAACCCAGTGGTTTGTTATTTATTAAAGGCCTTCGGCCACAGCTATTATAAGCTTGCCCCCAAAATGAGGCATGACATACTGATATTGTAACATTTTTCATTTGGTAAATTTTGACTTGTATGACCTGTTGAAATCAGTTGGCTTAGTAAGTCGACTGTCTATTTTTTCTGGCACATTCATAATTTGGACACACGTTCATACTAGGTTTGCGCAGGTGTCAACATTTTATTAGGCACTCATAATCGAGGCCTTGGGTCCACATTTACTAAACTTTGATGCAATGCAACTCGGCAGGGGAAGTTGCTGTGCTGCATTGAGTCAAAGGGAGAGAGCAGAAATGCATTTATCTATCAAGATATTGCGCAGTTCTGCTCTCTCATAGCGCCGGCGCACTTCTGGCTATCTAACACAAATGCAGGCACCCTTGCGCCATGACGCAAGGGTGCCTACATTGTGGTTAGAATAGCTTTTGTGCAGGAAGGTATACCTATCCCTAAAGGCTTATTCCTCTTGGCATACTTTAATTTGTGGGGTATCTCTAAAGTATGTAGCAGTATTAATTCTTCTACCTTTATTTAAGGTGTTTAGCATTCTTTTGAGTTTGGGGTATTGTTTTAAGTATTTCACATATTCTTAGGAATGTGCTGGGTTAGGAAAGTGTGTGGTGTTGTCTATGTCTTAAGGATGTATGTCATTTATACGTGTGGCACACATCGACGCAAGTACCTTCTTCAGATTGTGAAGCCACCTCTGAACTGTGTCACTTTCTTACAACGGTGGTCCTTTTAACCACCTTTTCGCAGTTTATGGGAGACCTGGACCTGACGAATAATAACTCGAAATCATACATTATGCAAGTAGGGACTCGGCCCAGCAGACCATACATCTTTAAGGTAGGGATTCCTGATCCCTAAGTCGAGTGTATTCTCCTACTTGGAGGTACTCCTGGACGACAAAATGAATTGGGGGCCCTAACTCACATGCAAGAGAAATAACCTCAACAGGGAGACTGCAGCAATTTTTTATTTCACCACGAGACTGGGGAAAAGACCTGTGGGGGCCCTTCTTGAGCTTTATAGGGCTAAGTGTATCTCAAAGACCCTCTATGGCAGTGAAATTTGGGGATATGCTGATACTAACGATATCCAAATCGCGGAAAATAAATTCCTGAGACATCTGTTATCATTTCCCCAGGGTATCCCCTCTTTCACTGCCCATGAGGAGCTAGGTATGCCCTACATCACTGATTTGATAGCCTTTCGCCCGGTGCCTCTATGGCTGAAAATCTGGGTCGGGGAGGGGACCTCGCTAAATAAACCATCCTTAAAGACTGTCTGGCTCTTGATCATGCATCCAGGGTACCATGGCTCAATTACATAGAAAAGAGCCTCATGAGCCTGGAAACAGGATATCTGTTTTCAAACCCCGATTCAACACGCAAGGAAGATTTAGCCCTTATTAAGACGGCGTTTATCACATGCCAGATGATGGTAAGGAAGGAGAGGGAGCTTGTGAAGCCCAGCGTACGTCACTTCATCATGTTAAGGACAACTGTGACTGCGGAGCCGTTACTGCTTGGGTTCACAAACTCATATGACTGCTTCTCCCTGACCAGGTTCCGGTTTGATCTTTTATCTTCTCCTCGCCCATCCCAGGGGCCTGAATAAAGAGCAATATCTACCGTTCTGCGGCTGCGATGGTACATCTCTGCAGGACATGGTTCATTTCATGATGTTTTGCCCATTTTGTGATACTCCCAGGAAATCCTTCTTAATCCCCATTCTGAAACAGGCCAATTTTAGACAAGTACGGCCCTTTTATATTTCTCAGATGTTGACCGGTAACATCGTCTTTTATGTGTTAAATTTTTTTAAATCTGCTATCAGGCTTAGGGCAAGTTGTGACTAACTCACTTGATTTTAATTGTTATCTCCGGTTTCATGCACCTTACTATGCCCCAATAAGCCTGTTCATCTCATTTTATAGCCTGATGAAGTGTAACGGTTTTATTGTACTATTCATAGCGTCTTCCTTAGTAGGTGTTAATTTTGTCTTAGGTGACCGGTTATCTAGATACAGTAAGTGCATATAAAATGAATTGTCTATGAGATACGTATACTGGGTATGTTCCCGTCGGGACTGTACATATTGTATCATATTTTATTGTGATTTTACATTGTGCTTTTATGGTTTTATCACATGAAACCGAATAAAGATATTTGATTGATTGATTGATACAATGGTGGTCTTTCTCAAAGTATAAGTCATAAGTAATAAGATAAAAAATGTCATTAATAGTAACTGGCACATAATAAATGATGATGAAGCTGTGAAATTAGAAAAACCTCTGTTTGCCTTTAAAAAGAATAGAAATTTAAAACAAGAACTGGTGCACACATACAGAGAGGAATTCAAATGCTCCCAACGCACCTTATCCATGACGCCTGCCTTGGGTAATGTCAGTTGTGGCAATTGCAATATATGTTCCCAGTGCATTGTATCCAATGAATTGAGTCATAATGGGTTCTCTGTTAAATCAAGAGATCTATGCAATTGCCGTAGCAAAAATGTAGTGTACTTTCTCCGGTGTCCCTGTGGCGAAGCGTATGTAGGAGAGACGGGCAGAGAATTCCGGAAAAGATTACAAGAACATCGATCTGCTATCCGAACTGCTAAACCTAGTGCCCCTTTAGTGGCCCATTACGCTGAAAAAGGTCATAATGACAGTGAGATTTCTTGGTTCATCTTGGAGAAAATAACAGGAGATAAACGTGGTGGTAATATAGAACAAAAACGTAGGAGGAGAGAACAGTGGTATATTTCCTGTCTGAACACTGCTAGGAATGGCCTTAATTCAAAAGAAGAATGGGACAGATTATTAGGATCCATCTAGATAACCAATATAATAAGAAAAAATCTTGTTAAAGTGTTACCGTCCTTTACAGTGATATTATCGAACATTCTTTTTTACAATAAGGTCAGTGTTCATACATTCCATACTGATGATGTCGCTGTAAATGATGCATTATACATCATTCTTTCTAGAGATAGAGAGACCATTGAGAATATTTTCACAAAGAGAGGTGAAATATATATGTGTATGTAATAATTAAAAAGGTGTGATAAATTTTATTTTAAAAAATTCCCCAAGTTAATACATGTGGAACTTGATACAGATGTCTCTCCCGCACCATTTCAGTTTTTGGGCTAAACTGATTCACTGATTCTCTGGTTCCTTGGGAGATACTGAATAACGGAAGTTTTTCTACCCCGCAATTTTGATGTTTATTAGAAACTTTCGGTATACAATTTGGCATTTTATATTTATCACTTTGTTTTCAATTAGTCTTATCGAAGATTTTTAGGGTCTTCAAATGACATAAAATGTATCAGATATGGATTGTGGCAAAGTTGCCCATTACAATATGTCTGCCACTAGACTTTTCCATCTGTCTAATAGGAATAGTCCTTTTTCTCTGTTTAAGATGAATGACGTAACACGTAATGGCCACGCTTGTATGGTACGCGTATCCTCGTTAAGTTTGGGGTATATAAAAGGACCCTCGACTTTACGATGGTTGTTTTTTGACGACGGAGGTTTCCTTACCCCGCAGAGAAATAGATTCTTTTACATGGTAGGTCCTTGTACGTTGGGGCTTAAACAGTATGTAGTTAGGCGTTTCCAATGCGCTGTACCGTACTTGAAAAGTTTAAGGGGTAAATTGGTGGGTGCAGCATGTTAGAAGTTTAGTATATCTAGATGCGTCCTTTAGTTCAAGTTTCAGCAATACTGTTAACATACAATATTTATTTATTTAAGCATTGTATTTGATCCTGGTATTAACTACCGGGTCCTCAAAATAATATGCGTTTGATAATTAGAGCAGCAATTAGAATATCGATGTACCATCAATAGAATGTACTCTTGATATGGACGTTTTTGATGTGATTAGGTTACGGCCGCAGTTAAAAAATTCAACGAGAGAATCGTTTGGTAAAATGCTAGGCGGCTTTGAGTCTAAATTTCAAGTAATAAAATCCTTTTATATACTTGGTATTGGAAAATTTAGGAATTACTCTCGACCCTGGTATCAATAACTGGGTACTCAGACTAATATGTCGCTGATAATAAGGGTAAACATTAGAAAATTCACGCACTAAAAATGGAATGTATAATTTTTTCAGCACTGAAGTCCACATGGTGACTAGTCCTTGATGTTTTATTCGATCGATATAAACTAAAATGTTGATGCTCGGATTTTGAAATGTGAGGAGGCTTCCCAATTTCTAAGGTAAATAGGTAGGAACCATACCAATAAGTAATTCTAAACCGAGAGATAGAAGATCTCTGTTAATGCACTATTTTTCTATTTCTCTATTTTCAATATCTATTAGGGGCATCTTTTTATACCTCATCATATGGGCAATTTCTCTTGCTGACATTACGACAGGATATATACAGGTAGAATAACTATAAATATCTGGTAAAACACTATTGATTAAGCTCAAATGCATAACTAATGGAGAGTTTTTGCTATTGTTTAGGCATAAATAGAAGCCTTGGTGGTACAGAAGGCTTGGAATCGTCTGACTTTGTATCCTACACGACCCTAGGTATGAAATATGCCAGTAAATAGATGAGTATGATTCTTTTGCATGAATGTGTTTTTAGAGTTAAATGAATAAATGATGTTGTAAGATGAATTGTTGATTAAGGTATGAGAATCATGGGGTATTGTGATGTTGACTCCAGTCTTGTGTATAGATTATAATGTTATTATGTTTATATTTAGATCAATATCCGGGGGAAATATTGTTTGTCCTGAAGAAGGTGGTGTTTAATGATAATACCCGCCGAAACGCGTCAACGCACTACATTGGGGTCACCAGGAATAATTAAGAAACAACAGTATCAACTTTATCCATGGTTGACCTTATGTGACAAGATAACACCGTCTTATCTATGATCTTGTCCCCCTTGTCCCCCCTTATTTTCTTCCAGTATTTTCTTTCTTACTTTCTTCCTCTTTTATTTTACTTTTTGGATAATTGTCTAATGTGTTTTATGGGTTTTTATTGAAATTTTTTGTATTAAATGTGTTTTTTAACTTGTGTATAAGAATCATATTCTGTTGGTGATTTAGTGTATTTTTATACATGAAAAGAATTATATGCTGCTGATTGCTATTTGCACATGTAGAGAATTTTTATATAATGGTCTATACTTACACTGTATTGAATTTTTTTTATCTGAATAAATTTGCATTTGTGATAACTGTCACAGTTGAGAGTAGCTTTTTAGTCTTCATCCATTTTTAATATTGGGTTTCAGGATCCGGTCCCCTTGATTCTCTATCTGATCACTGAATGTGTCTGTTTAAGGTGTGGATGATTGTATGCTATTCTTCCCATAGGAGTATTCTTTTTGACATTGTCAGTTTGGTGCCTCACTCCTCTGGGATTTAGAGGCCCCTCTCTCTTTATTTTACATATACTTTTACACTTTCTCAAAGTATGCTCAAAGCAGCCTCTTTTGGTGTGCATTTTTATAAAGTGTAAACAGATGGCTGCCAAATTAAGGTAAATCCAAATGTATTGCTCGTCGATTCGTACTCCCAATTAGAATACAGTTGTAGAAAGTCTCATATTTGACACAAAATTGGAAAAAGCATTTATTGTTGAAAATGTATTTCTCAAGCTACAAGTGCCCAAGTGCAAAATATGGCAGTGCGTGATGGTAACCACCAAGGTGCCAACTTTTCTTCCATCTCTGCGGTCTTTCTCAAGGCCACAACCCACAAACATTGGCTCATTTGTAACCAATATAGCCTAAATGATAACAGATGACAGCAAATTAAAAGCAAGCGATAGTGTAAATGCATGTATCCATAGTAATGCATTCTAGGAAATAGAATGCTTTGAGGCAGATATTCACAATTCTTTCACAGTACATAAATTAGTTAGTGACTTTATGAATCAAAGCGTATACGTGATCCATAAAGGCATATACCATATTATGTGACTATAATTATATTGGTCAGGTTTAAGACAGCCTAAATATATGGATGCTACAAACAGCATTACAATCAAAATCAACTCATTACTTAAATTCAACCTGTTACCTTAGTTTAAGTTTTTTACCCAATCCATTTTACAAAGTGTGTGGCAACATTTATAGTGAGACATTCATTGTAGTGTGAAAAGTCCTGTGAATTTTTGTGCGAGTAATATTTTCAAATATGTGGATCTCTTTAAATCATTTAAAATCTTTTAAAATATGTGTCTTTCTTTAAAACGTTTTGTATTATTTAAAGGGTGAACGTCGTTGAACAATTTGGTATGCTTTGATACCTGTGAGATTTTTAAAGTGGGAAATAGTCTACTGAGATTTACGTTTATTTGAAATGTATGTCATTCTTTAAACCGGTATTCATTCTTAAGTGATAAATTCTCTCTTTCAATATTTTCTAAAGGGTTCCTTCTTTAAAATTGCGTTTTTTTTTTAAAACGTGCATGACATTATTTGAGGTGTTAGTATATAAAGTAAAGGACTTTTCCAGTGAGTGAAATTGTGTGAAGTTTTTGCTATTTTTTTATGGGTAGTTTACTGTTTGATAGCCGTTAAAATGCTTGGCAGTCTTTACAGGCGTCTGTAAAAGCAACGGACAATAAAAAGAGGAGAGCTGTAAGGAATAAAGTAATCAACTACAAGCAAAGATTTCAACTTGTTGAGATACAGGGAAAGAGAGGCTGGCAGGTCTTATATTCTAGATATATGTAGTTACTTGGCCTCAGAAGGGACGTGGCCTAGTAGTTTGGGTTGGAGTTTTTCGTTTCGTTCACTGCTGGGACAGATGTCTCCAGGGTAGTTAACAGGAGTTCTGAATGGGACAAACGTTTCCATGCATCACGTTTTTTGCTAAATTGGTTCTTATATTCCCAGCAGGAAGTGAGAATGTCTGGTAAGCACTAGCTATAATCTGGGGATGCCATAGAGTCAGTGAATACACAACTGTTAGTATGGAAGTGGCCCTCTTGGTTTTGGAAATTAATTGCCCTGGAAACTGACCTTTTCTGTAAGTAGTAGGCTCACTAAGTAGTTGAGGAATCTTGACAGCAGAAGTAGTTGGACAGAAGTCCAGCAAACTGGCCTATACCTTCGTATACATAACCACTCTAAAGCATACAATGCATAGATACCTTTGAAAGACCACCGGTGTCTCCGAAGGCCAGGAGAAATGCCATACAGCACACCTTCTAATGCTCTACCTTGCAGCTTTAGGTTTTAGAAAGTCTAACTTCCCACCAAAAGGAATGGAAAAGCTTGAGAAAGCAGGTAAGCAAGATAGGAACAAGTGCTAATGAAAACAGCAAAGAAAAGGGAAACAATTCATATCTGATTTGCACAAGCATTTAGAAAACTCAGCACCTTTCTATTCAACCAAAAGCAAACGATGTCTCTGACAAACCCAAGTACCACAGTTTTCCGCCCCTTTATGTTTGCAGTAGTCATAAAAACACCTGGAACCTGGAAAGGGTGTGGGTGCGATATGCCTCATTCGTGATATAGGAAAACAGATGGAATCTGTCACATTAAAGGAAGCAAAAGTAACACAGTATCCCAGTTTTCTATAAGAGTGATCTGAAATAGTTTGAAAAACAAAAACTCAGCTTTGTCAGAAGCAATAATAAATGCAAACACTGACTATATTACAAGACGTCGAGAGGGAGAATTTTAGGTTTTTCCTTAACAACTTCACAAAGATGTTTTTAAAACTTTGCAATGTTTGCAAATATCATAAAGTTTGCATCATTTTAAAAAATAAGCAAAGAGTCGGAAAACCTTCTCCTAAATATAAGTAAATAGAAGAAAAGGTCTGCAAACACTCACTAGTATTTGATCTTGTTATTTTATTTTATTTATTCTATTGATTTTGTGTTTATTTTTTCTATTCTACTCTGCAAAACCCGCTTTTAAATTTGTTTCTATTTTATTTCATTTATTGTGTTTATTTTGTGTTTCTTTTACTTCAGTTTGTAAAAATTCTCATGCAAAAGTGTTTTCTTACGTTGTAACATTCTCCCACAAGCAAAATTGGGCGACTGTGGTAACCTAAGCGAGCTTCATAAATTGAAAGAATGGTGAGATTCCCTAGCTTTGAGGGTAAAGTTTAAACCGGCTCATTCTTTATTCTGGGGGTGTCAAAGATGATCCGAAATAGTCTGTTTTGGAAAAAAGGAACCAGCTGCTGTTACCAAAACGTCATTGAACAATTCAATGAGACAAAAAATTTGAATAAGTGGCATAATAATATTTTAATACTTAAAATAAAAACCTGTCAATTTGATTACTTAGTGTTTGAAAAACAATGCCTTTACTGCTCTCATTTGTGCATATGCTAGAGCTCTCGGTTCGTTTGTGAGAAATACCCAGACACAGAGGCGTTTGTTGATCTTTGAAAGTGGTGGGACATAATACTTGAACTTGACCCGAACTCCAGTGAGCAACCACGCCCAAATTCTTCTTAGAAGGTAGTGAGGATAGAGTACTTCCCGATCAAATAAAAAAGGGGCTCAAATAGAATATAGTCACATAAAGATGCTTAAAATCTCTAAAAGCCCCCCCCCCTTTGTCAATACTTACCTCTATTGCAGTAGATCCAGGATTTTGTCATCTGTGCCTCCCATATGTCCTGGACCCCCTTACGCCAATAATTGCATACTTTATGTCAGTGTCAGAACGTTACCATTGATGCCTTCCACGTAGCATGGGTGATCGCTAAGTCAATAATGACTAGTTTGGTAGGGCCAGTATTTTGTCTAGGCTGCCTGTCCCCCTGCCCCTCCATATGATATAGGTGTCCT
The DNA here is from genome assembly GCA_963921515.1 of Calotriton arnoldi. Lineage (NCBI taxonomy): Eukaryota > Metazoa > Chordata > Amphibia > Caudata > Salamandridae > Calotriton > Calotriton arnoldi. The sequence goes on along the minus strand of CAWUFW010006814.1, from coordinate 49,600 downwards.
CATGAATTCCAACAGTTACCTCCAGTATGCCAGCTTTTGTTATGCCAAGAATTACCTCCAATGTGACAGCAGTGGCATTTTGCCATAGATGGCTTATATTTCAGGAATTACCCCAATATTCCAGGTCCTGCATTTTGCTAAATGTGTCCTATATGCCATTAATACCTTCTCATGTGTCAGTGTCAGCATTTTGCCACAGGTGCCCCTTCCACCACGATTTACCATCAATATGGGTTTACCATCAGAATATGGACAACAGAATATTGTGTGGTCAAAATAACTGCGCTAAAATCTTGATGACCAAATATAGTAAAGGTAAGTTTGTGAGAGGGGGGCTGGGACAAGCTCGAGAAAACACTTACTGCTGAAATCCTGCAGTGCTGCTCCAACTCTGGTCGGTCATTTCTGTAGGATCCTAGAAAGAGAAAGGGAACAGAATCAGAGATTGTTACAAAGAAAAGAAGGACAAGAAAAGGAAGAAACGGAGTGTAGACAGAATGGGCCATCATAAGTTAACAAGCATTGGCATGGCCAATACGTCTCTTCTTTGGGACCTTATAAGTGTTTAGCCATGCAGCACATTATCCTGGGTGCTGTGCCTCCAGGGATTGAAGAGATGTACAATTTCCGAGAACAAAGAAAAGCTCCCTTTTCAATAGAATTTTGTCAGGATTGCATCTATATGCACATATCTGTTATGACGAGCATGGATTATAATCAATTTTGTCCCTCGTCACTCCCGATTGGATGGGGCTAGATGTGTAGTACCACTACGTTCCCTCAAGCCTAAACCAAAATAGCATTAATGGGTGAACACAAAGCAACAGACTAACAACTGTATATATCAAATATCAAAGAAATGCACAGTGATAAGTTTCATAAAAAGCCACTATTATTTGTTAAAAAGACAATGGGGCCGATTCCGATCTGGGTCGGAAAACTCTCCGACCGAGCCGGATCCGGAGAGATTTCCGACCGAGCCGGACTCCCGCAGTCCGACCGAGCGAGTACGATGCGCACGCATGCTGCCGGACTCGAGTCGGTCGGACTCCCATTGAAGTCAATGGGAGCCGGTCGTACAACGCGTACGTGGGCTCCCATTGAATCAATGGGTACGTCTTGGACAAGGGCGCCCCCTACAGTGGGTGCGCGTCGGTGTAACACGCACCGTACATGCATGTGTAGGGGGGACCCATGGGTCCCCCCTGTGTGCGACTCGTGTGGCTACGGGTGAAGGGGGGTCCGACACGGACCCCCGAAGTACGGCTCCGACAGTTTTCATGAGCCGGACGGTACGAGTCGGTCGGACTGTTCGAGGCGCGCATCGTACTGGCTCGGTCGGGTAACGTCTCCATTGCGTGGTGCGGCTCGTGTCCATGCGAGTCGGTCGGAGCGATCGGAGCGGTTCGGACCCGGGAACGAGACGGTCGGAAACAACGCGTACGATCGCATCGTACTCGCTGGGACGGACAGCTGTACGAGTCGGTCGGAGAAAAGGCGCTCGGCTCGTATTTTTCCCGGCCGGATCCCGTTCGGAGAGCTTCCGGCCGAGATCGGAATCGGCCCCTGTGTCTTTTATATGTTTTATTCTTTCAACAACTAGTACATGAGACAAGTGTACTAGTTGTTGATGCTATTTTGGTTTAGGCTTGAGGGAACATAGCGGTACTACACATCTAGCCCCATCCAATCGGGAGTGACGAGGGACAAAATTTATTATAATCCATGCTCGTCATAATAGATATGCGCATATAGATGCAATCCTGACAAAATTCTATTGAAAAGGGAGCTTTTCTTTGTTCTCGGTTTCCATACCCTGTCCCTTTTCTTGACATAGGGTAACTCTCTTTAGATTGTTGGAGATGTACAATTTCTACACACTGGGTCGTGCAGTGTAATTCAGGAATACATGCTTGCCTCAGGAAACATTTATGGGCACATTCCAAGGCTTTTTAATGCACAGACAGAAAGACAAGTGCCTTGATGCAATTCGACAGCACTATAATATTCTGTGCGCGGATACTAGTGTATTGAACAGTCTATGAAAAAAACAGTGAAGTACTTTCCAATGGCAGAGACATCACATTCCTCCTCTCCCAGGCCTCTATTCACCAGACACCCTTCTCCAGAGTTTTCTATTCAAAACACTGCTCGCACCATCCTTTTACCAGCAAGCCCGGGACCACCCTCTGTCCAAGCCCCCTGGCTATAGGAGCACTGGACATAGCAATAACAAAATGCTCATATTTATCAGGTAGAGGTGAAATAATGAATAAACAGGGACAGCGTCTGCATCACTTAATCTCCGCGCACCTAAAAACAAAAAAATTAACCTGACCTTGTGTAATGCAACTGGCGCTTTTATAAAGTGCTCCAATACCTTCAGGTCAGTCGAGTTTGCGCTCTATAAAAATGCCCCCAAAAATTAATTTGACATTGTGTAATGTAATTAGTGCTCATGTAAAGCACTCCAACACCTTCGGGTCGCACGAGTTCACATTATATAATAAAAAATGGCTCACAGTCCCTGTGGAGCTGCGTGACTGTGCATTGAAATTAGAGCTCTGAGAGGAGGAGTACGACAGGAAGAGACAGCGGGGAGGGCATGCAGCAACATGGGAGGAGGTGGGATTGACGAATGCTGCTCCCAATTGTCAGGTAGAGGGGAAATAATTAGTAAACTGGGGCGACGTCAGCATCACTTGATCTCTGCGCACCTAAAAACAAAAAAATTAACTGGACCTTGTGTAATGTTACTGTTGCTTTTCTAAAGTGCTTCAATATCTTTGGGAAAGTTGAGTTCGCACTCTATAAAAATGCCCCCAAAAATTAATCTCATATTGTGTAATGTAACTAGACCTCATGTACAGCGCTCCAACACCTTCGGGTCGCTCCAGTTCACATTATATAAACAAGCATCAGAGAATAGGTGACGGGAGTTGCCCAACCCTTGCCCTTAACTGTGCTTCAAGGTTGAGCTGCTAAAGGTCGGTGACCGAGTCTTGCTAAAGCAGCAAGCAGCGAAGCGGCAGTGGTTTGGGGGAAATCCTCACACTTTGAAATCAGAGAAAATTAAAGAGGAGATTTCAAAACAGCGTCTGAAGCGTCTGACATTTCATCTCGTATTTGAACGGGACGGGGAGATTAAGTGACGGGCGCCAAAGCTGAACCCCCAACCACTGGTAAACAGTGACACGAGCAGGATTCAAAGAAAAAAATAGCCCCCCAAATGAACACATGAACACAGAAGTGTAATGTTAACAGTAATTGGGAAGTGCTCTGTGGGAGGAAACCAAACACTAAAAGAAGGGTCAAAGATGAAGGGTTAACCACTACTAAGCAAACATTTTTGAATGACAATTGAAGGGATGGATAAAAAGGCAATGCATGGGCTGTAAGCCCACAGAGTGAATACAGCGTGTCTTGAAGAGACAGCACATGTGTTGCCTAGGCTTGACCTAAAAAGGACTCTACTTTTGGGCAGGGGGAAAGAGAGGAGGAGGAGAAAGATGCTGAGAGATGAGACCAGGAAGGCAAGCATATACAAGAAAAAGAAGACTCACCACTTTGGACCCTGTCAAGAGACCGAGAAGCTGCTATCAATGAAGACCAGTAAGGGGCCAAAGGAGCAGACCTTTGACCACCGGAAGGCAGCATGGAAGGCGACACCAACATCAGCAGGGAGGAAGCATCCAACGAGGAAGCTTGGACAGAGCAGTGGTGGACTCCACAGGTGATCACGAGTGTGCCCGCCACAGCCCAGGAGGGTTGTGGCTAGCAGGGTGAGTCCTGAGAGTAGGGGAAGGGAGGAAGACACAGTGGTGTTTAAAAGGGGATTATGGGTTTTACATTTGCTTGTTCTTTTTTAATTATTTGCAGTCATTGAGGTAATAAAGTAACATGTTCTATGCGGTAATTAAAATTTTGGGAAGTTGTGTGAAATCTACAAATACCTACACCCCGGCGCAGGTGTTAACATAAATACAGGGTAGGTAATAAGAATTCTTACCAATATGAAATAGAGGAAAAGGGCCTCTATTCCATTTGTGCTCACAGCAAGGGGGAGGTGAAGTCAAGGAAATTTGAGTGCATATGAGTAGTGAGCTAAATATTGGTGTTGAAACCCGAAGTAGAATTTGTGATAAGGCTCCTGCCAAAGAGTGGAACAAAAGCTCAGCTAGAAATATAGAGCCTGAAACTAGTTTAGAATTTATCATGGTATTTTTCTTTTTCACCCATACCCAGTGTTTTCATGACTCTTTCTCCGAGTGAATCAATGGCTGGACCATCACATCTTCTGAAAGAGAAAAAAAAGATTCCTGGTTATTTCCTGAGAGGAAATGAGGAAGAGTCTTCCCTTACAATTTTTTAACCCTGTACTGGAGAGAATGGTTGTTATTCTTTGGTAATGGTTATAAAAGAAATAAATCACCATTGCTAAATGCATCAAAACTAAGCTTCCTAGGCCTTATTCTTACCCACTCCTTCACAAAGTTTAAATAGGTAAGCATAGGTTTACTACATGTATCACCACCTCTACGTACCATGAAGATATGCATATCTTCAAGGTGCATAGAGGTGAATTTAAAAATAATAAATCTGTACTTACCTTAATGCACAAATCTTGTCTTTATTTTGGTCCTCAATATATTTCCCACAATATTTTGGTCCCACAATATTTTTCTCCTCAATACTCTGTCACACAACATCAATATACCAGCACCAGAACTTTGCCATAGGTGCCCCATATTGCAAGAATTACCTCTATATTCCAGTGGACGTATTTTTCATTGGGTGGCCCCATAAGCCAATCATTACCTACAGTATGCTATGGCTTGCAGTAGACTTGCAAGCGTAACACACTTTCAGGCATTCTCACTCACTCACTCATTCTCACTTACTTATACACTCACACACATTATCAATCCCTCACACTCCCTCACTGTCATTCCCTTAACATGCACTTGGATTCTACCACACTCTTTCTCAATCATTAATTCTCACTCAGTCTCACTCATTGGGTTGATGGTTGACTGGGGTGTGAGCCCTGGTCAAGCAGCAACCACAATCCGTGTCAGGGTAAGGCACAAACAAACCCAAGCTAACCAGTAGCGGCTCCTGCAGGGAGTGCCGCCGGGCGGTGATGCGGGGATGGTGAGGGGCAGGGTGGGGGGTAGTAAAATCCGGAATACTGCCAAAAGGAGGTAAGTAAACATTTAAATAAATAAAACGAATTTCCTTGCGATCGCTGCATCGTCAAATGCTATGCAGCACGCGCAACGAAATTCGTTTTATTTATTTGAATGTTTACTTACCTCCTGTGGGCCGTATTCCGGATTTTACTATCCCCCACCCTGCCCCTCCCCCGCCCCGCGTCACCGCCCGGCAGCACTCCCTGCAGGAGTCGCTACTGAAACTAACCTGTGCTTAACCCCCTGGTAGTTTGGCACAGAGCACTCAGGCTTAACATAGAGGCAATGTGTAAAGTATTTATGCAACACTTTAAACAGTAATACAGAGAAACCACTACAAAAAAGGGTCCCACACCAAGTCAGAAAAATAGAATAAAATGTATTCAGTAAAAAACTGTGCATATCTGGTCACACCAGATCAGGACAGAGGACCTGATTACGAGTTTGGCGGATGGGACATCCCGTCCACTATATCACGAGTTCCATTGGATATAATGGAATAGCAATTTGGAGGGCTGAATATACGTCACGTTTGTGACATAGTAACCCTGTCCACCAAACTCGTAATCAAACCCAAGGTCACGAGTTCAGGCCAACCATGATGGAGCACAGACCGGCTATTGGGTACGCATTGGTGGAGTTTGCAGAGTTCCGCTTAGTGGAACTCCGTGAAGTGACCAAAAACTCTGCCACACTACGTGGAGTTTCGCAAGCGGTGGAGTACATTTGGTCACGCCATTTGTCTTGATTTTCAGCGCCTGCTGTTTGTCCTGCACTCATAAAACCAGCACAAATGGCACTATGCACAGCGCAAGAGGGCACTGCTTCTTTTCTTCTACTCAAGTAGATTTTCTACTCGAGCTGCAGCTCTCTCAACGTGAGGGGAATGTTTCTCAATGCGAGCGGTCGTGACCATCTGTGACCTCCCGCGTTGAGAAATGCGACCACCCCCGTTGAGAAATCTCACCGGGAGGTGGATTTTCCTCTCTCACGCTCACCAACTTGACATGGGCGAGCGTGAGCTAGGAAAAAACTCTGCTCTGCGGAGTATTTCAGAACTCTGCATGCTCCGCGTAGTGCGGAATGCATAGAACTCCACAAACCCCGTGAACGGAGCAGGGTTCAAGACTGTCTTCTGAAGAAAGTGAGACCCTTCCTAACAGAAGCCGAATTCAAATTAACAGTGTATGCCCTGTGCTTCAGCCACCTGGATGAAAATAATGTGTTGCTCAGCTGCCACCTCGACACCTCATTGTCACCTCTAGTCTATATGCTGCATCAGATCTCATCAAGGGCTTGAAGAAATTCAACTACATCACTCAATTACTGAAAGAACTATGTTGGCTCCTCCGGCCCCACATCATCTTTAAGATTAGCTGTATCACCTATCAGGCCAGCACCATACCAAGTTCCAGGATATTATCAGACTGGAAATGAAGAAATGTAAGAAGGAAATGACAAGAAGGCAGGTTTCCTACATCTTTGCACCCAGCATGTAGATCAGCAGAACTGGTCCTTCGCTCCTTCAGATAGAAATTGAAGACACATCTCAACCAAAAGAACTATCACCCTACACAATAGGAATTTATCTTTTGCCTGCCTCTTGTAAATGATCCTATAGTGTATCCCTGAATCTACCCACGGTATAGATCTTTGCTGCTTCCCAGCTTAGTTTGCGATGTAGAGAGATCATTATGTATATACATGCATATAGTCAGTTCATAAGAATCTTCTGTATCTTTCCCTTAGAATACATTGTAGATAACTCTTCCCTTAGAATGCATTCTAGATAAATCAAATGCTCCATAATGTCTACAACGTGGTATGCAGATTGTTCCAAAGATGAATTGTGACAAAGGTAAGAATGAATGAATGAATGAATGAATGAATGAATGACTGGACTTGTAAAGTGCCGGAATCACCCCCGTAGGGGTATCTCCGCGATATGGCAGCAGAAATGCCTGGCTAGTAAGATGAGCTACTAAAGAGTTCTGTTTTCAGGAGTTTCCTGAAGTGAAGAAGATCCAAGAACTTGCGTAGATGTACAGGTAGCAAGTTCCAATGCCGTGGGGCTAGGTAAGAAAAAGTTTTGCCCCCAGCGTGGAGTTTGCTGTACTGGGGAATGACAAGAAGAGCTTCCTCTCCTGACCGAAGAGATCTGCCTTGTTAATAGTGAATATGTTTGTCCGCAAGATAGCTTGGACCGCTGTCATTAAGTGCTTTATGGACAAGACAGCAGATTTTGAACTTAATTCTTTTGCGAATGGGAATCCAATGAAGACGTTTCAGCAAAGGGAGGAAGGCTGTTTTAGGGGGCATATTAAGGGCCAGAAGCGCTGCCCTGTTCTAAACTACTTGCAACATTTCAGCAAGGCTTCGTTTGTCGCTGCTAGAAGGGCATTACAATAGTCGAGGCGACTAATTGCCAAGACTTGAATCAGGGTCTTACGTACCGATAGAGGGAGGAGATGGAACACTCTCCGTAGAAGACTCAGCGTGTAAAAACAAGTGCCTGAGGTAGCTGCTACTTGATCGCTCATAGTTAGAGAGTGGTCCAAACAAACACCCACGTTTTTTGCCATCATTTTAGGGGTAGGGGCTAGGCCCAACTCTAGGGGCTACCAATCTGAGGACCACATGGTTTGGAAGCTGCCGAATAATAAGATTTCTGTTTTATCGGCATTAAGCTGGAGGAAGTTTTCCGTCATCCAGTCAGAAATTGCTTGCATACCATCAGCAAAAAGAGTTTTAATCGAGGCCGGACTCTTATCGAATGAAAAAAGAAGTTGGGTATCATCCACATAAGAAAAGGGAGTAAACCCATGGTCTCTGATGATTTTTGCAAGCAGGGCCACATACACAATCGAACAGGATGGGCTAAGACAAGAGCTCTGTGGTACCCCCTTCGTGAGAGGCCTAATACGAGAGCGGAAGGGACCCAAGTTAACTGTTTGGGTACGCTGCTCTAAAAAGCTTGAAAGCCATTATAGAGCGAGCCCCTGAGTTCCAATCTCATACAGTCTTTGAAGTAGCTTTTGGTGAGACACTGTATCAAAAGCTGCGTACAAGTCCAGCAGCACTAACAACACCGCCTTGTTGTTGTCCAGGGAAAGTTTAATGAGAGAATCCCTAACGTAGCATGGCAGAAAAAATGGAGGACATCCAGTGGCGTATTCCATTACAAGCCCCATGCCTTCAAAGAGTGGATTCTTTGGGGTGCTCACGACTTGCATCGCTAGAGGCACTGTCTCTGCGAGCATTGAATGGCCGCTTCGCAGGGGACCAACCAATGCGCACTACACATTACGGTCCAAGAAGGTCGGCAGTATTGGATTACACTTTTATTTCTGTCTCTCTCTTTAATAGTATTTTAACTTACTCGATCCAGCTGCGCTGTGAAAGTGACCATATGCCTCAGGTTCGGGTTCTTAGTTCCACAACCAACAGAAACCCATCTCTGTCAGCGATGGGGAAAATTGACCATCATACATGGAGACGGATCAAATGGAGTTCGGAAATCTCCACAAAATACGATGACTGGAAAACAGCATTAAGTGAAGTAAGGTGGCCACTAACAGATACTGTCAGCGTTTGGGAAAAGTTAACACAAACACTAATCAACGCTATGGCCCCCAATAAACCAGGGCCCGTCCCCTTAAAAATGACGGCCTCAAATCCCTGGTACACAAAGAAGCTGAGGTTGTTAAAAAGTACACTGAATAAGAAGTGCCGTGCTCTCAAAATCCAAGCAAACCCAAAATTAACCAGCGAGGTCAATTCTTTGCACGCTGAGTATAAAAAACAGATCTGGCAAGCCAAACGTGATCATGAGGGAAAACATCAAACTGAACTGTTCATGGCATGTAGGCGCAGAAACAGCGACTCACCACTTACCGCCTCAAATGGAAATAACGTCACAGCAGAAAAATGGATAGAGCATGTTTCTATGCTTTACAAAGCATCTCCCATAAATTCCACCGAGGGACTAGTCTTAACCGATTACAATTTGGCACAAATACCGCCATCATCAACTGCGGCTAGCTGCCATCAATATGCATTAACTTTTACTGCATGCAGAATTGCAACGCTAATTCGAAAGAGTAGGGGAGATGGTGCTCCAGGCCCGAATGGCATCCCGGCATCAATTTATAAACATGACATTGAATTTTGGTCTGGGATACTGCAAAAGTTATTCAAGAATTGCATAGAGCGGCACACATTGCCCTCGTCTTGGCAAGGCGCGATTCTCCACCCCATACACAAAAAAGGCCCTATCTCTCTTCCAGACAGCTATAGACACATTGCATTACTGGACATTGAGGCAAAGTATTTTGCCTCACTACTACTTGAGGATTTACAAGACTGGGCAAAGTCAAATAAATTGCTTTGCCCCAATCAAACTGGGTTTAGAACAGCTGCGGGCACCACCGACGATCTGGTAGCCATTAAGATGCTTGTGACCCAACAAATTCAGGAAAAGGAAGAACTCTATTGCTGCTTTATTGCTTACAGCAAAGCTTTCGACCGAGTAAATCGTCATCTATTGTGGGCTAAAATCACAGCGTGGAAAATCCCAGAACCTCTATTGCAAGGTATCATATTGCTCTACTCCAACACGTGGGCGATAGTAAAACTAGGACGAAACACGGCTGTCTCGGAGAAAATCGATATGGGACAAGGGGTCAAACAGGGGTGCGTATTAGCACCCACCCTTTTTAATTTGTATATGTGTGATTTTGTTCCTGCCTTCAATCAAGTCAATAGTCATGCTCCAAAACTCGCGAATCAACACATCTCCTCTCTGCTCTATGCAGACGACGTCGTCTTGTTCAGCCAGACGCTGGTAGGGCTTCAAAGACTGCTAGACGTCCTAGCCACACACTGTCTGGCAAATGATATGCAGATTAACTATGAAAAAACAAACATAGTCATCTTTGGCAGGAAAAAGAGAAAACCACACCAATGGTATCTCGATAGCCATCGTCTGACTAACGTGAATCAATATAAATATTTGGGTTGCTGGCTGGAAAATAAAGGTGGGCACCTACTACACTTGAATTCATTAAAACCAAAATTAGCCTCGCTGCAAGGTGCTTTTCGAACAATATTCAAGGGCACAAACAAGTTCTCTTTTGAGGCATTGTTGAAAATAGTCTCTGCTAAACTAGTGCCATCATTGTCATACGGTTCAGAAGCCTACCCGGGAAAACTGGGGGCTGTTTTAAACAGGGCATAGAGTGCGGTGTTCAGGTCTATATTTCGACTGCCAGGCAACACCTCGCCAGCACAAATTTGGCTGGAATTCACATTACAGGATCAACTGCTTGTGCAAAGGGCCTGTATAATAAAATACCTGCATTCCACAAGATCTGCTGAGCAAGGATCATTAAAACAGCTCATCTGGCAGGAAACTGCGCGTCATGACAGCACGAATCACACAAATCCCTGGTTGCAAGCCCTAGACGAAGCGTTGACGCATACAGGTTCAAGGGAGCTCTGGAACTCAAAATCACCTCATTTTTTGTTTAAAACAGCCTTGAACAGAAACATAAAAAGAATATCAAGGAAATCTGATCTAAGATCATTTATAAAAAGAGAACATGCTCCCCTAGTGCTGGGCAGCTACGACAGAAAAGGCCCACAAACATACATCAAAGAATCTTTTGTCCTCTCACTATAAGATGAAATTTCTGCAGCTTCGTATGGGCTCTTTTCTGTCATTAGATCTGTCACCACCATGTGTGGATATACTTGAGTCAAAACTATGCCGTCTATGCAATCTTTCACAGGAGTCACTAACTCATCTGCTTTGCATTTGCCCTATACTATTGGCAGACAGCAGAAGATTGCTTAAGCCCTTATGGATCAAGGAGGGATCACGGACATTACCATTAGCCATCAATTTCTTATTGAACAACGAGCAGCCGCAAGTGATCACAAAACTGGTAAAATTTCTAGGGTGCGCGGAGAAGCAACTCAAATCAAGCTCAGAAGTCAAAAAAGAAGACGGGTCGGATCAGTGAATAGTAGCAGTGCTAAAAACAAACAGCTTTAATCTGACGGACTGTACTGCATCTCCTTTTTCTTAATTAAAGGCACTTTTATCAAGTTGTTAGCCGTTTATTGAATAAGTATGTTAATCCATTTTTACCTGTGAGAAACACAGAGGTTGAATTATGAATTGTCCACAGAATGACTGAGAACTGGAAAAATTGTGATAACAGTTATTATTCTGATTTTATTTGCAATTTTAGGCACTTTTACAGACTTTATTGTCTAAATAAAGTATTTTCATTCATTCAAGTTTAATGAAGTCTGTAACACCAATAAGAGTGGATTCGGTAGAATACTTTGGTCTGAAACCAGACTCTGAGGAATCAAAGCAGCCTTGGGATTCTATATACTCAATAAGCTTTGTATTGATACGTCCGTCTAGGAGTTTGCTCATAAGAGGAAGAAGTGAGCTAGGGCGATAATTCGCCAACTCTGCTGAAGGTACATTCGCCTTTTTACAGATCGGAAGCACTTGAGCTGCTTTCCATTCCTGTGGTAGTTTCCCCTCACTCAAAGATAAATTTAGTATAGTGCAAATAAAGGGAGCTAGTTGCTTGGCTAATAAGGCAAACAGACTAGCTGGCATAATATTAGTAGGAGAACCCGATTTGGCTGTTCTTAGCATCTCTTCCACTTTAGATACCTGCAGAGCAGTAAAAGCTCTCTAAGCAGGCATCTTTCTCCCTGAGGGCTGAAGAAAGTAAGGCAGTAGTATCCTGTGTGTCAGAGTCTCTGGGAAATTTATCATATATTTTATAAATTTTTTCTTCAAAATAGTTGGAAATATCGTATAGAGCTTGAGAGGAAGGAATCTGATTAGTACAAGCAGTGGGGATGGTAAACGATTGAAGAATGTTGTACAGTTCCTTAGTAAAGTTACCAGCTTGGCTTAATCTAGAGGAGATATGGGCTTCCCGTGCTATTTTGATATTCTTGTAATAAAGAGCTAAGGCATTTTTGTGAGTTTCTTTCTCCTTCCAAGTTTGGGATTTTCGCCATGCCTTTTCCAATTTGTTACCGTTAGACTTTTCCCTACGAAGTTCTGGAGTGTACCAAACCGCATGCTTTCTTTGAGAATTGGAATTCTGCTTTTTTTATGGCACAAGAGTATCCGTGACTGATTTTAAAGCTTCATGGAGTTCATTTAACCTTGTGTAAAATATCACCAGGTTCTTCAAATGCAGAGTGTATAAACTCTTTCACAAAAGAATCCTCTGTGATCTTGTGCCATTGTCTCCTAAAATTACAGGTGGGAAGGGTACGGAATAGAAGGTGAGATGGTAGTATGTTCAAAGAGATCATTTGAACAACGTTTAAAATGTTTGGAGATTAACATTTTATCCGTGGTCCGTGCAACTTGTATTCAATTTTACCCAATCTCCTTCTTCTATTTCTATCTTTTTGTTTTTCTTTATCCCTTGTAGATATTTCACATTTTTGGTATACTGTACCACCAGAACTATCCTTGCATCTTCAGCGTATTAATTTCCTTTCATATGCATTTTAGACCACCAGGGATTTGGTGTGATTATGCTTTAATCATCCACATAATATATCAAAAGGTGGGTGACAAGTGTACTTATTTATTATGGTATGGTGGGCATGCAGCATTTCCATAGAGATATATCTGTATTGATTCAGATCCTCGTGGTCATCTGAATTGTTCCTTTTATTAGTCTGTTCATCTTTTCTGTGAATCCATTGCGCTGTCAGGAATGAAGCGTTGCTTTGATATGTTTAACACTGTTAGCCTTCAAATTGCTTCTTATTTCCCTCCCCTCAAAAGGAATTGTCTGTGAACTCTTCATCTGGAACTCCTTCTTTCCCAAATGTCCTTTAAGTATGCCTTTGTTGTTTTAGTTGTCATATCAGATAATATTTTTAGTTCCAGCCATTTTCTGCAGTGGTCAACCGCAGCTATTGGATCCGTGTTATTTGGTGGGGAAGCATACATTGGTCCTATAAAGTCGACATCTATTTTGCTCTACACCTCTTGTGGAATTTCTAAAGTTGTCATGAAGGTTCTGCTAGTAAATAGCATTTTTCCCTTTTTTAGGATTCAAGTCAACCCATGTATCGACTGCTAAATTCGAGGCCACCAGTATGTCTGCTTTAATATTTATTTTTTGAGTGTCTTTCACAAGTGATCCTGAAAAGTTTCAGCACTCCGTCCATCATCTCCTTGTGTTTGCTTTGTTCGCGCTAAGTTGGCAGGGTATGCCCAGACATGGGTCCCTTGTTCACTTTGCCACTGGATTCAAGCTAGCCTGGATGATGAGGGGTGTTACCCCGAAACTGGTCCCAGGATGCTTGTTTCCTGTCCAGGGAGGACCTGGTCTGGCAGTTCGGGCTAGACTGTTCCCATGAGGCACAGGGTCAAGACTGATTTGCATATAGCTGTGTCTGAACTGGGGTGACGAAGTGAGCTAAAGAACAATGATGGATTCAACCCAGATCTGTGACTGGGGGTCAGTGTTTGAAAAGTTTCAGCACTCCATCCATCATCTCCTTGTGTTTGTTTGCTTTAAAGGCACTTAAAGCAGGGACATTCTTAATCAACTTCTTGTCTTTTGCAAAAGCGTCATCTAATTTAGTCAAACAAATGTATTTTGCTCCTTTACTAAGCAGAAATCTCAATGGGTCGGTCACTTGAGCATACCTTTGTACAAAACATAATACTCTGCTAAACCTAAAAACGAATGAGGTGCATCCCTGTTTTTAGGTGGAGCAGCTTCCCCGATGACCTTACTCAAAGAAAACCTTGGGTTTCTACCTAATGAAGTAAATGTATGGTCCAAGTAATCCAATTTCTGTGTACAACACATACACTTGGTACTTCTTACAGTCATACCAGCTTGTAAGAGTATGGTAAGTACACTATTCAGAAAGTAACTGTGTCTCTCAATACTTGCTGAACAAATCAAGATATTGTCTTGATATGCCTGAACACCTTTCAAGCCACCAAACAGATTATCCATTACCTTTTGGAAAACACTTGGCATCAAAGAAAGTCTGAACGGCAACCGTAAGTAGTTCTAGGCATCAAATGGTGTCACTAAAAGTAGGCTGGTTCTTGTGATTCTGGTGCGAGTACTATTTGATAATACACAGCTGATAAAAGATTAAGAAGAATTTTGGCCAACCAATGTTGGATACTAAGTCATGCATTTTGGGACAGGGATAACAATCTACAAATATATTCTCGTTCAATATGTGCTTGTTGGCACAAAGTCTTATCTCTCTTAACTTCTTCTGTGCCACAACGACAGCAGAAACCCACTGAGATGACTCACTAGGCTTAATAATTCCTTCTGAACTTACATTTCTAAGATCTTGCTTAAGTTAGTCTCTCACACTAAGCAAAACAGGATACACTTTGTGAACCACAGGTTGCATGTGTGGATTAAGCCTCATGTGATGCTCAGATCCCCTTAGCATTCACACTTGTTCATGAAACACATCGTTAAACAATTTGCACAAAATGTAATCTACATGAGTACTGCCGGATTCATTGTCCAAGTATGCTGCAGATATATATCTCATGACTACAGGATTCTCATCATCTTGTTTAAGACCCGCGTTTGCCAAATCCTACAAGACAATCATATTTCTCCCTTTAACAACTATATACATTTTAGTGGTCGTTGACCTGCCTAAACATTCTATAACACAGGCAAAGTATCCAAGCATGTCAATATCTTTTTCACCAAAAGCTTTTGGGTTTACATCAGTTTCTTTGAGCACAAATTTCTCTTTCCAATTGTCAAAAAGATTGAGTCTGATAAAATGACAATAAGGGATCCTGAATCTGCAATGGCATGCAAATTCACACCACCAATTACAGCTTCACATACAGGGCCTTTGAAATAGAAATGCTTTCAATGATTACAATTACATTGAAAAGTTTCTCAGTACAAGTGTTTTCGTAAAACATCCACTGTACTAATTTTACTGAGTTTTTTGCAGTCCTACAAACCACATGGAAACTACCAGTTTTTTGCATACCATGCAATGTTTCCCTAAAGCAGGCCAATTCAGACTGTTTCCAAAATGACTTTCTGAACCACATCTGTAACAGATGCACATGCTCTTCTTCATCAAGTTCTTCTAGACCTTACTATGTGCATTCGTAACACACACTGACTTATTCCCAATATCAGAATCTGTAGAAGACAATAAGCAAGATGTACAAAGCTTTCTTGCATTCGCAAACAGCCCGATTCGTATTTCCAAATGTACAAAGCCAAATTGTGATTTGGTAACCTGTTACAAAATAGCAATTTGGGAATGGGAATCCGTATTTGGAAGGGGCGTGTTTAGGGCGTTCCTTCCTTATACTGATTCGCATTGGAAAGTACAAATGTTTTGAGACCAAAATGCTGTCGCAAAACATTCACATTTTGCCACAAACTCAAAGTTGGTGGTTAGCCATTCGCAAAAGGGAAGGGGTTCCTGTGGGACCCCTTCCCATTTGAGAGTGAAAAAATATTTTTTTAAGAGCAGGCAGTGGTCTTAGGGATGCCTCCTCTTGAAAAATAAAACAGAAAACTTTTCTTTTTTTTTAAACACATCCCATTTTCCTTTTAGGAAAATGGGCTGCATTTATAAAAAAAAAAGATTGCTTTATTTAAAAGCAATCGAAGACATGATGGTATGCTGGCCCTAGCAGGTTACCATCCCTGTGATTTTTTCGATTCCCAGTGGGTCGCAAACTAAGACCTACCTCATTAATATTCATGCGGTAGGTCTATTCGCAAACCACTGGGAATCACAGAAAGTGTAAAACACACTTTCATAAATTAATGTTTGAGATTACCAAATAGTGAATCACAAAATTTAGCAATTTGGTAATTGCAAACACTAAGCTTCGTACACCTGGCCGTTAGTGTTTAGAGTGATTTCAGCTTATAATGCTTTGGATGAAATCACAGAATGTTCAATCCCTTTTGCTATATCAGTAATTTTAATGAGAGTGGGATTTCTGCAACTTAGCGTCTTTCCTGTATCTTCTTTGAATAGCAGTAAAATACAAACTGATCAAATATGTCTGTGCTGTTGCCAAATTCACTAGTCACAGCTAAAACTCTCAACACTGAGACATATTCCTATACACATTTCTCAGCATATTGTTTGCGTTTGATACTAGACTCCTCTGAATACTGCTTCTGTAGCTGCACTATAGCTTCCTGATACTGATCATAATCATCGAACTGTCCTTGCAGAGGGCTTACTTCAGGTCTGCAAGCAACAAGTCTGCTTTGCGGGCTAGTTCAAAGTTTGTGGCGTCTATAGCAACCAAATAATTCTCAAAACTCCTTGACCTCTGTCTCCATTGTTGGTCTTCCAGGTGCTGTAAAAGGAAGGCTGTTGAACAATTTGTTGTGAAGTGGCCATTATTAACAAAGTGAAAACTTTTTGTAGAAGAAATTTGTAACACAACACAAGCTTCCTGCTGTCAGAGTGGAACTAGGCTAACAGCACCTCAATGAAAGCACAAGTTGACACCTGAGCCTTTGAAACAAAGTTTAAAGCACAAATAGAGCACAAATACCTTTTGATGATGTTCTTATTTCTTACAGGGACTCCAGCTCAAATGCGCTTAACAGCAGTCTAAAGTGGGTAAAACAAACTTCCCAAAATGACCTCCGGCATTTTATGTCATACGCTCAGTTAGAGGCAATAACAGAACTTCTCACAATGAGTTAGCACTGAGTACTCAATATGGCTGTCAGTGTGTTACACCGCATGCATGGCCATGATGTTGTGCGTACCAACATGCTCACAGATTCCTTTGGTGTCGGATGCCTGTGGGCTTGCGCTACACGTACTAATCATGTACCGGTAGTAATTAGTGCACCGCAGGGTCTGTTCTCGTGCTGCGCCAACATCCCTTCCTGATGAGGTATTAGTAAGCTTTATCCATGACCTTGACCTCCAAAGCAGAGCTTTTCCGACATGATCCAAAGAAAGGATTAGATGTTAGGCAAGACGATGGAAGAAGATTGAAGTCTCAAGAAGAACTGCTGATATCTGGCTGGTGGGCAAGGAAAGTGTGGTAGACGCTTGGAGGTCATTGCCAATATGCAGCAAATTATATGAAACTTGATGTATCCCAGATAATATTCCCATGACCATACCGCAACTGGCAAGCCTTGAGTTATGACATCAACTGACAAACCCGTCACTGTAAACCCTCAAAGTCACCTTTCTAAATGTAGAACATGAGGCAACAGCAAAACATAACATGGTAAGTAGGCTCCACCATATTTGCATACAACAAAACATTAAACAAACATTGAATAAACAGCAAATGTAAATATACCACTTAAGCTTTAAATTATTGATGTTCAGGCTCAGGCATTTCAACATTCAAACCCCTAGCAGTCTCAAAAGATGGGGCTACTGCACTTTTATTTGTTAAACCCATGCAGAATGGGCCAACTATGTGACCAGAAAATTGTGTTACTGTAGGCTAATTGCACCCCTTGCCACCCCACAGATTTCAACCACTATCATGATGGGAAATGGCTTCACAAATCTAATGATCTTAATCATTGAGCATTCTTTACACCACTCAAGCCATCTCATCATTAAATCAGCTACTGCCCTGTGCAACCCACAAAGCCAATGATTCTTATGGCATCTGCAAAATGTCCCAACTCCCAATTGGGCCTTGCCTATCCCCTCCAAATGCATACTCCATTGAAGCCTATCAAGAAGTCCCTTTTGATGCTATTCATCAGCTTTTGAAATAGGAAGGTTACTTCAGACCTTCAATTACCTTGAGAATGTTCCACTCAGTGTAATTAACAATGGCATAAAGATCAGTGCCCAACTAGTGACTGGAGCTGCCTAAATATTACCTCTTAGATTACTTACACCAATTCAATGTCCCATTAAAAGAAACCTGCATTCCTGCCTGTTCATGTCTAACTGGATCCTGGGAACCTCAATGAAATGGTAGGACCCTTAAATCTTTCTTCACCAGTAGCACACTATCCCCTTATACTTGCTCTTGAACATGGCTGTTAGCATCAGACACTCTTACACCCCCTCTTTGCCCACAAACAGACTCTAATGTAAGTAGTGCAGCATCCCTTGCAATCCTGCTTCCACCCAACATCAGCATTCCAAGGAATGACATTGCTGAAACACTGTACAAAAACTGCACTCATCTTCCATCGCAAAGTCCAGAAATGTGTAACTGTTTGACTGAAATGGCAGCAACTTGAAAGTGAACATTATGTCTTTGCCATAGTACACCCTTCCTTCTGACTCTCACCATCTCCTCTGCTTCCTCAAAGGGTGTGCAAGCAATTGTGCACTGCTCCCTACCCAAAAGATGGTACATTGAGCCATCTTCTGGATACAACAATTAGTCTGTCATCCTGAACCTCTATGCTTCCTTCTTGGTCACTAACACTAAGGGAAACACCTTAAACGTCTTAAACAGTATTACTGCAAGGTTATCCACCCCTCCTCCCCTCCCCCCGAAGCACAGTCCCTTTTCAATATTTTGAGTCAGCATCCTAGCCGGTCCTAGCAGATTTAAGGTTGTCTGCAATGAAAGTTTGAGGAGATCCAATGAAGTGCTTCCTGAAACCTCCAATAAAACCTGTCACTAAACCACCTGCCACTTCGTGTTCCTTGAAGTATTGTAAAGCCTTCTTTAGCTCATCACTGCTCACTGAAGAGGGTAACAAACCCTCTCTGCCCCACAAGTCCTGCTTCTGGTCTGTTCATCTTGTCTGTCCTCCACTCAGCTCATTCTTACCTTTTCCTTCAATTCTTTCTCCTCTTTTTTATTGGTGTTGAAGTGCTATCATCCAGCACAGAATTAAAGCATTGGATGGATGGGCAACCCCCCACGTACTTCAAGCGTGACAGAACCTGTACCTCTACTCAATGAATCAGGTGCTGTTAAAATGCCAGCAAAATCCTTTATCTGGGTCATATTCTTAATTTTGCCTCTGTTTCCCCTTCTCTCCTAAAGAAGTCCACTGGGAAATGACATGTTCAGCTTGTTCCATTCAATCCTCTAGTAGTGATTGTACCTCTTGCCTTAGTTCTTAAAATGATTCTTCTCTTTGTGCCTTTTAAATTACTCTCTGTGAATTCAAAAATGCCACTAGACTTGTGGAGAACCAGGCTTATAATATCCTCACGAATACTTCTGCAAGTCAAACACCAAGTATGACTTCTCCTTAAAGAGTAGAAAATTCATAATGGCTAAGCTTGTGCTCCAATTAAGAAAGATCTGTGCACCATTTTTGAAGTGGTTTCTTTTCATGGTCAACCCAAATGTCCTCAAACTCCAACATGCATTTTTCCTCTCCCTCCGCAGTCAACAAGGCAAGTGTGTTGAAATACAGGAGGCTTAACACTGCATCTCTCACAGCATTTGCCACATGCTTTGACATATCCCACCCTCTTCTTAGGACACAACTATGATGGGCTCCATCTCTCCCCATGTGACATGTTCCAAATTCCAACATGCATCCTTCTTCATCTGCCCCTGCTCTATTGAGAACTTTCTCATGTCAGTCTTACCTCTATTGGAATCCTCCCTCCTTCATACGCCCTCTTTCTTTTCATATTTGCAATGCCCAGCTAGATCCTGTATGCCCCATGCACTCTCTGCCCCTCCTTCCTTCTTAACTGACACTATAGTGTGTGCTGTGCCCCTCAAGTCACCCTGTCCTCTGTGTTCCCACCTTTATTTCCTTCTATGCTCATCTTGTTCTGACACCTTACCTCCCTATCTGAACCACAGCTTCTGCCTTCTCTGGACCAGCTCCTTGGAGACATCAATTCACTAAACTGACTCCTCCTTCTCTTTCTGATCTGAACCCATCCCATATAACCTTATAACTCATAATCTCCCCCTCTTTTGATCTGGTACTCGGGATCCTCCTAAGTAGCTGGTCGTTTCTAGACACTTCGTCCTCTTGGCTGACTGATAATTCTGTCTTTTGTTCTCTTTCCCTTATCCTCCCACCTTATAGTTCCACCACAAAGTTCCCACCACCCTTTTTTTCAATTTTACACTTTAGGTCCCTTCCTGTACCTATTTACTCCTCTCCCTTGCCCATTTACTGACTTTGTCACCTCCCTCCCTTATTTTCATCTTGCTCGCTGCTGCTGTTAACCTGCCCCTTCTTCTTTAAGACATCAACTAGGTCTCTTGCACCCCTTTAATCGCTTCCTGCTCTGCTCTACTCCCAACACATCATGGTAGTAAATAATCTTCTCAATTACAAATCATTTATTCTCACATTTGATCTTCTATTCCTCTCCTCTCACTGACTTATTTTGTAAGCCCATAATATTATCCCTGCCACAAGCGGTTTTCTAGTCACCCTCCAGCCCATTCCTGTCATTCTACTACTGCTACTTCTTATTTAGTACCAAATCACTCCTAAGTCCCCTTTATTCAAGAGCCCCCATGCTACTAGCAACACTCCGCCATCCTCCCTATTGCAATGCCACCCTCTTGTCTCAAATCTGCCCCCTTTGTCTTCTTCACTGTATCAGAACCGGTGAGGCCAAGTGGCTCTTAGGTCCTGGTAGAGCTCTTACATAGCTCAATATGGACTTCTCTCAGCCACTTTGGCATTCAGAATCCGTATTACATTTATTCTGGGACTAGGCCTCTGCTCTTTCTCCCATATGCTTCTGCAAGACCTCAAAGCCCACAGCTGTCCCTTG
Source organism: Calotriton arnoldi (assembly GCA_963921515.1). Lineage (NCBI taxonomy): Eukaryota > Metazoa > Chordata > Amphibia > Caudata > Salamandridae > Calotriton > Calotriton arnoldi. The sequence continues at coordinate 28,646 of CAWUFW010006814.1, read as the reverse complement.
CCTCCCCACTGCCTCTTTTCTAACCCTCAAATCAGTTATGTCTACCAGAAAAAGTGAATCCCTGCCCCTAGTAGCCAGAGGTCTCTGGAGACTTAGGCGCACCACTCCTGCTGTTGCTGGTAGTTAATGCGCATCTCGATTGGCCTCTGCCCTGTGTTGCCACTGGCAGTTAACATCCCTACATCCCTTCTAACCCTGTTGGGATACAAAGACATGGGCAGCTGGTGGGATTGATTCACCTAGTGTGCTCTCCCCATGCAAAAACAAGTCAATATTTAGAAAAGACAATTACACTGCCTTTAACACTGATGACGTCACAGTAAGTAGATAGATGAAATAACTGTAATAAATCTAAAACTAATACAGAACTTCAAAGTCACACAGAATCAAGCAGGAGGTAGGCATAGGGGTCTCTAGGAGAAGAAGAAGAAGGATAGCAAATCCAAACCTCACACACATTCAATTGATAGCACTGTCATCACTTAGAATGGCACAGTATTCTTGGCCATCAATTTCATGGATGATTATTGTGGGAAAGTGTAGCTATGGGGGTCATTTCAAAGTTGAAATTTGCACCACCCAGTGACCTCGCAGTTTTCCCACTTCATTTAGCAGTGTGGGAAACACAGGGTTTCCACAGACAGGGACTCGCCAGGCTTCATCAGAACTCCAGTAGTATAGCCTTTAGTTCTGACTCACCAAGAATTCGTGAGTTACTTGGCCCCTTTTTTTGGTGTTGGACGCTGGATATATGACATTGGAGTACGAGTCAAATCATTTGCTATATATATATATATATATACAGTTTTAGTACATTGTGTGACACAGTTTGGTGGTTATGGAAACTGGGATTTTTAAGGTAGACTGGGTCATAAACAGATGGGATGGCTTTTGCGTCATCCAGAAAGCACTTCAAACCTGTCCATTGTATTAATATTCATTTTTTAGGGTATGTTGAACATGGCCTTCCTAAGATAAGATCCTCAAAACCTTTTGCTTTTTTAGTCCTCCTAGTAGTCGCCTACTCTCTGATCATGACCCTAGAACTCAGGGCATATTCCCAATGTGCTGCAGTGGGAAGGGACGAGTACCCTCCCTACACAGGTTAGGAATGGGGCGCTCACGGAATTGGGTTAAGTGTTGCACCCAGGAGTGTCCTATGAAAAGGTACACCACATACCCAGGGCAGGTACAGCATTGGCGAGTAGGGGGATGTGGTTCTGATCATTCCCCGTGGGATTCGCCTGCCCAGTATGTCACCATCTCAGGTTAGTGTCTCCACTCGTGAGCCAACCCGGAGGGGGCCTCCCCTTCCACCGGAGTGGCCCTAGGGTACGTCCTGAGGGAGTAGCCAGGTAGGGGCCTGAGCATGACCACTGCCCGAACAGGGGAGAGCCCCTAGGTGGTGTCCCCATACTTCTTAGGTCAGTTCCCTTCCATGGGACACCTCCCGAGGTTGCTGAGGCCCCTTTGCGGCCATAGGGCTGGAGCCCTTCCCCACTGGTGGTGCAGAGTGGAAGTGCTTGCACCCTTCCGACACATGTTAGGAAGTGGTGTGCACATGATGTTTTTGAACATAGGTCAGGCCTGCCTTTGCAGCCTGGGTGTGCACTTGCACCACTGGTGTGGTTCAACTACATGTCCGACCTGCTATTGCATACCAGTGTGTGCACTCAGACAGACTGTGTGCTTAAACATGTGTCCGACCTGCCACAGCCAGTCTGTGCGAGCTCCCTTGCGTATGGACTCCGGCTGGCCTGTAACAAACTCGGTCCAGCTGGATGGGGGCCTTTCACCTCCACTCGGATAGAAGGTGAAGGGCTGGGCAGGCACCCACAGGTGTTCGCTGCCCAGGTATTATGGAAGACCCACGAGGGTTCCCCTATCGAGGAGGCTTGCTCTTCCCTTAAGTTAGCATGGGGAAGGGGTTGCCTGTATTTCAGGCTGCAATAATGGATTGCAGTGGAGCAGCCTCATGATGTTTCCTATCAATGGATTTCCTAGGCGAAACCGGTTCCAGTGGTAAAGGGGGGCTTGGCATATCCTGCGTGGAAATTCTACGTATGAAAAGTGAGCATTTCTATGCATCAAACTCTTTTTGTGCAATGGTGTTTGGTGCTGGTCAACACCAGAGTGTGGGGGAGCACATCTGGGCATTCTCCAGCAGCAGCCATAAACCATTGGGTATGCAATCAAGATAGCTGACCTCTGCCATTTGCAGGCCTTGTGGAATATATGGGGGGCAGAGATTGTGACACCTGGCCTCTGGGGCCAGATCACAGCCCCCCATAATGATATAGATCTGCATTCTGCGGCTCATGGCAGACAGGACGGAAAATTTAGGGGACAGGTCTGTGGTTCAAAGGAATACCAATTGAACCTTCCCCCAACTTCAAAGGCCCAATAGAGTATAATTACCCAGTGCCACCCCACAGAAGGGGAGAACCGCTTGTAGGGACGCAGGACACTGGAGAACCCAGACCGCGTGGTGTGCATTGACATAAGACTTTGTTGTGCACATTGAGGATAACTTCCCATGGAAAGGACTGCATGCCTTCCTGAATAGTGGCTGGCCTGGGCCGATGTCCTGCTGACATGTGGCACCCTGAAGTGGGCTCCCAAGGACCAGTTGGCTGGTCTCCTGTTCTCTCGGAGATCTCATGGACATTAAAGATCTCCTACGAGGGGCCCACACCGTTTACCAGTGACATCTGGAGAGCGGTGCCCTTTAAGTGCCCACATCACCTGCAGAAAGCTGGACAGCATGGTGTGAGCTTGGAACTACAGAATCGTGCCTGGAGACTAGAGCGCCTAGTGCGGAGCTCAAGTCATTGCCTGCATCTATGGCGAGGATGTTCCTGTACTGCATGGACCCTGGCATGCATAAGCAGCTTGTTGGTGGTGAGCGGATTCACCGGCTGTGGGATCCAAAGTGGCCCGCTACGTTGACTGTGCTGCATTTCTCTCATGCGCCATGCCGACTGCATGCTTATTGCATATGGTGTCCGATTCACAGGTTGCGACCCTTGAATGTGGGGGACACACCCATTGCAGAGTCTCATTCTACCTCGTGAGGAACTGCTGAACTTGCGCCTGTGTGTGTCCAGAATCATCTGGTGCAACTGACATCAAGGTGTGACTGACATGGTGCCTCATTTCCAGAGAGGTACAGAATTCATGTACCCTGAAGTGTCTGGTGTGATTCATCTCGTCGTGCGCCAGACCCTGTGCCCGGATTGTTGGGGCACCACTTGGATCAATGTGCACTAGACGGGGTGCCACCTCAAGCCAAGACGCTCCCCTATGTGTTGTTCTCCATTCAATGCTTGTTCCCTCACTGGTCCCATCACGGTGGACCAACTGCCCTCTCCCCATCTGGCCCTTCCAAAGACTTCGTGGCACCAGTTAGGAGTGATAGGAATTGACCAAGCTGGAAGGATGCTTCCGAGAAGGTTCGGGAGCAGGTCAAGAGACTGCGTGACACCCCTGTCCTTCACTGAACTGGGCTGGTGCCAGAAGGCCCTGATGGACCCCGGTTTGTAATGAAATTTTGCTCTTGGCCCGTTTCTGCTTTGCAACTTATTGGTGAACTTCCAGAGTGGCGCCAAGACCCCCTTTGTTTTATCGTCTACCTCTTGTTTATGCTTACTGTCTATCCCCACCTGCTTTCTGGGGACCCAGACGCGGTGTGACCACAGCCAAGAGTGGCCTTGTGTCCAGAGGGAGGGGCTGATGAACTTCCATCCGGGGTGTCTGGGACAGTGGGGGTGAATTGAAGGGTGTCGGGAAACTTGGAACCACGAGGTCTGCAGCATGTTATCTATTGCACTGCTTGGTATCAGTGGCACCTCATTAGTGTGTATGAGAGTGAAAGTGCCCATACGGACCGGGCTGGTACCTGTCGCATTGCATAGGGGTGCAAAGTGAGTGTCAGTCTGCGGGAGTGACCATCTGTGGACTGCCTGTGCTTCATGACACTGGTTGGAGGAACGGGTTTATACGTTGTTCTCATGCCAAAAGCGATTTACTTCTCAACAGTGGGTTTATCCACGTGACCTCGTCCTGCGGCACTGCTAAAAGTGTTATAATTCTGTGTATGAGCATATTACTGTTATCATTGTAGCCCAGAGTTAACCCTTTAGCCATGTAAAATTGCATGATTAGGATTGTGAGGGTGGGCTGGAGGGCTTACAACGTGCTGCACTGCATAAGGGTGCCGTGTAGGGTTTAGAATAGGACTTTTACCATGTGTGCATGTTATCGAGATATGATCAACAAGAATTGGACATATTACTGCTAGTAATATTGCCAAGTGTGATGTATGTCCAGAACTCCACGACATTCATGTTACATTGTTTAATGTGAGTGTTGAATATAAACAACTTCTCTCGCTATCAAGTGTGAAGTCTCTCATTTGTGTTGTGCAGAATATTTATTGTGTTCGCGTGCTGTATTCTAGCTTTACACATTGTTTCTGAGGGGTGCCTGACTGCTCAGTGCCAAGCTACCCAAGAGTCGGCACGGGTTGTACAGTGTGTGTAATCACCTGCCCTTGACGGGAGTAGTGCACCCTGCCTGGCTGGGGCACCCCCTCAGCCAACCAGACAGCGCCAGCTCCAACAGGGCATAAGCCTTGTGTTGTAACCCTCACTTCCTCTTTGTGCAATAGATCTACTAGCAGAAACACTTTACCTGGCAAGTCGTCTCCTCCTGGATTGCCTGGTGACAGAGATGGTTGTCCCACTGTATTCAGGCTGGAATGGCCATCAAAAAAGTCTCTGTCAGTCTAGCACAGGGAAGAACACAATGTCAGTGACTCGCAGGGAACTCCCTGTGCCTCAAATTCATTGTTTTTTGTGTTTCTAAAACAAACACCCACTTTAGGAGTTTCTTTTAGTAAAAGGATGCACAGGGGACAAACAAACATGACGCTACTGGGCGGAATGTTCGTTCTGCAGTGCAGCACTCATGCCGAATGCATAGAGATCCCAGTTATACAGTTATGGAATCATTACTTATAAGGCCTTCATTGGGGCCTCGCTGCTTCTCTCCTACAAGCTCCAGATGCTACACAAAATGCTGGAGGGGGTTGGGAGAACAGCAACAGTACTAAATAAAACCAATGTGACATTATTAGCTCCAATATTGCGGGCAATCAGTGGCTCCATTAAGTCAAAACATTCTGTTCAACTCCTTGACAGTGGCACGCAAGGCTGTTAGGCAGCGAACTTGATGGCACTTCCTTACCCTCTGCCTGCTCAGACAATATTCAGACAACTGCCATATGAGGTTTCTCATTCGGTCAAATTTATTACAAATCAAACGGAAAAGTTATCTACAAGAATCACAAAATTAGAAGACAGCGTTAGCATTGACATGACGTTTCACAAAGTAGGGCAGAAAGTTCAAGATGCTACACAAAAACTGCCTGCTAATACTGAAAACAAAACAAAAGTATCAGAAAATTTGGCTCAAGTCCTCATACAGCATTTGAGCACCTGCTTTTGGGGACGAGAGATCATTGGTCATCATCCAGATACGATTGCCCAGACCATCACCCGTTCTACAATTTCCCAAATACCATTAACGATTGATTTCTTGGAGTGGTGGGTACCCGTAAAAGGGGGGTGCAAAACCTGGAGCCTGCAGGTGGAAAAATATGCAAGTTATTAAAATCCAATAACTATAAATCACAAAGTTTAAAGGCATGAAGAGATAATAAATTGCTATTAAAGTGTCTATGAGCCGATCCACCAATCATACAAAGAGAGATAAAGGGGAGCATACTGGTAATTTCTTAGATAGACTAAGAAATCCCCTTAACAACTATCTAAATTGCGGGCTGTGTAGACTGGGCCAACTAAGGGCCTTATTAAGAGTTTGGAGGACAGCGTACTATACCACAAATGTGGTGTCCGCCACACAGACAGTGTCCGCTCTATTGTGAGTCAGGCGGACAGTCTTGCTTCTGACGGTGGTGTCCCTGCTGGCTCCACTATCAGAAACCCTATATTGACGACCTATTGGAGTCGGGCGGTCGGTATAGAGGCATCAGGCCATCCGCCCTATTTAGATTGGATGGTCTGATGTGCTTTTCAGTTCGGGACCACCACTATTTCTGCAGATAATTCTGATGGGGCCATTGGCTTCATTTAGCGGCCCCATCAGAATTAAGAAGCCACTTGTGGTGAGGCTCAATATGGTTAAACGGAAAACAGAGGTAGACTACAAATAAAATTAAGACAACATAAAGGAAAAAAATAGACCAGAGAAAAGAAATGATGAAAGAAAATCTCAAAATTATGCCGTGGATGTAAAGTCCTACAAGTGTAAAGGGAGAGGCCATTTTGTAAAGATGTGCAGAGAGCAATTCAAAGAAACAGCTGTTACTTGTGCAAATGATGATACAGAATAATGTTTGTTGTGTATATAAATTATCATATTATGAGCCTATTCAGAAAGGTAAATCTACAGAGGTAGATTTACCACAAATAAATTTACTCATAACACTTGAGTAACTTTACTACTTTTGGCTATCCACCATTTACTAGTGTACAGTTACTCAAAAGTGTAGACTTACATGTCTCAACCCCTGACATAGGTAGTGGAGTCAGTAAAAAGTCAAATGCGTCCGTAAAATACTAGCAGGGATTTACAGCTATATTGGATGTTCCGCACACTTGGCAGAGACCTTGCAATAAGGGCAGAGACCTCCCTATGGTAAAATGTAGGGAAAAATGTAAAGCTAATTACATTTTTTTTATTTAATTTGAAAGAATATTTTTATTTTAAACAGTAATGTTAATGAATTGTATATCTTTTTATTTTAAATGTAGAACACTATCAAATAAGGTACAGGACTAAAAACTTCATTTTAAATTGAAATTTGAATTTTTTGAAAATTAAATTTAAATATTTTTCTGATGTTTAATTGTTTAAAAAAAACTCACTTAAAGTAAAACAAATTAAGATACATATTAAAACTAATAAAAGTGATATACAAAATTATTTAAAAGTAATGTCTTTTTTGCTTCTGACCTTCTGTTTTTGACTGTGTGCTGCATTTTGTTTTTGCTGGTTTTAGAACTCTGGGCACTTCTGTGCACTTTACTACTGCTGATCAGTGCTAAAGTGCCCGGGGTAAATTGTGATTATGATTGGTTATCCATCATTGGCATATTTGATTTACTGGTAATACCCTAGTAAAGTGCACTTATTGTGCCACCCACATTAGTAGGCCGGCAAACACGTCTCATGCCTGCCACTGCAGGGTATGTGAGTACAGTTTTTAACTGCCATGTCAACAAGTGGGTGCACTTGGCAGGCCCAAACCGTCCCTTTTACTACACCTAAGGCATCCTTAAGGTAGGCCGAAGGTAGCCCCCCTGGGCAGGGTGCAGTGTATTTGAAAGGTAGGTACTGCTGTGTTTTACATGTACTGCTAATTTCGTTTTTCACTATTGCAAGGGCTATCTCTCCCATAGGTTGTCATTGGAGCTGTGTTGTAATCTCTTACAAGTGTAAATTCAATTGGGAAGAGATAGAGACTTGCTGGCACATGCATCAAGGTAGGCTTTTGCGATTCCTTAATTGCGATTATTAAGGAATCGCAATTAAGGAATCGCAAAAGCCTATGCATGTAGGAATCGCTATAAAAATAGCGATTCCTAAACATTCCTTAATTGCGACTCGCAATTAAGGAATGCCGTCCCATTCATTCCTATGGGCCTACAGGCCCATAGGAATGAATTGGAGATTGCATGCGCAATTTGCGAGTACCAGTAGGTACTCGCAAATTGCTCATGCAATTTCAAGGGTGCAAGGGTGTCAAAATGACACCCTGTTGCACCCCTGAAATTGTGATGTGCACCCATGTTGCACACACACATGCCCCAAGGGCATGTGTGTGTGTACCCTACAACTTTAAAAAATGCATTTTAGTGCATTTTTCAAAGTTTTTGCAAATTACAGCCAAGTTTGATTTGTCTGTAATTTGCGGTCCCAAATAGCGAAATCGCTATTTGAAAGTGCTTCTAGCATTGCATTTAAGGAATCGCAAATTGCGATTCCTTAAATGCAATTGCAATTTAGGAATTCGCAAATAATTGCGAATTCTTAAATTGCGCATAGGAAACACTTTCATGCATCTCCAAAGGCCAATTTGCGATCGCAAACGGCCGATTTTTGCGAATCGCACCATTTGCGATCGCAAAAACCTTTGATGCATGTGCCCCTTGGAGTTTGGTGTCCCTGAACTCAAAATTTAAAAATAACTTTTTTTGTGAAGTTAGTTTTTAAATTGTGTGTTTGAAAATGCCACTTTTAGAAAGTGGGCATTTTCTTGATTTACCATTCTGTGCCTCTGCCTACCTGTGGAATCCACGTCTGAGGGAGGGAGGGTCTTGTGCACTACAAGACTTTCCTGTGAAGTTTGCCTACTTAAAAGGTAGAAACTGGACTGAAGCTGTGACACCATAACTTAAGAACACTTCTGGACTAAAAGACATTCTGCCAAGAAGAAGAGCTGGAGAAGCTGTAAGAGGGGAACTGCCACTCGGCTTGTTGCTGTGTTGTGCTGGCCTACTGCTTGCCGCTTCTGTCTTGGGCAGTGAAAGGACTGTACTTTTGCTTTCTGTATCCTGCTTGTCAAGGTTCTCCAAGGGCTTGCGTGTGCTTGCCTCCTGTTACGTAGTCTCAGGGCCATCAAAGACTTCAGCTGCAGCCCCTGAACTCCTCTGCTGTGGGTTCTGACCTGCCAAGTGGTGCTAATTCCAGTTTTGGGCTCTTGGAGCTGGCTTTGCTGCAACTGACTGAAGAAAATCCACGCATCAACCTTCTGTGCCTATCGTTCCGCAGCAACACTCTGAAGTTGAAAATCCAATGCATCGCCACAGTGCGGCAGAGGAATCGATGCACCGCCTGTCGTGCGGATAAAAGATCCCCGCAGCCCCAAGTCCCGAGCACTGTGTCACCGATGTCCATTGCACCCGCTCATACTCCGACGCAGGCCCAGCTTTACGGCTGAAGAAATCGACACATCACCTGCTTGCGGCTTGAAAGTGACGCAGCGCCTGTTTTGCTGCTGCCGCATCGGCCCAGCATATCCAGATTTTTGACCCATCATCCCTGGGCACCAAGTTCTTCATTGACATTGCCCAGCAGTAAGGAACGGAGGCTGCGTATCCAGATAGCAATGCATCACCTCCTCTGACAGTAAGGAACCAACACGTCACCTACCCTACACTGCAGTAAGGAACTGACACATCACCTCCCCTGGGAGAAAGGAACCAATGCATTGCTTTGATTTTCTGGCACCTCACCTCCCCTGCGCCTGTTTTCGGCTTTGATTTTGATGCATCTCAGGTACTTTGTGATAAAAGTGACGCATCCATAGCTTCCTATTGACTGAACTATTAGGAACCTTTTAAAAGAGATATCTATACTTGTGTATGTTGGATCTTTGTTGTTTTGGTCTTGTTTTACTAAGATAAATATTGGATGTTTTTCTAAACTGGTGTGGTGTCTATTTGTAGTGTTTTCACTGCGCTACTGTGTGTGTTTGTACAAATGCTTTATACATTGCCTCTGAGATAAGCCTGACTGCTTGTGACAGTCTACCAAGGGGGTGAGTTGGGGTTATTTTAGTTGTGTAATCCCCTTACCCTGACTAGAATAAGGGTCCCTACTTGGACAGGGTGCAAGCCACTGCCAACTAGAGACCCCTATTTCTAACAGTTACATAATTACATTTTAAAACATTAATCAATTTTTAAACTAAAGTAATAATTATGTTTTGTTTACAGACAATCTAGTAACATTACATAAAATATTTTTTTTAATAAAAAGTTTATATAATGTAATTTAGTTTAATAATAATTCCAGTGAGTTTTATTTTAAATCTCTACCTCTATTACTTTTATTGGAGGGGCTGCAGTACCAGTGACTGCCCAGATGTGATGCTGAACTTGCTGCAGTATTGAGCTGAAATACATTTATGACTGTTATGGGTCCTTTTTGGCTGTAGTAACTATAGAAGGGAAGTTTGTGAATAGCAATAGGCTTACTCTTTTGTGGATGGGTGCATGCCCTTCCCTCACCCCTTCTAGCCTTCCCAATGCACCCTTAATCACCCTCAGTCAGTTGTAAGTATTTCCCTTTTTCCAGCCAATCCCCTCTGTCCCTCTCACATTAACTACTAACACGTATACTTATGTGTGCAGAGATCTCAGTTGAGGCTGGGATCCCCACACAGAAAAGATAGGAGAAGCAGAGGTGAGGTGTAGACCTGTGCACATAGGTATGTGGATAGCATTTTGTAGTATATAAGTACTACTATTGTAGCACTGCTAAACACACTACAAAATGCAGATTGTAAATAGGCCATATGCAGGGCCACTTGTATTATGAAATTCTGCAGCCATGGCATTTGTCACATATTTGTGGATTTGTTGACTTTGCCAAAGAATCCATGATCTGCTGCATTATGTTAGGGTCTAACAAAAAAATGTGTTTCTTGCTCAAACGGATAACAAAAGATGTGAAAAATGTGGAAGTGTGTCCCGCGCAATGTAAGGCACTTCGCAAAGGTTGAATGGTCATCTTTCAGTTGCTTATTGCTGTAATTGGCTGTTAGACTGGTTCTTATGTGGTTACAGCTTTGCCCAGACAGAGTTACCAGGATTAACAAGCATTGTCAAAGCCAATAGGTCTCTCCTTTGGGACCATATAAGTGTTTAGCCAAAGCTATTGGCTTTGCTAATGTGTTTAAACTATTTTGCAGAGTAGTATGGCGTCTGTGCAGCCTGTTGCAAAGTTATAATAAAAAAAAATGTTCTAAGCATTTTTGTTACCTTATCTATAATCAAGATGAGATTATGTCTAACTGAACGACCTTATTAAACAAGATTGACAAACTGGGACATGAATAATAAGCACGCAAATGAGTGACAAGAAAATGCAGCCAATGTAAGCAAGGGCGGACTCCAAGTCTCTGTATGTTGTTGATAAGCTACAATGTGTCTTGCAAAAGGCAGCTGTCAGACTAGGTCTGTTCTAGAATGCGATCTCCTCGGGAACAGATGACCTTACCCCAAATCCCCCTTGCCCAAACCTGCGACAGATGTAAACAGCTGTCACTAAGCTTCAGCCTGGGGGAAAGGGGAAGTGGAAGACAAAACAAGAGAGACTGCCTCAGGACTCTGGCTCCTCCTCTGTATTAGAGTGCTGACCTGTAACAACAAACGTAAAATTACTCCTCCTCACTCTCTCTATTCTAGAATTTATAATTGCTCTAATGTAATTATTTTACCTGGGTTAGCCCTGAGAGCTGCCCCTCTCTAAAACGTTTTGTCTGAGTTTATTTTGTTTTTATATATATATAATCTGATTTACTGGAAGAACCTTACAAAACTTTTAAGATTGTTATCTGTTCTTGCGATTGTCAATGTTGCTATTCACTGAGCAATAATCCCTTGTTTTTCAAAGAATGGGATTGAATTTCTGGTTCTCTCCTTAGTAGTCTCTTTTGTTTCAGTTCTTGGCAATTTAATTTTTAGATCCTTTCTGCACAAGTAAGTCTTTTCAAACAATTTTCAAATGCCCAGAGACTGAGACTGAATCTAATACATGACGTGGTGAGCTATGGGCTCGGAACAGTTATGCTGTATTTTTCTTATAGTCTCTAGTTCTGTCTGAGTAGTACTGGAATTCTCCACTTGCCGCAATTTGAATTAATTCTTTACTTGAAAACAATTGAAAAACAACTGAACACTCTTACTAGGAATTCGGAGCACTTCTCTTCACAGAAGTCACTCCCTTGGATGTCAGAACGCCGCCTCTTCAGTCTTGAATAAATACAGGAACAGGGACTCTAAACTCGCTTGCAGCGAAATTCTCTGTGGAGGCAATGGTTTTGGTTATAACAGTGACACACTCAGAGTCAATAGATAAGCCTTCTAAAACTTCCCTTATAGAAGGCTAACAGAAGCGCAGGTTCAAACTCCTCAAAATTCTCTTCAGGAACGAAGCGCGCAGAGAAAACGCTCCTGTCAGAGTTTCCTCACAGTTGAAGTGCGCCGCGCGATACCCGCGCAGGCGCACTAACAGTTCAGCAGCGTTTCAGGGAAGAACAACTAGACCGCACACCTCTACAGGAAGTGGGTGCGGTTGAGTCTTGTCCCGTAATGGCAGTACGTCGCAATTCATGCATCACAAATCGGAGAGAAGCTCTCCAACCGGGACTCAATCTTCTCCAACGCGGGTATTGAACAACAGATGATTGGAAAAAGGTAAAAAAACGTCTTCTGGAGCTCACACTAGCACAGGATAAAGGGTTCCTGACAGTACCCCCGATCGAAAAGCGTCCCTTCAACCTTGGTTTTGTTGGGTTGACTTTGTGGAATTCTCGTATAAGTCTTGGAGCATGAACATTTGTGTATGGTTCCCAAGATCTCTCTTCGGGACCGAAGTTCTTCCAATCAATCAGATAATACAATTTCCCCTTCCTAAAGGTTGAATCTAACATTTTGTGTACTTCAAATTCTTCTACTGAGTCTACTAAGATTGGCTTAGGTGGGGAATGAATTCTCACATTGGGTGGGCTCTTTTAAGCAATGACACATGAAATGTTGGGTGAATCTTGAGGTATGAGGGTAAATGTATCTTGACTGTCACTGGATTTAACATCTTGTCTACTTTGAAAGGGCCAATAAATCGAGGTTGAAACTTACGATTCTCTTTTAATCTAAGGTTTTTGTAGATAGCCACACCTTATCTCCTGGATTAAAAACTAGACATGCTCTCCTTTTCTTATCAGCTTGAGTCTTATAAGAAGGCTTAGCCTTAATTAAATTCTCTTTAGCTCTTATCAATGAACCCTGTACTTCCTTCACAAACTCCTCCACTGCTGGGACTGGGCCATCTTCTTTTTCTAAGATTAAACTTGGATGTCTACCATAATTTAAGTAGAAAGGGGAATTCCCAGTAGAGGAATGTTTAGCATTGTTATAGGCGAATTCTGCTGCCCAAACTAACTCCGACCACTCAGCCTTTTGATCTAACAAATAGAGCCGAAGATACTGTTCTAGTTCTTGATTGACTCTTTCTGTCTGTCCATCAGTTTCGGGATGGAAACTGGTGGAGTAGCGGGCATCAATACCTAACCTCTTTGTGAAGGCTCTCCAAAAGTGTGAATCAAATTGCGAGCCTCTATCTGACACTAAAACCTTGGGGATTCCATGCAATCTCACAATGTGTTGGGAAAACAATTGAGCCAATTGAAATGCTTGCGGTACCTTCTTTAATGGAACAAAATCTGCCATCTTTGAAAAAGTGTCAACCATTACCAAAATGGTATTAAACCCTTGACTAGGGGGCCGATTCCGATCTCGGCCGGTAGTGCTCCGAATCGGATTCGGATTCACCGGATCCGATTCGGAGCCCTGTTTCCCGACCGAATCGTACGCGGGTCCGGCCGAGCGAGTACGATGCAAGCACCCGCGAAATCGCCGACCGACTCGAACGCGGCTTCAACACGCTCCGACCGACTCGCATGGACACGACTCGCACCGCGCTATGGAGACGTTTCCCGGCCGGGTAAGTACGATGCGCGCCGCGAGCAGTCCGACCGACTCGCGCCGTCCGGCTCGAAAAAGCTGTCGGAGCCAGACTTTGGGGTCCGCGTCGGACCCCCTGCATGCGTAGGTGCGCGAGTCGCACACAGGGGGACCCATGGGTCCCCCCTACCTGTGCATGTACGCTGCGATGCGCATGGACGCGTACACGCTGTAGGGGCGCCCTTGTCCGCCTCGCACCCATTGAGTCAATGGGAGCCCGCGTACGCGTTGTATGACCGGCTCCCATTGACTTCAATGGGAGTCCGACCGACTCGAGTCCGATAGCATGCGAATGCATCGTACTCAACCGGTCGGACTGCTAGGGTCCGATTCGGTCGGAATTCTCTCCGGGTCCGGCTCGGTCGGAGAGATTTTCGGCCGGAATCGGCCCCTAGGAGGGAGATCAACTATCAGATCCATAGAAACTGTATGCCACGGGTGTGGTGGAGTGGGCATGGGCATCAATAGACCTTGTGGTGCCATCCGATCTGATTTCCCCTTTAAGCATCTCTCACAAGTGGACACAAACTGTCGTATCTGCGGTTTCATCTTTGGCCACCAAAAATTTCTCTTCACTAATTCAGTTGTCTTTTGAATTCCTTTGTGCCCCACAAGTAAATCATCATGGCAAGACTTTAAGGCCTTTTCTTGTAGCTCCTTGGTTGGAAGGAATAGATGATTTTCCTGATATGGAAGACCATTCTTAATCGTTCTGCCTTCTTGTTCTTGGGTCCATTGAACCATTTCACGGATGTCATAGCCTTCTTGATTTCAGTTGAAAAATCAGAGTTACTGATGGCCAATATAATTTTTTCTTCCGGTATTATAACCTGTGTTTCCAACCTTGATTCCAGAGAGTTTGAATTAATTCTGGAGAGTGCATCACCCTTCGCGTTGCTTGCACCAGGACGAAAGGTTATTCCAAAATCAAAGTCTGCAAAAAACAAAGACCAACGTAATTGTCTGGCAGTTAAGGTGCGGGCAGACTTGACAAATGGTAAATTTCGATGGTCTGTAAACACAGTGACCTTGTGCTTAGCCCCCAACAAATAGTGCCGCTATTCTAAAAATGCACATTTCACAGCTAACAACTCCTTATCGGCAATGGAATAATTACATTCAGGAGGAGTTAACTTTCTAGAGTAGTAGGCCACAGGATGCAACTGGCCAGTATTCTGGTGACGCTGAGACAGTATTCCTCCAATGGCTACATCAGAAGCATCGGCTTCAACGTAGAATGGATCTTCAGTTCTTGGATGTAATAAGACAGGGGCATGAGTAAGGGATTTTTTCAAAAATTGGAAGGCTTCTTCAGCTTCCGAACCCCAAATGAACTTCGCTCCTTTCTTTAGCAAACTAGTGATAGGGCTCACCTTGTGGGAGAAGTCAGGGTTGAATCTTCTGTAAAAATTTGAAAATCCAATGAAACTTTGAATCTCTTTTACATTTTTTGGAGAAGGCCACTCTTGCACTGCCCTGACTTTCGCCGAATCCATGCTAACTCCTTCAGGGGACAGCACGAAACCTAAAAATTCGACCTTTTCAACATGGAAAGCACACTTCTCCAATTTTACGTAAAGGTGATTTTCAAGCAGTCTTGTTAAGATAGATCTCACGTGAATAACATGCTCATCCATACTGTCTGAGAAGATCAAAATGTTGTCTATGTAGACCACAGCCACTCTGTCCAAAAATTCTCTTAAGATGTCATTCACAAAATGCTGAAAAGCGGCCGGGGCGTTACATAACCCGTACGGCATTACTTGATATTCAAATAAGCCATAACAAGTTCAAAAAGCCGTTTTCCATTCGTCACCAGGAGCTACTCGGATCAAATGGTACGCCCCTCGCAAATCCAATTTTGTAAACACCTTGGCATTCTTTACTTGGTCAAGCAATACTGAAATTAGAGGAAGAGGGTAACGATTCTTAATTGTTACTTGATTCAGGGCCCGATAATCAATGCAAGCGCGAAGATCACCATCTTTCTTAGGAATGAAAAATAGAGGAGAGGAAACTGGGGATTGAGAGGGAAGTATGAATCCATTGGCTAGATGCTGGTCCAGATAGGTTTTCAAAAATCGATTTTCGGTCTCTGTGAGGGCGTATATACGACTGCAAGGCAACACTGCTCCGGGTTCTATCTCAATCTTGCAGTCATATGGGCGATGGGGGGGGAGTTTTTCTGCTTCCTTCTTATCAAATACTGAAGACAAATCCTGATACTCTAGGGGAACTTCTTTGGTTTCCACAGCACAAATCTGAGCGGAATGATGTATCAAGCTCCTGGCTGGTGACTCCTCAACTGATTTCTTTTGCTCACAGAAGCAGTTTTCTTTACAGAAAGGAGAATCCATAACAACAGATCTTTTGCTCCAGTCTATGCGCGGGTTATGTTCCGTTAGCCAAGGAAGGCCAAGAATCAACTGAAATTGTGGCGCATCAATTAAGTTGAATGTTATCAACTCGGTATGACCATTTAATCCAATCAGTTGGACCATCTCTGTTTCGTGCGTGATTGGACCGGAAGAGAGATTCGTTCCATCCACAGCTCGGACTGCCTCCAAGAACATTTTCTCCACAAACTCAATTCCAATCTGCCGGGCATATTTAATATCGCAAAAGTTTCCTGTTGCCCCTGAATCAATCATCACAGAGACCTTGCTTATTTTTGTACTACGAAATCTTACAGTGAAGGAAACCACCAAATGAGGCGCAGCTGACTGTAAGGTGTTGACTACTTGCTGCGACTCTGGAGCTGACTTAACTTTCGCTTCCACCTGTGCAACTCCCTCTACAGGTGAAGCCGACCTTTTCCCTGCTGAGAAGTTTTGGGCTTTTTGGGGCATTCTTTCACGAAATGACCCGCCAATCCACAATACAAACAGAGTTGGGAATTCCTTCGACGCTCCTTCTCCTCTTTGGTTAGTGGACCTCTGATGGACCCAATCTGCATAGGTTCTTCTGTAGAAATGTTTTCCGAAACCTTATGACCTTCAGTTTTAAACCGATCAAAACGAGGAGGTGGTGGTCGAATCTCTTTTCTCTTCTCATTGCGACGTTCACTCAATCTATGAACAAGTTGTAACACCAGATCAATAAGCTCTGAGACTTCCGTGGGTCTTCTAGGGATCTGAGCTAAAGCATCTTTAAGCTCATCCTTCAGCCCTCTATAGAAAATGGCAGCCCTTTTTTCCTCTGGCCAATTAGTTTCTACAATCAGCTTATTGAAATGCGCCAAATAACCAACCAGGTCTCTATTCCCTTGCTTGAGCTCTAATAACTCATTGTCTGTAGCTTGAGAGGCAGAGCGCCGATCAAAAATTCGCAAAAATTCAATTTTAAAGTTTTCAAAGTTATATAAAACTGGATCGTTTCGTGTGACCAAAGACATGGACCAGGCTGCTGCATCGCCATTCAGATACGACAGGATAAATGCCACTTTTGATTGATCCTCAGCAAAAATCACAGGCCTACACAAAAAGTGCAAGGAGCACTGAGTTAAAAATATTTGCGCCTTATGAGGGTCTCCGCCAAATCTCTCTGGAGGCGCCAAAGGAATGATAGGCGAGACAGCATGAATGACCTGAGTGGAGATGTCGGAGGAGGATGGAATACTAGGCTGAGATTGGGTTCCTTTAAAGAATGAACCTGAAGCCACTATCTCATCTAATTTCTGTCTTGTTTGAATGGATTCATCACTGGATCTCCTAACTTCCTCCCTCAAGGACTTATTTTCTTCTAGAGCATTATTTAATTGTTTCTGCATACCATCCAGGATGTTGGTCAAGGCCTTTAAATCTAATTCTTCCGTCATGCTGCCCGGGAGGAGATCTGTAATCCTCAATTAAGAGGAAGGCACTTCAATCTGTCAGACTAGGTCTGTTCTAGAATGCGATCTCCTCGGGAACAGATGACCTTACCCCAAATCCCCCTTGCCCAAACCTGCGACAGGTGTAAACAGCTGTCACTAAGCTTCAGCCTGGGGGAAAGGGGAAGTGGAAGACAAAACAAGAGAGACTGCCTCAGGACTCTGGCTCCTCCTCTGTATTAGAGTGATGACCTGTAACAACAAACGTAAAATTACTCCTCCTCACTCTCTCTATTCTAGAATTTATAATTGCTCTAATATAATTATTTTACCTGGGTTAGCCCTGAGAGCTGCTCCTCTCTAAAACGTTTTGTCTGAGTTTATTTTGTTTTTATATTTATATAATCTGATTTACTGGAAGAACCTTACAAAACTTTTAAGATTGTTATCTGTTCTTGCGATTGTCAATGTTGCTATTCACTGAGCAATAATCCCTTGTTTTTCAAAGAATGGGATTGAATTTCTGGTTCTCTCCTTAGTAGTCTCTTTTGTTTCAGTTCTTGGCAATTTAATTTTTAGATCCTTTCTGCACAGGTAAGTCTTTTCAAACAATTTTCAAAAGCCCAGAGACTGAGACTGAATTTAATACATGACGTGGTGAGCTATGGGCTCGGAACAGTTATGCTGTATTTTTCTTATAGTCTCTAGTTCTGTCTGAGTAGAACTGGAATTCTCCACTTGCCGCAATTTGAATTAATTCTTTACTTGAAAACAATTGAAAAACAACTGAACACTCTTACTAGGAATTCGGAGCACTTCTCTTCACAGAAGTCACTCCCTTGGATGTCAGAACGCCGCCTCTTCAGTCTTGAATAATAACAGGAACCGGGACTCTAAACTCGCTTGCAGCGAAATTCTCTGTGGAGGCAATGGTTTTGGTTATAACAGTGACACACTCAGAGTCAATAGATAAGCCTTCTAAAACTTACCTTATAGAAGGCTAACAGAAGCGCAGGTTCAAACTCCTCAAAATTCTCTTCAGGAACGAAGCGCGCAGAGAAAACGCTCCTGTCAGAGTTTCCTCACAGTTGAAGTGCGCCGCGCGTTACCCGCGCAGGCGCACTAACAGTTCAGCAGCGTTTCAGGGAAGAACAACTAGACCGCACACCTCTACAGGAAGTGGGTGCGGTTGAGTCTTGTCCCGTAATGGCAGTACGTCGTAATTCATGCATCACAAATCGGAGAGAAGCTCTCCAACCGGGACTCAATCTTCTCCAACGCGGGTATTGAACAGCAGATGATTGGAAAAAGGTAAAAGCACGTCTTCTGGAGCTCACACTAGCACAGGATAAAGGGTTCCTGACAGCAGCGTATACGCTGTCTAGTAAGGTTTAACCGCTGGCTGGGTTTTTACATGTCAGAACCCATGTAGCAGTTTCAAGGTAGGTTAACTTTGGAGCCCCACCCCTCACACTTCACCTCCTCTGCATAGTTCTGTAGATTCCTAGGTCCAAGCACGAGCAGCTCTAGTAATTTTCTTCGCATGCTAACACTTTTAGGGGCATAATATCAAGGAACTGCGATAATTATCGCAAAGCGCGCTTAGCGCTGTTTTTTTATCGCCGGCCATCGCTGGATTTCCTCGCCGTGATAGCGCTGTATTATCAACGCGTATCGCAAAGGCGATAGGAAATCCAGCGATAGCGAGTAAAACCAGCAATAGCGTGAGAATTCCAGCGGTAAATTAACTGCGCTAATGAAAAGCTTGCTAATAGGCAAGTGTGTACTTAACCTAACAATCCACCCCCCATTGACAAGATGGTTAAGGCAAGTTTTTTTCAGGCGTTAAATTCCAGCGATAAGCGCGGTTAGCGCGACTTTTCGCGGGCATTGATAATAGAGGGAAGTTGTGTTTGCGACTGTTTCAATGGAGTTTAAGTCAGGAACGCCTACTTTGCATGTCATTAGCGATATATATCGCTGACATGCTTAGAGATGAAAAAACGCCCGCTATCGCCAAAAAACTGACGCTAAGGCCCGTTAGCTGCAGCTTGTTAATAGTGTGATAAAAATATCGCCGCATTAGCGGCAGAAAAGTGCCACTAACGCGGCGATAAAGGGCTTGATAATATGCCCCTTAGTTCCCAAAAAGACACAAACAGAGCAACTGATGCCAGAATGCAGATTACATTTTTTTTAAACTGGACCGGATAAACTACTCACGCACGGGCCTCCAGGAAGCATGAAAGTTTTGTGTTTTGGTAAGCGATCCCGGCTGTCTGTGGTAACAAGCTTAGGCTGCAATCATCACTAAGTTTAGCTCCCTCACCTCCAACAAAATGGCATTTTGCAGTGATTGTCAGTGTGAGAGGTGACTTGGCACACTAACAGTGCTTTTGATCGGTGGGGTACAGCACTACAGAGAGATGGTGGGGAAAAGCTCCTAGACACATAGGTGTAAGGCAGCCTGGGTTTTCCTTCCAACATCCCGTCCGTGGCTGTTATCCCGTTACGGGTGTGTGACTTATATAACTGCTACTGCTTACAGCATTAGTGAGCAATCGACATAAAGAAGGGACTTGTAACGAGTGTGTACAATAATCTAGACTCAGACACTGTATAGTAGTCAGACCTTCAAGAAACACTTAACGACTTCCATACTTTACAGTTAAAATTAAATTAATAGCATATTCCTGATGTTTCTGAGAAACGATCGTAAGATGGTAGTGCTGGCGCTGCTGCTCCTATGGCTTGGGCTTCACCGGTTACTATGGCTGAGCAATGGTAACGGGGCTTGGGTGGGGTCTTGGCATCGGCTCTCCCGTATATTTATTGTTAAACGCAAGCTATACTGTGTGTGTTTGAAAAAAAATAATGCCGTCAGTGGTGAGCGCTTGTTTCTGAGCCAATGAAAGCAACCACTGTGTTTCTCAATTTAAACAAAACGCGTGGTTGAAAACATCAGCTTCGTGCATAGCTGAAGTTAGCTTCTAGTCAAATAGCGCTGAAGGTTGAGCTTTAAAAATTCCACCACCTGCGGAGGTCGCAAGAGGGGCTTGGAAGAAGGTCAATGCTACAATGAATGTGGGACAAATAACAAGAAGAAACCAGGGGATCCGAGACCTGGGGAGGAGAGAGAGCAGGGGAAGCGCGGCAGCCAAGAATCCAGCCTGTGCTTTGTGAAGAGCTGTTCAGAATAAACAAATAGTTCCTGAGCAGAAAGTGAAATAGAAACAAGCATTCACACATGTGAAGAGCAGCTGTTAAAAAGAAAAAAAAAGTCCCTAACCAGAAAGTAAAAAAGCGGAAGCAGACAAGTCCTGCAGCAATACTCCAGAGCCCACAAAGTACATACTACAGATCATCCTACTGCGCAGGCGGTGTGGGCTCGACCTAAAAGTGACAAAATAATGAAGTAATACTATCACAAAATGTACCTCATTACTCTGCATAATTTGCCTTTTTGGCCCAATTAATTCATTCATTTTTTGGTCCTTCCCGTCACATAATTTGGTTCTCCCCTTCTGCATAATTCCAGTGGTCCACACTATGATAAAGAAAGGGTGGTGATGGTCTAACTGCTACCAGTGATACATCATGCTTCTGAATCAGGTTTCTTGCTGGTGGTTGGTTGAGATGAAGTTGCTTTAACTGGCATGTCATAACACATACCAGTGGGAATAAAGCAATGGTTTGTTGGATCTCAACAGAGGCATAAGTGGTGGGCATCTGGTACATGCCATGGCCATTGCCTGCTTACGCCCCACTTGACTAAGTGGTGGGCAAGTTTAAAACTGTTCTTTTTATGCCTACATAAGGGGGTTTTGTCGGGAAGAGGCTATGGAATGATTTGTGGGCCTCGGGGGAAAATCCCATAGCCGGCGTATGACTACGTTAGGAGGTTCTACCTGCAAGGTCATCACAAACCGTGGGCAGCTGGGGTATGGTGCCATTAGTAAGCTGCTTCTTTATAACTGTCGAGCCATTGAGCCAATGGAAAAGACAGTGAAGGCATGGAAGGACAAGTTTATGTGACCACCTACTAATAACCTTTGAGTTACTTAGCTACAGGGGGCATGTTGACCCGCCAGGTGGGGAAGACCAGACGTCAGTAGGAGGCCTCTGGGGAATTTCCCCCCTCATCCTTTTCACTATGGGGGCTTTGGGCAGATTTGTTTTCACTTGTGACAAAGTGGTAAGGAGAGTGCAATCTTTCAGCTCTCTGCAGTAGAGGTGTGTTTTAAAGAAGGTCTTTAATGTTACTTGAATGTGTATTGTTTTAGTTTATGCAGCTATAAATAGGCTCCTTTAAAGTGTGTATGGGCTGTTTGTGTGCTTCCGGGAGGTTGGTGGGGGTGGCCTCCCAGCCAGGGTGATCACTAGTCAACCACGGTGGTGCCAGTTTGTTACCTGGTGGCACCAATGGGAAAGGAGTGTGGTTGAGGTGGATGAGCCACTGAAAGCTCGAGGTAGACTCAAGCCAGATGCGCGGCTGTGGCTCTGCTCAAGGTTCTCTTGGAATCTTGAGCCCATACAGCTTCTGGATGCCATACATGTGCTGAGAATTAAGGAAAGGTTTTTAACCTTTGATGTAAAATATGGAACGGAAAGAGTTACCCAACTAGTGGCTGAATGGCACAATGTGAAACCAGAGAACCTTGGATTTATGCTAGGTTTTCTACTTGACTAAATTCTGTGGTCCTGGGCAAATATTTTATTTCACTCTGCTTCCTTTTTCTTCATTATTGCATTTGAGAGCATCTTGCAATACATGAGTTCAGGGTGCTATTCTAACACCTGTCTTGTGTCTGATTTAAATATACTACAATATTGTTCCATGAAATAATCCAGGCCACATTTAGAACACACATAAAAATGGTTTTCCTCTTAATTCAGTAATTGCATTGAAAACACAAAAATTCAGAAATTAAATATTGGTAATCTCTGAAATTGAGCCTTAAGTGAACCACGCTAACTTGGCCTCTGTAGTCCATCCTTAACATTATGTCGTACTACACCACGTGATTAACTTTGCTGTTTCATTCTCTGCTAGAATATAGAATTACTAGGCTCCAAGGAGCAAGTTAAAGACTTTGCTGACTGTTCTGAACGAAATGTGGTTTTCACAGGGTTGAGTTTAGCAGTCCCAGACTGAATAACATACTATGTAACAGTTCTATCCCCAGGTACCCAATGCTGTGAGCACAGAATCCCATGTAGTGCAACAGTGAAAAAATTGTCAAATGTATTCTGTTGCAAATGTTTCTCGCCGCTTGGTTTCTATTGGTCATAAGCCTGAGAATCCTGTACCAATGTAGTGAATATAAGAACCTTTTGTTTAAAATCCTGTAAAAGTGTGCAATTTTACAATTTACATAGTAAGTTCTTTCCCCGCTCTTAGAAGGTGAATCTCTGTCAGTTTTGTCTCTGAACTCTCCTGAGTTCATGATTCTCTGTATTTCGGGCTTAGCACTTTGACTGAATTTCTATTTGACTAACATCAATTTGTGGCTTTGTACTTTAACTCCCATTGGCGAAGTAAATCTTTGCACTTAAAACTTCGGCCTAGATTTACTAATTCCTTGCTTAGCCATGGCATCATGCAAGGTTACGCAAGGCGACACACGGGCTTAAGTGATAGTTACTAAGCCACGAAAAGCCACCTTGCGTGCATTCCCACACATCCACCCATGGATTTTGATGCATTCCCAGATTTAATAAGGTTAGTAAACCTAGGAATGCGTCAAAACGCTATGCCACCCCAACAGAGGCATAACAAGGAGAAATATGTTTATAGGAAAACGCCTCAGAGGATTGTTTTTGTTCAAGACGGTGTATCTTCCTGCACAAAAACAATCCTTCCTGTAATTCAAGCACCCTTGCAGCATGGTGCAAGAGTGCCTGAATTGGTGCTAGGCAACCCTCAGAGAGCCAGAGCAAAGAGAAAGCAGGAATGCGCCATACCTTAGTTAATATGGCGCATTCCTGCTCTCTTCATTTGACGCAGCACAGCAAGTTGTCTTGCTGTGTTGCATTGCTTCAAATATTAGTAAATCTGGGCCTTCGTGTCTGTCATTCTTAAAGACTCCAATGTGATTAAGAGACAAGGTACTATATAATTTCCATTGCAGGAGAGAAAAATCCATCGAGGAGCACCAAACTCCAGATACAGACTACACTGCTCTCAGTTCCAGAAAAAATCAGAGCGCACAGGAGTAAAAGAAAAGTGTGGGTTTGCGCACTGACAGCATTGTCGTCATAGCGCTGCAGAAGGACATGAATATTTTTAGGATCATATTTAAAAACTGCACTTTTAACAAATGCCTCTCAATGCAGTGATGTAATGTGATGTACTAAGTTGAAAAATGTCCACGTGTTAAAGAAATACACTTTTTTGAATCTTGAACAGTCTATATCATATTTTATATGGTTTTTGTTACACTACTTACGTGCCAAACATTTTCAGGGCTCAGCTCGTGCATGGACTTTTAAAGCCCAACCACTCCATTGGCTCGGCTCTGGCTCAGCTTTCTCTGTTATTTTGTTGGCTTCCCACCTTCAGAGCAGAGCAGTATTTAGGCTGCCCTCCAAAAACAGATCTCTGTCTGGTACAGGGTGTCACAGTATGTGGTCAACTGGTCCATTAAACATGGGGTAGTACAAAAAAATCTAGTAATACATCTCATAAATCAGGCACTGCCAATCCATCTAGGACCACCATCTCTTCCTTACGTTAGGTTAGCGCTAGTGTGAACAAATCCTATATAAGCCTGTTACACTTCAAGCATTAATATTTATCCTCCATTTGCTTACTAATACTGCATACAGGAGTGATATCTTTCTTCATGAGAGGATTCATTGCTGGTCTGGGGAGACAAAAGCAGCCCTGGCAAAAACACTCAAACCAGACCCGCTCCCTTCATCTCCTCACGCACTCTCTCACTTTGCATCCATCTCCTCTCCTCCCCTCTCCTCTCTCATAGATTTGTCTCTACCCCCTATCTTTCTCTCTCTCTTGTCACCTGCAATTAACTTCTGGAAGATGGGGGACGTTACAAAGGTACCAGGAGCCGCCATGGGCTTTCAAAACCGGCCTTCAAGGGCTCTATCCCAGCGGATAAATGCTGGTGGAATAAAAGCCCTGTACGGCCCTGAGTAGATTTAAGCACGGCGTACATTCAAGGCCGGACTGGGAAAGCAAACTAGCCCAGGCAATTACGTCAGACCGAGCCCCGGGGTGGGGGGGAGCTGGTGGAAAACACTGCTGCTGCGCTTTTGTTACAGCGGGCCAATTTTGCAGCAATGCGCAAAACCTGCCCCAGTAACAACAAGCATTGGCATAGCCAATAGGTCTCGCCTTTGGGACCTTATAAGTATTTAGTTATGCAGCACAATATCATTGGCGCAACAACATCAACTGTTGCATGGCTAAACACTTATAAGGTCCCAAAGGCGAGACCTATTGGCTATGCCAATGCTTGTTGTTCTCCTTTACGCATCTATTTTTATTAAAGAGAAGGACGCACAGTTTTGCTCGGAGAATAATTTCCATCTGGCAGCAAGCACTGGAAAGAGTGACATTTCGAGTGGAGTGTAAGTGCTAGCGGTATTTTATTTTTAAAATATGAATGTTGCAGCAGAGAAATGTTGGTGTATGCTGCCTGTGCAAGCAAAATGTGTAGTTTACACTCGTCCTTAAAGGAAAATCATGTAACATCTGTGATAAATTAAGGCATGGCTTGCTGCCTGCTTATTGTAGGATCGTGCGATACAAAAGAGGACGATGGACGGAACGTTTGAGCCAATCAAACACTCACCCCCAGTCAACTGATCTGGGTTTAATCCATCATCATTCTTTAGCTCACTCCACCACCCCAGTTCAGACATGGCCATATGCAAATCAGTCTGACCCTGTGCCTCATGGGAACAGTCCAGCTCGAACTGCCAAGCCATGTCTTCCTGGACCGGAAACAAGCATCCTAGGACCGGTTTCTGGCATTTCAGCCGTCATCAGCCAGGCTTGCTTGAATCCAGTGGCAAAGTGAGCAAGGGACCACGTCTGGGCATACCCCCGCCAACTTAGGGCGACCAAGCGATACAAAAGAGGACGATGGACGGAACGTTTGAGCCAATCAAACACTCACCCCAGTCAACTGATCTGGGTTTAATCCATCATCATTCTTTAGCTCACTCCACCACCCCAGTTCAGATATGGCCATATGCAAATCAGTCTGACCCTGTGCCTCATGGGAACAGTCCAGCCCGAACTGCCAAGCCATGTCTTCCCTGGACCGGAAACAAGCATCCGTCCATCATCCCCTTTTGTATCGCTTTGTTCGCCCTAAGTTGGCGGGGGTATGCCCAGACGTGGGTCCCTTGCTCACTTTGCCACTGGATTCTAGCAAGCCTGGCTGATGACGGCTGGAATGCCAGAAACCGGTCCTAGGATCCTTGTTTCCGGTCCAGGAAGACATGGCTTGGCAGTTCGGGCTGGACTGTTCCCATGAGGCACAGGGTCAGACTGATTTGCATATGGCCATGTCTGAACTGGGGTGGTGGAGTGAGCTAAAGAATGATGATGGATTAAACCCAGATCAGTTGACTGGGGGTGAGTGTTTGATTGGCTCAAACGTTCCGTCCATCATCCCCTTTTGTATCGCTTTGTTCGCCCTAAGTTGGCGGGGGTATGCCCAGACGTGGGTCCCTTGCTCACTTTGCCACTGGATTCAAGCAAGCCTGGCTGATGACGGCTGGAATGCCAGAAACCGGTCCTAGGTTCCTTGTTTCCGGTCCAGGGAAGACATGGCTTGGCAGTTCGGGCTGGACTGTTCCCATGAGGCACAGGGTCAGACTGATTTGCATATGGCCATGTCTGAACTGGGGTGGTGGAGTGAGCTAAAGAATGATGATGGATTAAACCTAGATCAGTTGACTGGGGGTGAGTGTTTGATTGGCTCAAACGTTCCGTCCATCATCCCCTTTTGTATCGCTTTGTTCGCCCTAAGTTGGCGGGGGTATGCCCAGACGTGGGTCCCTTGCTCACTTTGCCACTGGATTCAAGCAAGCCTGGCTGATGACGGCTGGAATGCCAGAAACCGGTCCTAGGATCCTTGTTTCCGGTCCAGGGAAGACATGGCTTGGCAGTTCGGGCTGGACTGTTCCCATGAGGCACAGGGTCAGACTGATTTGCATATGGCCATGTCTGAACTGGGGTGGTGGAGTGAGCTAAAGAATGATGATGGATTAAACCCAGATCAGTTGACTGGGGGTGAGTGTTTGATTGGCTCAAACGTTCCGTCCATCATCCCCTTTTGTATCGCTTTGTTCGCCCTAAGTTGGCGGGGGTATGCCCAGACGTGGGTCCCTTGCTCACTTTGCCACTGGATTCAAGCAAGCCTGGCTGATGACGGCTGGAATGCCAGAAACCGGTCCTAGGATCCTTGTTTCCGGTCCAGGGAAGACATGGCTTGGCAGTTCGGGCTGGACTGTTCCCATGAGGCACAGGGTCAGACTGATTTGCATATGGCCATGTCTGAACTGGGGTGGTGGAGTGAGCTAAAGAATGATGATGGATTAAACCCAGATCAGTTGACTGGGGGTGAGTGTTTGATTGGCTCAAACGTTCCGTCCATCATCCCCTTTTGTATCGCTTTGTTCGCCCTAAGTTGGCGGGGGTATGCCCAGACGTGGGTCCCTTGCTCACTTTGCCACTGGATTCAAGCAAGCCTGGCTGATGACGGCTGGAATGCCAGAAACCGGTCCTAGGATCCTTGTTTCCGGTCCAGGGAAGACATGGCTTGGCAGTTCGGGCTGGACTGTTCCCATGAGGCACAGGGTCAGACTGGTTTGCATATGGCCATGTCTGAACTGGGGTGGTGGAGTGAGCTAAAGAATGATGATGGATTAAACCCAGATCAGTTGACTGGGGGTGAGTGTTTGATTGGCTCAAACGTTCCGTCCATCATCCCCTTTTGTATCGCTTTGTTCGCCCTAAGTTGGCGGGGGTATGCCCAGACGTGGGTCCCTTGCTCACTTTGCCACTGGATTCAAGCAAGCCTGGCTGATGACGGCTGGAATGCCAGAAACCGGTCCTAGGATCCTTGTTTCCGGTCCAGGGAAGACATGGCTTGGCAGTTCGGGCTGGACTGTTCCCATGAGGCACAGGGTCAGACTGATTTGCATATGGCCATGTCTGAACTGGGGTGGTGGAGTGAGCTAAAGAATGATGATGGATTAAACCCAGATCAGTTGACTGGGGGTGAGTGTTTGATTGGCTCAAACGTTCCGTCCATCATCCCCTTTTGTATCGCTTTGTTCGCCCTAAGTTGGCGGGGGTATGCCCAGACGTGGGTCCCTTGCTCACTTTGCCACTGGATTCAAGCAAGCCTGGCTGATGACGGCTGGAATGCCAGAAACCGGTCCTAGGATCCTTGTTTCCGGTCCAGGGAAGACATGGCTTGGCAGTTCGGGCTGGACTGTTCCCATGAGGCACAGGGTCAGACTGATTTGCATATGGCCATGTCTGAACTGGGGTGGTGGAGTGAGCTAAAGAATTATGATGGATTAAACCCAGATCAGTTGACTGGGGGTGAGTGTTTGATTGGCTCAAACGTTCCGTCCATCATCCCCTTTTGTATCGCTTTGTTCGCCCTAAGTTGGCGGGGTATGCCCAGACGTGGGTCCCTTGCTCACTTTGCCACTGGATTCAAGCAAGCCTGGCTGATGACGGCTGGAATGCCAGAAACCGGTCCTAGGATCCTTGTTTCCGGTCCAGGGAAGACATGGCTTGGCAGTTCGGGCTGGACTGTTCCCATGAGGCACAGGGTCAGACTGATTTGCATATGGCCATGTCTGAACTGGGGTGGTGGAGTGAGCTAAAGAATTATGATGGATTAAACCCAGATCAGTTGACTGGGGGTGAGTGTTTGATTGGCTCAAACGTTCCGTCCATCATCCCCTTTTGTATCGCTTTGTTCGCCCTAAGTTGGCGGGGGTATGCCCAGACGTGGGTCCCTTGCTCACTTTGCCACTGGATTCAAGCAAGCCTGGCTGATGACGGCTGGAATGCCAGAAACCGGTCCTAGGATCCTTGTTTCCGGTCCAGGGAAGACATGGCTTGGCAGTTCGGGCTGGACTGTTCCCATGAGGCACAGGGTCAGACTGATTTGCATATGGCCATGTCTGAACTGGGGTGGTGGAGTGAGCTAAAGAATGATGATGGA